>NC_061164.1:24306762-24369262 GCF_022113875.1 Hydra vulgaris
AAGCACTGCGTGCTAAAATATCTTGTTTCAGTCTTTTTCTAAGCAGTTCATGGTGATTAACTTTAACATTTTCATTACTTTCATTGTCTGTTTTGCTGCTACTCATTGAAGCTTTTTCATGTTTTTTCTGAGTCAATATTGCTTCTTTTATTTCATCACATTTTTTATATTCAATCAAATGCAGGCCTTTGTAACGTGGATCTAAAAAATTTGCAAAACAATTAATCAACTGCTCAGCACCGTTAAGAGGATATCGTTCCTGAAGTTCACAAATCAGCATTTTTATAAATGTTCTTGTTGGCTTATGTTTGTGATGTTGATGGGAAAGAAGCTCTTGGTGCAAGGAATATAATTCAGGTATCACATCTTGGATTGTTGGTCTTTTATCAGCTGATAAAGTTACTGAAATGTTGTATATTTTTTCAAGAAATGGAATGCTGTATTCTAATGTCTTCCATTGATCATCTGAGGGACATGACCTTTCAAACTCATCATTGGTTTTTGCAAGTGTTTTGATTGCATCTTTGACTTCAAGGACTGACTTAATGCACATGTAATCAGAATTCCATCGAGTTGTACATGGAACAATCAATTTCCTGGGCTTAATTCCAAGTTCTTCACAAGCATCTTGAAGCTTGGTCGTAGAGAGAGCACTTCTATGTGTGTGTGATGCTAAATCTGTACAGTTTTTTATTGCTTTAGAAAGTTCAATTGAATTTTTGATTGCTTTTAAAATAACTAGCTGGATTGTGTGATCATTGCAGCGCAATTCAGAATTAATTTCATCACTTTCTTTAGCAGCTAAAACAATGTTGCTCCCACTGTCATTAACGCAGACTCGATGGACTTCTTCATTTAAGTTTAAATTAGCAATAAAAGCGTCCAGGTTTACTGCAATTGCAACCCCAGTGTGTCTACCAGTAAATGGTGTGCAAGCAATGAGAAAACTTACTAAACTAAAGTCTGAACTAATGTAGTGAATTGTAAGACTCATGTAAGAATCATTGTTCCGACTTGTCCAGAGATCTGTTGTAAAACTAACTCCAGTTACTTCTGGAAAGTCTTTGAGAAATTTTATTTGCAAACCCTCCTTTACCTTTTCATACAACATAGGAAGCTTTTGACGTCTAAATGTTGATGCAGATTCGACAGTAAACTTGCTAATTACTTCATCAATAAACTCTTGTGCTCCTTCATTGTCTAAAATTTTAAAAGGTAGACCAAGCTTGCAAATAAATTTTGTTAAATCTAGGTCAAACTTTAACTGCTTTGGATCATTTAACCCATATTTTTGGTTTTTTATAATGCAACTTTCAATTGTAGTTGTTTTTGTCTCCTTTTCTTTAAATTTTTGTTTATTAAGTATCTCTGTAGTTTTCAAAAGATGTTCTTTCCAAGATGCTTCATGTTTAGTTTTGACGTGGCTGGTTATTGTTGAAGTACTGCCACAGTTGATTTTGTAAGATTTAAAGCAAATTTTACATTTGGCTTCAAATTTACTTGACTTTTCAAAAAATTTCCAAATATCACTTTCTTTCGGCATCTTTAATGCAAATAAAATAAAAATGATTAGTAAGACAACCAAACCGTATAATAAACATAAACATAGTTCAATATAAATAAGTTTAACTAATAATTTTTCAAAATCCTTAAAATGTATTTTAATTATTTTTTAGAACATTATTAGTTACAATGCAAATATTAAACTATTTTATGCCTTGCATGCTCCTAAAGGCATTAATAATATTTAAACAACAAATTATTTTGATTATATCAGTTTTATTATTTATACAATGAAAACAGTTTAGAAAACGAGGTTTCCAAAATAATAATATTATAAGATAAATATTATAAACAATATTAGAAATTTAAATAAGATTAAAAAAATACATCTTTTTAGAAAAAGCTTATACTACACGATATTGATATCCAACCCTTAAAAAATCTTACTCCATCATGGTCCACAACATTTGTTCTAATTTCATGGCAAGCTATTTTATTATGTTTATTTTTCATTGTTCCCTTTTTAACTTTGCTTTTCTGCGGTTTGAAATTTCTTAAATTAAATAACAATTATATTTTATTTAAAAATTTGATGTCAAATAATGTTTTTGAAATTTTAAAATTTTAAATCGGTTTTTAAAAGTTTTTTCAGTTACGGTTCGGTTTTTATTTTGATTTAAATAATTAGATCGGTTCGGTTCGATTCGGTTTTTTTGTTTCGGTTTTCACCGAAAGAACGGTTCGGTTCGGTTAACCGCACGGCCTTAATTATAATATAATCAAAAATAGCATTATAATATAATCAAAGTATCACAAAAAAAATCTTTGAACCACTGTGAAAAAAATCTTTGAACCACTGTGAAATAAATTCTTTGAACCACTGTGAAAAAAAATCTTTGGAACCACTGTGAAAAAAAATCTTTGAACCACTGTGAAAACTTCTTTTTGTAGTGTAAACAGAAAAAACTTTAATGGAAGAAAGGAGGATTTTTAAAATAAAAAACTGGTTAACAGTTTTAAGACCCAAGCCTCTCACTAAGTAATGTGCAAAAAGATATATAGAGGAAATATAGAGGAAAAGCAGATAAGAAATTTAAATACACAAAACATGATAAGTTTGCTAAAAGAGATTTAATTTTGCAAGCTATTTACTTGTGTGGAAAAAAAATCAGCACCCAATTTTATGGGTATACACCTTATTCTGAAAAAAATTTGAAAAGTGTTTACAAAAACGTCTTTTACGTCTAATTAAATCACATGATAATAGACATGTGATTTGGCTCAATTTAACTTCAAGTCATATAGTATATATACAGTATAGTAAACTGGCTATGGAATGGTATAAACAAAATGACATAAAATTTGTGCCTAAAAAAACAAATCCTCTTAACTGCCTAGAATTGAATATAATTGAAAAGTACTGGGCAATTATTAAACAAAAAACAAAAACAAAACAAAAAATAAAAAATAAATAAATAAAAAAAAGTTCAAAATTTTATTAGATATTAAGATATTAATTTATTCCCATAGAAAAAAAAATTAATTTCTCTAAAATATCTATTTATCTTCTTGGATTAAAATATTAAAATTAAATAAAATTTAATAAACATTTTAAAACGTAAAAATTGTATTACGTGTTTGCTTCGATCTTTTTTTCTGCTTTATTCAATTGAGTACGTCTTTTAAGATGTTCTAAAGAGAAAAATGTAAGCAATTTTATGTAAAATGCCTGAGGCACCTTATATGTAAAACATAGAATGTCTTAAATTAATTTAAACTTAAAACAGCAAGTCTAAATCTTAATGAGCAAGTGTAATGAGAAATTTCCCACTCATCATTGGAAAGCAACAACTGCTTTGAGAAAAGGATAAAACATTAAAACTAAAACCGAAAACCAAATGTATTTATAAAACTTTACATTGTGTGAAACAACCATGACATTTGGTATTTTTAGTATTAGAATAAATTTTTTTAAATTTTAATATCAAAAACAAACAAATTAAAGTTAAACCTAACCAGGGCGTTGATACGGCCGAGATTCCTTTGCAATATCATCAAAAAGATCTTCCTTTACTTTGGAAAAAGCCTAAAGTTTTAAATAAAACTAAAAAAAGGAAGTTTTAAAACTTATTTTATTACTATTTATTTATTAAATAAATTCAAATATATCAAACTAACATGTGTAATTTATAAGTTAAAAAAAATCTGAATACAATTCTTTAATAAAATATCAATAAATCAAAACATGGTAGTAATATAGAAATTTTATTAACTATGCTGTGTATGTGTTTTACAGTAGCTTTATTTGAAGAAAAAACTTTGTTCTTGTTGTCAATGAGTTTAACTATTTTATCACATGCTCTATATTCTTTCATCATTAGCATATTGGATTTACAGAAAAATTCAGCAACTTGTCACAATTTTGGTTTTTCATATATTCTAAATTTAGAGTGTGCACCAACAAATCCAGGTCTTCCACCTTGTAAGGCTGTATTGTAATGATACACCACGGACCTCAAAACTTGTCAATCGATGGCCTACCAAATAACAGTAACCATTGTGGTCATCACTGCAGATTGCAGGACCTAGACTAAACAATTCTGTGGACTGGTAAATATGAACTTTTTCCTTAAAAAGTGATTCAGTATTGCTTGCAGGATGTATAGAAATTCTGATTGTGAAGATAGAAGTGCATAGAAGACAAGCCTTGAGCAAAAATGGTGAGCTACTTTCAGAACATTGCTTGTCTGATGGGTGTCTTTAGGTTCTTGGCACAAAGTGCTACTTCGATAGTGTAGTTGTAACTCTGTGTGTGTCTTTCATCTCTTCGATAGTGTAGTTGTAACTCTGTGTGTGTCTTTCATCTCTTCGATAGTGTAGTTGTAACTCTGTGTGTGTCTTTCATCTCTTAACATAGTGTTTTCAAAGTTTTTTTAAAGTATTCTTCTGTTTATTTTTCAAAATATTTTTCTGTTGTTTTTTTAAAGTATTCTTCTGTGAATGCAGCTAGGTTGCTTGTCTTTGTTGTTTTTTAATAACGTGATAGCAATAATATTAGCATTTATACAGTGATGTAACTAATAGCATTTATGTGACGTGTGTATACATATATAACTATATATAAATTAGTAGTAAATCACTTATCAAACTTTTTTTATATAACACTGTGTTTTATCAATAAAGACTCATCAGATATGAATGATCAAATTAATAAAATTTTAACTTGAACAAAAAATTAAATTACATGAAGTTATAAATGTCTTTACTGTAAATTTTCACACATTTGTGGAATATGATGACACTACTATAAAAAGAATGCTTTAGAATAGTTTACTTCAAACAAAGCTTACATGCAACTGCTGTTATTTTTCCAGACAGAATGGAGGGAGGGAGGGGGTTATGCTGTCATTGTGACCATTATAAATCTTTCCATATTTTTTGTGCTAACTTTAATTGTATTTTGATTAAAAATCTTATGTAACTTGTATATGTAATAACTAGAGGGCAATAAGTGTTTATTGACCAATTTTAAAAACACTTTTCTTATGTTAGTGGAAACAGTTTTGCTATATAAGAGGGGGGGGGGGGGTTAAACTAAATTATACTTCTAATTCTATTTTGCTTTTTGTATTCTTTTTTTCAGGGTCAAATTTTAGTTCAAAATTTTGAAATCCACTCATCATCTTCATAAATTCATTTAAAGGAAATGAATACATTTTCATCAGGAAGAGTTTTGGTTCAAGATGTTATTAATTAAAATTGGGATTTGTTTTAAAATTTTGGGCAGATAATTTTAGTTAATATTAATGTACAATAATGTGAATTTTAGAGAGGCTGTGACATCAAGAAAATTCACAATCAAATTTATGCTTATTTAGATTTAAAAGATGTTTTTTAAAAACTTTTATAATATCTTTTCTAATTTTATCAAGCTGTGGACCAGATTTTTTACACATTACTTTTTACCATCATCAAGATAAAGGCCTAAATCAATAATATTGATTATTTTACTTAATAAATTTAAAAATTTATAGTCCAAATAAATTCACAAATTTCTGCTCTATCATAATACCAATTGTTACATTAAAGCAGTCCATGTATGTTTTTCTTTTTCCAAATTTTTATATTAAAATAAAGTAATGTCCTTCTGCAATGTTTTATTATAGGAATTCAATTGTTTTATCTAAAAAATCTAAACAAATAATCTTAAGTAAAAAGGACTGTGCATTTATTCAATTTGACATTAATGATTTTTACTCCTCAATAACTGCAGATATCAAAATGGATACAAAGACGGTTGGCTCAGATTAGCTAACTAATTTTATGAAGAAACATAAATTTAGTGAACACAAACCAGAAGCATCATTGATTGCCACAGCAATGGGTAAAGCAAGTTTAGACAAGTTTTTCATGATTTTATGGGAGCAACAGGAAAAATATTAATTACATACTTCTTCAATCTAAAAAGCATATAATTAGGTCCACTATGCCTACCCATGCTATTTCAGCTACCCTTGTGTGCCTAATAAGCTACCCATGGTTCTCAGTCTGACAGGTTCTATTCTCTAAAATTGTTTCAGCAGAGAGAGAGGAAGGAATATAACTACAATTTGTTGCATTAGCGCTATCACCTTTTATCAGCCACCTTTTCTGATTTTTGCCAGAAAACAAATGCTTCCTAAACTTGTAGATAGAGTGCCATCAGGAATTGTAGGTCACTGTAGTGATAACAACTGGAGCAATGAGGGTACCTTTTATCTTTATTGAAACACTTTTATCTTCACATGAAACATAGCAAAGAATCTCCCGCTCTGTTGATTATCAACAAACACAAAATTCACATAACTTTTGAGGCTATATTATATTGCAGAGGAAAAAATCAGCATGATTGGGTTACTAGCTCACACATCACATCGTCTCCAGCTCTTTGATGTGTCTTTTTTGTGGCCCATTAAAGACCTATTATAGCCAAGCATGTGACAACTTTATGGTCACAGACAAAAATATTTGGGAGCTTTTGAGCACCACTTACTTCAAAGCAGTTACAGTTGGAAATGCTGTTAATGGGTTTAAAGAGTGTGGAGTCGAACCTTATAATCCACTTGTGTTCAGCAAACATAATTTTGTTGCTGATGATAAAAATTTGAATAATAGTGCTAATACTCAGAGCCTGGTAGTTGAAAACCAGCATAAAAACCTTCTATAATAATCAGAATTTATGGCAAATCCTGATTCCGATGCACCAAAGAAGTCTGTCAGTGATTTTGATTTTAATCCATTGTCTAAAGCAAAACAACATGAGAAAAAAAGGAAAAGCAAAAAACTGAGCTCAAGCATTCTTAAAAGCACACCCACCAAAGAACCGTTAAAACAAAGAAAAAAGCAGAAAGAAAGAACAAGAAAGAAAGAATAGAAAAAACTGTTAAAACAGAAAAAAGAATAGGAACATTTAAAAAAACAGAAACTTGTGAAGCTAAAAAAGGAGTAAAAAAACTCAAACTAAGTTCATGTAGGCCTAAATCTAAACCCAGGCCAAACAGTCCAGTCCATTTAAACAGTCCAGTCCATCAACTTTAATTGATGCTGTTACAAGATGTCCTGTTTGTAAAAAGGAGTATTGTGATTATCCAACATAAGAATGAATCCGGTGTTGTAAATACTATTAGTGGTGATATGAGGAATGTTCCAATTATAAAAATGGCATTTTTATCTGAGGCTACTGTCAATTATACAACAAAACACTTCAACATTATGTTGAAGTATTTTGTTATATAATTGTACAGTACATAATGCTTGTTACAAAATTACAAAGCTTTTGTTGTTAAAACATATTCAACATAGATGATAGATGATAACATATTAAGAGATGTTTTATCTTTTGAATATTAACATATTCAAAAGTTAAAACATATTTAAATTTTTCAGTGCTAACATCTTGTCCCAAGGCCAAATTCATCTTGACCTAGTACTGGGTCTTGACGATTTGTCAAGATTATGAAAAAATAAAATTGTCCTTTGTTTTTTTTGTTTGTATAAGTAAATGGTATTTAATACTACTCTAACATGTTTCTATAAAATTAATTTTACTTAAAAATAAATTAGTAATAAACAAAAATTGTTAACATAGTCAACTTGCCCCGGTCTCCACTACCATAAAAAATTTACAACAAAAAATCTACCATTTAAATGTACCATGCCTTGCTAGCCACCAAAAACAACAGCAAGTAGTTTAAAATTTTGAGCTGCTCAGATATTTTAATGAATATTGGTTTTAGAACAAGAACAATTTCAACCATGATAACCATGCTAGAATGCAACCACAACAACTTGTTTCAACCATGATAACCATGCTAGAATGCAACCACAACAACTTGTTTCATAGTTATATGAAACACAATTACAATACAAAAAATGTTTTTTTAAATTTTTAAGAGCAATAAATCTATTTGTTTTTGAAGTCTGATGAAAGCTGTGCACATTGTTTACAAAAAAAAAACTAAAATTTACACCTTGGTAAATTCAAACAGAATATTCTAGAAGAGAAGTGAAAAGATCAGACCCAAGAAAAGACTCTAGCAAGACAAGAAAAGAGAATAATCTTAGATAGATTAGAAAAAACACTGTATTAAACGTTTGTTAGAAAAGGTTAAAGTGATTTATATATCAGCATTTAGAGAGGTAGAAGTAAGAGGTAAGTAAGCAAACAGGTAGATGTAAGAAAACTTGAAGAGAGTGCCTTACATATTGTATGAATGAGCTTTATTAAGAAAAAAAAAATGCTTTAGATTGTTTATATTAGAGAAACAGCATATAAGAGGAAAGCTAAAAATGATAATGATTATGATGACAATGATTAGCATCATTATAATGATTATGTTGATCATAATGATGTTTATATATGCATATATTACAAAATAAAACTTGAATTTTAAATAAAAAAAGATACTTTAGGATGTATAAATGTTTATGCAACCCCTGTCACAAACCCGGCCCTGGCCTTGGCTATACTTTATCAAACTCGACCCAGGTCAAAAAATCAACTCCGGTCTCTTACTACTTGTGACTTGGGTATGCTCAAAAATTTAGAATTGTGAAAACTTATTAGCTCATTTTTATGCCAAGCATTACTAACAGAGGATCTTTTAAAGAATAAATTTTGACAAACTGTTTTCCAAGTTTATCAAAAAGATTTCTGGAAGACTTAAAAGATATTTTTAAGTCAAAGTTTCAATATTTTCAAAAAATGATATCATAGATAATAAGTGGAAATGTTCTGAAAATTTTTTAAATTAAATATATAAAATATAAGATATCAACTATGAAAAAATTATACTGTCAGATGAATCTTATGAAGTTATACTGTCAGGTGAATTTTGTGAAGTTGTAGTGTATATTGCAAAAAGGTAAATAAAAAAGTTCGGAGAATGCGTCAAATATTTTTTTGCATTTTTCATAATCCTTCAATAAATTCAGAAGATGCAAATTTAAATATTCTAAAAAGAGGTTAATAAAACACTATTATCTTGTGCCTTTGATTATACTCAAAATAGTTTTCCATATATTGTGTTTTTGATATTATCGATTGTTCAAAACTACAAAAAAAGCAGTTTAATTACTCTATTATCACTTCTGCCAAAGTGAAATTGTACAGTTAAATTGAAGAAAGCAGTAATTAGTAAGTTAGCATTATTTTACTTTTTGTATGTTTTTTTTATTATCTAGATAAATTACTTTGAAACAATTTAATTGACTCATTTTTGATTTGGTTAAAACTCCAATTTGCGTTTTTGATCTTGTTTAAATTTCATGTGGTTACAACTTTTTTATTATTTCTTATCTCATTTAATAAACCTGCTTATAAATCAATAGAAATAGGCCTTTTTATAAACCAAAGACGTTTTTGTAAATGTAAATATAAACAAAAGCATTATGTATATTTTAAGTCCATGTTTGCTATAATAACTTATATAAAAAAAATTACAAAACCTGTGATGCTGTTTTAAAAGTCTCATTTTTTTCAATTTCTTCACTGTGCTTTGATATTGTAGAAGCTGCCTGCTTAACAGATTTACCTAGCTAAAGTGGAAAAAAAAGTTAAGGAAACTTAAATTTTTTAAAATTTCTTTAAAAAAATAGTTTTATCTAAAAAACATTAACTTTATTTTATACACACTATCTTAAAACACATACCTCATACACACCCTCTTGTCCTTTCTTGAAAATTTCAGATTTAGTAGCATCTTCATACAACTAAATTTAAACAAATTTTTTCTTTTGTAGGTAAATTTGCCACAAATATACTTTCTTTCTATTTTTCATATAATTAATTTCTCAGTAATAAGTTCAACACATTCTCAGTAATAAGTCCAACATATTTTCAGTAATAAGTTCAACAAATTCTGAGTAATAAGTTAAACAAACTCTCAGTAATAACCTTTGAATAGTAATAATTGTCAAATTATTTCTTAATTTTTTTTGAATTCTATTTTATATCGAATTCACATTAAAACAACAAAAAAAAAAAAATAACAAAAAAATTCTTTTTTATAAATTTTCTATTATTTAAATATTTAATAAACATTTCATAAAATCATTTTAAATAAATTTTTTTCAAAAATTTACTTATTTTTTAATTTAAAAATTTTTATGTAAAACTAAACACCAGAGAGACCGCCAGGTCACACCTCCCCACAAAAGTGTTTATGCTTTAAAAAAGTGCACAAGCTCAAATTAAGTTTTTCTAGCAAGGTATTATTTTACAAAATTTGAAATGTCCTATCAATTAAGAGTGTTTTTTTCATTTTAAAACTAAATAATTTTAAATTATATTTGTATTTCTATAATATATATACATATACATATATATATATATATATATATATATATATATATATATATATATATATATATATATATATATATATATATATATATATATATATATATATATATATATATATATATATATATATATATATATATATATATTAAATTGCTACAATCCAGTAAAATAAACTAAGTAGCGGTAAAAACCAGAAGCCTTTTAAAAATATTATTAAGTTATAAATTATACTAGATACTTACAGTTAATTTTTTGGTTAATTGTTACTTTAATTGTTATTACTTTATTATATAATTTAATTATCTTATATAGTTTAATCATATTACATAATATAAATAGATTTTAAAATATTGTATTATATAATAATATTTATATTATATATTTGTGTATATTAATTAATTTAACAATAATTTAATTTAACAATAATTTAAAATAACAATATATTAAAATTTATACTTGTGTTACATAATCATATATACTATATAACAAAATGTAATATAAATGTATTATATAAGTATGCTTTTTAATCTAGCTAAAAGTTAAATAAACAACATAAAGTTTGACATAAAATGCCTAATTTTGTAATAACACACTTTGATGCTTGTCATAAATGCTGCTGTATATGTTATTAAAAAGCAGACAGAACAGCAATGTTATAGTTCGGTTATAGCTCTTTCAGATACAGCAATGTCATAGTTCAATGTTATAGTTGGTTTTACCAAACTATAACATTGATAATCCATCCTTTGCGACTGAAATATGCAACACCTGTAACAGAGTATTATTACTACATGGAAAACACTATGTGGGAACTACTCTTCCTCTTCATATACATCTTCATACAGCATCAGGAGCAGTTCTCTCCGTTCTTACCAGAAGTAAAAATCTCTGTGATTATACTATCTGCATTACTATGCAGATAGTTAAATCAACAATACCTGGAACAAAAAGAACTAAACCTAAAAGTAGACATAGAGTTCAGGAAAAACCATCCAAAAAAGTGTCTTTAACAATATGTAATCAGTGCTTTCAATCCATTGATTCATTACAAGGTCATACTTGTACAAAGGTCTTTGGTTCAACAAACCTTCGTCAGATGATTGAAAACTCCTTGAATCAAGAAGCAAGAGAAAAATTAGCTGCAGATCAAATTATAGAAAAGTTTGAAGAATCAGAAATTGCATCCCTTAAAACAGGAGGGCAATCATTTACAATTTCAAAAAAATCAATAAAGCCTACTGCAGAATGGAGCCACAAAGATTTGATGACCATTGAGGTTGATAGAAAGTTGTCTGGTTCTGATATGGATGCAATATCAAAAGCAACTCGGGTTAAGCACGGTCAAAAATCAATAGAAGCTAGGTTTAAAGAATTCATGGTATATAACAATGGTTCTTTAGTAGAGTACTTCTCAACAGTTGACCTTGATTTCTATAATTTGGAAACTGAAACTTTAATTGTGCGACCTGTTGTTCTTGTTAAAGATGTGGAAGAACTCACCTGGAAAATGATTGAAAAAAGAAAACAAGACGCAAGACCAACAAGGTGAAAGTGTTTGTTGATCGTGGTGGAGGTTTCTTTAAGCTTGGAATTGGCACTATTGATGTGGCAAGTTATTTTGGTAATGATATCACCAAGAGATCAAACTATTCCAAGGGCATTTGTCCGAACCTGAAAAAAAAAACGCTCGTTGATTAGACATTACTCATAGGAATAGTCCCAAATATTCAGGAGAATTATGAAAACTGTGCTGTTTTTTCAAAATCATTGACTTTAGAAATATTCAGTTTAAAATTTGCGCTGATTTATTTATTTAAAGGGAACCCAAAGTGCTATAAAGATATGATCTCATATGAAAGATCATAAAAAAAAAAAATGTTAGATGTATATCATTTTTTCTAAAACGTAATAATGAACCCACACTAACAAATTTAATTTTCAAAAAAACGCTTTTCTTCGATTAAAAAAAATGTGTCTTGTCCAAAGTTTATTGACTCTACTGCCTCAAAAAACTAACGTTAGTACGTCAAATTAAACAAAGTAGACAAAATGTCATTATTGCAAACTTATTAGTTGGTAATTAAATTTAAAAGCAAAGTCGTTTTTTTTCAACTAACACATAATTACTTACAAGAATAAGTTTTGTAGCATTTTGTGAAAATATATTTGTATATTAAAATTTTTTTTATAATATTAATTTATATATTTGTGTTATAAGGGCAATTCCACGGCTAAAAATAAATAGAAGTCAAATTTTAAACTCTTTTTAGTCAGTTAAAAACAAATGAATACTAACTTAGACATATGAAAGTTTATTTAAAATATTTCCTTAGTAAAAAAATAAATTTGTTTCAGTAATTTTTATATTTTCAAAAGTGACGGTTACTCTCGTTTTTGCTTGATAAAAAAAATAATGATTGTAAAATGTTTTAGTTAAATTAACATTTATGTTTGCTATATTTTTTTGGTTCAAATTGATAAGGTTAAATAGACATTTTATTAGAAATTAAACTAAGACAGGGCTCGAATTAACGCAAAAAAAATGTAATCGCGAAATTTTTTTTTTTTTTTGCTCTCTCTTCCCCCCCCTCTCTCTCTTATAGCTCGCGCCGATGTGCGGTAATGGGGGGAAAAAATTATCGTCAATAAATCAAAAAACATCGTCAAAAACTTAATAAAAAATTAGATACCACGTTTTTTATAATTTATTGTTTCTTGAATAAAGGACTAATAAAAGTTTAAATATAATTAAGTTTTTCATTTAAATGGTTGATGTTTTTATTCAATTTTTCTATTTCAAGTTTTCCAATAAAAAAAATTTGGTTTAATAAATCGAATTATACTTCATGTTTAAAATAAGGCTTAAAAACATTAAAGTAAAAAAAATGCTGGTTTTTATTAGCATTTTTATACTGTTTGAAAAAAAAACTAATAAAAAAGAATTAACTAATAATATATTAATTAATATATTAATTCTTTTTTATTAGTTTTTTTTTTCAAACAGTATAAAAATGCAAATAAAATCAGAAATTTTTTTGCTCTAACGTTTTTAAGCCTTATTTTAAACATGAAGTTTTGATAAACAAAGATAAAAACCAACTTTTCAACTTTTCGCTTTAACGACCTTGTAAAAATATTCCACACAGAGATTTAAAGTAATTTAAATTCAAAAATGTTTTATGTTGAAAGAAAATCTCCGCGCAAAAGAGCAAATCATCTATTCATCTATCTATTCAGAATAATAAATTTTGTGGACGTTCTTTATGATAAAAACATTACTTTTAAGAATTGCTAAAAAAAATGCTAAGCTAGAAAAAAAGTAATTAGTCAACCAAAAAAAAAAACGAGTCGCGAAAAGATTTTTTTAAGAAAAAACTAATCACAAAAGTGTGTGTTGCAATCGCGATCGCGATACTCTTAATACGAGCCCTGTAAGACTTTTTTATAAGTTCTAAACTATTTAAACCTATTACTTAATAATTTTTTTTTTAACGACGTCTTTCAACCGAATGCTATTATACTGTTTTTGCAAAACTAATTAAAAAAACTTGACTATTTAATCACGACTTTTTTTTACTTGAAAATCGAAGTAGATATTCTAAAGTTGTTGTGACGTACTAACGTAATTTTTAACGACTAACAATCGAGTTTCAATGGTGAAAAAATAAAATCAAAATGGAGTTGTTTTTTAGTGATTTCGGCAATTGCTTATTGTTAGCATGCATTTATTATTACAATTTAGTGAAAAAGAAAAAAAACTTACATATTTTTTTTTATGCTCCTTCATATGAGATCATATGTTAGGAGCACTTAGGGATCCCTTTAATAATAACTGTGTACATGTACAATGACAATGTACGGAGCCTAGTTGATCTAGCCTTTAACAGCCGATTTATGTTGAAAATAAGTCCAACTTTGATTTAAATTGTTTAAGTGTTTTAGAATCTACAATGTTTTAATCTAAATTATTCCAGCTGTTAATAACACGGTTTGTTAAGAAATAGTATCTCTTTAGATTTTTAGTTATTTGCCTATGAAACCTCATACTGTGACCTCTCATATTTGAAGCTTTTAAATCTGGTGGGTATTCCAATGTTAAATTATCTATTTTTTTTACTATATTGTAAAGTTGGATTAGGTCATTAGGTTCGCGTCTTTTTTCAAGAGTTGTTAATTTAAAGTAGGTTAGTCTACATTCATAGTTTTCCCCTTGAAGACATTTTATTTGTGTTGCTTTACATTGTATCGATTCAATTTTTTTTATCTTGTTCTAAGTAAGGATACCACACTGAATTTGCGTAGTCTAGATACGGTCTTACAAGAAAGGTGTACAATAATTTAGATGCGTTAATGTCTGAGTTTTTAAATGAATGTTTTATTATTCCTAACATTTTATTAGCTTTACCAGACACATAATTAACTTGACTTGACCATTTTAAGTTGTTTGAAATCATAACTCCTAAATCTTTTTCAATTTTGGTTTCTGGTAGCTCAACTCTATTTAACAAATGAATCATACATTGTATATATATGCTTAGTATTTTTGCTACCTATATGCATGCGTTTACATTTGTTGACATTAAATTTTAATAGCCATAATTGTGACCATGTCATAATTTGTTTAGATCTGTTTGAGTCTTTTCTATATCAGAAGATGATCTAATTATGTTAATTAGTTTAATATCATCAGCATACATTTTACAGTTCGTTGATAACTCATTCGGTAAGTCGTTTATATAAACAATAAACATAAACAGACCCAAGACAGACCCTTGCGGTACTCCACTTGTAACTGGAGACCAATTTGAAAATTCGCCTTTGCAGACAACTCCACTTGTAACTGGAGACCAATTTGAAAATTCGCCGTTGCAGACAACACGTTACACTCTGTTACATACGAAATTTTTGCACCATCTAACTGTTTTATAGTTGAAACCATAACTTTTTAGTTTGACACAATCTAATGTGAGGCACTGAGTCGAAAGCTTTTTTTATATCCAGGAAAATAATATCTACTGGTAAATTATCTTCCATTGCTTGAGTTATTAGATCCATAGATTCTATAAGGTTTGTACAACAGCTTTTTTTTTTAGAAAATCCATGTCAAGAGATTATTATTTTCTAAGTGCGACATAGCTTTTAAGATACATTCCATTACTTTACTTATAACTGAAGTAAGTGATACTGGTCGATAACTTGATGGTTCCGATTTATCTCCACTTTTAAATAATGGTGTTAGATTAGCATTTAACCACATCAATGGAATTATTCCTGTGTCATACGATTTATTAAAAATAAGTGATAAAGGAAGAGAGAACGCATCTGCGCAACATTTTAAAAGAAATGGGTGAACTTTATCTACTCCTGTCTATTTATTTGGATTTAGTGACTTAAGGATTATAGAAACTGTGTCCAGTGAGAATGTAGGGTCCTCACAAATAATGTTTGTCCTATTTTTAAATAATGGTATATTGTCACTAACTTCATTTGTGAAAACAGAGCTAAAATAATTATTTAAGGAATGTGCTATTGATAAATAATTTGTTTCAAGTTTGCCATTTACATTTAATGCGTTAGTTCCTTCTTTAACTTTTGACTTTTTGTTTATATTTGCATAAATTGCTTTTGGGTTTTTTCTAACATTTAAGGCAATGGTATTTTCATATAATTTAATTTAGTTATTATTTCTTTTTTTACTTTATTTCTAATTGATTTGTATTCTAATACATTTCCTTTGTTTAAAAAACATTTTCTCCAGAGGCAAATGTAAACATTTTCTCCAGAGGTTTCTTTTCTTTTTAATTAACTTTTTTTAGTTCGAGTTCATCCAAGGTGCTTTTGTTTTAACAACTCTCTTTGTAATTGTTGGAATGAAATATATAAGTCCTTTATTGTAAATATCGACAAATTTGTTGTATTAAACATTTGCACCTAAATTTTTGAATTCAAGATGCCAGTCATAGCTATTTAACATATTGGAAAAGCCATTATAATTGCCATGTTTGTACAGAGTTATATTTTTTTTTACTGTTTCCTTTTTTTTAAAATTATTTCTATAGCTATATAAAAACTTAAGGATCTGATGACCGTGAAACTTATAAACAAAATCAAATTCTTTTTGCTCCAAAATCAACTACTGCTGATAAGAGCCTGTCACCATGTTTGAAATACTCTTTTTGCCTCTTAAACCTTGTCCATTTTGGTTTAAACTTTGCATGAATACTTTCTCCACATTGTTCAGCAAGGTTATCCAATCCTTTGTTATGGTGTTCAACATGTGACTGTACATAACACAGTAAAATGTGGACTTTCCATGTTGTATTTGTTTATTTAAATTTATTACAGCTTCTTGTGCAGAAAGAAATGAATTCTTTAAATTAGTTACTGCTTCTTTGAAGCCAGTTTGTATATTGCTGGAAAAGCAACAATTTTTTACATTTCTAAAATCTCTCAAACACTGAACAATTGGAATCAAACAAGTAAATGTTTCTAAAATTTGTGCTTCAAGAGAATCCAGATTTTCTAATACTTTGTTTGAATTTGTTTCCGCCCCGGCCTATGCCTTAGTACCCTCGCTGAATAATATTTGTTGACTTTAGCCAATAATAAAATCAAGGCCAGACATCTAACAAAAAATTTCCAAGCAGTGAAACAAAACTAATTAACAAATGAAGTTTAGGTGAAGGAACAAGTTGCTCAATTAAAGTATTCGGATCCAAATTAATATACAAAATATGAGGATTGATGCAGTTTATAAATTCTTGCATGGATGATTTTACTGAGTTATTTTCTAAATATTTATTGTACCAATAATCAATACTGCCAAGAGTTTGTTTTGTCTCTAAATTTAATGTAGATATTCCTTCACACCAAAAATAAGCTTTTTTCCTAGAATGTCCGGATAAACCAAATAGCACGTTTCCACATTTTAAGTCAAAAGCAACATAAAAACTATCATCTTGCTAATTTAATTTTTCAATAACAAGTCTCAAACTATAGTTAGATTCAGGAATATCTTCAACAATAGCTAAAAATTAACAGTTGAACGCCACTATTTAAATACTCATCTGTCTCATTATCTTTTTGACAATCAAAGACAGGATTACTTTAAAAAATGAACCTCCGCCATCCAAAGAAATTCTTATAAAGGCTGAAGTAGGGTCTAAACCACATAATTTTGACAAGTCAAGTACAAAATTTGATGTATTTTGAACTTATTCAAGATCTCGTAAAATAAAATGGCCTTTACTATCAACAAACTTGCACACTGTAGTAATTGGAAATATATTCTTCTAATTCAGAAAGATGACCAAAAATGTTAAGCTCAATGGAAAGCTTATTTCCTAAACCTTTGCGTAAAGTAGAAAGCATCTCTTTTGTGTTTCTATTTGAAAGTTCTGACACAATTTGTAATTGCTTTATTATTTCAATGGAAAGTGGCTTAATAGAAGTTATTTTTTATTTGTTTTCTGGTATGCCAATTGTGACTTTGAGCAGATTTCCTTCTTTAGATAAACAAAACGTTGATCTGCCCATCAAACTTTCTGTAGCCATTTTACTTTTTATAATTCCAGAAGCAACCTACAAAAAATTTTCACAAAATGAAATTTGCATAAAAAACTAAAAACTTATAAACAAAATATAGTTTTTTTTACCTGTTCAACGTGAATAGTACCTATAAGAAATGACAACGTAATGATATCACCCACAGTACTGTTGAGTGTACAGTTATGAGAATAACCAGGTACAGGTAATCTATAGCAAAAGGAACATATACTTGACTCAGTTGTTGGTAAATTAGTTATTTTATCTGGAAGATTTAGACTGGTACTGGAGCTATTTCTCAAAAGAGTTTTCTACTCTACCTAAATAAATATACATTTATAAATAAACAAAAGAAAAAATAAGAACAAAAAATGGAACTAAAAAAATCATTAAATATACCTTGGTAACCTTAGCTCCCCATTCAACACAAGGTGAGTCACCCTTTTTGAGTCTGTAAAGATTTCTTTGGCAACCAGGACAAACAAGTGATGGATAGCAATCATTGTTCATCAAATATCCTGGAAAGATAAACAGTTGAATTTGTTCTTCTAAGTTTTTATTCATTTTTTTCAATGATCTTGATCTTTCGCCATACTTTTCCCAGCAACAGCAACAAGTAGAATTCATATTTAAGTGAAAGAAATACAACTACTTAATAACACAACCTTTTGCAATTTAAAAATTTATTTACTACCATCTTTTTTATCTCGGAAATTTTTTTAATTAGTTAGTACAGGGAGTAATCAAACTTATAAGTCCATCTAATATGAGGTTACAGTTAATGTAATACCAGTAGCAAGATTGATCTTGATTATCCTGACCTGACCTGACCTGACCATATTACGGTAGTTGTTTGCAGTAAACAACTGGGTTTTGTTAGAGTTGAAATTCACAAGCCACTGTGAACCCCAATCTATTACTGAAGTGAGATAATGTAATAAATAGCTAATTCTTAATTAAATATTATATAAAAATTTGTAGAAAAATATTTTTTAAACATTTACAATTTTCTTTTTAAGTTATCATATTAAATAATATATTTTACAAAATAAATTATGTTACCTCCATTAAAAAAATATCTATCAGTGGTTTCCAAGAATAAAAGCAATTTTTTTTTAACACTTTTAGTTTAGATCCGTCGATAAATTAAGAAATTTTATTACAATTTTATAATATATTTATATCAAAAAAGAGGTATGATAACAACGCATTTTGATTTCAAAAAATGTTTTCTAAAACAATATATAAAATACTTTCATATAATAAGGACTTGATTTGAGTGCCACAACAAAAACCCTGGCGGTCTCTCTGGTGCACAGTATAAACCTTGCTAGACACATGTGCATACATAAATGTTTAGTGCAGTCATATATTTATATTAATGTTCTTTAGCTAACTCATAACCACTTTTTGCTTTACAAAACAAATCTGTTTCAAAAACTTACTTTTTCAACTGTTTTGCTTACTGTACCAGCTGAACTTTTAACAGTACCTTCAACTTGTTTTAAATAAGGTGAAACTTGTTCCTGAAAAAAATAAAAAAATAAACATATATATCAGGCCTTGTGATGAAGTTGGAGCAATCACTCCACGCACATAAAACACGTCTATAATTAGCCTTTCATATGTGGCAAATAGCGCTCGCTAGTTTTGTAACTAGAGTAAAAAATCGCATTTATCTGAAGAACTTGCGAGAAAATTATAAGTTGATTTCATATAAAATATTTTTGGTAAAAATTTTTTGCTGAAGTTAAAATATGTTTAAACAGTAGAGTTGGTATATTGTTAAATAAAAAAATTATATTTGTAATAAAGTACTTTTTTATTATGAATTTATTTCTTAATTTGAATTGCATAAAAAAACCATGTAATAAAATTCAGAAACATTAAATAAAACTTAAAATGTTCGAATATCAAATACTTTTGTGTCAAATATATTTTAACAAACTAAATATGCTGATATCTTTGAATCAGTTAAGCTTATATTAAAGTCTATTTATTAAAAATATTTTAAAATTAAATTAGAACTACAACAGAAAAAATTCAGAATACTGTCTCCTAACCACCATAAGTCAGACATTTTTAAATTTCTTCAGAGTCAGGGTTAAAGGGATTCTGCTATTTATTATTATTTGTAATACCTATTTTTTATTGAAACTTTGAAAAACGTGCTCACAAACAACAAAAGAAAAAATGTAACATCACTAGTTTCATGTTTTTATGACCTGGTTTTTACAGATGTAAAAAACATTTCTAAAAATATATGTCAGTATAAAGGCCTCGTTATGAGATTTTGTTGCATAACAGAAATGCGCAACGTGAATAAATGTAACTTTACTAAATAAAGATATTTACAAAGTTAAAAGTTTAATAGCATCAGTTGCATCAACTTTATTATATATATATATATATATATATATATATATATATATATATATATATATATATATATATATATATATTAATATATATATATATATATATTTATATATATATAGTTACACTTATATATATTATATTAGTATAAGTATATTATGTAGGTCTTTTATATTTATTAAGTATATAAAAAGTATATAAAAAACAACTCACTTGATAATAATTAAATCGCGCATTCAGTTTAAATTAGAAAGTTTTCTGTTTTGTACAATCAATAAATGGAAAATTATCAGTAGTGTACACTCGTGGTCACCTGATAGCAAATTACAGCTGGACCTTTTGATTTTATAAAATATTATTTTGATGCAATTGAGTTAGCAACTTAATTGATTTTATGCAGGTTCATTATTTCTTTATTAATTCATTAATTTTTTTAAACAAAATTTTAGCTGCCAAAGTTTTTTGTTTTGTGCCTAAAGATAATGATTTTTTTAGTTATGTATTTTCTGACAACTTTTTAACTAAATAACATAATAATGCAATATATTTCATATAATATATATATATATATATATATATATATATATATATATATATATATATATATATATATATATATATATATATATATATATATATATACAGTAGCTTTCATAAATTTAGACGCATTCATTTTATTATCATATATGTAAGAAAATACTCAAAATAAAAATAAAATAAAAGTACTACCGCTATGTTTGATATATAATTTACAAGAGGAAGTGAAACTCTATTTATGAGTACCTTAATTTTTTTTTTACAGGATGTTTATTACTCATTCTATACCGATTAACACAAAAAAGTTAATTGATAAGCTTAATTTTATTTTGTTCATAAATTAAGACGCACAACCAAAAAAGTCATATATCTTGTTAACTGATAGTTAATTAGTAGTTTTTTCCCCATATTTCTCATTAATAGGCCTAAAGTAATTGATTTTGTCAAAAAACCTTATATAAATACAACTTACCTGGAGTTAGTTAATCATTATTTAATAAATAAACAAAAGTTAAGTTAGTTTTGCACTAAAAAGACGCGAAAAATGGGCAAAAGACGTATCACTCAAGGTGAAAGATGGCAAATTATTGCGCACATCAAAGAAGGAACCAAAAGTAATAGAAAAATCGCCAAGTTAATTGGAGTTTCTAAGAAATGCGTTCCAACAACGAAACAAAACTTTCTTCACACTGGTGGAAACTTCAACAAGATGGCGCTACTGCACATACTGCATACTATACAAAGGAGTGGTTCAACGATAATAGTATCATGACAATACCGTGGCCTTTATACTCACCTGATTTAAACCCAATTGAAAACATTTGGGCTTGGATTGACCGTGAATTAGCAAAGGTTCAAATTTCCACACTTACTCAGCTGAAGGAATTCCTTAAGGAGACCTGGTATGGGGTCCCAGAAGCGATGTGCAAAAATTTTGTTGAGTCTATGCCTAGAAGAGTTCTTAGTTGTATTAAAGCAAAAGGCGGATACACAAAATCTTGATTGGTTCATAAGTTACGCCTTCTAATGAATCGTGCGTCTAAATTTATGAATAATTTTTTTTGTCTAATTTTTTTAATACCATATAGTTGTACCTAATTATTACTTAGTATTTCATTTTTTTTGTAAACTTTTTTTAAATTTTGTATTCTGTATGTATTTATCTAATAAATAGAAAAAAAACTAAACCAAAATCTTTTTTCGTCATTGTTTTATCGTTGAAAAACTAAAAATTTCTATTCTCAAATATGAGTGCGTCTAAATTTATGAAAACCACTGTATATATATATATATATATATATATATATATATATATATATATATATATATATATATATATATATATATATATATATATATATATATATATATATATATATATATATACTTAATTAACTGTAATCTTAAATACTCGCTTGGAAACCGTAATTGAAATTATTTGATAGCAGTTTTTGCAAATACAACTTTTTTTTTGAAAGCAAAGGTTAACAGCCAAGTTGAAGCATTTGCAACTTTACTGTCATAGCCTTTAAAATTTTAACTCTTGCCTTTATTATAAAAACTTTTTCTACACAAGAATTAAAATGCTTGGTGTACCAGGCATTTTAATTTTAAAATGATTTTAATGAATTAAATAAATTAATATGGTTCTTATATGTGTTCACCAAAAAAAGTCTTTTTACTACTGAGTTAATTCTACAAGTCAACTTTTTTCTACTACCCTAACCCTTTTTTCTACTAACCTTAACCCTGACAAAAAAAATCTTAAAATTAAAACAGTAAAAGATTTTATGTTATTTTTAACCTTTTTAGTGATTTTTGAAAATCATCAGATGTAACAACTCCAAATGAAAACTTATTATGTGTTGCCATTTTAGCCAAGATCACTAATTTTCAATATTTTAAATTTAAATTTTGTTAAACAGTTTTTTATTGCTACTTATTACTTTTATTTTTCTAGTTTTTTTAAACTGTTTTAACTATACTAGTATTGGATTTTATAAAAACTTTTTATTTCTTCTTATTATTATACTTCATTTTTTTTCTCCAGTACTTTAAACAATAGTGAAACAAATATTTGCAAATGGTATCAGTTGCTGCATATATGAATTTGAATTGAGGTTTCACTATTTAAAAAACTGCCAACAAAATACTAATTTGATAATTGCTTTAACTTGTTTTTAACTTTTTTTTTAATTATTAAATAAATGCATAATTTTTTCTTTACATGGCTTGAAGTAAAACTGCTTGCTTTCAAATTGTTAAACCATGTCTTCTGGTGTCATTGACATATATTGGGGATCTCACAATTAAGAACTTTTGTTCATTTTACATTTTTGAAATAATAAAAAAAATTTGCCAAATATATATGAAATATTATTTTTATTTTGGTACTGAATTTTTTATCGGAGCCTGGAAACTGGATAAAAAATTTACAAAATAAAAGTATATTTTCTATCCAAGGTCTAAAGAAAAATTCAATGCATGTAGAAAAAAATCATTTTTTTCAATTTCACATTATAAGTTCACAGATAATAAAATGGATATTATAAAACTGTTAAGTGAAAAATAAAGTAAAAGTGATCGTGTCGAGAATATGTCAAAGAGTACACAAAAGACTTATCAATAAAAAAAGTCGAAAATCAATTTGGGAATGAGCAAAAAAACAAGAATAAAATAAAGTATCAAAACCATCAAAAAACTTCAAATGAGTTTGAAAGTAGGGATGTACCGAAGCTTCGGCTTCGGCTTTGGCGTGCCGAAGCTTCGGCAATTTTGCCGAAGCCAGGTCAATTTTTTGCCGAATCTTTGGCTACGGCAAAAAATTTTAAGTAATTAAAGTTATAAGCTACTGTGGGACAAGTTATAAAAATAAGCTAATTGCCAGTGTCTAATAAAGTTATAAATTTAGGACTACAGAGTTAAAGTTGGAGTCTATACCATATACTTAGTATTATTTACTCCCAAGTGTCTTGTTATGGAGGGGATAATAATAAAAGAGTAAAAATATTTTGAAAAAAATAATAAAATCAGGGAAGGTCCTCATACACTTTGAAAGCTTCCAAGTGTGACTTTAGATGAACTGAAGCAGCATTTCTATGCAGAATAAAAACCTTATAATTTAAAACAAATTAAAAGTTTTTAAAACCTTAATTTGTATTATGTAACGAACTCATATTAATTATTGTGTGGGATTACCGCAAATAGAACAAAATTTGGTTTCAACATTTGACCAATAAACCCTAGTAATCTCTCTTTAAAGAAGATTAAAGATACGTTGCTACTATTTTAAATTGTGTGTATGTTTAATTTTTTAAAATTTTATTTAACCATATTAATAAAAATTTACAAATTTTCATCGTAAATTTACAGAAATTGGTTAGGTGTCACTTATATAGATACAAAATAGTCAATGGAGTGACACATAAAAAACAAAAAGTTCTCAACAACAAAAAAGGAAGAAAAGCAAATGAAATATAAACGAGGAGAATAAAAAAAGAAAAAAAAAGCCAACAAAAACTAGATAAATTAAAAGAAAAAGAAAAACAATGATAATAACTATCCTTGCTCTTTTATTAATATTATGAATACTTCTAAATTGAATTATTAAACATGTAAACCAATATTCTGGTTTTTTATCTTATGATATTATGAAGACTTTTAAAATTTATTTAAAATAAAATAAAGGTTGAAGCTTTGATTACTTTGAGCTCTTATATTTATCATCAAAATTTATTTAAATTTAATAAACAATTTAAATTAAATAAATATCAGCCTGCTCAGTCCCTGTTTATTTATAAATATAAAGTAAATAATAATATAATTATAAATAAAAAATTTATAAAGTATTCTATTTATTATTTTATTTAAAGCTCACTCTACAGAGTTGTTAGATTACTATGGAAGCTTTTATCACAGATAGTAAATATTTGATTTCAGATACTGATGCAGATTTATCCATTACAGAGACAGAAGAAGAATGATTACTAAGATTTCAAAGTGTGAAAGATTAAAAAAAGCTATAGATATTGTTATGTAGTGTAAAGTTAAAAATAATCATAAAAAAATACTTAAAAGTGTGTAAAAAAGAAGTTAGAGAGAAATCTACCATTTGTACTTTTTTTTAGCAGCAGGTTCACAACAGTTGTAGTGGAATCCAAAATGGTCTTAACTTGGGTTTTTTTTAGTTTAGTAATTCTTCGTTTAAAGAATACAGAGAAGTAAAAAAAAGATATTGAAATAAATAGCAATAAAAAGATAAAGTGTGTTTCTAAGATTTTTAATGTTGTAGATACAACTAGATCAGCTAAGAGTGTTAATTTAAAGAAAGAGTGATCAAGTGCAAAAGATAAATTTATTCTAGTAATGTTCAAAGATTTTTATCCACTTCTATTAACAAAAGATGCATTAAAAATAAAAATAAAATATACAGCACATGAAAAGATGCTATATAACATTAATATGGTTTGCACACAGAAAAAGTAGAACTAGAAGTAGGAAAATTTGGGGAGAATGTTTCAAAAAAGCTTAAGTTTAAAAAAAAAACGCTCGGTGCGGTCAAGTATCAGAAACGACATAATGAGAAACTTTTAAACAGGGGCGCTGAGAGCTTTTGCCCTGCCTGGAACAGCAACCCTGACTGGCGTCCTCATTTTTATATGATTTTTCTATATTATTAGTCAAGGACCTTAGTTTTGGTACCTTTTTTGTTTTACACCCCTGCTGATCTGAATGCTGATTAAATTTTAAGCATATATAGTGCCGAAGCTTCGGCTTCGGCAAAGTGGCTTCGGCCGAAGCTTCGGCTTCGGCAAAATTTCAGCTTCGGTACATCCCTATTTGAAAGCAGTTAGTTGAAAGCAGTTGGACATTTAAAACATTTGCAAAAGGAAATCACAAAAATTCTTGTAAAACTGTTATAGTCTTTATATCTTTAGTTATCTTTGAATTTAAAAATTATTTTACAAATAATTATTTTACATATATATATATATATTTATATATATATATATATATATATATATATATATATATATATATATATATATATATATATATATATATATATATATATATATATATATATATATATTTTATATATATATATATATATATATATATATATATATATATATATATATATATATATATATATATATATATATATATATATGTATATAATTTATAAAAAATGTTTTTATAAATTATTTTTTGTGTAGGCATAATAAACTTAGACGTTTGAAACTATTTTCCCATGTCTTCCTAAAAATCTTTCAAAGCATTAATTTTAGAAAAAAAAAATTTAAGTTACTTTAATTTATGAATAAGTTCAAAACCTCTTGCTAGCTTTTAGACATTTTATGTGAATTATACAAGAATATAAAATAACTTTATTTACTTATATAAGCATGTATTTTGGAAAAGTTTTAAAGTATTTTGTAATGATCATACGATTAATTTTTATAACTTACGATTTTTTAAAATCTTTTAAACAAACATTTTATTTTTTGAAAAAGATTTTTTTTTGTTCTAATTACGATAGGAATGAATGAGTTGAAATCATAATAATTATTAAATTTGTTAAGTGAAGCGCTTAATAATAAAGTTACAATGCTCAAATTAAAATTAAATTAAATTTTTTGTTGGCAGTTTATTTAATTTAAATTGCAGGCTCATTTTATTTATTTTTTTTTTTTACCATTTTTACGATTAGAACAGTTGTAAACCTTTTTTTAACTAGACATTAATTAGAGCATGAAATTATTAAAAATTACTATTTTAAAAAGATTACTTTTTTTTTTTAAACAATTTTTTTTTTTGCAACTTTTTTGAAAAAATAAATGTATATACAATTTAAAAATATTAAATATAGCACTTTTTAATAAATTTGATAAAAATTGTTCATTTATTAAACAATCGTTAGTAGTAATTTGTTAATTTAGAAGCGTTTTGTGTACCTTTAAAAAGATTTATTTCAAACACGATTAAAAACGTAAAAAAAAGTTTTTATTTTTTATTTTTATTACAGTGCTTATATAATTTCTTTTTTGTAAAGAATTTTTTTTGTTTCTTTTTTCTTTAGGAATTTTTTTTCGTTATTTTTTTTTTTAACTTTTTTCCTAGTTTAAGTTTAGCTTCGCATTTCTAAATTCAGCGTATTTCTGAAATGTTTAAATCCTCAAAATATATATACAATCGTGGTCAAGTTGCCAAGAAATAAAACCATCTGCGTGGTCAGCAATAGCGCTCGATCACACGCCATTCCTGTCCAAACCTATATATATATATATATATATATATATATATATATATATATATATATATATATATATATATATATATATATATATATGTATATATGTATATATATATATATATATATATATATATATATATGTATATATATATATATATATATATATATATATATATATATATATATATATATATATATATATATATATATATTATATATATATATATATATATATGTATATATATATAAATTAGGGCCCTGCGAATTGGCATTTTTAATTGCGAATCGAATCACAAATCGAATCACTAATTGAAAGAAATTTAAGTTTTTTATCTTTATTTTTATGTATACTATACAAAATATTACAAAATTCGAATGTTATTTGAACAAACTCCTTTTGTTACTTCTAGCTTAAATTAACCGTTCCGCATTTTGCTCGGAAAGACTATTGCGTTTACTGTCGATCACTCCTCCTCCCACATAGTTAACTCTTTCAGACGAACAATTTGTAGCTTGAACAGCAAGAAAATCAGTTGCAACTTTGGATAATAAAGGGAAAATGTTACATTTTTTCCAGTAGAGAATAGAACCACAATTTCTCTTCACTCTTTGTTTAGTGGAAGAACTTGTCTTAAATTCATTTGCTAAAGTTTGAACAGAAATCGGTTTTCTGTCTAAGGCATTTTTCACTTTTTTACTAAGAACCTGTGTAACAAAACATTTTTTTCTTCCACTTCCTGATTTCCTTTTGATTGTACCAGTGTCCTTATATTGTTTCACAACATTCTGCATTGTTCTCAAAGCAATCTACAACTCTTTAGAAATTTTTTTGTTTGATACAACAGAATTTTCAATGAGAAAATGCAAAAATATTTTTCGCTTCTTATCTTGATTTGATGACATTTCAATTAAAACTAATTGTTTTGATAACAGAGTTGTTGAAATTTTGAATAACACTAATACAATGACATTTTAAAATAATTAGCTACTTAAAATGATGCATGGTTTCCATAAACACCACACCAGATTTTTACTGGTACATGTCTTATTCAGAATCTTGATGGTAAAACAACTTCCAATAATGGATTATATGGGCTGTTAAATAGACAGCAAAAGCTTAAACGAAAGACAGCAAAAGCCAAACGACAGTTTTAACTTTTAAAACTGTTGTTTGGTTACTTACCTGATCATTAAATTAAAAAAAATGAATTAAAAATTATTGCTAACCTTAACTTAAAGACAATAGAATGTATAAAAAATTGGTTTTTTTAAAAGATAGAACATTATTAAAATAATGAGGTTATAATATAACTAATACCACAGTTGTCACAAATAAGAAAAATATATTTTTATATATGATAGGGCACTATGTCACAAGGCTAAAACCATTACAAATTTTTGAAAGAAAAAAACATTGGTGTCTTGGACTGGCTTAGAAATTCTCTGGATTTAAATTCATTTGAGAATGTGCTCATGCAACTGCTCAAGCGAGAAATGACCAAAAGTACAATAACAACATCAGTTGGTTGAAAACCAACTGTGTAAAACTATATGTATGTGTAAAACCATAATGAATATTTTATGAATAAATAATTCATTCAAAAACTTTTGTTTTTTAGCAATTAAAAGCTGATTGTTTTTAATAATAAATAAAAGTTTTTGTCATGGTGACAATGTAATCCCACAAATTTAATTTTGAAATGAATGAACTTTTGATCTTTAGTACGCTCTTTTATTTTACTTTAGGAAAATCATTTTTCAAAAAGATTGCATCTTTTCATATTCTTTTTGACTTTAATAAAAGTTATTTAAAAAAAACAATTAAAATAACTTAATAAAAGTTTTATTAGGTTTTAGTTATTTTTAAACTTTTATGTCTAATATTTAAAAAAATTAAAAGTAAATGTAACTTATTTAATGTAATGTATTTTTAAATATATATATATATATATATATATATATATATATATATATATATATATATATATATATATATATATATATATATACATATATATATATATATATATATATATATATATATATATATATATATATATATATATATATATGTATATATATATATATATATATATATATATATATATATATATATATATATATATATATATATATATATATATCAAGGGCTATTCTAGACTGTTTTCAACAGCATTGACTGTATTTGGGTATTTGGGCGCTGTATGCTATAAAAATAAGCAAAACTAGTGAGCAAATGTTTATCTAAATACACTATAGAAAAAAATATATATATATATATATTTCAATAATTGTCTATGATAATTATTTCATACTATATGATTTAATATTTATAATAACTTTTTAAAACATGTTTCAAAATTGAATTTTTTAAAACCAAAAAATCTCCATAAAAAAATGTAATATCAAAATAATAATATCAAAATAAATAAAAAATTGCATTTTTTGATGTTCATTAAAAGTGTTGGCAACATTAAAATTGACATAATTTTACCTTAATACGATTAACAGTTGATAGTTTTAACTTTGCTTCTTTTATTGCATCAGACTCATCAAACTTTTTTGCTTCTTCTTTAAATTTCTTTAGATTTTCCTATTAAAAAAATAACTAAGTAGCATATGGGAACAAAAAGTTGAACAAAACTTACAATAAACACTTTAAACGGTCATTTATAATGAACATTTATTATTATTTATTTTTTTTAATGTTTATACAAACAACAAACTATTATTTCAGTTCTTCCTACGTTGAACAATCCTTTAGAAAACTTAAAAAGTGGCTGAAAATACATTTAATAAAAAGTAGTTTTTTAGCTATTTCTAAATCTATTTCCTAAAGCATTAGGGTTTTAATCAAAATCATTTTGATTAAAATATTCTATTTTTTAAAATTTTATCAATAAAAAATTTAAAAAAAAATGAAAGTGAGTTTTGAAGCATTTTTAATTTTTAGAATAATTAAAAGCCTTAAAGTAAATGGTATTTATTGCTGGAGATATTTAATAAAATAATAGTCTTAAAATATTTCTTAAAATATGAAAAATACTTTTAAAACACATATTTTCAAAATAAATAGTTAATAAAACTAGAAAAAAATGTTTTGTGGATTTTTAAAAAAATTTTAAATTTTTAAAGCCTTAAAATCAGATATACAAAGAAGAGTGTCTCATCTTCTTTGTATATTTGATTAGCTGTAAAAAGCCAATTCTAAAAGATTTTTGTTTATTTTCAAAACATTGATTCTGGAAATATACGCTGGAAATACATATAGCCTGGAAATAAAGATAACCAACTTGAGAAGATACTAATTGTAATAAAATCGAGAGTTTATTGCTATATATTTATATTTTACTAATTAAACAATACTTATTACTATCCTTGGTCAAGTTTTCAATCTAAATTACAATGGGAAAAGGCAACAGCTTGACCAAAATTGAGAAAACTCAATCAAGAAAGGTTATTTCTAATTTCTTAAAGAATCCGGAGGGTTATGGAGCAAAGAAGTCAACAGGAAGACCTTCATTTTTTTGACTCAAACACGAAATAATTGCTTATTCAACAAGCTTTAAAAGAGAATCAAGTTCTAGTCAGCCTCAACATGACCTAAATCTTGAAGTTGGATCACCGATCCATGGAATCCTCCAGAATTGTGAAAACTTGAAGTACTGCAAGCTTATGGTCTCACCAATGCTCATTTAGACCCATAAGCAGAATTGTCTTCAGTAGGCAAAACAGCATGTAATCTGGGGCAAAGTCATCTTTTCGGACAAAATTTTTTATTTATTTAGATGGCTTAGATGAACTACAATGCTATTGCCACAATTTAAGGCAAAAAAAAACAATATTTTCCAAGCTTCAATCTGGTGGTGGATCTATCATGGTTTGGGGTGGTTTTAGTGTGGAAGGAAAATTGGAATCAGCCATATTTCAGGGGAAATCAAGATTCGAAAAGTAAATTGATACTCTTCTGAATATCTGCTACTCTTCACTTTGAGCTAACTTTAATTCCACTTATTTCCATATATACATAAATACATACATACATATATATATTTGAATATATATATATATATATATTTGAATATATATATATATTTGAATATATATATATATTTGAATATATATATATATATATATATATATATATATATATATATATATATATATATATATATATATATATATATATATATATATATATATATATATATATATATATATATATATATATATATATATATGAAAACTTTCGGCAAACTAAAAAAAACTGCATTTTCCTGAAAAGGATAATGATTTTGAAAAGGATAATGTTTTTAAATTTAATTTTTTTTTTTGAAAAGGATAATGCTTTTCCCCTTCAAAAAAAAAATTATTGAACCATTAACAAAAATTTACTACGAGGGAAAATGCAGTTTTTTTAGTTTCCCGAAAGTTTAATTATTGGGCTTCTGTCCTTTTAACATTCACTGATTCATTTGTAGAATACATTAAGATAATTTATATATTAAGCTCCAAGTTTATACTTGTTAGTAGTAAATAGTAATTTACATAACAAAAAAATAGAAACTAACAATTTTAATTATTCCCTAAAAAATATCCCAATCCCAGACAAAAAAAGTTATACTATTTCTTCAATTGAAAAAATAGAACACTTTATTAAAAGAATTTGTTGGAAAGCCAATTTTTCTTAGAATCTGAAACCAATAAAAATGCTTTAATTAAAAATAAACAAAAAGAAAAAATTTTGGATTCAAAACATAACGCCCCACCATTTATTCCCAAACCTAGAAAACTTTGAAAATGATTTACTACACTTGATTAGTTTATTAATTATTAAAACAATAAAACCTAATGATGAGTTATAATAAATTGCACAAAATTTTTGACACTATTTATAACATTATAATATTTTAAATTGATAAAAATAATAATTTCTAAAAGAAAAAAATACTGAAAATTGTAATTGCAAGCAAAATATTAACTGCCCTATGAATGCACAATATCACAAATATTATTTACAAATGCATTGTTTCCTTGCAAAACAACCCTGATAAACAATATATTGGCTTAACCAAGTTGAATGGAAAAAACATTACGCTAACCACAAACAATCTTTTAAACATAAAAAATATTCAAGAGACTGTGCTGTCAAAATATATTTGGCAACTAAAAGAAAATAATAATATAACAAATAAAAAAACTTTTTATAAAACCACGTTTTTGCAATGAACTAAAAAGTAGAAAATAATTTTCTCTTGTGACTATAGAAATTTTTGAAAATTAATTGAGTCGATAGTAAGTGACATGAAAACTTTTGATTATGAACTTTTAATAATTACGATAATATTTGTAAAATTTTAAACGAAAAACGTGGTGCGCATTTAACGAAAAAAAAAACAGAAGAAGAAAGCAATAGTTAAAGTAATTAAGGACGATGATGATCATTTAAAGTGACAAGATGCGCACCACGTTTTTTAAAATTTTACAAATATTATCGTAATTATTAAGAGTTCATAATCAAAAGTTTTCATGTCACTTACTATCGACTCAATTAATTTTCAAAAATTTCTATAGCCACAAGAGAAAATTATTTTCTACTTTTTAGTTCATTACAAAAACGTGGTTTTATAAAAAAAAAATTTATTTGTTATATTATTAGTTTTTTTATTTGTTATATTATTAGTTTTTGATGAGTGGAATTTTATATTTTGTAAACAACTGATTTTGTTTTTATGCTGTAGTCCATTTAAAATCACAGCGACAGTTAAATTTGGTTTTTTTGTTTGAAAATTTTTTATTTAAAGCGACGCGTCAAATTGCGGCAACGCCTCCAAAAGTTTTGCCATAATAAATTTTATTTTGCTGAAATTCTTCAAGAAACTCAGCAAATCATGGTAAAAGTAGTATAATATTGCATGATCATCGGGTTCTGAGCTACAGTAAAAGTTTCAGAGCTCTAGCTAATGGAAAAGTGGGATAAAATTGAGTTGCAAATTTCCACCCGGACAAACAAACAAACAAACAAGAAAGCGAGATAATAAAAACGTGGTAAAAAAATATTAATTTTAAATTAAACTGGCCTATTCTAAAAACTGCGCCTGCCTATAATAAAATTTTCAAAAAATGTATAATGTTTACAAGAAAATTTTGATTATTACTTATTTGGATCAAGAAAATTTATAAACAAAAAAACTGAGTTAATTTCTAAATGCATACATGAAAACAAGTTCTTTTTTTAAAAATTATAAAAACAAATGACTAGATTAAAATTATCCTAATTCTAAAGAATTCTTTTCATGATTAATTTTTTAATTTTAATGTAGTTGATGCAACTTCCTGGTTGCAAAATAACTACAGTTATTACATAATTAATTAAACCAATTCCCAATAATAATTCCCAATAATAATTCCATATAATAATAAAAAATAATTAATAAATAAATTTAAATGAAAGTTTTTAAAAAAATTTTTTTTTAAAAATATTAGGGACCCATTAAATATTTAAGGTCTTGAGGGACTCCTTAAAATATTTTTTATTCAAAATAAATTTAAATCTAGTGTTTTAGTATTAGAGAGAACACATTTAGGGGGTGGGAGCAGATTATTTTCAAAAATGTTGTTTTTTGGGACACCTTAATTTGTATGTACACATATCAATGTTGTACAGACGTAATTACAAGAAAATCCGTCTTTCAAAAAAACAGGTTGTCTGGTGCCAATAATGCCACCAAACAAAAAATTTTCTTGAAGGGCAAGTAAAAATGTTGATTTAAACTATTTGAAATAAAATTAGTAAACTGATAATTCCATTTAACTGTGTCATATTAAGCAAAAAACCTTTGTAGGAAAACTAATGCCATGTAGCTTAAATTAATTGCATAATACAAAATATTAGTTTCAGCATTAAAATGAATACACAGCTTATTAACATTGTTGCATCCTAAAACTGTTTCTTTTTCAGCGAAATAAAAAACCTTTGTTTAGAGTAAACACTGTTTAATAAAAAACCTTTGTTTAGAGTAAATACTGTTTAATAAAAACCTTTGTTTAGAGTAAACACTGTTTAATAAAAAACCTTTGTTTAGAGTAAACACTGTTTAATAAAAACCTTTGTTTAGAGTAAACACTGTTTAATAAAAACCTTTGTTTAGAGTAAACACTGTTTAATAAAAACCTTTGTTTAGAGTAAACACTGTTTAATAAAGCAACTGCTCAAGATAGTAAAAAATTAAGAGTAGACTGAGGCATGACTTAATTTTGAAGAGAAGGAATATAAGCTTCCAAGCTTTTATTCCAGAAGGAATAAAAGCTTCCAAGAAGTGCCTTATGCATACATATTATGGGTATAAACATATATTTTTACTATTTATTTAGATGCTGACAAACAATATTCTTTCATATTTATATACACTTTCATATTCATATGGTGTAGTATTTGTCAAAACAGAAGATGATCAGATGAATATGTGGTGTGACTCTAATACAACAAGAAAAGAAGACAGTCTTAAATAGATTTGAAAAAAGCGTCTTATCGGACAATGTTTGTTAGAGAAGATTAAAGTGATTTAGGTATCAGCATGTAGAGAGGTAGAAGCTTCAGGAGAAAATGGTAGTGATAGAAGTAAGAAAAGTTGAAGAGAGTGCCTTATATATGTGTATAACTGTTTATACAACCCCGACGTTGGTCCCAGCCATATTTTATCAAACCCTGCCCCAGCCCTTGCCCTGGCCAAATATTAACCCATGTTGTTTACTAGCTTATTAAGAGAAGGAGAACAGCATACTAAACTTTATTGAAAGCTTTAGAAATGTTTCATCAAATGAAAGTCATTTTCATCAAAAAAATTAATTGGCTATTATCTAAAGATAATAGCCAATGAATTAAAATATTTACAATAATTTTTTTATGATTTATTTAGTAGTTTTCAAAACTATAAAAGAAATTTTTAAATTTTTTTGGTTACATGCATATGAAAAATTATATTTATGTAAATAACAAAATAAAAAAACTCCTATTTATAAAAATATATATAAATATTTATCAAAATACAGTTACTCCAAACTCAGAAAGTTGACCTTCAAATAGATCTACTTGAGCTATTTGACATCTATTTCTAGTTGAAGCTATTTCTAAGGTTTCAAACAATCCTAGAGGTTGTTTTCCCTTGGCTAGAAATATCTTAATATAGGCTTCTACATCATCCTTAGGCTCTACATCCCATATCTATCTGATGCACAATAAAACCTATCAGTCAACAAAACAGCAATAAAACGATAAGATTGAAATCCATATTGATGATCAGAAAGTAAGTTATTTCAAGATGAAAGATTGAGTGTTTTTTAATTTAAGACTCAAAAACCTTGCTTGTGTTAGGAAGAAGACTAATGGGATCAGTAATTAGACAAGTAAGATCTCTCTCCAGAATTTTTGAAAATATGGATAACAGATGCTTTCCAGAATCTTATTTTCCAGCAGGCTGGAAAATAAGATTCTAATAAGCACTTGTTAAATAGTTTTGAAAGTATAGACTACAGCTCCAGAGAACACTTCTGCAAGACTAAAACAGGTATGTTGTCCTGACCACAAGCTGGAGAAGAGTCTAAGCAGGAAATTACTGTGGATACAGAAAGTGATACGAAAGTCAGGCAATATTTTTGTTGGCTGTTTGTTGGCTGTATCAGGTTGAACGCGACTAGTAGAATCAAGAGATTATGTTAATGAGAAGTTCTTAGCAAATAATTCGTGTCAAAGCCTTATCTTTAGGCGAGGTGACAAAATCCGAACCATAAAAAAAGAGGTGGAATAACAGATTTGCCCATATTATAAATACTGTTAAAGATTCTCCAGAAGTCACCAGAGCCTAATTTTTGAGATGAAATATGAGATTTCATAACCTGAAAATAGCGGGTTTTGGCATTAGTCTTAAAAAATAGTTCTCCAGAACTCTGTTCAATTCTCTTCAAAAAATCCCTATTTAATAAAACTAAACTATTTAATAAGTGCTTCACTAATCATAGCATCTGTGGTTTTAATTTTAAAAAACTTTGGAGAAGATTCTAACCCCAATTATGGTCCAATCAGCCTTATTACTGTTATTAGCAAGGTCTTTGAATCTTTGATAAACAAATTTCTTATATACCATCTTCAGTCTTAAGAGAGGATAGAAAACCATATTGGTTGTCTGACAGTAAAAAACTTACTGTCAGACAACCAATATGGTTTTCTATCTTCTTGCTCTACAGCTGACTTATTAGCTGCTGTGACTGAATGATTTTATTATGCATTAGATTGAGGACAGAGAGGGTAGGGCTATTGCTCTTGAAATATCTAAGGCTTTTGACAAAGTTTGGCATGCTGGTCTTCTACATAAGTTTGTTTCATATGGTGTATATGGGAAAGTTTTTGAGGTTATCAAAGCGTTTCTTACTAACTGCTTTATAAAAATCATCCTCAAAGGCCAACACTTTTCTTTATTTCCAGTAACTTCTGGGGTACCTCAAGGTTCTACCTTTGGTCCTGTTTCGTTTTTTATCTATATTAATGATTTTCCTTGCGACCTTACATCTAAAGTAGCTCTTTTAGCTGATGACTCAACTTTATACTCCTGTCTTGACAATGAGTCTTCCCTTTTTGATCGTTTAGAACAGGCAGTTGATTTTGAATTTGATTTCACTTCTGTAACAGATTGGCTCAGAGTGGCTTGTAAATTTTAACTCCAGCTATCATCTCTAGTTCCATCAACTAGACTTGTCATTCAGCAAAGTCTCATTATTTTACTGTCCCTGCATAATGTAAAAACTTTTATTGGCCTAGCTTTTTTCCCTGCATTTCATTTTTTCGAAATGCAGGGAAAAAAACTAGGCCAATAAAAGTTTCTCTCATCTTCATGTTTTCCTGTCTCATATAACCTTCAACTTTTTAAGTCTTTTGTCAAAAATTTTTTCAGGGTGGCCAGCCACTTTGTACAATTAAATTCCCTGACTTTTCCCTGACTTTTTATATTTTTCCTTGACTCAGTTATATTTTAAAGTGTGAGTTTTTAAGTTTTGTTGTTTGGGAGTAAGTAAAAAAAATCTTTAAAAAGAATTAAATTTTGAAAAAAAGATTTTTTTCCCTGACTTTTGGAAAAAAAAATCAAAAATCCCTGACTTTTCCCTGATTTCCCTGACTAGAAAAAAATTCCCTGACTTTTCCCTGACTTTTCCCTGATTTCCAGTTGACTGGCCACCATGTTCTTGCTCTATAACTCTATTCTTTTTTTCTAGTAACTCCAAACTTAATACTGTTTGCTTGCAGCCTGATGGAGTAAACCAGAATAAAATAGAAAATAAAAAAAACTGTGAGTAAAAAATAAAATTGATGATTGTTTTTTATGAATGGATGAGCTAGAAGCAGAAAAACAATTACCATTTACATATAACTATTTGATTGCTGAAACCAGTAGTAGGAGTATTAAATCTGCAACAGCAACATGAATAGAACAGCAACAACTTTTCTTAAAAATGTAACTTTGAACTGTTTATTCAAACTTTTCATGTCCCATCACTGAATAATGACACATGTAATGTATGCAAGGACACTTTTAATAAAAGTTAGTTTATATTTGCTTGATGAGAAATCCATAAAATTTGAACAAGATAATCATGCTTAATTTGACGTTTAATTACACTGATGTGAAGTGATTGTAAATCAATGAAAATGTGCTTGAAAACTTGATCAAATAGAAACTGACAACAATAATGAGAGAAATAAGTTTCTTGTTGAGTTCAACTTTTTCAGGTAAGCCTTTGAATTGTTTAAATGTGAAAATTCAATTGATACCAATTTACCTTTTGTTTTAGAATGTTTTAGTTCAATTAGCATATTCAATGATAATCAAAGTAAACCGTTGATGGGTTTCATGTGTATCTCACAAACCATGTTTCTCTCATGTCCAACTAAATTTTGCGTGTTTGAGAACATTGAGAACATATATGTCATTAATAATGCGTTATAAGTAGTTAAAATTTTCAAGATTTTTTTTATCTTTTTCAATTTTTTTATTCATTTTTTTTTTATAGCTAGTATTAAATTGGCGTTTAACTTTTTGTGGTGCTTGTTGATAAAACTGTTTTAGAAAATTAACTTTATAACTGATGTTATGTTGACTTTAATGTTGTAAACTAAAAGCAAACGCAACTAAATATATTATATATTTTAATACTCATTAGTTTATAAACTAAACAGATTTTATAATTATTTTATTATATATATATATATATATATATATATATATATATATATATATATATATATATATATATATATATATATATATATATATATATATATATATATATGTATATATATATATAAATATATATATATATATATATATATATATATATATATATATATATATATATATATATATATATATATATATATATATATATATATATATATATATATATATATATATATTATAATATATATTTAAAAAAATAAATTAAAGCGGTTTCATTTTAAATTACAATAAATTTTATACTCTAACCTCAACTTGTTAAATCTAAATAAACCTTGCTTAATTTATATTTAAAAATAACCATAGATATGAATTGCTTACAGTTAATATTATTTATGCAAAAACACATAAAAATTGTGATTTAATTTGATTTTTAATTTTTAAAGAAGATTTAAGGTTGGGTTTAGTTTTTCATACTTTTTTATGTCTTTAAAAATTCAAATTTGTAAATTGATAAATTAACTTTTACAAAATAAATAAATAGATAAAATATATATTGAAAACAAATATATATATATATATATATATATATATATATACATATATATATATATATATATATATATATATATATATATATATAAATATATATATATATATATATATATATATATATATATATATATATATATATATATATATATATATATATATATATATATATATATATATATAATTATATATATATCCAACCTGCATCTGCTTATCTCTTTTTAACCCTTCTTGTATGTTTTCAATAAAACGAGAAATTAGTCCTTTTTTTTCAGGGCGCCTTTGATAGTATCTAACCTAAATAGAAAATAAAAATATTATTAGCTAGATTAAATCACACTTCAAATAAAGAATTTAAAAAATTTAGCCAAATAAGAAAATAAAAAAAGATAAAAAATTTTGATTTTTACAGAAATATTGAATTTGAAGTTCATTTAACAGGGGGATATTGAAAACCAATATGGTCTTAATTAATGTATTAAATAAATTAAATGTATTTGGTCATGAATATCTGGTTTTTAAAAATTAAAATTTTCCATTCCAAGTTTTAAGTATTAATGATTTAACTACATTAATACTTTTATCTATGATGCAGTCTTCTCCATTTGAAATTTATCATCAGCGCACGAAAAAGCATTGGCCAGACAGTAATTATTTATCTGGCGTGCGCGATTTTAAAAAATATTTGTTTTTTGTACCTCTTTAATTAGAATTTGATTAAGAAAAAAGATTTGTTGCAATTTAAAGACACACTTGAAATTTTTTGGCAAGTACTTTAAAAAGCACCTTAGTATTGGCAGGCGTGTAGGCAAGCACAAAATTGAAAGAGCACAAAAGTGCTCGTCTAACGTAGAAGACTGATGGTGTATATATATGGTGTATACATCCTTAATTATGTGCAGCCCTCAGAATTAAGGTCTAACTGCTGACCTGTCTGAAGTTAACATTTTGTTGCTGAACTTGTTTTTATGTTGTTGTAGTGAAAAAAATTACTTTTTTAAAAATAATATTGCTTTTTTATGAAATATATCTATGATGTAGATACTTTTTTATGAAATACTTATATATACATTATGTATGTATATATTATGTAAAAGTTTTTTTGATTATTTTTCTTCAAATTTGAATTTTGAGAGGTTAAATTTAGAATTTTAGAGTTTAAGCCTTTCTTTTTTTCTTTTTTTTTTTAATAAACGATTTAAAACTAATACTTATCTATGAAAAATATTTATTGGCGAAAATCTACCATCTTCACTGTTTGTAATTTACAGCTAGCATTATTAGGCTGGCATACGCAACTTTAACACGTTCACGCCAGCGTGTACCACCAGTGGTACACACTAGACTGTCTCATTGGGCGGCGTGTACCACTGGTGGTACACACTAGACTTGTATTGGGCGGCGTGTACCACCGCTGGTACACGCCGCCCAATGAGACAGTCTAGTGTGTACCACCAGTGGTACACGCTGCCCAATGAGACAGTCTAGTGTGTACCACCGGTGGTACACGCCGGCGTGAACGTGTTAAAACATAATTTTATCTGCTATTTCAAATAAATTAAAAATGGCAAAACGATTGTTTTATTTATATTCTAAATAAAATAGTTAAATGAAAAATGAAAAAACAAATGTTTTACTTAAAATACAAAGTAATTAAAATAAATCAGTAAAACAAACATTTTATTTAAATTCTGAAAATTAAAAAGGAACTCTTTTATTAAATTTAAATTAAAAAAATACAAAAAAAAAATGTTTTATTCGAATTCCTAATAAATTAAATAAAAACAACAAAATGAATGTATTATTCAAAATTTAAATATAAACCTTTCATTTAAATTAAAAGAAAAAAAATAAGAAACGTTTTTTTTTAATTCTTAACAAACCAATTAAAAAACAAAAAAAAAATTTAAATGAAATTATTAAAACAAAATTGGAAAAACAAAGGCTTTATTTCAATTCCTTATAAAACCATTAGAATATAATAAAAAAAACAAATGTTCTGTTTAAATTTTAAATAGAAAAAAAAAAATCAAAATAAACAGAAAAACATAAAGTAATTTTATAGTAATTTTAAGTAAATTAAATTTTAATCTGCAAAACTAATGTTTTGTTTAAATTCTTAATAAATTGGTAAAAAGTTGCGTTGGCTTTTAAAAGAAAAGCTTGCAAACTCTGCTTACGTTAGCATATACAAATGATTTTTATGTCTACTATATATTTATAAACATGAGCAAAATATTGGTTGTTAGGGCATTCTCTACTTTTAAAACTTAATGTTTTTTTCCAGGTATTTTTTGCTTAATCTTTAGGTAGTGGGCACCACTACCTAATATTTGATAGCTCTACTGCTACCTTCTGCTTATTTTGCAACCAGAAACCAAGTTGAAGAAAAATCTTTTTATCTTACATTAGATAGAGGCAGAGAGACTAGCGTTATTGCTTTTGACATACCTAAGGCTTTTGACAAAGTTTGGCATGCTTCTCCATTAGCTTGTTTCATATGATGTATGAGGCTTGGAGAGGAATGGCGTGCGATCGAACGCTATTGCTGACCACGGAAATAATTTTTTTTTTTTTTGACAACTTGACTACGACTGTTTAGATGATTTAAACATTTCAGAAATGATGAAAAAAGAAACGCTAAGCTAAACAGTTTAGCTTAGTGTTATTAAGTCTTTTTTTCAAGTCTGAAAACTTGTCTGAAAAGTTTATAAAAAATAATATTTAAAAGTTTTTATTGGCAAAAATGGATTTCATTGTTATATATTTTGACTGAAAACAATAAAAAAAGTTCTTAAACCCATAAACTTTTTGATAAAATTAACAAGCAGAAAACAAAGTATTAAAATTGATCAATTTATTCTAAACTTATAAAGGTCAAAATAAGGATCCTCTGTTTATTCATTTTGTAGCTTTTTCTTTACTTATTTTCCAAAATGCTCTAGAATCAATCAATATGGTATAAATTTTCTATTTTATACAAATTCACTTTCAAAAAGGTTGCAAGCAACAACTATTTAAGTTAAGAGTTAACATTAGGGAGTTAACATTAGGGAGTTAACAGAAAGAAAAGAAGAGAGTTAACGAACAAAAAAATGATAAAAAAACTTAAAACCCTGCATATAATTGAAGTGTGTGAGCAAAGCATACAATTTCTTTTTGAGAAATATCATACGTATATTTTTTAATAAAAAATTTTTAAACTCATTTTAACACCATATCATATAGACCTTTTTCCTTGGCTGGTAGACTAAAAAAAATAGAATTAATTTTAAAAAGTTTAAGTGTTTATATGATTGTTACACAAAGTTGGACAGATGAAATAATTAGTTGAAAAAATTGGTGTAAATCATTAGTATTTTGTATTTTTAACTTATATACTGTATTAAACTTATATATGCAGCATTCTGATGTGAAATGTTGTGGTTCATATCTTTGCTCTTCCACTTTTTTTTAAAAAAATCTTTTTCTATTTTTTAAAATACAAAATAAAACATTTTTGAAGTTCTACAGAAATTTTTACTTTTGTAAAGTTTTTCTTTTATTAAAAAATTACGTAGCGGCAATATCTCCTTAATTTTGATTTATAGCATTTATTTGCCATTTTATAAAATTATTCCATCTTTTGCCTATTAAATAGTATTAAAAGGTGGCAGATTAGTGTCTTAGTGGGGCATTTTTAAAAATCAGGCACAGAAATTTGTATATGTCTTGTCTATTGTTTTCATAAAAATAAAGTGGCGATCTCTAACTACTACCATTTAATTCTAATCTATATAAATATTTTGTAAACAAAAAATGGTATACATTAAAAATGTTATCGATGGATAATTTAAGAATAAATTAAGTTGAAGCGGAATTGCGCACAAAATAGAAAAACGCAAAATTACAAGATGAATAAACTTGAATTCCTCACAAAATATAAGTTTCAGCAATATAATTTTTTTTAGAATAATATTTCAGATACTGATATAAATTTCAAGAAAGTTATGGAATTATTAGAGTTCATGAATGATCAGGCACGAAACTTGTCAATTTGTCAATTATATATAGTTACTTTATGAAAATAATTTGCTTATGAGTATTTCAAGTGAAATATTTCTATAAGGATTCTCCTTTCTTATCAATGAGAAATGGCAGTCATCAAATATTTCTAGTTATAATATGTTATGAAAATTATTGTTTATTTTTCATATTGCAACAATAATATACAAAAAGAAAAAAAAAAAAAAGATGAAGATATATATTTAATTTATTTAGTCTAAAATATGATAAAAATTTTTTAGCATAGTTATTCATTAAGAAAATCATAATAGTATATAAAACGCCCAGTGGCCAAAGTATTTAACTCTCTGCCCTTTCAAAGCAGAGTGCGAGGGTTTAAACCCTCTAGCTTGCACATTAATTTTATGAAACTTATATATGCAGCATTCTGACGTGAAATGTTGTGGTTCATATCTTTGCTCTTCCACATTTTTTTTTTTATCTTTTCCAATTTTTTAAAATACAAAATATAGCATTTTTTAAATTTTAGTGTTATATACATAAAATTCCAGATGTTATATACATAACATATATAAAAATATTATATACTATAACAAACAAAAAAGAGAGTTTTTAAAAAAAGCCTAAAATTCATAACACCTATCACATATAATGATATATACAATTAAGTTATTAATATGCTCAGATTAATTAGTTGAAGTCTGCGCATTTAACACACATTAAAGAGGGAACTTTATTTCTTATAAGAAAAAAGATTTTAAAATAAATAAGTTTTTTTTTTTGTTTTTATAAAATTTTTTCTAGACCATCTGCAGCTTATTAGGACTCTTGCCCTATATTAATTAACTTTGAAGAAAATATAAACTTGAACTATCTAAATACAATTCAAGTCTCCGTTGTTTTTTTTTTTTTTTTTTTTTTTTTTTTATAGAAGTTTACAGTTTTACAATAAGAAGTTATAAAGTATTGAAAAAAATGAAAATAGAATAAATTGAAAAAGTATTGAAAAAAATGAAAATAAAAATCTGTCAAAATAAAGATTTAACGGATTTTTATTTTCTACCACATACTAAAAATTAATAAAAAAAACGACTACATACTGAATGAGTATAGAAAGGGTCAGTGTGTAATAAACTTACCATGACCTATATTATACAGGTCATGGTAAGTTTACTATTCCATATACTTTTAAGTCTAATTCCAAATGTTTTTTAAACTTTTTATACACATTTCAAATGGATGTTTTATATATTATTTAGAATAGTCGCTTTGGGTATAATACTTGAACTGCTTATAAATAGCAGTTCACGCAAACACTATTGAAGGGTTTAAAATTTTTTAAAGCAATTATATTATAAATTATTTTTTTATTCATAACTTTAGAAGATTGACAATATGTATAGTTTTTTTACAGCTTACTAACAAATATTAAAGTAAGAAATAAGTGTAGAAATAGTCAGTGTAGAATTAACTTACCAAGACTTTACAGGTCAGGTAGTATATTTTATTGTGGCATAAAAAAGGAGCGCATATTTTATTGAGACTACTACAGCTAAGAACATAAATAGAGAAGAACACAAAAGATTGCACATAAACCTATAGACCTAAAATAGGAAAAAGCTACAACCAGGGAAGTATATTCTAAAGGACTGATGTTCAAGGAAAAAAACTAGACGAATAAGAATTTTTGGAGCACTAAGGAACAGTCACAGTAAAAGGATGATAATTAATTAAATGACGAATAACACAAGAATGAATTTGAGTAGATGGCACAAGGGATGCTAGCTCTTTAGAGTAGCGCCCATTATAGTATTTATAGAAAAGAGAAAAAGAAGCAGCATTACAAAGATGTGATAATAGTTGGAGGTTGGCTGCAAGAACAGGTCCAACCATGGCCTACTTTATTTATACGGCCGGATATTTTACATTTTGAAGAAAAAAATAGAAGGCCAGTTTTCTGGAAAAGTGTTTTTAAGAAAGCAGCTTTGGAAGTTCAAAAAGATGGTTAACAAATGTTGCGTCGTAAATTGTCGTTCAAATTATCATAATTATGGTGAAGTATCTACAGTAGTATTTTCGTTTCCAAAAAATGAAGAGTTAAAAAAATATTGGATTAAATTTGTAAATAGAAAAGATTGGACACCTACTAATTCTTCCGTTATATGCATCAAACATTTTGAAAAAAAATATTATAAGAAAGGTAATAAGAATCAACGTTTTAGATTAATAAAAAATTTAAAGCCTATTCCAACTATTTTTGACTGCACAAATTTGACTGAAGAAGGTTCATTACAACTTATAAAATCTTCTAATTCATTAAGAAAATCACCAACTAAAAGAATATTTCAGCCAGATCAATATGAACAGTTTTTATTGAATGATTTGATTAATAGCTTTAACGATATTACTGAAAGTTTTGCTCCAGATGGTTTTTCATTCTTGAAGTATGATGATCATGTAATTTTTTATAAATTGAGTCATAGTACTTTATCTATTCCAGAGGTTACAGAGTGCATTCGTGTAAACAATGAGATGCATGTTAAATTATTTTACAGAGGTTCACCTCTGCCATTACCTCAGTGGTTTTGTCAAGGAAGAGATTGTCGTTTATCTTGTAAAAGTATGCTTCATAAGTTTCCTACCTACATTAAATCACAAGCCGAACAATTTTCATCTGTATTGACTGGATTACAGCAAATTAAATATATGAAAAAACCTATTTATTCAGCCAATATTATAAGGTATTCACTGATATTACGATATACTTCTATGCAGTCATACCAACTTTTGTGTGAAGAATTGCCTTTACCATCATTATCATTACTTAAAAAAATAACTAGTGGAAATATTGATGCTCTAAGTTGTGCAAAACGTTTAAAATTAGAAGGTAAGATATCTCAAGACATTTGCTTGATTTTTGATGAAATGTACTTGCAAAAATGTGAGGAGTATTTTGCTGGAGAGATGATTGGTAGTGATGAGTCTGGAGAAATGTATAAGGGAATAGTTTGTTTTATGATAGTTGGCCTGAAACAAAACATTCCATATGTGATCAAAACGTCTCCTGAAAAAACAATCAATGCTGAATGGTTGAAAGAAGAAATTTTTGAATGTCTTCGTATTTTAACTGAATGTGAATTTAATGTTAGAGTTATTGTGTGTGACAACCATTCTGCTAATGTTTCTTGTTTTAAAAAAATCCTTTGTGCATCGAACCAACAAGCTGAAGATTTGTTTTTTATTTACAATCTAAAAAAAATTTACCTCTGTTTTGATGTTGTACATCTTATTAAAAACATCAGAAATAATTTGTTAAATTGCAAAAGATTTTTATTTCCAGATTTTAACTTTAATGGATTTAAAGATCCTATAATTGTATGTGGGGGAGAAATTAAATGGAGTACCTTCCACAATATTTATGAAAAAGACCTCACTCTTGATGCTGGTTTGCGTAAAGCACCAAAAATAACAATGAAAGTGTTACATCCTGGCAATTTTAAACAAAATGTTTCTTTAGCACTTGCAATTTTTGATGAAACTACATCAGCAGCGATTCACTCATATTTTCCAGATCTTAAAAGTAGTGCAGATTTTCTTACATTATTTAACAAGTGGTGGGTTTTATCAAATTCTAAATGTATTCAGCATGTAATATTTTAGGTAATTCAGTATTCAGCATGTAATATTTTAGGTAATGCAGTCGTTTCTGGTGATAAAAAACCTGAATTTCTTAGGGAAATGGCACATTGGATTGAAGTTTGGCAATCACAAAAGATACCAAACTGTGAGAAGTTTACTTTAAGTGTTCAGACAGCTGCAGCACTAATAAGAACACTTAATAGTCATGCCTCATTGATCGAGGACTTGCTTAATGATGGATATCACTTTGTTTTAACTGCGAGATTTCAAAGTGACCCATTAGAAAGGAGATTTGGACAATATAGACAAATGAGCGGTGGAAGATTTTTGGTAGATTTAAAAGATGTCACTATTTCTGAAAAAATATTAAAAATCAAAAGTATAGTTAAAGAAAGTATTAACTTCAATGATAGTTTAAAAGTGCCTGAGTCAGAAAATAATTTAACAGATTGGAAAAACTTTCTTCTTGATATTGATGAAGCTCAGTGTACTCCAGAAATCATGACACTTGCACCAGAAAGTAGGGAAGTAGGTGCTCATATTGCTGGTTATATAGCAAAGAAACTTAAAAAACGTTTTGGTACATGTTGTAAAGAATTTTTATGTTGTGTCAATATTGATGAAAGCAATCCTGATTTCTTATACTTATTTAACAATTATTTCTAGGGGTGGTCTCACTATTCCTTCACCATCACTTTTGGATTATGTTTGCACATCCTTTGCTATGATTGACTACTTTTATAAAAAAATAAAGAAATTTAGTTTAAATGCACGACAAGCTTTAGAATATTTGAGTCATAAAAGTGGTTTATATAAATAAACCACTTTTATGACTCTTTTCAGACTTTTTCTTGTCCCATGCATGAGATAACTGGGATAAAACTTGCTGGAAGAATTGTTGTTAACATTTTTCTTAATAATAAAAGAATTATCTCTACCAGTGAAGTAGCTGTTGATCATGTAAAATCTTTTAAAAAGAGAAAATTTGAGAAAATTTAATAAATTATATATAATTATTTTAAGATTTATAGAAATAATGAATAAAATCCTGAGTAAAAAAATGGGGAGTACGGTATAGAGATGCAACATTAACAGATGTTAATTTTACAATCGATTTGATATATTGCTTCCAAGAAAGATAGAAAGAGTTAATCCTAAAAGACAAAGGGTAGATGACTCATCAAGTACCATACATATATTATTCATTACATTACCATTCATAAATAGATCTAGATTATTGCAATAACAATTAGCCAAAAAAAATTGAATTTTAACTGAGTTAAAATTAATCAGAGTTTTATCTGAGTTAAAAAATTAAAGTCTTGTTTGAAAGCGTAAACTGGCACAACATTTACCTACAATGTAAGCCATTTTATGTAAGTCATCTTTTATCATTTTTTAATATTTAAGCAAATGGTAAGATAAAAGAAGTAATTAAAGTTAAAAAAACCAGTTAGATTTGTGCTATTTACAAATATAATAACTTAAGAAAAAACAAAGAAAATCTTATTTTTAATAACCTTTCTTTTCCATCAAAAATGAAAAGAAAAAAGATGATGTGTAAAAAAAAGAAATCATAAAATAAACTTGATAAAAAAAAATTTTATTTATCACTTTGCAAGAGCAAGAATATTTATTTAGGTTCTTATAACAAACAATAACAAAAATAATTACCCAATTTAAAAAAAAAAATTATTACCTAAAAAAAATATTACACGTTAAATTTTAATTTATATTAGTGCCACTTTTGATATTTTAAATTTTGTTTATTTCTTTGTTTTGTTATAATGGTTTTATAAAAAAATGTTTTTCCATTTTATCAAAAAAATGAAAAAATATTATTACAAACTTCAAATGGCATCTTATAAAGAGTTTATTTTTTTAAAACAAAAAAAAAGCAATTTCTTTTATAGATATAACTCTATTATTAATTTTTTTGCTTGAATTGATGGTTGAAGCAATATAGCTCTTGCAATATCTTTGTTTATATTTATAATTTTTGTTTTGTGAAAAAGTAATAGTTTAGAAAAATAATTTTTTATAATATTACATCAGCTTTATACAAATAACAGATCGTGCGATATCAAAAAATTAAAAACAGAAATTTCCCTATAGTTAGGAAAGAATTTTAATTAAAAAGGTTATTTAAATTTAAAAACAGTTTTTTTTTTCCCTGTTTTTTTTCCTCCTTTTCTTTTTTTTTTTCTTTTTAATTAAACTCCTTGTATAACTGTGTTTTAACTTAAAACACTGCATCAAAAATATTCATAAAGAATACCTTTAACTTCTTTGTCTTAAGGCAGGTAAAAGTGCAACAGTATATAGTTTTTAATAAATGATACATGAAAACTTAAATAATGCTGGTAAAATATAAAACCTCAGTTTTTTTCTTTGCAACAAGTAATATTTTTTGTTTGTTTAATAACTTTTTTAAAGTAAAAAGTCATTATTTGGAAATTCAGTATTTTTAAGAAATAATGAAAAAATATATTTTTTTAAATTCATTTATACAAATGTCAAGAGCAGAAAGAAATTAATTTATGTTAATCGATAATAAAAAAAGTAAATTTAATTATTTAAAATTACAACAAGGGTGGAGGGGGGAGAAAGGGGGTAAAAATCTGGAGATTTTTGCGTACGTAAGATATGGATGGCCTAATAATGCATTAGAAATTTTCTTATAAATCTTTATTATTTTGTTTAATAATTTTTTCTAACTCGGTTTCAGAAGTTTTATACATGCGACCATTTGTTGAAATGGCGGATTAATGGTACATAAATATGATATGATGGGACCCATTACATATCTTTCCTTGCGGGCCAAGAAAACTTGCGCTGAGACCATGTGGATGCATAAATTGAATTTTATAATCTCCTTCTCTTTTCTTTTTTTTTGGTTATTCCAATCCACCAAAATTTGTGATTCTTGCAAGCTACATAATCATATGATTATAAATAACCTGCTGCACAACCAGCTCATTAGAGATGAAAACTTTTATGAAACTAAAAAAGAATATGTGATTGAAATTCAAACATATATTTTCTTACAGTTTCAAAAAAAATCTTGTCTTAATTCAATTGAATTGTTAAATGACTGTTTTACAATTATTGTTTGATTATTTATATTGTATTGTATTATATGAAGAAATTGTTTTAATATTTTTTCTTGAAACTTTGATAATGATACTTAATAAGTTAATATCCTGTTAAAAATTTCCAAAAAAACTTGATAGAAGTAAAATATTAACTGAATTAGGAACTGGAATAAGAAGTAGAATTGTTGAAATCATAAGAACTGAACTGAAATTAATTTTAAAAGAACTGATTTAAAACTGAAATTGGAATTATTTTTTAGGTAAAATTAGAATTAGAAATTAAATCAAAGCCACAAGAACTGAATAAAAACTGAAATAGAAATTATATTTTGAACTTAAATATCACTGGGGGTAATTCCACATCAAATCACCCACTCCATTGAACCATGTGTCTTCTTTTTGTTTTATATTTTGACACATGATTCCTATTTATAAAAAAATATTGCATGCAAAATTTCAGCTAAAAATGTCAAGCGGTTGACAAGATACAGCAAATTTAATTTGGACCTGGTTTCTCAAAATGACCCGGTTTTCATAACATTCTGAAAAGTTGTTTTCCTCAATAAAATAAGAAATAAAAATGGCAAAAATATAAAAATATACATTTATAATGGTTTTTTAATGCTGAATTCAATAAATGTACTTAAAATGCTGAAATGTTAGAGGAACATCCTTAAAAATTAATAAATCAACTAGTTTATATAATCTAACTTTAGGGCCCAATATCTCAAAACACCCCCGTCAAATTTTTTTTTTTTTTGCTTTCAATATTTTAAGCTAGTTATAATCTTACTAGGCACAAAAAATCTAACTGGAAAAAGAACTGAAACATATAGAACTTTAATTTTAAAGATGTATAACTTTTTTAAGAAATTCCTAAAAAATATTTATAAATTCAATTAAAATAAATTATTCCTAATTTACAAAGTTACTTAAATATACAAGATTTTTAAAGGTATCGAATGTGCAAGTTATTTTGACTGTATTTGTAATAGTTCACAATATTGTTGCCATTTTACTTGCACTTCTTCTATTTCAACATTTTCAAACACATAGTTTCTACCAGAACTAGAGCAAGCTTGTGGAACAGATAGTTTTTTCAATATATTGATGTTAGGAATAAAACAGTGGTCGTCTCTTTCAGGCCAGTTAAAATAGATTGATGGACCTCTTGGGTGGAGAAACTTAACTTCAGCATCAACTTCTTCTAGGTTGATTTCAGTTACAATGCCGATCCACCACTTATCATCATAAACTACCGCAACATAACCTCCGATGGTGACAGTATCAGGTTCAAATATATGTTTCTTTTTAAGATTGTGAATTGTATATTTAGTGTCTGTACTACACCTCTTCGCCCCAACCCTATTATCTCCAAGATGTATAAATTGATGAAAGCTACGAGTACCTGGTAGAATTGTTACATCAGTGTACCTTTCTTTTTGCTTTTCACGTTGCAATTGTAAGTCCAATCCCTTTATGTAAATGAAGTTAACAGCCATAATTTTCTCAACACAAAATTCATACATAGCCTCTGATGTGAGAATTTGGTTTCTGTATGGTCGTTTTAAACTTTCTTGGGCTGTTAACCTTTTTACAGTACCACCAATTCCATCGCATGGTGACTTTCCGTGGGACGTGGCAAAAAAGTTCCATTCAATTTTGAGGGAAAATTCTGTCTCTAGTTGGCATAGATTGTAAAAGCTTTTACAATTTTTGAACTGTCCTGCACAACCATCAGTGAATAAATGCAATTTGGATAAATCAAGAAATTTTGTTTTTAATATTGATATAATTAGTTGAAATATCTTGTATACATAAGTTACATCGTGTGTAATGTCGTCTGATATAAAACAGTAAGAAATATGTTTCACTACACCATTTTCTTCTTTATAGTATATCACTAATGGATGTAAAGAACATTGTTGGGTGTTCCAGTGATAGCTCTGTATTTCATCTTGAACTACAAAAGCATAATTTTCAGCAAAGTCGCCAAGAATGATAATGTTTGATTGATCCATATTTTCTTTTAGTTGATTAAGGTATTGTGATTGAGATTTGGCAATATAAGAATGAGATTGTAGCTTTTCAAAACAAGATACCAATAGTTCAATAAACGTTGGAACATCTGTTGTTAAACTCAATAGTGTTGCACGATCAGTAGTTTGCCATTGTTTGTAGTGTATCTCAAAATCATCTTCGTATTCTCCAAAAATCTCATACAAATACATGGTGAGCAGTTCTTTACCAGGACAATTATCACACTGTGCAAGCATGCATTCTTTGTTTTCTACTGAGCAAACAGTTTTCAAAAGTAAATCCTTATACGTTAGTTCAATATTTAAGGCATCCACTAGCAAAATGGCATTTTGGTGATAAGAACAAACACAAACAGAATGTGTACCACTTGCACCTGGCAAAATGCACCACTTTGGTCTAAGTGAAGCAAACTTTGAGTAACTTATTTGTATTTCTGGATTGTTTTCTTTGTATAATACATATAGTTCCTTTAAATTACACAAAAGCAGTTTTTTTTGTTTGTGGACGTTCTTTTGAATGCTGACATAATCTTTTTTTCCAGGCATAGTTCGACATAAATCACTTGAGTCATAAAACAATTTAACTGAATCTTCTATTTCTTTATGTAAGACTTTACCCTTATACAATGGAGAGATACCTAACAATCCTTTTTTATTAAAAATTTTTCTAGCCATCTTGGCCTGGTATTCTGTAACCGAAAAGTTATTTTGTACTTCTAATATTGACCAACTTGGGGGTGCCAGTGTTAGAAGTTGAACAATAGTTCGTTTCTCAGAACATAGAATTTTTTCTTTTACCAAGCTCATAATTACATCAAAGTTTGCAGCCTTCTTTTTCATCCCATTGGTTTCATAACATAGTTTTGAGGAAAATTGAGTTTCAATTTTTCTAGTAGCGTTATACGCCATTTCGTTGATGCATGCAACTTTTTGCTTTCCTTCTGACAGTACATGTTTTAATGATTTTGAATGAGATTTTAGAGGAGATAAACTAAAATTTTTGAGTTCTTTATTGATCTCCTGTCTTATTTTTTTGCATGGTGATATTAGAAAATCCTCATCTTGTTCACTCTTACTTTGCTCCTCTTCTGTAAGTTCTTTTTTTCTGGCAAACTTTTGTTTACAAGGTTTGCAAAGTTTCTTCCCAGGAGGAATATTCAAACAATTTCTCATCATGACTTGTGACTCTTTTATTGTAACTATGCCAAGATTTTCTAAAAGTAATTGAATTGTATAAAGTATGTCTGCACATTAGTTCAAAACTTTCGTTTATTTTTTGAAAAACATAAATTAATGAAATATTTAAATTTTACAGCTACATACTTGTGATTTTCTTTGTATGTCTATTGAATGGATCACAACAAGCTTTCTGCCATATAGGATACATTTTCAAATATTTTGTATTATGTCTTTCACATAATATTTCTAAGTTTGATAATTCAATATTACAGCGTAAAGATATAATTATTTTTTCTTCATTGCTTAAAGTTTCAATAACATCTTGTTGGCCTTCGCAAGCATCTGATGTCATTAACCCAATAGAACACATCTTAATAAGATAAATTATTTAGTATGAAAGTATTTCCTAAAAATAAAAATAAAATTCTTCTACTTAATTGTATGTAAAAAAAGTTTTTTAATAAATATAATTTTTAATAAATGTTGTTCTTAATATTATTATTATTAATATTAACAAATGTTGTAAAAAAAGAAGTTTTTAAATAATTATATTATTTAAATTATTAATTTTTTAAAATTTAAATATAATCTTACCAATAAATGTTGTTCTATATCTGAACTTTTATAAACTAAACTTTTATAAACTAATTTTTAATAAACTTTTACAAACTATAGTTGTCAAAATTAAAAAAAATATCATATTAACATAACAATTATTTTTTATAAAATGTTTTTATATAAAAATAAAACCGGATGTTTTTTCAGTTGTTAAGTTCATATAATTAAGTTATCATATAATTAAGACTTCCTTAAATATATAAAAAGTATATTAACCAAAATTAATTCTTTACAGAATTCTATAATTTGCTACACATGTACTATCTTTAGGAAGATTTTTAGCAGCTTTTAAGTGATGCCATACCCTTTTAATTTTTTAATTAGTTTGCAATGAAGTGTATTGAATGCTTTTGCAGTAAGAAAAAAGCAATTCGAAGGATACAAAAAAAAAAGATCTTTCCTACTTAGTTTTCAGTAAAAAAAAAAAAGCTCTAGTTTTAAATATATTAAATAATGATATAGTATTAGATATTTCCAAATCTTTGGCTGTAGGATAATTGGAGCTTGATAAGAGTTAACAATGATGTCTCAGTGGATTTAATCCTACTTTCTATTTTTTAACTCATCTACAACTTATCACTACTAAGTAACTACTGTTCATACAAAGTAGTTTGATATGTTTTATTGGCTAAATGGTTTAAATGACAGAGATATGGCAATGCCAGGTGTTATTGAAACACTATTCTCCTCCCCTCTAACTGTAATAAAAAAAATTGTTTTCACCATGTCTTTTGCAATATGCTTTTTTTTAAGTATTCTTGGTAAATTGAACTAAATTAGAACATCACTAAGAATATTTTGTTGTTCCCTCACCCCTCCCCCTCATTAGAAAATTGCTATGGGCACCCATAAAAGTGGTGTATCTTGGAAACTATGGTTCTATATGTTTTAGTTGTTTTTCCAGTTAGGTTTTTTGTGCCTAGTAAGATAATAAGTAGCTAAAAATATTAAAAGCAAAAAAAAAAAAATCTAGACGGGGGTGTTTTGAGATATATGACCCCTAAGTTTGAATATATAAATTAGGTGTGTTTTTAATTTTAAAGCATGTTCTGCTCATATTTCAGCATTCTAAGTGCATTTTTTGAATTCTGCATTAGAAAAGCATTATAAATGCTAATGTTCATATTTTTATTTTCATTATTTTTCATTTTATTAGAGCAAACGTTTTTTTAAAATGACACAGAAACCAGGTCATTTTGGGAAACCAGGTCTATATTAAAACCTTGATATCTTGTGAACGGCTGAACAGTTTTGGCTAAAATTTTGCATGTGAACTTTTCTATATGAAATGCAACAGCTAAAGAAGTTTAAAGAAAATATGAGACCTATGGTTCAAAATCTTGAAAAATTTGGGTGATTTGATGTGGAATTACCCCTGGATGACATCACCATTTTGACCATCAAAATACTCTAAAATATATGCCTTTATTATCTAATTTACATGTAATTAAGGGGGTCAAAAAAAAGTTTAATTTGAAATTTTTATTTGCCATGTGGAAGATTGACTATGTACAAAATTTCAAGATGATACCTCATTTGGTCTGTTTTCAAGATGATACCTCATTTGGTCTGTTTTCAAGATGATACCTCATTTGGTCTATAAAATATTGCCATTTAACAACAAAAAAATATAAAAAAAAAAAATGCTGGGTCAGCATAAATAAGAAAATTGAATTGTGAATATCTCAAGAACTATAAGGAGTTGAAAATTCCAAATTTCAGATTTTCCTAATTTTCATAAACCCTATAACATATAAAAAAATTAGCAAATTTCAAATCAAGGGGTGAAATTTGTTTTTTTCTGCTGATTTGACATGGAATTATCCATTTGCAAAATTTGTTTTTCTTAATTAGTAAAAAAAACTTGTTTTGCAGTAATTTATTTTATTGAAGTACTTTAAAAATGTTAATGTTCTTAAATAATAAAAAAAAAAAGATAACTTTATGATGTCAAAATTACAAAGAGCTTATAAGCTAAGCCGTTTTTTATTTAAAACAAGGCCTGTTATATGTTTAAGGATTGTGTTAGTTCATATTATTCAGACAAAGTCTGTTCATCCAATATGCAGGCTGGATCTGGATAAATAAAAAACTTCTTGGTTCATTTTTTTTTTTTTTTTTTTTTGCATAAAAAACAATTGCGCTCAAGGATGTTAGAAAACAATATAAACTACTTTTTAAAACTTAAAAATAATTTTAAACTCAAAAAATATATTTTTGTTAGTTTCAAAAAATTGAAAAAATATTGCAAATTTTAATTTGAGGTTTTTACAAAATAAGCATGCAAAAATAATAAATTTAACAAAATTTAAAAAACTAAAGCTCTGTTACAAAATATTGTCTCTTTTTTCAACATGTGCATACATTTTTTATTTGAAAATCCTGCATATTGCAAATTAAACCTTTTTTCAGTTCTTTATATTTGATTTACGGTTTATTTAACTGTTAAATTTACGATTGAGGAGGATAAAAAGTTTTAAAAAGATATAATAAAAAAGGATATATAAAAAGAATTAGAGTAATAATTTTTAATCTCAAAATTAAATGCAATTATTTTATTTGAGCTTAACCCGTTAACAGTCTATGCCTTATTATTACTCAAACTTAAAGTGTTTCCCAAAAGTCCATGCTGTAATATTATGGTTTTATGCATCTCATTATAATTCCTTCTTGTTCATCAGTAAGTACTCGTCTACTTGTCACAAAATTTATTACTACATAATTAGAGAGTTTTGTTTCAATAATTCACTTTAACATGTGTCCGCTTTAATTTTAAATATAACAAATAAGTAAATTCTTTCAGTGCAAAAATAATTATCAAAAAGTAAATATGTATATATATGTAAATTATACATTTGACGAATAAATAATGAAAAGATATATTTAATAAAAGATTATTAATAATGATAATAGAAGATTAATGCTCAAAGAAGGTGTGTGGTGTGTTACAAACACAAAATTTGGAAAGATTTAAGATATGAATGGGTAGAATGTGATGTAGGACTTTGTGCGGCTCCATGCTTTTCCAATTATCATACAAAAGTGAATATTAGTGAATACCTTTTTAAAATTTTGTGTTTATGTAGCATGATTTATATATTCTTAACTTGAATAATAACATTTTGTAGTGTTTAATAATGTTGAAAATAGTAAAAAACAAAATTTATTCTATTAGTAAAAAAACACGATGATTTTTAAAACACAGGACATTTTCAAAAAAAAAACTTTAAAAAAGGCCACTTCAAAAAAAAAGCTGGACTAATAGCAACCAAGTTTTAAAAACGGGACTGTTAAAGGGTTAAATAATAAAAGCTTAAAATGTTGTTGGTTTTTCATTTCATATTTTTATTTCAATTTTTTTATTAAATTATTTAAAGATTTTTATTATAATTACTCAAAATTAAAAAAAATTGGATTACAAAAAAAATTAGATATTACATTACATTTAAAAAAAAATTAGATATTACATATTATTAAATATTATAAAAATGGTGTTAAATAATCTTAGAAATGGATGTTGTTCTGTTTGTCAAAAGAAAAGTGATAGTATTAGTTTGAAAAATTAATTAATTATTACACAGATTGAATCTTATACAGGATCAAACAAGTATCTAAAACTTTTGAATAAAGCTGTTCTTTTGCTTGATACAAATAATAGAAATAGCAATCTTATTTAAAACAATCCACTCGCTGAAGATAATTCTATTGATGTATCAAATCCTAATATTATTCGTGAATTTATGATGGTTTTAATACTATGAGTACTAATAATAATTCTGTAGAGTGCGATTATATTAAGAACGACGATAAGAGTGATTATTACAATTGATCTATTGAAGAAAATACGATTGATATAAAATTCGATAGAATTGCAAATTTACATGGTTTCTGTTTTATTTGTAAATATGAATCTGGTTCGACTCCATTTAGCAAAATAATAAAATGAAGTGTTAATCAATGTTTTCATTAAAACAAACATATTTATACCTATTAATAGTCAGTGTTGTCAGTTTCATTTGACAGATAGTAATATGCTTGGATAAGAATGGCATGCAATCACACAGTGTAACTGACTATTCTTATAATATTTTTTCTTTATAATTTGACCACAGTGGTTTTGATGTTTAAACAATTTAAATTCTATTTCAAAAATTGTTACGTTAAAATAACTTTTAATTGCTAAACTTTTCTAAAGTTTTTATTTTAAGCAAAGGCTTTAATTAAAATAAAAAAGTATTTATGGTGATTGTTTAAAATAAACTTATTTTGTGTTAATTAACAAAAAATATTATATTTCGATTTTTTTTAAATAGACCTTTTTTTATGATAAATTTAAATATAATAATTTGTTTGAAACCATTATTCCATGTCTTTCCAAAAATCTTTTGAAAGATAATTTTTTTAAATTTTGTTAAATGAATGAAAAAGCTAAATTAAATATTCGATTGCGATTTTATTGCTTTATTTTTTTTGTTTCTGTTTTTACAAAAAATTGTTTAAACCCTTTTTTTTTTACTTTAACTAATTAGACCACGGAATGATTAAAAATTAATATTTTAAATAGACTATGGTATTTTTTTAAACAATATTTTTTTTGGTTCCAACTTGTTGGAAAAAATGTTTATACAATTTAAAAGTAATATATCGTCAGGGAAATTCGCGTAAGTAGCATTGGCTGCAATATTTGGATATTATAATTTGAAAATCAAATATCTATTGTTGACATTACAAAAAACATGAATAATACTTTTTATACTAAAATGAGCACAATTGGTTTCTTTTAAAACCCGCAATTTTTCTTTTAAAATCAACAAAAATTTGGTGATTACTTTGTAACTTTCTTTCGTGAATCATAAGCATCGCAGTTATTACAGGATTTTCTGTCAAACAAACTCCTTGCATTAGGAGAACAGATATATAAAACTCTTCAAAATTGAATGTCGTATTATATGTCAACAATTGCGTATAAGTTTTTCCATGAGTTAATAAAAGTTCATTCATATGAGAAAGTACATCTTTCCGCCTTGCAACAATAATTAGGTCGGGAAACGTCTGTATTAGCCAAACAAAATCCGGAAGATCAAACATGATATTGTGTAAATTAGCGATATTGTCATTGGATAATTTCTGACTTGTGGCAACCCATTCTCTAACATTTTGCACTTGCTTAATATTTCTATGAATCATTTTATTTATTACGCACAAAATTTGGCTTAGCGTAAACGGTAGGCTCCATTTGGTCTCTGTTGCACTTTAACAAATTTCCATTTTTTAATTGGTTTCAGTACTTCCTTAAAAATGCAGTTAAAATAATTTTGTAAGTATTATATAAACCCACACACCTGTGTATTGGTTTCAGTTATTATCTCATCACTTCTTGGATAATGCAGTAAAAACCGTTCAATTTAATAATACATACAAGAATTTTCTCAAGAATTTTTATTGCTAACTACTTTCTTTTACATAATATGTAAAATGAAGTATTAAAAAAAGTTCTAAAAACCAAAAATTTACAGATTTTAAAATATTTTTTAAATAATATTTAAAAATCTGTAAAAACAGAATGATATTTAAAAATCTGTAAAAACAGAACTATAAAACGAGATATATCATACAACTGACCTTATCTAAAAAAACAAAACCTAATGTAGAATTAAAAATAATTGATTCTGAATTAAGTATTTCACTATTGAATAAGAAGTCTGCAAAAAAAAATTGAACTCTAGATTGTTTTCAAAGCCTTTATAAAAATTGAGTGATTGCATTTTGTTAAATAAAGATTATTTAAAAATGTATACAGACTTTTTTTACTGTGTCAATTATACCGAAGTATTATTATTCAAAATACTTGCACAATTGATTATTTTTGTTGGCTTTTTGGTACTTATTTTTAATGTCAAAAAATATCATAATTGTATTATAAAGAGAACAACTTGATATACTTTCTTTTATTGAAAGTTGTAAATGGGTTAGAGTAAAAACTATATGGATTCTTGTTTTTATGAGATTAAAACTAAATGATTCATTAACTTTCAGTACTTTTGATACAGAATGAAATCCATTTAGCAATTTTTTTTATTAGATTGTCAAACAACTCAATTTAATTATTTAATTTGCAACAATACTATTTGTCCAAACATCAATGAGTATATCTTGATTGAAAACACAGAGAAAGTAACATTTAAATATAAAGTTGAATGACTTATGTAAAATCTGTCTTAATGATTCTACTGCAAAGTTTTTATATAATCCATTTTGTTTATTTGAAGAGGTATTTCAAGAAGATGAAGTTAAGCTAAATATAAATGATATCACATTATCATTTATAATAAACATTGTTTCAATTATTTATATTGTATTATTTTTTATTTAATGATACAAACCACTAGATCAATATTTTTTTTAAATAGTGAATTTTATTTGGTAGATGATAAAAGCAATTCTATCACAAAAAAACTACCAAAAATATATATTGTAAAATTACTTTTTATTATTTGGCTTAAATATATAAAATTACAACAATTTTTCTTGTTTTTAAAGTCATTTCAATAAACTAACATAAAATATATATAAAAAATAAATTTCTATTATAAAGATCTGTTTTTATATTTTTCTCTTGTTTCATTGCAATAAGTATAATCAATAAGTTTTGCAATAAGTATAATATTTTTTTAATTTGTTCATTAAAATAATTAGTAAAAATATTAAAGTACTAAAATAGAACTCAAAAAACTTTAGGTTCTATTTTATAGAACCTAAAAACCTAAAAGAGTCTAGATTTATACAAGTAAAAATATATATAATACTGATTTATACAATTAAAAAAATATATAATACTCTATGATAATTTAAATTAAGAATAAACTAGAATTAATTTGTTACTTTGTATCACTTCCACTTTAAACAAAACATTTTAAAAGACAACTTTTATTTATTTTTATTTATTTCAAATGCAATTAAAATCGTTTAAATTTAAATCATAAAATATTTTTCACTTCCAGTTTTTTGAGTTCTATTTTAGTATTTTTACTAATTATTTTAATGAACAAATTAAAAAAATATTCTACTTATTGCAATTATTATACTTATTGTATACTTATTATACTTATTGCAATAAAAGAGAAAAATATAAAAACAGATTTTTATAATAGAAATTTATTTTTTGTGTCTAAAACAAGGTAAATTAAAATGCACAAAAACGATTAAAAAATTTTAAATAATTTTTACCTGCTGATTATGCAAACATCTGTAACATAAAAATAAATAAAGGTTGGATTTTGGTGTTATAAATGAATGAACAACTATTTGATTTTTATCAAGTATTTGAAGCCATTTTAAAGAAGTCATCTAAATTTAAACGTACATATATATATATATATATATATATATATATATATATATATATATATATATATATATATATATATATATATATATATATATATATTATATGAGCACTCTCATACGCACAAGAGTATTCATATTATTAACATACCACATGTATATATATATATATATATATATATATATATATATATATATATATATACATATATATATATATATATATATATATATATATATATATATATATATATATATATATATATATATATATATATTTCAAATAAATTGAAATATATCTTAACAATTATTTAGTTTTCACTATATTATTTGCTCTACCAATAATATAACACGCTGTATTGAACACTTTCACTGGAAATATTAAAACAATTCCTACAATATATATATATATATATATATATATATATATATATATATATATATATATATATATATATATATATATATATATATATATATATACATTGTAATCTGATGTAACAATACTCCCTTGCATCTTCTACCTATTTTTCAGTCGATGTATGTACTGAAATTCCCAGCAGCAAGCTATTTTATTATGATCTCAGCCTGCTAACCTAAACACTTACAGTTACATATATACATAAAATAGTAACACTTTTTTTTTTCTTTTTCTAAAAATATCGTCTTTCTTACTGCAGAAATAAAAGGGTCCTTTCAGGCGGTAAAAGGGGCAATTTTTAGTAAACTTTTTAGGGGCAATTTTTAGGGAATACAATATTTTAATAATTTTTTGTAAGTCTTAACCCTTAAACTTTTGATTTTTTTAAATATTCACATTTGTAAAAACTTTTTTTAAAAAAAGAAATCTTTTAATAAAGTTTTGTAAAGATTTTTTCATAACTGCAGTCAATATTTTTAATTTATTCTCAAAAATAAAATTTAAATTTATAAAAAATGTTTCAAAAATTCTAACAACTTAAAAATCTAAAACCTTAAAATATTTAACAAATAAAAATACTTTTATATTATTTTACATTTTTTAAAGTAAACTTTTAAATTTTGTCAGTGAATAATGTTTGTTTGAAATCTTTTACATTGATTTTTTTTTATTATTATATATTTAAAAAATTATTAAAATGCCATTTTAAAAAATTAATAAAATACATCTCTTTAAAAAGATATTAAAAAAACTTCCTGAGGAGAAAATTTAATATTAATTTTTTCTACAAAAATCAAAGCAAAAGTAAAGTTCTTAGTAGTTAGTCCTAAAAAAAATTTCTTTTATACTTAATTGTCCACTTATCAGTCTGATTGGATACTTGGTGGATTTAAAGTGGATACTTGGATACTTGGCTACTTGGTGGAATTAAAGTGCTTACAATACAAAAGGTAATTATTTCAATAAGTTTTGAATCATTTTTGAATCCATAAACTTTTACACTAATAAATAATAATAATTTACAGGATTAAAATTGAGGAATTGTTGAAGGAGTGGATGAAATTAAAAGATCAATGATACAGACGAATTCTGCTGTAAAAAAAAGTAAAAAAAAAAAAGACATTTATTTGAAGTGCAAATGAATAAAGTATTTCGTATGGAGAACATCCTGTTATGTTTGAGGAAATATTAAAAGATAAAAAAAAAAAAGTGAAAGACAAGGAAGAAGATATTACTTTCTCAAAAGACCAGCCTGGTAAAATAAAAAGAAAGTCTTCGATTCTTATAGAAAAAATAAAAAAAAAGCACCTCAAAGTTAAATAAA
>NC_061164.1:24374262-24451762 GCF_022113875.1 Hydra vulgaris
TATCAATATATAGTTTTGGCATAAAGTTTGGCAAAAATCGTTTTTTCGATAATGGGTGAAACAGAATATACTTTGTTTTGTCTATGTTTAAAGTTAATTTATTACATTTAAACCAGTTAGAGATAAGCTTAAGTTCTTTATTCATTTCGTAGAACAGTGTCGTAATGCTAAGGTTTGATGCAAATAAATTTGTATCATCAGTAAACATGATGTTTTTTAAGTTTGATCCTTTATTTATATCATTTACATAAATTTTTAAAAAAAGAGGCCCAGGAATCAAGTCTTGAGGAACACCGCAAGTTATTTGAGTCATTTCGTTCTGGCGTCTGTTATTGACGGCGACATAATGTTTTCTATTTGTTAAATAGCTTTTATACCAACTTAAAAGATTGTTATTTAGGGAGTGCCTATTAATTACGTCAACAAAATAGGGGGGGGGGTCTGAACTTTTTTGACAATTGGTGACACGGGGGAGGGGAGAGATCAGTTAAAGTTAACGTCAACATTTTTTTTTTTTTTTGAGTTTTATTGCTTAAATAACGGAAAATTAGGCTGAGTTTGTAGCGTAGTTTCTTTGTATAGAGAGGGGGGTGGGGGGGTGGGGGTAATCAAAAGTTGACGTAATTTTATAGGGGGTCTCTGGAAATTTGACAAATTGTTGACAAGGGGAGGGGGAGGTAAAAATTTCAAAGTTAACAATTGCTTTTCTTCAGTTTTTTAGCGTAGATAGATTTACTTATTATTTTTTGTTAGTCTTTTGTTATTTTTAGTTATTATTTATTTTTAGAGATATATAAATTTTTTATACAGTTATATAATACTTGTTTTTATTTTCATTTTAGCCATTTATTATATATGTTTTATTCTACCGTGTTTTATTATTATTTTTTTTAATCTTTAGTTTTTTTGTTGTTGTTGTTTGTCTGTTGTTGTTTTTTTGCAAAATTTTTTGTTTTGTTTGTAACCTTTGTTGTAAATTATTTTGTTTTGATTTTCTCAGTGTTTTTCTGTTTATATTTTATTTATTTATTTGGTCATAATATTTGCAATATATTTTGATTATTATATTTTAACAACAATGATTATATTATTATATTTACTAAATCTTTATAATTTTTTTCAACAGTCGTTTTTATGTCATCGTTAGTTATTACGAAGGGAGGGGAGGTAAAAATTTTTTTGACGTAATTAATGGACAGCCCCTATAAAAAGTATTTAAAGGTTTATTTAAATTATTATAATTACTTTATTATTATAATTACTTTATTATTATTATTATTATTATTATTATTATTATTATTATTATTATTATTATTATTATTATTATTATTATTGCTATTATTATTATTATTATTATTATTATTGCTATTATTATTATTGCTATTATTATTGTTATTATTATTACTATTATTATTATTGAGATTAATTGTATATATATAAATTATTTTTTTAAGGTATTAACTTGAGATTAGTATTCCAAAACTATTTGTAAATAGCCGTGAAAATTTATTTTCAGTATATATATATGATTGATTGATTTATCCGAAATGCTTAACGCATTTCGGAAATGCTTAACTGGTAAGCGAAAGATACTATGACTCAAAATGAGGTTTTGATTTTTCAAAAAAACAAAGACCAGATATACTACTAATTTGTGGAGAAATGTAGGAGAGTGCTGCTACATCGATTGATCTATACCCCTTAACCCAAACCCTTACTCGATGTAGCAGCATTCCCTTGCATGTTATCCCTAAATTAGCCAATGTAGCAGCACTCTCCTACATTTCTCGCCAAATCAGTAATAAATTTGGTCTTCGTTTTTTAAAAAACCAAAACCTCATTCTGAGTCATCGTATCTTTTGCTCACCATTTATGTTTTTATTTCTTTCCAAATAGCCCCGGTTTACGGAGCTATTTGAAAAGAAATTTGTGCTGCGGAGTAAAAAACGCGTATGAAATTTTTACTCTATAAGATTTTTAATCTCATTAGATGTTTTTACCGTTATGTTTATTAAAGCGCTATATAAAAAAGTTAAACTTTTAATTATAAGTTATATATTATTTTTATTTGTAATTTTATTGATATTTGTTAATTTATAATAGCGCTATAATTAAAAGTTAAACTTTTAATTATAATTTATATATAATAAATGTTATATATAGTAGTAGCATACAACTTTTTAAACATAATTTGTTTCTACATTTAAGGAATAAAATTTGTAAAGGAAGTAAAAATTGATATATAAATTTAATAGAAAAACGGATGAATTATAAATTTTACTGATAATTTTTTTTAAACTTAAGGAACATAGAATAAGGGTATACTATCCATATATATATATATAACATAGAATAAAGGGGAATACTTTCCAAAAATGTTTACTTCTAGGTTATCGTACTTGTACAATATCGTACAATGGCACAGCCCTTAAAATTGTTGTTTAGAAAAGAAATTTAAAGCTGCTGAATCTTAAAATCACAGCTTTTTTTTTTCTTTTTGATTTTTTTATTATATGCTTACCATCTGTAAAAAAAGTCTTTCCTAACTTATGTTAAGAACAATCGTAGGTTACCCTGTGTATAAGGTAGGGTAAAGATTTCGTTAAAATTAAACGTGTAATGTTATATAAGAATCTTTTGCTTTTTGCTTATATATATATATATATATATATATATATATATATATATATATATATATATATATATATATATATATATATATATATATATATATATATATATATATATATATATATATATATATATATATATATATATATATATATATATATATATATATATATATATATATATATATGTATATACTTTTTTTTGAAAATTATGTGTTAAAGGTTATTTATTATAGAAATAAAAAGGTTGCAGACTATTTTTTCGTAACTTTTGAGTGGGCTTTTTAGCAGGTCGACAGCATCGAAATCCTTGTTCTTTGAGTCGGCGACGAACTGTCATTGGAGATACTAGTATTCCAGCATCTTGTATTAAAGTGGTTAGTATTCGCCTAGGCTTATTCCTATTTTCTAGGCAAATATCTCGTATCTTTCTATAGTCTCTTGGCGTTGTTAGCCGTTTTCTACCACAATGTCCTATTCGTTGAGGAGTATAATCAGCATTTTTGTCCAGATTTTTTTTTATTCGGTTGACTGTTTTTTTTTCTTTTCTTTTTTTTTTTCTTTTTTAAGTTGATTATGGTGCCCCAAGAAGTCCTTACGGTCTTATCACAGAGCACCGCGGAAGAGCATTTAATAGGAAGTTCACGCCTCCTTCCCAACCAAATTCTCAGAGGTGGGGTTTGAGCCACGGATCTTACGTTTCTGAAGCAAGTGCGCTACCACTGCGCCACGGCTGCTCAAAGTTGTTGCCACTGAAACCTTTGTCATTGATGCTATACACCTTTGAGAATTAAGAAGTATTATTCAATAATGCTCCAACTTTTCTTTTTTTTGAGGGTGAAACATCTTTTACCTTTCCCATATTGAAAAAAACACGTGGTTCTAGTAAACCGTTATAGAAGTCAAATTATATGTAAAAATATTGATTTAATCATGTTTAACTGTAAAAAATAGACACATAAATAGAACTCAATAACAAAACAATAAAAAAATCTTTGAAAACTTTAAAAAGAGAGCAACACACAAACAGCACTTCACGCGACAACTGCCAAAATTGTCAAAATTCGGGAAAAACCCTATAACTTCATAATGAGATGAAATGCAATGTTGCCAAACTCCCAGATTAAAGTAAAAGGTACATACATACTATTTGTAAAATAAAAAAAATTATTTTGTTAAAATGTTTTGTTAATTTTGAACTTTATTCACAAAGTTTTTAAAATTTGGTCGTGTTTCTAATAATATGAGCACCCACAGTATATATATATATATATATATATATATATATATATATATATATATATATATATATATATATATATATATATATATATATATATATATATATATATATATATATATATATATATATATATATATATATATATATATATATATATATATATATATATATATATATATATAATATCATTCGTTATTTTCTTATTTTTACGTTTTTTAAAACATTTGTTCTTAAAATAATTGTTGAGATTTTTCAATATTGTTATAAGCTTTGTCAAAAAGTTCATTCTTTATTTTATTCATTGCATGAAAGGTATCTGAAACTATTTTGTCAGAGAAATCATCATGGCTAAGGACTTTATTATCATTAAAGTCAATTAAATTGCAATCTATATCAATAGGAAGAACTACTTCCTTTTGGTAAAGCAAGAAAAATGGTGAAAACCCAGTAGACTTGTGTTTCCTCACTCTCAATGAAAATAAAACACTATCAATAATGTATGGCCATTAGGGTGTCCCAAAAATATATCGTAAATCGAATTTTAATGTGCGGAATACTACATTTAGCATAATTTTATTTATAAAGAAAAACAAAACAAAAATTAAGTTTTCAGCTCAAGGGGAAGGTTATTTAGGTTAATTTACTTTTATATAATAACTTATAATAAATAAATTTTGAATTAAAAATGATTTTTATCATAAAAGACTATATCAATCGCTATAGTCTTTTATGATAAAAATTATGATGGAAGTTAATCTCAAACGTTAAAAAATGCTGTTTCTGAGAAAATCTCATATGCTTTTTTTACTTCGCAGCACAAATTTTATATCAGATTTTTATTGGGGAGTAAAAAAATCATGGGAGTAAAAATCACATACTACATGTTTTATATTTTTTAAACAAACTTTTTGTTTGTATAAAACAAACGAAACGTTTGTTTAAAAAATATAAAACAAACGAACGTTAACCGAACATTTAACCGAACATAAAGCATTTACTTTGTTAAGGGAGTTATTATTATTTTACGGTATTTTAATAATGATAATTTACTACTTTAAATAATATTTTAAAAAATATTATTAAAATTTGTTCGTCTGGGTCAAGGAGATTTAATAAACAGGGACGCCGTACAGTGCCTCAGAAACCTTAAAAAGTGGCCAAAATTGGATTTAAAAAAAATGAATTTTTTAGATTGAAAATTTTAAAATCTATTTTTTAAAACATGAGGGTTATTGATTCCATAAAAATATTTATTTTAAAATTATTCATTTTGCTCTTATATAACGTTTTTTTCGGCAATAAACACATTTTTTAAATTATAAGCGAGTTTTGTGGACAATTTGACATGCTTTTAAAATAACCTTTTACACCAGTCAAAAGTCTTAAAATAAAAGTGGTATTACTTATAATATTATTTTATCTCTTAAAATATGGAAAATATTTTTAAAACAAAAAAATTCTAAAAAATTTAGTTTTAAAACTAGAAAACAATTTTTTTAGTGGACTAAAAAAAAAATTTACTCATATTTACAAAAAGTTACCTACAAAAAATGTTGCATTTAGTTCCACCCTAATTTTTATTATAATTGTATCAACACCTCACTAATAGTATAGAAAATTAACATCCAAAACTTTAACTGCACTTTTTTTCACTTTATTGAGTAATGTTTAAAATGTGTCATTTATCTAAAGGTAAATATGGCTAAATTTGTATTTATTTTAAATCAATATCAAGTATGTTCTAATTAAAGACATCTAGATTTTGTAATTGCGTTCGTCATGGAGTTTTTTTTTGGAATTAACTAGTTCATTAAAACTATTTGTTTTTATTTTATTACATTTCTTATCATATTAAATAAAAATCTTGAGCAAGAAATGTAAGAAACAGTAAAAAAGAAATAAACAGAAGTAAATTCAACAAATTCGTTCGCTATCTATAACTTTTTATGTGGAGGACATAGCTTCTGTTATGTATGTGATCCGATGGCGATTAATAATAATTATAATTAATTTATAATACTGTATTTGAAGATCTATATTAATCGTTTACGTAAAGTGATTTTTGTATTGTGGCTTGTAGTCAAAATGAAGACTACGTTGTAATGTTGCGGAAAAGTGAAAGTGAAAGTAACCGAGTCATAATAATAACTTAGATAGATATTTGTACCAAGATCTGTTACAATGAACATTTTACAATGTTTGACGGAAAGATTATTTATGACTTAACTAACAATGCCTCTACTTAATCCAGATTGAGGACAGTCCTAAAGGTAAATTGGTCGGATTTCAAACTAGACAGTGTGAAATTCAAATTGTTCTGGAATAAAACTGCAAAATCTGATAGTGGATAACTGTTCCTGGTATATAATCACTTCAACTGTATACAAGCTCCTTGAACATGGGACTCAAATTTTAGAAACATTTGAATTGTCTATTGGATTTTTTTAATAAGATTTTTAAGAAGCCTTTTACAAAGAAATCCACAAAGCTAGATTAGATCACAACGCAAAAATTTCTTGAGTTAATCTTATTAAAAACCAGTTCAACTACCTTCTAATTAGGTCGGCCTTATTACTTCTACGAACTTTAAAAAGTACAACTCGGAAAATGGTGAATATCTAAAGGCTGATGTTCTTGCACTGCTTGTTTCAAACTAACTGATAAATGCATTTATTTTTTTCAATTTGGTATTTTTGAACCTCTAATCCGTTGAATTTATATTTGGTTACTTGGATAACTAAGATTTACTTTAATTTAACTAATGTTATAAAAATGTCAAGTAAATATTATTTTAAATTATAATTGTTCCTCCTTGTTAGTCGTATTTTAATCTCTTTTTTTTTTAAAAAAAAAGTGTATGATCAAGAGCAAGACATTTTTTAATTTTTTTTTTTTTTTTTTTTTTTGCAGATTCGGAATCCTGATTAAATTCTCCGCAAAATCCAAGTCTTTTTATTTTAAAAACAGGTAAAACTGTTAAACACCAACAGTCGAATTCTCTGTCTAAAGTAAAAAAAAAATGCCAAAAAACCGTTCACAAAAATGCAGTTTATGTGGTCATTTTTATGAATTTTTTAACCAAATATGAAATTCAATAAAAATTTGACTTAATAATTAGTGATTAAAAAAAAAAAAAATTACAAAAAGAAATATTTTTTTTAGTTATAATTTTTCCTCTATAAATTGTCATATGTTTGTCATTTTCCCGTTATTAACAGGCGGCCCACCCCAGTAAGACATCTTTTGTTTTCTTTTTTCGCAGAGTTGTAATTCCCTATCGTCCTTTACCAAAATTAACCTCCCTTGACTTTAAAATTTGCAAAAAAAAAAAAAAATTGATACATCCTACTCGTATATGCTTCATCCAGAAATTTAATAATAATCATTGTTAACGATAGACACGACGAGAACGTAAGCCCTCTATTAAAAAGTTGTAAGTTACACCACGTGCAGTTTAGTCATTTTATGCCAAATCAGCATGACATGTCACTTTTTGTTTTATAAAAGTAAAACATAAGACATTAAATGAACCTTTTTGTAGAACTAAGTTCAATCAATTTTGTATTGCATATCGTGCAAACCCGTCTTTAAAATAAAATAATATGAAAATTTACAGAATCGTGCACCCCATCAATAAAAATAATATGAAAATTTACAGAAAAAAAGTAGAAAGTGACATGTCATGCTGATTTGATTTATATGAAGGTTCTAGATGTTTATAAACTGAACACATTTAATGCATTAAATGTGTTCAGTTTATAAACATCTAGAACCTTCATATAATCAAACAAATAATTTGAATGTGAAAAGCGATCCGCATAATTAACTACGCGGATTGCATGTTTCTGATGGCGATAAAGACGTTGTAATTTACTTTTATCCGGCGATGATTGCATAATTTATATAATTATGTATAAATGAATAATAGAGTTGGGTTAAGTTTTTTTTGTTTAGATAATTTCGGGCTTAGTATAAAATGCCAATCTTTTTGGAAATTTTTGTGCTTATATGATCAATTTGTTTTCTCCAAGTAATATTCTCATCAAGGTAAACACCTAAGAATTTTATAACAGTACCTCTTTTTATTATCGTTTCATCAATATAAATTTGAGGCATATTAAACGTTTTTTTGCGCAGGAGTGAAAGATAATCCATTTTGTTTTGTTAATATTTAAAGTTAATTTATTAGCTTTAAACCAATTAGAAATGTGATTTAGTTCTTTGTTTGTAGTTGAAAAGAGTTCATAAATATCAGTATGGGATAAAAAAAGATTAGTATCATCAGCAAACATTATACTTTTCAATTTGGAAGCTTTGTTTAAGTCGTTTAAATTGATTAAAAATAGTAGTGGTCCGAGAATAGAACCTTGTGGAACACCACTGGTTATGCTCAGGGGTTCACTTTGCTGACCATCATTACTATAGACAAGTTGTTTTCGATTTGTTAAATAGCTTTCAAACCATTTTAAGATTCTATTGTTTAAACCATAATGTTTATTTTTTTGGATTAAAATGTGATGATCGACCGTATCAAAAGCTTTTGATAGGTCAATAAAAACACCTAGTGTATATTGGGATTTTTCAAAAGATTCAGAGATGTTATGTATAAATTGAATAATGGCATGTTCAGTTGAACTCCCTTTTCTGAAACCATACTGATTGTTATGAAGTAATTTGTTGTAATTAAAATAATTGTATACCCTATTGAAGATAATTATTTCTAAAATTTTAGAAAATATAGAAAGAAAAGAGATGGGACGATAATTACTGATATTGGATCTGTCGCCTTCTTATGGATAGGGGTAACCCTGGCAAGTTCAGGAAAAATACTTTGATAGATTGATACTCTGAAAATCTTAAAAAGAATATTTTTTAATTGTTCGTAGCAATCTATAACAATATTTCCGTTTATTTCATCTGAACCAGGTGCTTTATTTTTTTTAAAAGATTTGAAAGCTTTTTCAAACTCATCAAATGATAGTTCTTCAGAGCAAATATTTTTATCAATAGGTATCGAAAAATCATAAAATGGGGTTTGGGTTTTTGGTATTTTACTTGACAGAGTTGATCCAATTTCAATGAAATATTTATTGAATTTATGAGCTATTATTTGTGGTTCATACAAGCTACTGTTATCGACTTTAAGCATTTGTGGCAAAGAGCTTGAGCATGTTTTTTGTTTTTCATTAATTTCTTTAAATACTAGCCAAGTGCTTTTTGAGTCATTTTTAACTTTATTAATTAATTTTGAATAGTAAGTTTTTTTTTAATTTTTTCGGATTTTTTCGAAAAGATTTTTGTAATCTTTGTAAATTTTTTTGATTGCTGGTGTTTTTGTTTTCAGATACTTTATGTATAGTTTTTGTTTAGCTTTGGATGATTTTTTGAATCCTTTGGTAATCCAGGGATTATCAAAATGTTTTGTTTTTAATGTAATTGTAACAATCGGGAAATTAGATTCGTAAATTTTATTAATGGCCAAAACAATTTCAACTGCCATGCAATCATTTCCAAATAATTACCAAGATACAGATTCTAGATTCTAGAGAAATAGCAATTTAGTTCATTCAGATTACAGGCTTCACAAACTTTGGTTACGATAAAATGGTTTACTGCTACTCTGTCTAACATTGTGTTTGATATTTTTGAGATGATCAAACTATGACATTTGTCAAAAGAAAGTAAATGAAAATCTGAGTAAACTAAAGCCATATGATCAACTGCCACACATATATGTTTTTCATAAGCATCAGCCGTTCCTCCAAGCATTCGGTCTAGACCAATGAACTCACATTTATTCTTTGATGTTAGGTGAACCCTGGTAACATGAACACCTTCTTGTATGGTCGCATCAAAACGAAGAGTAAGATTATTATTACTGATAGCCCACTCTGCTGTTTAAAGGTCTGATATACTGCCAAGCTCACGAGCCATTTTCTCAACAGTACTACGCTGCGGAATTTGCAAACATTCAATACCGAAATATTGTACAATTTTCTCAAATAGATATGGAATGTTACCTGTCGGAACATTAGATAATAACATGCTATAAATTATCATCCAAATTTGTAATGTATAACTCTTACTGCCACCTGACATAAATGTACTATAGTTGGTGACTATCACCCTCCTCCACCAAATGGAAGAGTGTGATAGTCACCAACTATCACCTTTCTCCTTTTGGGTCATATTATTTTTTCATAAATTTTATTTTCTCTAATAGAAGTATTATGTTAGAGCATTACCTGCCTTAACTTTTCTTTCTCTTTAATTTTTCTATCCTTTATTGTAGTTATAAGATTGCGAATACGCCTACTGTAGTAATATGTTTGCAATTCATGTTTTAGGTCTCTAACTTCTGTTCTTAAAGCTTTTATAATTTCTTTTGCCACTTTGTCTAAAAACTTTTAATTTATATGGCATACTCTTTAATTTTGCTTTCACTATCTTATTTCAGTAATTTCTAGAAGAACTAGCTAACATTAAAAACAAGGCTAACTTCTAGTAATTTCTAGAAGAACTAGCTAACATTAAAGACATTGAAGATAAGTGAAGCAAGAAGATAAGTCTGACAACCTTTTTTTAGATATTTTTTTCTCTGTGGTAAGTTTTTCTTTTGAAGTAGGCTTACCTTTCAAGTTTGAAGTTTTGCTTCTAGAAGCTAAAGGTTCACTAATAATTGGAGATAATACGCCGATATGTTCTGATAATGTTGCAACTAGAGAACACAAGAGAATATAAATATTACTACTAGGGGGTAATCACTATATTATTTTTGGACTTTTTTGGTGACCATTATCAGTAATAAAAAATTATATATCTTCTATTGTTAATATATAATTTTTTTTATATAATATATATAATTCTTTTTAATTTAATAACCTCTGAAATTTTTTTTCAATGTTATATAAATAATTAAAGTACTTATTATATAAAAGGCTTACATACATATATTAAAGAATTATTAAACTTCGTACAAACCTCCTTTAACCCCGTGGAACAGAATTTTAGCACAAAAATCGGTTCCGTAAAACGCGGCATAACTATATATATATATATACATATATATATATATATATATATATATATATATATATATATATATATATATATATATATACATATATATATATATATATATATATATATATATATATATATATATATATATATATATATATATATATATATATATATATATATATATTTGATATATCGTACTTATGCCTGTAGTTATGAAATTTGCGCTTATTCAGTCGTCTCAATGAATCGATATTACACTATGCTGATATGTATTATTTTATATTACACAATTTTAATATTACACTATGATATTATGTTACACTATGTTAATATTACATATTATACACTATGTTAATATTACATATTATACACTATGTTAATATTACACTATGATATTACACTATGTTAATATGTATTATTTATAATAAAAAAAAAAATAGAAAAAGATATTACATGTGGTGTGCCCCAAGGTTCAATCTTAGGGCCATTATTATTTTTATTGTATATAAATGATTTATACTTAGCATCAAATATTTTAAATGTTATATTGTTTGCAGATGACTCTGATCTTTTTTATTCCAACAAAGATATAAAAGTTCTTTTTAATATATTTAATGAAGAACTATTCAAAATAAACGATTGGTTTACAAGCAATAGGCTTTCGTTAAATGTAGAAAAAACTAAATTTATTTTATTTTTCAAACCTAGTAAAAGTGATGATGTTCCTCTAAAATTACCCAATCTCCTAATAAATAAAACAATTATTAAAAGGGAACCAATCGTTAATTTTCTAGGAGTAATAATAGATGAAAATTTGTCATGGAAACCACATATAAAATATATAGAAAATAAAATATCAAGAAATATTTATATAATATATAAAACTAAATCACCTTAACACACCTTAATCAAACTTAACACCTCTTCTCTAAAAAAAATATACTTTTCATTTATTCATAGTTTTATCTCTTACTGCAATATTGTATGGGGTAGTACTAACTATGAAAAGTTGAAAAAACTTCATAGTAAGCAAAAACATGCATGCAGGATTATATTTGTTTCCCACAGAATTTTTCAATGTGAACCTCTTTTAAGGAAGCTCGGTGCCCTAAGTGTCTATAAACTTAATATACACCAAGTTCTACAATTCATGTTTAAAACTAAACATGAACTCTCTCCTATTGTATTTCAGTCTTACTTTAGTGAAATCTCGCACAAGTATCCAACTAAATTTTCAATTAATAACTTTATTGTTCCAAAAACTAAAACAAAAATTCTTACAAAATCCAATACCGCGGACCGTTTCTATGGAAACATTATTCAAAATTTATCACAAAAAATAATAATGTTCAACACATCTCTTTGGAAAAATTCAGAGAAGAATCTAAGAATCTCTTATTACAAAAAGACTTTGATTTAAAATATCTCTTTTAAAAATAATACAAAAATAATATAAGTTATCTAAAAAAATAGTTATTGATACTTCTCTTTTGTTGCAATTTTAATCTAATTTAATTTTTTGTTGAAAAACTTTAATACTTATAAATTATTGTTAATCTTTGATATAATGCGTTATATTTCAACATTAATATTTATATTATGTTATTAGTTATATTGTAACTAACGTATTTAAAATGCTTGTTATGTACTTAGCTACTCTTCATTTTTTATATTAACTGACGATTTTTTAATGTAAATTTTATGATGGGGCTTGATGATAAGACAATTTATGTCTTCTGCTTGCTCCAGTTCTCTCATTTATTAACACGATTTATTTCATTGTAAATTTTAATATATGACAAAACTCTTTGCTTAAAAAAAAAAGAAAATATTACCACAGAGGTAGCCAGTATATTATTTCATTTCTAAAAAGTCTATCGCAAAAATCGTTTACGGCATAACTATATATATATATATATATATATATATATATATATATATATATATATATATATATATATATATATATATATATATATATATATGTATATATATATATATATATGTATATATATATATATATATATATATATATATATATATATATTTGATATATTGCGCTTATGCCTGTATATATGAAATTCGCGCTTATTCAGTCGTCCCAATAAATCGATATTACACTATGTTACCACAGAGGTAGCCAATATATTATTTCACTTCTAAAAAGTCTATTTATTGTAAAAAATTTATAATAAATAAAAAACTGGCTACCTTTGTAGTAACATGGCCTAATCAACCAATCTTTAGGGACACACAAAAGCAATGATCCGAACTTTTTTTTTTTTCTGATCTTGGTTTTTAATTCACGAAATGTATCATTTAATTGATAATATGCAAAAAAATTCGGAAATTGTATCTAATATAATGATTTAATAAAAACCCGGGTTTCTTTACCCCTGAAAATCCCGCACTTGAAAGACAAATTTAAAAAAAATTTAAAATAAATATATTTTTTTTAACTAATGCAACTTGTTTCAGTTGAAAAATATTAAAATTATTGAAAATTATGTTTGAAATTTATTGATTTGAAAATTTTTGTTTGAAAATTATTATTAAAAGTTTGTTAAAAATTATTATTAAAAGTATAAATTAAAAGTTTGAAAATTATTGAAAAGTTGAAAAATATTAAATTTATTTATTTTTTTCAGAAAAGTAACTAAAATCCTATTTCTGCTTCGCGACGCATAGTGCGTCGCAATAAGTATAAACATATAAATTTTTGGAGTTTGTTACATATCCGGAACTTCAAAATCTCAAACATCAAAAAACGATCCGCGCCTACTCAATGTATTCAAATACAAGTGCATAACAATGTTATTCATACACAAATTATAAGTATAAAAAATAAATGGCTACCTGTCGCAAAATTTTCTGTTAGTATTTGAAAACTACTAAGTGTCGAAACACGGTAGATGTGGAAACGACCCTCCATATTTTCGTTGAAAAGCGTGAGCGAATAAAATATTTTTTATAGATTAGCTCAAATAAGCATATATAAGCTTGTATCATTTTTTTATTTCATGAATAAGGCAGTATATATAAACTCCTATAAAACAAAAAGTCCTTTCGTTCGTGACAAATCTGTAGCAAGGTCAACACCCTTTGATTGACATTGAGGATACATAAAAACATCCTCTATTATATTTTTTTAAACTAAACTATCTAACATAATGTAATATTGACGAAAATTTGACTCATTATGAGATAAAGTTAGCTTTGTTCTTATTGTTTCTTGGTTTAGTAAAGTAAGCTTCTTTGATAAAGCTAAAATACTTAACGTGGTTGTTAAGTTTTACCATTGGTCTTATAGATAATACAAACTTAACAACTACATAAAGTGTTTTAACTTTATCAAAGAAGCTTACTTTACTAAACCAAGAAACAATTCAGAGAGAGTGTTGGATCCAGGAACTTTAAAATCAGAACTAAAACTTTTGTCACGAAAACGTCGTTTTTTGAAAATTTTTGACCCACCAGTTTTACGTCATTTTACAGCATCAGTTTTTTTATTTTCTGTACTAATTATTATTTTCTAAAATTAAAAAACGATCATTTAACAGGGCCGACAACACGTGTTTCAAAGTGGAGGGGCATAATCGTCAATTTCTTAAAAAAGCCCTCCATATCTAGAAATTTTTTAAAAATAAAAAATCAAATAAGATTCCTAAGAAAAAAAGTGTGTGTGTGTAGGGGGGACGTACCCCAAACTTCCCCCTCCCCCTCCTACTCCTTCCGTGTTGTCGGCCCTGTCTAAGTGACTAATATAATAAACAAGTTAGAAATCATTTAATTCAAATTTGATAAGTTACACATCTGCCAGTAGCAAGATTATACCTTTACTAAATCTCGTGAATATGTTTATACTTTTGTTTATACTTTGAAACTGCATTTGAATTATTGTTAGATTAGATTAGATTAGATTAGATTAAAATTTATTAGAACAGTGATACATGTTCTAAAGGACACGCAGGTCCATAAAATATGAAGGACTCTGACAACGTGCCCTACAATCACATAATACAAATGCTAGTTAATTTAAAATATATATTACAATTATATATAAGACCATAGTTATAAAACAAAAACCAGTTAGCCGGAACAGTATTTTTCAAAGTCGATAGAGTTAATTTTAATTTTGAAGCTCTTTATATTTTTGGCATTCACGACGTCAGACGGCAAGTTATTCCAAATATTAACAACCCTGAGTGAGAAAGAGTGTTTACGGACATCGAGTTTACATTTTAGTTTGCGTAATTTAAAATTATGTCCTCAAGTGTAAATATAGTTGTTAAATAAAAAGAAACTTGATTTATTTAGGCAAACTAAGTTGTTCAGAATTTTGTAACATGTAATCATGTCTTGCTTAAGGCGACGAATTTCTAGTAGTTCCAAACCAAGAATACTAAGTCTACTTGAATATGAAACATTATTTAGGTTAGAAATTCTCTTGGTAAAACGTCTTTGTACTCTTTCCACTGTATTGTTCATTTTAGTGCGATTTGGCGACCAAACCGGAGAGCAATATTCTAAGATCGGTCTTATATAAGTAGTGTAGGCTTTAACGATAACACGTGGATCACGACTTTTAAAACATTTAAGGATTAGATATCCTCGAATGTTTGATGCACGGACGATATTTGAAATATGATTACTGTAATTCAAATAAGAATCCATGGTCACACCAAGATCTTTTGGGTTTGTAGACCAAGTTAAATTATGATCGCCTAATTGATAGTTGTAATTTATATCTTTACAAAATGAAGTAGGTGCTATTCTATGAGTAAAGCACTTATTATTGGCTATTTTTAATTGCCATTTTTTTGACCATAGATAAACTTTATAAATGGCTACAGCAAGATCGTGACTGTAATCGGCATCCTTAAATGAACTATATAACTTGATATCGTCAGCATATAACATTAGAGAGCAATTAAGATCTTTTACTATAGAGGGTAGATCATTAATAAATAATAAGAATAACGTTGGACCCAAGACGCTACCCTGTGGAACTCCACTTAGGATGCAGGTTGGATTAGATAGTGAATTTCCAACCAGAACTCTTTGATATCTGTTAGAAAGAAATGCTGATATCCAATGAAGCAGATTATCTATTATGCCGTACATTGCAAGTTTCTTCAGAAGTTTTGGATGAGGTACAGAGTCAAATGCTTTTTGAAAGTCAATGTATACCACGTCAGTAATTAAATTGCTGTCTAAAGCTTTATTCCAGTCATTAGTTGACTCTAGAAGATTTGTGCACGTAGATCTTTTGGATAAAAAGCCGTGTTGATTAGGTGTTATTAGATTATTTATATTAAGATAATCAGCGATACTTGAACTAACAATACTTTCCATGACACAACAGCTAGTACATGTGAGAGAGATAGGTCTATAATTGTTAGCATCTGAAGTAGATCCTTTTTTAAAAATAGGGGAAACCGTAGCTTGAAGCCACTGTTTTGGTAACGAGCTTGACGTAAAACTTGATTCAAATATATATGAAAGCGGAATACATATTATATGTGCTAACTGTTTTAAAAGTATATTTGGTATACCGTCTGGTCCAAATGATGTGCTAGGTTTTAGATTTTTAAGTTTTTGATAAACTATCTTTGCTGAAAAATCTACGAAATTCATCTTAATATGTTCACTAACAAAGGTATTTATTTTAGGCAAAATTCCGTCATCTATGGTAAAAACACTTCCAAAGTGTTTGTTAAACACTTCCGCGATCTCAACATTGGTAGTAGTAAAGTTGCTATTTGTTTTTAGAGGATATATTTTTTTGGGGTTGTTTAGATTTTTATTTACATAACTAAAAAACTTACTTAAGTTATTTTCTTTGACCAGTTTTAGTTCCACATTTTTGTGGTGTGTGGATATGGCTTTTTTACATTTTGATGCATATTGGATAAATGCCTTTTTGTGCAAGGTGGTCTTTGTGATTGACCATCTTTTCCATAGAAAAGATTTGCGAATTAGCATTTTACAAATATATTTTGGATAAGAACGACTTTTTTTGTTATGGTATATTGTTCTGATTGGAACAAAACGATCAATACCTTTACGAAGATGATTAGAAAAGATGTTCCAATACTCTTCAGTTGTAAAAACAAAAGAAAAATCGAGGTCCCAACTTATTTTTGATAAATAAGAATTAAAAGCAATTATATCTGTATTTTTGAAGTCGTAAAAAGATTCAGAGTTTGTTTCGGGCTGATAATAATTAAAGGTGTTTATATAAAAAAAGACTGAGTTATGGTCGCTTGTACTAAATGGACACTCAACGGAAATATTACTTAATAGGGAAATGATATTTGAGAGAACAAGATCAAGAATATTATTTTCTCGAGTGGGCTCCAGTACATATTGGTACATACCAAGATTATTTACCAAAGTTAAAAAAAGATTATGACATTTCTCAATTGGCGAAACATAGTTAACCCAATCAATTTTCGGTAAGTTGAAATCTCCGACAATGACAAATTGAGGAACAGATTCACAGAGATTGCTAATTATCGAGATCATTGATTCAAGATAGATATAATCATCAAGAGAATAGGACGGTGGACGGTAACAAGTAATTAAGCGGAGTTTACTAGACCCAAAAATTAAATCAACACAAATGATGTCAATATCTTTGTCAGTTTGAGTAATACTTACTATGGCGGATTTAACGTCATTTCTGCAGTATATAGCTACACCACCGCCAATTCGTACCCGGTCTTTACGATAAATGGAATAATTTTTTGGACAGACCATGGAATTCGGGAGTTTATCATTGAAAAACGTTTCGCAAACACAAATTAAGGCAGGTTTGTTTGACTCAACGTATAAAAAAAAATCGTTAAGTTTGTTGGCAAGACTTCTTGCGTTAAAAAGATAAACTGTAAAATTGTTGAACGAATTTGTGGTTAAGTGATTGTATGAGTTTATAAAGTTGCTACGTTTTGAACAGAAAACCTTTTTAATGTTTTTGTTGTTTACAGCAGTAATACGTTGTTTACTAATGCTTGAGGCATGATTTTTTTGTAATGACTTTGGAATAACTAAAGAAGTTAATCAGCCGTGACTGAAATATTTTTGGTTTTTGCAATTATAAAATGATTGCTATTTGCTAATTTTTATGACTTTTTCATTTCGTATGCCATAATAAAAAAGTGAGGGTTCTGAATTTTCTAAATTTTTTTGTTTGCACTCTTCGCGTAATAACTTAGCTTTGTATCGCTCTGCTACAGTTAAATCGGGATTGATAAACACTTTATTAAACTCGGTTGAATTTTTTAAACTTTTTGCAGCTTTTAGAAAGGAATTTCTATCATTTCGGTTGTTAAGAACAATAACAAAAGGTGATTCTTTGTCGGATTTTGATTTTAATTTTATTATTTGTTTAATTTCGATCTTTGCATTAATAAAGTTCATCATGTGGAGAATAGAATTTTTTTCTTCTTCTCTAGCACTTAATAAATCTGCTTTTTTTGAGGCTTCGATACCAAACACTACAACGTTACTTTCCCGTTTTTCTCTTTCTTTTGCCTCGGCAACAACAGCGTTCATTAAATGAAGTTGTTCGGTTGACCTTTTCGGTGGCATATTTCCACTAACAACACTAGCCCAAGATATAGACGTGGAGGGTACAACTTTAGCTTTCTCTAGAACATTTAGTCTCTCGGTTAAAAGTAAATTACAATTTTTTAACTCGTCGATTGTTTTGATTAGTGATTTTATTAATTTATCTTGATCTGCTTTATATACATTAAACTCAGTTGATTGAACATTTACCATGTTTGCAATTAATATTTTAATTAAATTTTATTTTACTCGAACTTGTAAACACAAACACAAATTGTAACTTGTAAACTTGTAAAAATCAGGGTTGGGTTGGGTCCCCACACCCAAAATTTAATTGATGATCAACAAAAGAAAGCGGAAAATGAAGAATTATCGCTTGTAAAAGAGTTGTTGGTTAATTATTATTTAGAACTGTTGGTTACATTCAAATGTGTACTAATGGTTCAAAAAATGAACTAAAACTTTTTTTCCATAAAAGATTAAAAAAAAATTTCTATATATATAAAATACATATAATATATTTCTACATATATAAAATACATATAATATATTTCTACATTTATAAAATACATATAATATATTTCTACATAAAGTATCCATAAAAGCATCATTAATCTAATGATGTTTATCGATGAAATTTTATTCGTTTTAAACATTTATATGGAATATAAATATCACCATTATTTTTTACCTATATAAAATAGAGTAAAACAGTATAAATTGAAATGTTCTTATTTTTAGGTAGACTACCACCTTAAACAAACTTATGATATAAGTAAAAAGAACAAATTTTAACAAGAAAGTTTATAGTGTGCTTTAGTACATATTGTGTGTTATATTAAAAAGAAGTTAAAGCCGTTTTAAATACAATGTCATTTTTTGAGTTTCAGTACTTCAATTTGCATAATTTTGTGTGCATGTTTACTAAGCGATATGAATACGGTTTCATAAAGATGCGCATTAATATGTAAAGGAAGTTCGTTCCATAATGCAGCTACTTTTTCTAGCGTGCTTATTAGCTCTAATTTTGATGGTAATATTTTATCTAATTTATGAATTTCCTTATCTTTATTCAATTTACATTTTATCTTCAAAACGACAAATATTTTGAACAATGACAGTGGAAAGTAGTAAGCCGCATCACCAAATCTGAAGTCCTTTATTTGATTTACTATATTTAGATCAAGAGAACAAAATATTAACGGTGTGATTTTAGCGTTTAAAAGTTCTTCGACTCCATTTTGAGCAGTAATATTAAAAAGAATTTTTAAACAATCTTTATAACGCTTTTTTAGAAACAGCTCAGCTGCAACAATAGGTTGTGAAATTTTATCTTTTGTTAACATATCTAATAATACTGATTGAATTTTTATACTGTTGCTATTCATAAGACCATCATTTTTTACTGTAATATTTTTTACTTTATCTGCATACCTTAAACATTTTATAGTTACCCAACAAATTTGAAAAAATACGATTTTCTCTTCTTCATTCATCATTTCAAATTTTTTTAACCCAATTTTTTCGTCCTGTTTTCTTAAAAGTTCATTTTCATTAAAGCTAACTGTCACTTTGTTCTTTATATAACTAAGAAGACATTGAAGAACAATTGAAGAAGAGATGTTAGATGCATTTAGTGACTTGATTATAAATTTCATTGCTTCCTTGTGAACTTTGTGACTATAATATACTCGCACACTGGCTTCATATACTTTAGCTTTTGTATCTTGAAGATCTTGCTCAAGTTGATGATGTTGCTTTAATGTTTTGGAATCTTTTGTTAGATTTTTCCAATAATCAACAAATTCAAATTTTTTAATATTAAACCATATTCCATCTGATAGCAATATTGTTTTGTATACATTTTCTATGATATTTTTGCATAACTCTGCAGCAGCCATTAAGTTAAAACTGTCTTTATTTTGAAATAAGTTTTGTTGTTGAATAAAGTAGTGTCTACAGTAACTACTTTGACAACAAACAGATAACCTCTCCAAGTATTGTTTTAACAAAACTACAATGTTACTTTCAATCCATAACTTTTCAGATGTTTCTTCAACAAAATAAAACATAATATTTTTTAAAACATAGCTTGAAATATTATGTTTATTAAAATAATCACTTCGTAAAGTTTTAATAAGGCGGTAGAATATCTTTTGCAATTTTTTCCAACTTTTTACAAGTGTCATTTCAGCTACTGAAAAAGAAAAACGCCATTTAAGAATATCACACTCATTATGGGGAGATATTTTTAAAGTAGAATGTGAAATATAAGGGATATTTCCTTTTGGAACTATGTCAACGCCATATAACTTTATAACTGCAATAATCTCCTTTGATGGAAAACCAAAACATCTTTTTCTAGAAAGCCATTCTTTTGCTTGCTTTGGCCACTCTTTACAGTGGAAACAAAAAACGATATCGATTTCACCAATCATTAGACGTTTTGGTAGGCAAGCAACGTTCCAAACAACAGTACTTGCGGGTCCTTTTTGTTGAAATTGCATCCATCCAGAAAAACGTTCTCGAACAAAAAGTTCATGCATGTATCTAAATTTATCTGATCTAATATAGTAACTATTTGCTTTTAAGATGTTACTTTCATCATTAATAGTATCTAACTTATATAAAACATCCTCAGAAAAATATTTAATCAGCATTGGTACTCGAAGAGACTTGGAAAACTCTCCTTTTTGTGCAATTTTATTATATTGTTTTATTATTTTATATTTCGAACAATTAATTTTGAGGTATATGTACCCAGGTGTTTCTGAATTAATTATTTTCAAATGGCTTATTTCACTTTCGTCTGTCTCACTAACGCAAAAATCTTTATAAATGTACATCATATCAATATCTGAAGACGTTTCAGAATAATGCATTGAAACAATAGCTTCTCTATGGCTTCCTGTGTATTTTACATTTACTATATCTCTTCCAAAGATTTTCCCTATAACCCATTCTTCAAACTCGATATAAGGATCCATATATTTTACACGTTCTTCCCACCAATTTTCAACTCTCGCAACAAGATCACATAAAAATATGCTTAAGTCTTTGTCCTGAGGTTGAATGAATCTAAACAAAATAAAACTGAAAAAGTCAATAATGGAAATGCTCATTAAATTATATTTAATCCTAGCCATGTTTAAAAATGGTGGTAGTTAAATTATTCTGACTAATTAAATTATTTTAACTAATGGTGCTAACTAAATATTTTAACTAATGGAGATGGTTGAGTTTTAGTTATATGTAGTGAGTTCTTTTTTACTGTAGTATAGAATAGGTGTAAGTCGCAGGGTAAAGCATAAGTGGCGATGACATTTGTAAGACGGGATAAACTAGTTATTAGTGCTGATCCTCATCAAAACGCCAGTAATAAAAGACACGACTCTGAGGAGATGTTTATTACTTAATCACTACACAAATTAGATTTACACATCCGCATTAGTATTTTTTTTTTTTTCATTCTTACATTGTTGTATGCATACTTTTTATTTTGTAATCTATTTTTTGTTTTATAAATTTTTGTTTGGTGATATATTTGTTGTATATCTTCGCTCATATTAGTGATTATAAAGTGATTTATTTTTTATTATTATAAGTACTGTTTAGGTGTGTTGCCGGTCTTATTTATTTTTAAATATTCCTCTATAAATCTTTAATTTTGTTTTGACAACTGTCAAACTATGCTTTGAAAAATATTTCTCTTTTATTCTAATGTACTTCATTTCTTTCCTCAGAAGTTCACTGCTTGTGTGTGACTATTCGGCAAATTTATAAACCAAAATTTTTAAATGATGTTTTGTATAAATTTAAATCCATTAGCAACCAGAAACGGTTACCGCAAATTTACTACTTTTAATTTTAAAATTGTTAGCACTAATTTGCATATATTAAAAAAAAATCAAATAAAAAGAATAAATAACATTTATTAACACACCCTGCCTATAAGTCCACATTATATCGCCCTCTTCACACAAGCGCACATAAAAACTCTTCATTCTTTTATTTTTAAAGAATGCAAAAAGTAATTTAAAGACTATTAATACAAAGTATGTCTAGTTTTTCTTGTTTTTAGGTTTTAGATAAATTTAATAATGCTATAACTTAATATGGGTTATATGGTGTATTTTGTATAATTTATGGTAGCATATATAGTAGCAATATATATAGTAGCAATATTATATATGGTAGCATATATAGTAGCAATAACTTTTTTAAAAGATACGCAAACTAAAACAAGTTCTGATATTGTTTTACTTTTGTAACATTACTAGTATTCTTCTGTAAATATAAAATTTGACTTTTGTAACATTACTTGTATTCTTCTGTAAATATAAAATTTGACTTTTTTTTTCTCATAAAAACATTTCTCATACAAACGCGAGACACAGGTCTGCAAACGCTACCTAGTTTTCCTTTTTTTAAGTAATTAATTTTATTTAAAAAGAAAGATTGTTGACGTCAACTAGCCACTCCCCCCTCCCTTTTGTCAATAATCGTCAAAAAATATCAGATCCCCCTTTTTTGAAGTATACAAGAAAATCTATGGAGAAAACAACTTTCATATAGGAAACGTTTGTAATAGACATTTGGCTTTATAAAACATTTTTAATTTTAGAAAATTTAAGAACATATTTGAATACATTTTGATGATTTTAAATGGTATGTATTATATTTGATAAACCTTCAATGAAACGCCTACTATTTCTCTATTGACGCCACTTGACATATGAACACTCCTACCCCTTCTGCGCCTCCCTTAATTTATATTAGATGTATGTTCACTCCATTGCAGGAACTGAATTTTAGAAAATAAAAACAATGAATAAGTAATAATATAGTTAATAAAACTATTACCATAAAATTTAAAAAACAAAAATAGTATTATAAATAAAAATAGTTCACAATACTTGTTGTTGAATAGGTAATATACATATAGTTAAGAACACTTCAAAATAAAATATAAAATTTCATAAACAAAAAATTTAATGTAGGAAAAATGAACTTGAACATTCGGCATTGCAAAAAATAATGATATCCACTATTTCACGCAATGCAAATTATATTTATATAGTTTTTCTTACTTACACTTTAATAAAACCCAAGAACTTAAACATACTTTGGTATTTAAACAGTTTGTAGAGTTACAAGATTATAAAACATACGTGGAAATCAAATTTGTTCGACCAGAAAGATAAGTAAATAAATTTAATTTGCTCTTAGCCAATGACTTAGCTAAATGACAAATTACGCAAGATTGAATTTTGGTTAACGGATCAAGTGATGCTTGCTTGAGCAGCATACTTTTAGTAGAGGTAGTGCTTATAGTAGTCTTTAAAAAGAATGAATAGGAATAAATAGAGATAAATACAGTGGAGTGATTATACATCCCAGCAAACATTCTAAAACGGAATTTCAGTGGAACTTATAGGCATTTTGAGCGGTCCAATGTAGTTTTGCTCATCGGTTACTTAATGGACCATTAGTGGTGGCCGCTAAAAGTGGCTAGCTGATGACTAGCCACTAATAATATGTCGGAAAGTTATTGGCTGGCCATTTATTCTGCAAAATTATGGAAATTCTTTGAACTCGTGGAACTCTTTAAGTAATTTTAAGTTACTTAGAGCATGCTTGACTTTTATAGAAATAATGTCAAAAACGATTGAAAAGTTATATGCTCGTATATAACTAAATAAAAATTTTGAAACATTGGTTTTACATTTGATTTGATTTGTTTTTGCTTTTAACATCTTTTATATACAATATATTATACTTGATAACGAGGGTATCTATACTCTCTTGAATATTTTATAAAATCATTTGGGGGCTTACCATTAATAACGTTAACAAAATAGGAGACGGTTGGTCTGAAAATTTTGACAATTGTTAAAAAGAGGGAAGGGGGGAGGTCAAGCAAATTGATGTCAACAGTTTTACTTTTTTAAATAAACTTAATTCCTTATAAAAAGGAAAATTAGCTGTCTTAAACACTCGAACTCTTATTATCTTACCTTTCTGCTCGCAAACAGAGGGTAAGACTAGGATCGTCATTTTCTGAATATTTAGATATGGAATCTGGTGTACCTCAAAGCTCAATTTTGGGACCAATTTTTTAAATAATTTTATCAACGATTTTTTCTTATTTATAAAAAACTTTGAAATCTGCAACTATGCTGATGACAACACTCTTTCTGTTTGTGACAAAAACCTATAGAGCGTTATTGCTCGTCTTCAAATAGAAACATCAAACGCGATTTCATGGTTTACTTTGAATAAAATGGTTGCAAATCCGGACAAACTTCAATTTTTTTTAGCTTGCTTAAAAAATTGTAAAGATCAATTTTTAATGGTTTTAATGGTTGGAAATGTAAAAATTATGGTTTCCTCTAATATTAAACTTTTCGGGGTTACAATTAATAAAGATTTGAAATTTGATGATCATATTAAAAGTCTGTGTGGAAAAGCGAATAGTAAATGCTTCGCTCTTGCACGAAAAAAGGAGCTTTTTATCAGTAAAACAAGCTACTGTTTTATTCAATGCTTTTATACTGTCAAATTTTTCCTATTGTCCTTTGATTTGGATGTTTTGTTCGAAGTATAATAAAAACCTAATTAATAAAGTTCATCAAAAAGGACTTCGCATTGTCTATAAAAGATTTGATCTCCCATTAAAAGAAGTTCAAAAAATAGAAAATATTCTAAGTATCCACCTTATAAATTTAAGGTTTTTGTTTAAATCTATAAATGGTTTAAATCCAGATTTTATGTTAGATCTTTTTATCAAAAAATCTGTGCCGTTATGTTTTCGATGTAGTAAAAAATTAGTACTCCCACACAAAGTCTCTAAACATAAGTTCATAAAATTAGTACTCCCACACAAAGTAAACATAAGTTCATAAAAAGTATCTTAAAAGATTAAAAAGAGCAACCTATTATAGTTATATATTATAAATATATATTATAAATATTACACACACAAAGGTGTGTGAATAGTATTATATTATAAACCTATTACAGATAAAAGAGCAACCTCGCTATGGAACTCTCTAGACAGTGAAACTCAATAAATTGTCTAAAGATGTTCAAAAAAAGTATTTTAAAATGGAACGTAAAATCTTGTATTTGTAAAATCTGTCAAAAATAACTTTTTTATTTTTTATTTTTTACGTCGAAAATAACCAACTTGTTGTATTTATTGACATTTATATTATTTACTATATAAGCTATTTTTATTTTATTTTTTTATTCACGATATCTATGTTTGTTTGTATTGTCTTATACAGTTTAGTGTGTTGATTTTAATTAGTTTTTGTTGATTATAAAATTATTGTAAACAATCAACTGAAAATAAAGTTTTAAATAAATAAATAAAATACTTGCTCAACCTTCAGTATTTTAATAAAGCTATTTATATAGCTACTTTTTAAAAACCGTGTTAAGCTTTAAAAAGACCCGACACATACAGAACTAAATAAGTTAACACGAAATGTTTACTTGTAACACTATTATTTTTAAAAAATTATTGTTGGTTAGTCTGCTGTGCTAACAAAAAAAAATTATGCTAGTACATAGTCTACTATATTATTTAAATGTTTATACCAAGGGTCATCAAACTGCGGCTTACAAGCCTCGTATAGTTCTTTTAATGTTAATATGCTTCTCTTTAGCTCCAAGCACAAATATTACTATAATATTGAAATAAAGATATTGGTAGCTCTTTAAAAACTGTAAATTGTAACTTTTGGCTCTTTCGTCTCAAAAGGTTGGCAACCCCTGATTTACGCATTTTGTTAAATGCATTTTTATTTTGTTAAATGCATTTTTATTTTGTTAAATGCATTTTTATTTTGTTAAATGCATTTTAAAATTTAAAATTTGTTAACTTTTTTATCTTGTTTCCGTTGAAGTTAAAGCAAGTCTTCGTAAATATAAAAATTGAGTCATTGAAGTGTTGTATTTTAAAACATGTTTATAATTAAAACGTGTAAGGTGTATACATTTTTGTGAACCCTTTAATTGGTTTTTTGTTCAGAGTAAGCCATTGTTAAGAACCGGCGAATATTCGTTAAAATTCGGATTACGAAGTTTACTGAAAGGCAAAGTTAACTTGGGCCTCGACTTTGGTGCCAAAGTTGAAATAGAAATTCAGCTTTCAGTTAAGTTTGGCAACATTTTCAAAATTTCATTTAACTTTCAGTTAAATTTGAAAGCTAAAAAGTTTTTTTCAATTTATAAAGAAGAAGAATTTAAAAAATATATTATATGTTTTATGTATATCAACCTGTTTCTATTGGTAACAACCCTATTTCAACTCTTTAACTCTGAAAAGTGTTTCGGAATTAAAGAGTTTAGAGAGGGTTGTAACCAATATAAAAAGTAGCTTCCTCGACTAGAGTGGCCCACTCGGTTTTGGAAACATGAGTTTGTTAAAAAAAAAAACAAACAAAAAAAAACATGTTGGAAATAAATTTGTCTTATAGAGTCAATATTCGAAAAGACTTTTTTAGGCACAAAGTCTTTTTTAGGCACAAAGTCACAAAGTCTATTTATCACTTAATAAATCTTATTTAACGCTTTTCAAAAATCAAAGGTAAAACAACAGTTGAATATTTTTAAAGAGTAATATCAAATTGACAATCAAAATTTTTCAATAAACGTTGTAAATGTTTTTTTGTTCATATTTGTTCAAAAACATTAAGAGTTGTAAAGATCCTATCACTCGTTCTATGTCATGTTTTAAATTATGGTTAATTACAAGCTAAAAAATATAAAAAGGTTTTGAATGTGTACCAACTAAATGTTTTTAGTATTTTGTGATTTATGTTTAAATGTAGAGAAAATCTGTCACCAAATGTATTTAAAAATGTTTATAATTTGAAACCGAGAAACAAATATAATCTTCACACTAATAACAATCTTATTGCCCCCTTTTGCCAGCAAAAAAAAAGACCAGTTTTTTGTTTCTTATCGAGGACCAAAATCGGAACAAAATAGTTTTACCAAATTTTGATTTTTCTGTTAAAATGGCTTATGCTTCATTTAAACAGAAACTTAAAAAGGTTATCCTTTTAATAGAAAATGTTCTCAAATCTTCTCATCTCAACTATTTTTGTATATTTTTTGTAAGTTTTTTATAAAAAGATGTATTATTTCATTACGAACAGTTTATTTTTAATAAAAATTATATTGTTAAAGTGTAAATGTATTATATTTTTTAAGGGCTTCATGATAAGATCCTCATGATCTTCTAGAAGTCCTGCCGTTGTTGCTGCCAAATGTAAATGTAAATATATATTCTCTTATGGTTATTGTTATTATACATATATACATATTATTGTAACTATATTATATGGTTATTGTAACTATTTTTAAACGGCGAAATAAATTTAAAAAAAAAGGGTCTTTTTAAAGCAAAAAACAAAAAAAAAAACAAAAAATTTTTTTTTTACAAAACTTTAAAAAGTTCTTAAAAAATTTATTTTTTAACTAAATGTGTTTTTAAAATCCAAATTTGGCTTTCAGTCGGGCTACATATACAGCTTAAATTCTTCTTTCAGTTAAATTCGGTATACGCATATAATCTAAATTCGTCTTTCATTTAAATTCGAGTCTTAAAAAGTACTTCGCCGGTCCTTAGCCTTTGTAGTTATAAACTAGAAATATGTTCATGAGTTTATTTATTTTATTTATTTATTTAATTTTTCGTTTTTGTTACAATTAAATTCCGTAATATAATACCAGATACTCTTATTCTTTCAAAAATAAACCAGTTATAAATATGAAAAATCAAAGACAAAATAATAAAAGTTAGTTATACAAAAATAAATAAAAACGCGGGAAACTTGTAGAAGACCATTAAGTCTTATCATCAAGAACCGTTGTAATTATGTTTTTACAATATTAAATTCCTATAATAGTGTTAAAATCAACTAAGGTAAATTGTGTTAAAACCAAAATCTTTTCAATGTAAAAAAACAAAAACAAAAAAACAAAGCAGTTTAAAAGAAATCATTAATAAAATTTGTATACTTTAAAAAAAGAGTTAAAAGTTTATATATATATATATATATATATAGGGCCGGCGCGAGTAGGTGTCACGTGGGGGGGTGCCATTACAACTTTTGCCGACTAAAAAAAAAAAAAAAAAGGTCCTCGTTTTCCAAAATTTCCCGACTGTCATGACGACACCCCCCTATCGCGCCGGCCTTGTATATATATATACATATATATACAATATTCTTTAAATGCTTACATTCATTTGAAGTAGTATGTTCAAAAGTTAAAATTTGAATGAAATTTTTTTCTAAACATTTTACTTTAAACCTTTTATTTTGTATTAGTTGTAAACTAATTTATTTAAAACATTTTTTTGTTTTTTCCCATTTTAATTTGATTTTTAAATTAGGGGGGGGGGGGTTTCAAATGTTGACAAGGGGAGGCAGGGAGAAAAAAAGTGCCAAAAAATTATTGACGTAGTTAATGGACAGCCCCTAGAAATAAAGAGTTTAATCCTTATTTCTAGGGGCTGTCTATTATCTAATTTAGTTATTATTTTGAGGTATACATAGTTTTATGTTACCTATTTTTGTTGTTTAATAGTTATAATTATTAATTATTATATGCTATTTATTAAAAACAATAATTTTTTTAATAATGGTTATACGGCTACGGCTACGGCTATAAGATTGACTTTTTCTGCAGCTACGGCTATATGATTGGCATGTCCGCTACGCCCCAATGATATAGCCGTAAACTTAACTGTTACAGGGTTATTCATTTTTATATGCGCATCTATTAATTTTTATATGCGTATTTATTCAATCTTATATGCGTGTTTATTTATTCTTACATACGTAATTATTCATTCTTATATGCGCGTTTTTATGCGAGTTATCTACTCATAAAATCTCTAATATAACTTTATATTATTGTGAAATCTAATATTAACATTAATACGGTCTTCGGAAGGTATTGGAAAATCACGCCAAGTATTTAAAGTTATCATTATAATAGTTTTTGGTTCTGAATTTTATATAAAAAGGATAACATTTGTAAATAATATATTCGCAGTTAAATGATAATAAAACAACTATAACCAAACGAGTGAATTCATTAGTGTCACTGGGAACTGTTTAATAATTCCCTACAATATAAACAATAAATAGGCTTTTATGCTTTTATTTAGATATATTTAAAATATAAATTGGGTTGTTGCCGCTGCTATTTATATAAAAAAAGGTTGCCGAGCCAGTGCTGGACTTAAATTAAACACTGTAGTATCCATAATAATTTTAAATTTTTTGACTACCCGATCCGTATTTCGAGGCATTTCTCCCTGTTTGTAAGTATGCTTTAAAGAAAAAGGAGATTCTCCTATTGGATTAAGCTTTGGCGTGTTTGCTGGCAGATATTTTATAGCTATGCTATGAGAGGCTAGTTTTTGCCTAACAGAAAGACTCCAGTAGAACTTGCAATTGTTCATAAAAATCACGGGCGCTTCCACATCTCCATTCCTTTACGTTGGTTACAACATTGAAAGTAAAAAATGAATCTGCATTCCAACCTCTATTTTTTGTTTCATAAGCCAGCACTCCCATTGTTGAAACAGCACAAATTAAACACACATTCTTGCCACGATTTGCAAACGGCTGTAAAATTAATGGCGCACTTCTTAGCGAATAACTATATGTGCTGCGTTAGTTTGCGCATTAAATCCAGTTTCATCCAAATTTATAAGTTTTTCATTTAAAATTCCGTTAATTTCGCTTGCAAATGCATAGCGTGCATCAATAACTCGTGTTGAATTACGTTCTTCTGGCACATGCACAACACGCTTTCTTGACAAATCCAAGCGTTTGAGTTTTCTTGAAATAGAAGGCTGAAACATGTTAAAGCTGTAGGAAGATTTTCTTTTATTGCTTCTTTAATATTATTTTTTATTTGAGCGTTTATAGCTCTTTTACCTCGTTTTTTATTAAAAAAACGACTTGAATGCAGCTATGTCGTCGAATTGTATTCTGTTTAACTTAACGAGACTGTGTGCTTAGATAAATTAAGAGAAGTGGAAATGCTTGTTGTAGATTCATTCCTTTAAACTGAATGCTTAAGCATTTCAATGACTCTTTTGCAACATTTTTCCTTGTTTTACGATTGGCACTTTTTTCTTTTCCATCCATAGGGTAAATATTTTTTATTAATAATAATTATAAATAATTAAATTTAAATCTAGATAAATGAATAATTAGATAAATGATAATTTAATCAATCAAGAAATTTAATATTAAAATTAAACAAAAACCTAATATTAAATTAAATAAGCCATCATCGAATGTAAAAAGGGTTCGTCTTAAGTATTTTTAACCCTCGTTTACCTCGTTTAACAAGAAAAAAAGGTTTAAAAAAAAAACAAATTATTTTTTCAAAACAAATTGCTTAAATAAGCCTTTTTTAAACGTATATATGATTGAATAAATACATATAAGTAAATACACTAATAAGAATGAATAAATGCGCATATAAGAATGAATAAAAACACTTATAAGAATGAATAAATACGCATATAAGAATGAATAAATATGCATATAAGAATGAATAAACACGCGTTTAAAATTAATAACCCTGTAAACTAATTTGTTTTGATACGCAACATCTCAACCAATGAAACGGATTTTTAGTTGTTGTTGTTTTTTTTTTTTGTTTTTTTTTTTTATTACAGTAGCTCCTTAACTTATTTTAAATAAACTGAAATATGGTCTATTTTACTTACAGCTTTCCTTTAGTTATTAGCAGCTTCAAATAAAATGTTACTTTAGTGTAAACTCTTTCTACTTTATGATTGACTCTACGTCGTAAAAGCTTTATATTTTCGCGTGAGCCAAACATACGATAAGAAAAAACAATAAATGCAAATAAGTGAAACAGAATGAACCTCCATAACATTTTAACAGCAATAAACAGTATGTGGAAGAGTTTTAAAGACATTTCAGCTTCCAGCAACGCTTATACGATTAATTTTTAAAATTCTGAAAGATTGCTACAAATTCTTCTAATCAAAATATATTCGGTAAAATTTCTAAGGGAAACTCCCATAAAAAAGTTTTTGGATGTTATTTTAAGAAGGTTATCATCACCAGCAATTATTTTAATCAAGTTTGTACGTTAACTACAATTATTTAACAAGATTCTTTCTAGGGATGGCTCTTTTATTTACTTTTTTTTTTTCTTACACGAGTAAGTTAATTTTTATCAAAAAGTAGACGATATTTTGTCTGACCCATAAACTTTGGGAAGTCAGACAAGAAAACTTTGGTTTTTGCGCTAATGCATTTTATAGTCTAGCGGAACAAATATGTTCCTACGGCTTTACTCTGATGTTATAAAAAACAATTGAATATTTGTAGTGTTAAGTGGTTTTTTATTGTTTATTTTCTAGCCTTTTAAAAAGATTTAAACTTTTTTACAGTTGCGTTGTAATTAAAAAAAGATGTTTTAGAGTAGGAAATAAATTAAATTTCTTTTTATGCATAGATTTTCATTTAACTTTTTACAAAAGCAGTATAGTACCCTTATCATTAAAAATGTTTATTAAATATTTTTCGGCACAATAGAAGCAAGTTTTCTGTAGTAGATTATTCCCACCGCCTGAATTATTCCATCCCCCTATGAAAAACTCAAAACGAGATTGCGCTTTCGGGTTATAACTATTAGAAGTGTATCTAAAACGTCCGTATTACCTTGGTAAACATAAACAAGGAGAAAAAAACGTTTAGACGGCAAGAACTCTAGAAATAAAGTTTACATAAAAGTAATATATAAAAGACGATATAAGAAAGCGTCGTAGTGATGGAAAATAAAAAACTATAAACTAATTAGTTATTTATTTACATGAAAATGTTTTACAAATACTTTTATTATATAACAGTATATGTAAAAGTAAAATTCAGACAGTTATAAATTATATCTGTATGAATTAATACCTCCACTTTGTAAATCGCTTAATGTAAAATGGTCTGATCTTTATTAAAGAACAATGATTAAAACTCAACAACTATAAAATAATTAATAATTAGTTGATAGTTGTATATTTTCTGTTTAAACTAACTGATTAAATTAGTTCTATAATTATGTAAAAATAATTTACAAATATCTGAATTATACCTTCCCCCGAAGAAATTACTAAACTTGCCTCTGAATTATCTTCTTCCTCCTAGTTAATCATTTAATAAAAGATGGTGTGGTAATGGTATTGAATGATGTAATAAATAGTGAATATATAGTGAATTTTTAGTTATATATTTAATTGAAACTACTTTACAATTACATTTTTTGGTTTCTAAATTATTACCTTTGGTCGTCCATGAAGTAAGTACGCTTTTTTTTCGTCCCTCCCATCCCATGTACGCCATTTGCAGACCCCCTCTTTCCCTCCGAGCGTACGTACTTTATGGACAATCCCTTAAAAGTTAATTATTTTCGAAAATTACATAACATAATATTCGAAAATTACATTACATAATATAAAAGTTCCTCTAACTGTAATTTACATTTACCTATAAAATTAACTAATTAAAAAAGAAATTTGCAAAAGTAATATGCTACCATTTTTTTTATTTTAAAAGTAATAACAAATCATTAATAAAAATAAATTATATAAAATAAAATTTAAATTACATATGCTTACATTTTATATAATTTATAAAGTAAATTAAAAGTAATTTAAAGAAAATAAGAAAGTAAATTTACTTATATTCTACAATAACTTCGACAGGATCTTGTACAACAGTAATGCAAAAAAGTCTAGAATTCAGACAAAATTGAAACATGGCAGTGAGCAGAAGGCGCATATACCCATGGGAGACTCAGAAACGGTAGACTATTTGAAAAGCATAATTGGCATAATTGTTAGTTCTTTTTACAGGTTTTTTGCGTGAAAGTTTTTATTATTGAAAAAGGTTTCAACCAGTCCTGGATTATGGGACTACAACTCCATGTCCCGCAAATTTAGAAGTTAAAAATGTTTGGGAGGATGCTTTATTTTTGTAAGATTTTTTTGCTACTTTAATAAGAAAAAAGGCCCCGAGCTCAAAAGTATCCCCAGACCCTGCAAGTTTTAATCCGGCACTGCACAGTGGTCCAAAAATGCCACTTTTGAGGCAAAAATCATTTCTTCACCAATTTTGAAGATAATAAGCTAAAATTTTAAGTGAATTTTCATTATACTCTGGCCAACAATAATTGTTATTGTAATATTGCTTTATATACCTCTAAAGGACACGCCAATAACACAAAACCAAGGACAAATCGCAAAACGAATAATAAACATGTGACACGTATTTCATATTAATTTTCAACTTTCTATTGACTATAAACAGTCACCAGAATGTTTGATACATTGTTCGATTGAATAAGTATCATACCTGTGCAGAACACCAAGAACACATAGCTTAATAAAACTTCCATTTAACTTATTTTAACAGAATTATGAATACCTTTTAACTAAATATTTTCTAGAGGACAAACTTCACATTTATAACATCTTGGTGGATCACAAAAACATGCAGAGTATCACACCAAGGACAACACCAAGGACGACAAAAAGTAAGCTCAACAGCAATATATACAGAATTAAAATAATTTCCAAGATTTATGATACATTTATGAAAATTAGTGTATAGAATAAATGCTCTAAAATAATACACCAAAGACACATTACATAACATGCAACATGCCTTTTGGATTTGTACTTATATCTAGATGTTAAAATTTATTTCCATAATACTAACAAAATGTAGTATTATAACAGTTTAACTTCCTGGTCGATTAATAAACGAAATCATCAAGAACCCATATTTTGTAAATACCTAGACATGAATAATCTGTGCATATGGTAGCACAGCAAGAACATACAACAACTCAAAAAGAACGCGTAATATTGGTTTTACACCAAGATTATAAATAAAAATAATCATTCTTCAATATTTCTATATAAAAATTTTTTTCAATAAACTGAGCAATTTAAAAATATATATTTATAAAGGGTTTGAGTTTTTAAAAAACATCAATGAAACATGTTTAAACATGTGTACATACTACTAGAAAAAAGGTGCTATTTTAAAAATGCAGCTTTATAGATTTTTTAAAATAAAGTAAATATATTTAGGACACATACTATCAATAATTCAATTAGTTTGATATAAAGAATATAATATTATTTAGAAAGTTACAAAAGAAGGTCTAAACATTCTGCTGGAAGTTCAAGTTCCTTTTTTGATTCTGAACTTCGCCTCATAGAAGTGATAAAGGGAGTTTCGCCTTAGTGATAAAGGGAATTTTGCCTTAGAAGTGATAAAGGGAACTTCTTCTCAACTTCGCCTCATAGAAGTGATAAAGGGAACCAGGTGGGAATTTTAAAACATTCAAAACTCATCTTAGCGCATTCTTAAACAAATTTAATAATGCACAAAAGCATGTTTACATAGTTGGTGATATAAATATTAATTTGTTGATGCATACTTCTAATAATAGTGTTAAACATTTTGTTGATACTCTACTTGAGCACAATTTCATTCCAACAATTATCAAGCCAACCAGAGTAACTAAAAATTCTTCTACCTTAGTCGATAATATAATAACCAACAATTCCCATGTTTTCACCGGTATAATTAAGACAGACCTTTCAGATCATTTTCCCACCTTCTTAACTACTAAAAACATAGCACCAAACAATACCTCTCCCAAACCTCCTTTATACAAACGAGAGGTCGATGAAAACTCCTTACAAAAATTTAAAAGTTTACTAAAAAACAATGTTGATTGGGATCTTATATTGCAATCAAGCGATGCGAACAACGCCTACGAACTTTTTCTAGGTCAATTTTGTAAATATTATGAAAAAGCGTTTCCAGTTAAAACTGTTGTTATAAACAAAAAGTCACTTCTAACTCCTTGGATGTCTAAAGGTTTAATCAAATCCTCAAGAAAAAAACAAAAACTCTACGACAAATTCCTAAAAAATAAAACTTATAAAAATGAAATAACTTATTAAAATTATAAAAACTTGTTTGAAAAAACAAAACAATACTCAAAAAAGCTTTATTATTCAAATTTGTTAAAAAAAACCATGGCAATGCTAAGAAAACATGGAATTCGATTAAAGAGATAATCGGTAATAATAACTGTACAAAAAGCAATCTCCCGAAAAAGCTTTTAATTGATGGTAAATTAGTCAGTGATAAGATAATAATAGCTGAATATCTAAATAGCTTTTTTCTTAATGTGGGTCACAATTTAGCAGCAGAAATTCCGTCGAGTTCTGCAACATTTCATTCTTACTTGATTAAGAACCTTACCACAGAAAAGATTATGAAAGAAACACATCTAGATTCTAATGAACTGCGATCCGCTTTAAACAATCTAAAAAACAACAAAAGTGCGGGCTTTGATAATATCAGTAACTTTGTCGTAAAATCAGTATTTGATATCATTGAACTATCATTGCACCACATCTTCGATCTTTCGCTAAAATCAGGCATTGTCCCGGGTAAACTAAAAATTGCTCGAGTCACCCCTATTTTTAAATCTGGAGATGATTTTGATACTAATAATTATAGACCTATATCAGTTTTACCATGTTTTTCCAAATTACTAGAACGCGTCATGTATAATAGGCTTTACAATTATTTGACGGAAAACAATTTTTTACACGGTAAACAATTTGGATTTAAAAAAAACCACTCAACCCACCATGCTATAATTGAGCTAGTTAATCAAATATCTAATGCTTTTAGTAATGATTGCTTTACGCTAGGAGTTTTTATTGATCTTTCTAAAGCTTTTGATACCGTAAATCACGACATTCTTCTAAAAAAACTCGAAGTGTATGGAGTAAAAAATAATAACTTACTTTGGTTTAAAGATTATTTATCAAACCGAAAGCAATATATTCAGCATAAAACAACAAAAACAACAAATAGCGCCATAACTTGCGGGGTTCCCCAAGGCTCGATCTTGGGACCATTATTATTTTTACTCTATATAAATGATTTATATTCAACATCAAACTTATTAAATTTAATCTTGTTTGCGGATGACTCCAATTTGTTTTATTTGCATAGAGACATTAGGACACTTTTTAACATAGTTAACAAAGAATTACATAAAATAAATGAGTGGTTTAGGTGTAACAAACTCTCTTTGAATGTCAAAAAAACCAAGTTCATCCTATTTCATAAACCAAATAAAAACGAAAATATTCCTCTTAAACTACCTGATCTTAAAATAAATAATACTAATATAAAAAGAGAAAATTTTATAGACTTTCTAGGTGTGGTCTTGGATGAAAATTTGTCGTGGAAGCTCCATATAAACACTTTAGAGAGAAAGCTCTCAAGAAATATTTCATTAATGTATAAAGCAAAACCTTTCCTAAATATTATTTCCTTAAGAAGTTTATACTTTTCATTAATACATAGTCATCTAAGCTATGGTAACATGGCCTGGGCAAGCACAAACTGTACTAAGCTTAAAAAACTCTATAGTAAACAAAAACATGCCTGTAGAATTGTCTTCGGAGTAAGTAAAAAAGCGTCTAGTGAACCTCTCTTATGCAAACTTGGAGCATTGAATATATACAAAATTTAACATACATCTTGTTTTACAGTTTATGTACAAAATAAAAAATCTCCGCCGATATTTCAACCCTATTTTAGCGAAATAAGTCATAAATACCCTACTAGATTCTCATATAACAACTTTGTCATCCCAAAATTTACATTAAAGTTAAATTCATACTCAATCCAACACCGCAGACCTTATTTGTGGAAAATTTTTCCCCAGATTGTTTCTATCAAAAGAAATACACTTGAACAGTTCAAATCTGAATCAAAGCGTTTTTTATTATCTACGGACTTAAATTTTCTTTTTCTTTTTTAGTATAAAATAAACTAGCACAATTTATTTCTTTTATTTGTTTTAACTTTTACTTGTTCTAAATTTATTTTACTAAACGAATTTATATATAAACAGTTATATCGATTGTAAAACGTAGTTTTTCACATTTTTACATATTTTATCACAAACAATTCATCACGATTTTATATATTTTGTTGTAAAAAACGACCTGTAATGAAGTCACTATGGGGCTCGGTGATAAGACAAACTGATGTCTTCTTCTTGCTCCAGCCATTTATTTTATTATTTATGTTATTTTATAAATTGTAACTTTCTACGGCAAAAAATTGAAAAAAAAAAAAAAAAAAAAAAAAAGGGGGTCTGATGAGCAGAGCAATCTTCTCATTACAACTTCATTTGTAAGTTTTCTAGAAAATTTTCTTGTAAAATGTTCTCGAAAATTTTTAACATCTTTATTTCTACTTTCCTGGGCTTCTTCAGATAAGAGGCCAATTGGAACTGGCTTGTCTCTTACAACCTGGTGTGAATGTACAATCATTTTGTGAACTCCAACAGGCATAGAATACCATTTAAAATGGGCTACATATGTTTTAAATGTTTCTTTGCAATATAATTCTAGTTTATCATGATCAATTGGGTGTTTACAGGACAACACACAAAGGATAATGAAAAATCTTTTAACAAGACCCTTATCAATTCCAAGTATTTCAGCAAAAGTTTCATGGCTTCTAAATGCCCTTCTTGCTGTGTTTCCATCATTAGATGTACCAGAGCCACCACTTCTTGGTACATCAACAAGTCCAAGTGTATCTTTGATTTTTTCCTGAATTTCTTTTTTTCTACTTGCAACTATATTTTTCTTTTTAGGAGTGTTTGCATGAAAAAATCAACAATTATTGTACCCTGGTCTTCTTCTCTGTCCAATATGTAACAGACATTCAAAACAACGAATCCAGAGATGGAGAGTGTGGATTCCCAAGTCCAAAGACATCTGATTAGGTTGTTTATTATAAGCAATTACAAAGTCATTCATTTTTTTAGGATTTAATCCACAAATATTGCAAACTTGATAAGAATCAGTTAATGGAGAAAGAAGAGTGGAAACTTTTCCGTCAATCATAGTACATTCTAACTTGTGCTTGACTTGAAATAAGTCTATGGTTGTTGTTCTGAGTTCAGTTGACATAAAAAAATCATATTCTGCTTTAACAATTTGCTGATTTTCTTTAACGTATTGCATTCGAACAGGGCAACAATACTGGGTTGAGGATGTTTTGGGGTTAGTCCAAAGAATAACATTAGTTTCCTGAACTTTAAGTTGCACAGGTACTGTACATGAAAAAAACAAAGATTCTTCAACTGAGAATGACAATCTGTCCTCTTCATCTTCAGTTCTCTGTTTATAAACAGACTGTCCAGTTAAACCATCGAATCCGACTTTGCTTATAAAAAGAAGAGTATTGCAAGGCTCAGGTAGTTTTAATTTATCAATAACTTTCCTAATCCTGTTTGTAGTGTGATCCATTATTCCTTGAAGATTTACAGAAGCACTGTAGTTTGTGGTAACAATTCCGGAATCTGGAATACAATCACTTTTAGATTTCACAATAAAGTTGTAGGCAGGGTATAACATGCAACCTTTATCTAAGGCCCCTTGACAGATAGTTTGATAGTCAGCCCTACTCATTCTACAGTCTAACATTAAAGGTAAAGCTTCTTCAGCTGAGTAGACTTTAGAGCATGATACATTGCAGGGTCCATCAACTTTACTTTCCATCATATGTTTTAAAACTTTGGCGTCTTTATTTCGTCCTTCTTTATTTAGATTAAGGATAAGGGCATGAAATAGGCTTTCAGTAGTAACTCCTAACTTTTTAGTAATCTCTGAAGATCTTCTTTTCTTAGACCTTGTTAAGAGATCTTTAAATAATTTTGATGGTGCACCTCGTTGTAAATAATTTATCCTTACTTGCTGTTGAAGTTCATTTACAATAAATTCCATATTTAACCACTTCTCGTAACGATTTATAAATCTCCCTTTTTGTCTACCTGTCTCATTCCATTTATTTTTAAAGTTTTTCATAAATTTTTCGGTTAACTTTATCTGATTGTAGTTCGGATAACATTGAGACATCAATATACAAATTTCAGTTTTTGCTTTCTTGCTAATTAAACTTTCATATTTATTATCATATTTTCCTTTAATTAAGTAATCGAAAATGTCTTTGTTCTTCATATTTAAATTTGATTTCACCACTATAGCGGTGAAAGGTATTTAGTGCACAAAGTAATTACTGCAAATATTTGTGAATATTTCTTGTTTTGTTTATTCGTCTTTTCCGCTTTTATTCTAGAATATTCCGCTATTCATTTTCGCGGTTGAACTTATTAAAAAACATAGGGAGTGTGAGGGGGAGCTGTATTTTAGTTTAAGTATGTTTAAACTGACCCTATAGACACAAAAGCAAACAAAAGCAGCCAAAACTTTTTCAGAAGTTTTCTATAAACATCATTTTTTCAAATGCAAAAAATTTCAAGCTGGGCAAACCTGGGCGAAAATTTTCAAGATAGTTCAAAGTTTTATTTTCAAACAATTTATAAGAAAAAAGTGTTAAACATGCGGTAAATTGTCTTTTTTATGAAATTTTATATTTTAAATTATTTTATATTGATCCTCCATATTTTATAAGAATATTTTAAAAAATTGGTATATCTGTGACATTGGTAGGAGTGAGAATGTATAAAAGTTTGCAGACTGATTTTTGCCCGAAAAAATGTAATTTTGTGTCAATTTTTGTGTCAACTTCAAACCTTCCTTAAACATTTTTTTTCTTAACAACGGACCTTAAAAATTTAAATCTGAATTTCACATACTATATATAATTCAATTTTTAAATTGTTTTTATTATAAAACAAAGTATGTTTTTGTATTTATGACATGGTACTGGACCACTGTGCACTGGTTTTAAAAATTACAGTAAATATATTTATCAACGGTAAGGCCAATGTAAGCAAAATTTACTGTCCCTCAAGCAATTAGGTCCAGAGCCGCGAGGTTTAGGAGCCTCAAGATGTATTTAAAGATTATTTTTTTTTTTTTTTAGTAAAAGTTATTGTTTCAGAGTAACAGAAATTGGGCCCCTGGACCAGTATGCCTACTGTGCAAAAATATTTTGCTATGCTACTGTGTAATATATGTATAACCCAAGCAATAGCTAAACAATGATCTATACGTAGACTAAGAAATAAAACTTGTGGTGATGGGAACCGGAAAAATAAAATACTCTAAAACATTTACTATCCCTATCCCAAATGTGAGGGCAACAAATTGGTAATATTTATTTTTTATTTTCTTACACTAAAAGTCGACAGGCTTTAAAATTCAAAATTCAAAGATTATGATTATATAAAGTTTACACCCAAACCGAACAAGGTCGTTGTTTCAACATTTTCCTAAACATTCTAATGTGATATAAATTAGAACATACTTAAGTTTGGTACCTAAGTATGCTTTATCTACCAAAAGTATATTTATTAATCAAAATCATTAGTTTTTCATGATTATATTCATATTTCATTTCAAAATTTACGCAAGTAGGTATCATTATATTATTGGTTACAATAAAGTCTTTAAATGAGTTTAATATGGTTTTTAACAACATTTAAAAGACCTCATTTGTACGTAACTATATAATAATACTATTAGTTAAAGATGCTGTTGATTAATAAATTCTAATCGATTTGGTAAAAAAAATATTCGCCGCATTTTCAAATTTTGAAACTATTTTACATTGCTTTTGACGTGGTATAATACCACGTCAAAACTTTAAACCTTTATACATTGGTATAATACCACACAAAGCTTGTATTTAAATTAAATCTTGTATTTTGTTTAATTTATATTTTTTAAACTTTTTATTTATTTGTTAAAAAAATAAAATTATTCTAAATTTTTGTTATTTATGCAATATTTCTTAGTTTTAGTATATTTTATAATAAGAAAATTATTTTTTTCTAAAATCACTATTATTGCTTAACCATTGATATATTATATAACTAGATGTCTAACTTCGATCCGAAAAGTGAAGCCGCTTTTTGCCCCTTTTACAAATGGCGGATTAAATTTGTAAACAAATATTTTTAACTTTTCTTTTCTTAAATGAAGTAAATATATTTTAAATTTAAATATTATTTACGTAAAAGTGTTAGGCGGAAATTGTAATACTTGTAAAATAATAATTTATGATTCCTTAAATTATTTTTTATTAAAAAGGGATTAAAGTTTTGAATAGAAAAGTAAAACGACAGACACTTTTGAAGCATTTTCATAAATTAAAATACTTTTTAATTAACATAGGCTCATATAAAAACTTTTGTAAGTATTTTATAATTATACAAATTTGTTTTTGAATTATATTTAATTTATTGGGAATTTTTGACTTGCATTTTTAAGTTTTATTCCACACTTCGACTTCAGCATTTGCCCTTTTTACAAATGGCTACTATTGTTATAAACAAAAAAAAGCGGCTTTACTTTTTGTCTCATAAAATACCGCAAGGTAGACATCTAGTTATATAATAAGGTAGGTATGGCCCACCTAACAGACTTTTGGTCATTTAGTCCTTAAAAGTTAGATCTAAAAAAATATTTTTGATTGCTGCTTAAGATTAATCATGTAAAATGATGTAGATCATATTAAGATGTAAAAATGTTATCTGCATATTAAGATGTAAAAATGTTATCTGCATATTGAGAAAATAATTATAACAAAATTTACTCATGTTTTTGTAACATGCCTTAATTAAGGCATGTGGATGTGGATGTATTACCCCCCTAGGGGGGTAATAAGGCCCATGTAAAAAATACAAAAAATAAATAAAGAAAAACCAGAAAATGGTTTGGAAACAATCTTTTGATGCATAGTTTATCTCACATTTATAAAAAAATAAGTAATCTTGCATATTTATATACTTTAATAAGTAATCTTGCATATTTATATACTTTAATAAGTAATCTTGCATATTTATATACTTTAATAAGTAGTCTTGCATAATTATATACTATAAAAGAACCAATTTTTTATACAACAGCAAATAACAACAGAAAATTAAGAAATTCAATAAAGAAATGTTACAAAGAAAAACATTAATCTTCACAGAATGGACATACTAACTCTTCCTCATCTTAAGAAACATACCCTATGCACGCCTCATGGTACCATACTTTACATTTACAACATTATCGCATACTTTCTACAGACTTTTGCTGGCACAACAAACAAAACCAAAAATTTACATCCACACTTACAGACTTACTTTTCTTTGCACTTGGTTTTCCTTTGTCCTTATTCTTTTTATTAACAGCTTTAGAAGTGGAAGATTGAGAATCATCTTTCGTCAGGTCTTTAGAAACATTTGTTTTTCTATTAGCAGTATCTGGAATGGTATACGGGTTAAAAGAAAAGCCCTGAAACCACTTGTAATATTGCCAATTGACATGCACTTCCCAGTAAGCACATGAACGTTTTTAAAACGTTTTTTTAACTTAAAAAAAAACGTTTTTTAAACGTTCAAAACGGCAATACATAAAAATTTAAAAAATGGCAATACCTAAAAAATTAAAAATTTTAGAAAATTGTTTAAAAAACGTTCTAAAAAAGTCGTTTAAAAAACGTTCTAAAAAAACGTTTAAAAAATGTTCTTAAATAACCCAAATTAAACCATAAAAAAACGTCTTATGAACGTTTAAAAGACGTTCTTTTTCAAAAATATTTTCCCAAATCCATAGGTACTATTATAAAATTGTTTAAAAGAACCCATAAAAAAACAAGAAAAATATAAAATTTATTTTTGAATTTATTTTCTAAAACAATTTACAAACAAAGTAATATCGGAACGATGATATCTGTTGGATTTAAGACACTTTAACACAAGCAAAAGTTGCCTGCTTAACGAATCAGTAATTATTGCATCGACAATCGACTCTGTGTACGATTTGTGAGCAGTCGATGCACAAACTAAAAGAATAAACCGTATATTTAAAACAGACAATCTGAGCAGTAATAATAGTATTATAGTTTAATAATAATATAAATAGTATAAAAATATAATAGTATAACAATATTTGCAAGCTGCAACATTTGCAGCTTGCTAATGTTGCCACAAATCATCCAGATTACTAGGTTTGGTTTTCTCTACTTTTCTGAAGAGCTCTTCCCAAAAATTTTCAATAGGGTTCAGGTCAGGACTTTGTGGAAGCCATTCAATAACATTGGTACTAGCATGTTTAAAATATTTCTGTACTTTCTTAGCTTTGTGGCAAGGAGCATTGTCCTGTTGAAAGAAAAAGGGTTTGTTTTTACCAAATAGTTTGTTTGCTGATGGTTTCATTTGTGTTTTTAATATTTCCAAATATTTATTCTGGTTTACCGTGCCCGTACAACAATATAAATGGCCTACACCTGATCCTGACATACAACCCCATACTATAAGAGAGCCTCCTCCATGCTTTACTGTGGGAGCTAAACACAGAGGACTAAATCATTCACCAACTCTTCTTCTCACATAAGCTCTTTTAGCTCCACAGAAAAAAGTAAAGGTACTTTTATCACTCCATAACACTTTATTCCGTTGTATGACAGTCCAGGTTTTGTGCATCTTCGCGAATGCTCTTCTTTTCGCGATGTTATCAGGTCGCAATAAAGATTTCTTCGCAGCAATTCTCCCATTCAAATCAGCTTGCTGCAGGCGTTTTCTAAGTAGCCATGCTGCCAGATGAACTTCATGGTTTTTTCCCATGTAGCTTGCAAGATCTGAAGCCGTGACGAAACGATTGGACTAATTCGCCTGAACTAAAAACCAATCCTGACACAGATATATGGGGGATGTGCGATGAAGGAAAGATGGCGGTCTTAACTCTGAGTTGAAGTTTGGTATATTTTTATTTCAACGAGTCGAAATTTATATTTATCCATCTATTATTAAGGTGGTACAACACCAAATAAATAAAAAAATGAAATAAACCTCCAAAATAAAAATGCTTTTAAATACAGTTTACTCAAATGTTTTAAATAAAAAAAAGCAAAAAAAAATTTTTTTTTTTAATTAGCATTAGGACCATGATGGCGGAAAAACTATTAAAAAATGCGTTTTTGGACTAAATTTCAAAACATAATATCTAAGGCTAGCCATCATTATATGACCTGAAATTTTGTACACTTACTCTAAACACTATTTTATTCCATTTAACAGATAGATTTTTTAAATATCAAAGTAAATGATGAGTTATGTAGTTTTTCCTCATATTTTATTTATTTTTTGACGTTTTAGAGAGATCTGACTAAAAAAAAAAAATTACTGATCATAAAAAAAAATCCATCTGTTAAATGAATTTTATAGGTATTTCGAGCAAGTACTGAAAATTTCAGATCAAATGAACAATGCTAACTCAAGAAACTGTGTTTTGAAGTTTAAGCAAAAATAAAAAAACGCGAACTGAGATAAACAGCATTGAAAAATTCTTGATATAATATTTACAATATTAATTTAAAATCCTCCTGAAACATAACTGTCATTACATTCTTTTGCTTTCTCCTCATCTAGGTGACCTTTTTTAATGGCTCTAAGAGTTTTTCTTCTTTTTTTTCCCTTCTCTGATGACTTGCACCTAATTTGACTAATCCTTTTTTTTATTTTTAGAAGTCGCTGAAATATTTGATACCTTACCATGTAAACCAAAATGTCTAAAAACACTAATAACACCCTTTGCACCATCATTGTATGCTAAAATAGCTGAATACGTTCCCATTTCCAGTGTTGATTTAGAAACAAAAACTCTTTTTGGTACACGAGCCCAAATAAGTCCATTAAGTGCCTCATTAGCATTTTGTGTGTTTCCATGTAAACATTTTGATAACAATTCATCTGATTGTAAATTTATAATTATTGGTAGAATTAAATCTTTTATCCACAGAGGTATGGTAGATTTGGGTTTATAATTCTTTTGATTTAGAGCCCAGTATTTGCACCAACTATATTTTCCACGAGGACAAAACTGGTGGCGTGTGTAGGAATCAGGAAAATTGGTGAAATGGAAAAGTTTGGCATAAACTGCTTTTTTCATTGAATACAAGTTTCCCACATTAGATCTGATTGCAAGACCATAGAAATTTTGCATTGAATTAATGCAGTTTTCAGTGAGTTTACCTCTGCCTGATATTGGTTTTTTAGTACCTTTTTGGGCTTTGACAAGGTTTCGTAGACGTGTTCCTAACCGTTTTTGAACATGTCCAACACATTCCAGTTTTACAGGCATAATACCATACTCTTTGTTAGGATCTGCTTCTATTACATCATTAAAAGAAGATGTATCCCCATCTCCTAGATATTCTTTATATATCAACTTATTTTTTTGTAAAGATCTCTTAAACATAGCCACAGCTCCAACAGATTCCATACTACCCGATGAACCCTTGTGATTCGATTCACACTGGTGATCAACCAACCAACACTGATACTCTGGAGTTCTTTTTTTAGATCTCCACATTTTACATCCATTGCAATGTTTGGTAAATATCTCTGCATCAATACATTTATCACTACAAACATCAGTTACAACACCATTCAACGAATTATGACCTCGCTTTTGCCATGAACCATCAATAGAAATTCTAACTTCTTTCATTTCAAGAGAGTTGTTTATTGATTTGGTTTCAATAGCAGCTTTTTGCATACTTTCCTCAGCAGCAATTTTGTATACTAACATGGCAGTTTTATTTAACTTATTAAAGCCATTAGACGACAAACAATATTCATACAGAAGGAAAAAGTTTTCATCGACTCATGGCCAGCACCTATTTCTCGCAATCCGATGACAGCTCGCAGGTTGATCTCATATGGTGATTCTAGAGATGAAAGTTCTTTTTTATAAATAGGAAATACAGTATCAATAGGAAACTCATTTGTGTTTAAAGAATTCTTTGACTTTGGTGAAGTTCTAAAATTTTTAGAAAAGTTACACTTTGTACACTTCATCTCAAGTAAATGACAAAAGCCCATGCGAGAATTAACGTTATCTTTAATTAACAAATTTCCAATAAAGCAATTGGGGCAAACAGTGTGTGCAATTAATTTCTTTAACAATAAAAAGTTAATAAGTATAAAATAGTCGTCAGAGTCACATTTATCCGAGCTGAACGATACATCTAACTTTCTTGAGCTAACACAAGAAATCTCATGATCTGCAGGTTTTGATTTAAGAATATCAGATGGTTTAAACCCATTCCATTTTCTGCTCTTCTTTCTAGTACTATTTTGTTTATTTGGCATTTCTTTTAAATATATTTATATAATATATATATAATATAAATCCAAAGGGTAAACAAACAATAACACTCCAAATCTTTCAAATCTGTTAGCTATTACAAAGTGTGTTTAGTGGTTAAGAACAATGACTTTTAATTGAATTTCAATTCGGAAAACATAGAAGTGACATCAAGCTTACAAAGCTTGAAGACTCCAGTAAAATTGAGCTTATTTTTAGGGAGAAATTGCCCTAACAACCAAGTTAAATATTTAGTATCTCCGTTGCTAAGGAAAAAAAGATACACAGTGTTCTAATAAAATGCTCATATCTAAAGAAAGATAAATTATTTAGCTCTGAAACTTTGGCTAAACGTTCTTTGATTAATTTGACACATATTTTATGCAAAATTAAAAAACTCAAAAATTTTTTTAGTTTTCTAGTTTTTTTGGTGTTGTACCACCTTAAATCAATGAAAAAAAGTAAATTAAAAAAGTAACTAGTATCAAAATAATTTATTCGTGATCAATATTAATACAAAGTAACCCTAAAGTAGCAAACAAAAAAACGAGCCATATTTCATTATCCATCAAACAAGAAGAAAAGAAGCAAGAAGAAAAGTATAACATAAATAAAATGAGGAGAACAACCAAAAAAAAAATAGCACGAATCTATTGGAAAGCATAAGATTTAAAGATACTTAAACCTCCTTATTTTTTTCTTTTGATGATTTTTGGTTAGCCACATTTGTTTATTATTTTTCTGGACTATTTATCAATATTTGTAGGTTATTTATTTTCATTACTTTATAGAATTATAATTATATCTGAATAGCTAATATATCTGTAATATAATTTATTCACATATATAAAATATTATTATATACCTATATAACTATCTATATATCTATAATATTAGGTACGCGGAAATCGCGATTTACGGAACCGATTTTTATGCTAAAATTTTGGTTCTCGTTTTTTTCACTCTTTATTTATGCAGCGTGAGGCAGACGTAGTTTTAAGTAGTTTCTTTTTAGAAACATATATACCATAGATACTTTTTGGAAAGAAGAAAAGTTAATCTTGATTTTTGAAATACTTTTATGTATGGTTATTAAACTTTATTATGGAATATTTTGCTCCTGAATATTAGGTTGATGTTCTCTCATGAATTTGTGGTCAAAGAAATGTAGAGTCTGCTTTTTTTATTATTAAAATAGCTTGTTTCATGCATTTTCTATGCACATGCCAAATTTCAGCAAAAAATAATTATAAGCAATTAGTATAATTAGTGTTATACCAAGTATACCACTTTTTTCAGGTAGCCCTAGGCAAACGGTTTTTTGAGGTAGTTTTTTTTAGAAACATATATAAACCTTGACGACTTTTGAAAGAAGAAAGATTAGGCTTGATTTTTATAAACTATTGTGTATCGCTAACATACCTTTTTATGTAGTATTTTGCTGAGAATTTTGCATGGAAATTTGGCTGATGTTGTAACATGGATTTGTAGTCGAAGAAATATAGAGTCTGCTTTTTTTATTATTAAAATAGTTTTCTTCATGCATTTTCTATGAACATGCCCAATTTCAACGAAAAATAATTATAAGCAATTAGTCTAATTAGTGTTGGACTTTAGTTACCTAATTTCGTTTTTTTTTTTTTTTTTTTTTTTTTTTTGGTGGGCGGCGCCGAAATCCGGATAAGGGGGCGTTTTAACTAATAATCTTATTTTGAATTATTGTGATTTTATATTATTAGATTTAAACAAATATGGCAAATATAAGCAAAACTGTGCTAGATGCCCTAACAGATAGTAAGTTCAATTTTTTTTATTCTTAATAATAGTATTAATAACTATTTTTAACTCCAAAAAATAATGATTAATGTAAAACCTTCATTGTTTTTTATGTAACATATTAAAAAAGATTAATGTTTCAGATTAAAACTGTTGGTGTTCATTGAATAATTCAATAGCCACAGTTTTAATTTTTTTAAACACTAAAAAGTTTTTTTGTTAGGATTACACTAACGCAGTATGTAATTTACTTATTTATATGTGGTTTATAATAGCCTATTAAAACTGATTGTCAATTGTTAGATTTAGTTGACAATTTATTAAAACATCACATATAAACAATTATATTACATACTTCATTAGTTTAATCTTAACAAAAAGCTTCTTATTGTTTTTGAAATATAACAAAAGATATCATTATTATTGTCTTTTATCATATTTGGATTATATACTTCTTTATCTGTGGATTAATGTTTAAATCATTATACAACCATGTCTAATATTTATTTCTTGTTTAGATCCTACCCGGCTTTTTTTAGATTTTTTGAGATTTCGTTAGTATAAATCACATAAAGTTTAAATTTAATAATCACACAAACAATTATTACTTTTTAATATGTGTATATATTTTTGATGACTACAATATAAATTTTTTATTAAATAATTCTTAACCTTAGTTCCTTCTACATCTGCTATAAGAGGTATGTTTACTAATTTTTAATTTTCAAAATGTTTATGCATATCTTGGCAATTTCAGTATTTATTTTTAATTACAATTTTGATAACATTTAGTTACATCTTCAGCACCTACTACAACTAGTAAGTCTAAAAACTATTATTTGCAAATATTTACACACCTTTCTTAACAATTGCAAATTTTTATAAAAACTTTTTTTATCTTTAGTTCCATGTGTTCAACCTTCTGCTGGTAAATTTATGATTTAAAAATGTTTCTAAATGATTATTGAATTTATGTTTATATTTATATACACTATTTAATGCATTAGTATTGTGTTATCCCTCAAAGTGCAGTAAAATAAAATGATTACTCTCATGAACATTTTTTATGCTATCATTGATTAATACGTTGTTCATGTTATTTATTCAGCCTATCACTTTTACAATTAATTGTTTTATATTACATTTTAAAGCAGCACAAAATTGGCTACTCTTACATTTGTAACTACATTTACATTTGTTGACAATTTCAAATTATTTTGTGTACAATTTTTTTGTTATTTTTAGTCGAATCTACACAGCTTATCACAGGTGAGTTTGTATTAGTTTGTATATGTTAATAACTATAGAATCAGCTAGTACTTTTTGATCTGTGAATAGATTTCAAAGATTACCAATTTCAAAGTCTTTTGCAATATTTTGCATTTGCAATATTTATTTTTTATTACAAATTTTGAATTTTAGCTACATTTACGTGTTCAACGAATGGTAAGTTTAACAATTATTACTTTTTAATATGTGTATATATTTCTGATGAATGCAATATAAATTTTTTAATAAATAATTTTTAACCTTAGTTCCTTCTACATCTGCTATTAGTGGTATGTTTACAAGTTTCTACTTTTTAATATGTTTATGCTTATCTTGGCAATTACAGTATTTATTTTTAATCACAACTTTGATAACATTTAGTTACATCTTCAGCGACTTCTACGACTAGTAAGTTTAAAAACTATTATTTGCAAACATTTACACACCTTTATTATCAATTGCAAATTTTTATAGAAACTTTTTTTATCTTTATTTCCATGCGTTTAACTTTCTGCTGGTAAATTTATGATTTAAAAATGTTTTTGAATGATTATTGAATTTATGTTTATATTATACACTATTTAATGCATTAGTATTGTGTTATCCCTCAAAGTGCAGTAGAATGAAATTATTACTCTCATTAATATTGTTTAAGATATCATTGATTAATACGTTGTTCATATTATTTATTCAGCCTATCACTTTTGCATAAATTGTTTTATACTAAATTTTACATAATGCCATTCAGTACTAATCTATTTACGAATCATTGTCATTTAGAGCTAACCTATCAAGACTATCTATTATATAGGTCCCAGCATCTTGGACCCACCAGCAATAGTTCATTTAAGCGATGAGTCCGGAAGGGGTAATAATTCTTTTAAATGGCCCTAAACATTTAAAAAATTTTTATTGACATTTTTTGCAAGTTTGAATGAGAAGGGAAGGGGGGCGCTGGGTGTAGCTCACGCCCCTACCTGTACTAACATATTAAAATAATCTTGAATACTTGTTTCTCTTTTCCAATAAACTTAATTTAAAACTATTTTTCAAATATCTTTTAAATTTTTTTTTAGGTTGGATACGACTGGGCAGAAAGGAGGGGGGGGGGGCGTTTGGCGTGGCACATGTCCCGTCCCTTATGTCAACTTATACACCACTTGTATTTGCTGTAAAGTAAGAAATTTTAATTTAAAATTTTTCATACAAAATATAATCATTCTTTTTTAGGTTCAAATATTTATAAGAATGTAGCATTTCACTACGAGGGTGTTAAAACGTAACAAAGACATCCACCCTTCAATTTAAAATAGACCACTAATATTTGGAAATATATTGGAAGCAAATTAGAACAATTTTTTGTGTATAAAGATGACATATTTTATCAGAAAAACATTCTTTCGTGTGAAAAACTTGTATTTTTTTAAGGGTACGAGGGTGTTCCGGTACCATTCTGCCTATCAAGTTATGAAAAATAAAACACTGTATTTTTTGTTTTAAAACTGTAACAGATAACCACAAAGCCATCTATTGTGACTGTTGCAGTTCATGGGTTCATGCTAAATGCAACCAAATAGATTTGCTCACTTATAATCTTCTCTCTGAAGACTCTTCAGAATGGTACTGTTTTAATTGTATATCTAAAAACATGCCATTTGGTCTGCTTACTGATAATGATCTCTTAACAACATTATCATACAAAAATCCGCAAACTGCATCATCAAATTTTCTTGTATCTCTAATTCATTCAAGAAACATATTTAAAGAACTTAATACTATCTCTGGTTCTGCTATAAATTGTAAATTCTATAATGTTGTTGACTTTAATAAAGCTATCAAACCTAATTCAGATATATATCTTCACCTTAACATTGCATCACTTCCCTATCACATTGATAATAGAGATTTCTGAATCCAACTTATATCTTTATGATATTAATATAACAGACATAACTATTAATGGATTTAATATTGAGCATTGCCCCACTGAGGCCAAAAAAAGTGGTGCTCTTTTATATCTGCAGTTTAAATTAAAGATTTAAGTCATGACTTAAAGATTTACTTACCAAAATTACTAGAGTCTGTTTTTGTTGAAATCATTAAGCCACACAAAACAAATGTCCTTATTGGTTGTATATATCGTCATCCATCAATGAATCAAAATGAATTCAATACAACATTTTTAACTCCACTTCTTGAAAAGTTAAGCAAAGAACAAAAATTGATCTTTTTATATATATATATATATATATATATATATATATATATATATATATATATATATATATATATATATATATATATATATATATATATATATATATATATATATATATATATATATATATATATATATATATATTAAATATGGAATGGTGACATCAATGGAGTTAAAAAATGCCATTAAAACAATCCATCGAGACTATTACATTAAGTGGAAAACAGCGCTAAAAGGGAAACCGGTGCGAAATTGATTCGAGTTTAGAAAAATCAATAAGAAATGAGGCAGCCAGGGAGCGTGAAATTTTAAAGTGCATCTTAGATGTAACTTTCTCCTAAGCATCACGCTTTAGAGGTATATTAGTGTAAGGACCGGCGAAGTCGACTTTTCAAGACCCGAATTTAACTGAAAGACGAATTTAGACCATATGTAAACACCGAATTTAACTGGAAGACGAATTTAGGCTATAACAGTACCCCGAATTTAACTGAAAGATGAATTTGGACCTTTTAACCGAATTTAACTGAGAGCCGAATTTGGATTTCAAAAACACATGTAACTGAAAAAGAAATTTGGACTTTTATGTTGAGTTTTAACTGTTTTTTTTTTTTTTTTTTTTTTGTAGTTATTAAAATGCTTCCTTAAGTCCTAACAGTTTCACCACAGAGCACTGTGGAGGAGCATTTAACTAGGAAGTTCACGCCTCCTTCTTTTTTAATTTCGCTTATTGGACCTCGAATCTTGGATCTCTGGGATCTGATCCAGAACTATAACCACTGCACCAAGACTGCGTTATCATCAATTATCTTGCATTAGCTTAACTTAACATGCATTAGCCAAATTAACATGCATTTAAGAATTTTAAGAATGCAATTTGATAATTTAAAGAATGCAAGTAGATTGATCTTTAGCAAATAGCAGCAAATATTACAAGTTAAAACCATAAACTTTATCTTATAATTTTAAATACTTTTGCACTTTTGGATAGTTCTGTGTAATGTAGACAAGCTTTTCTACATTGTTGTTGTTAAGATTGGTTCAAGCCCAAGTGACAACTTGCCCAAGCTGCAGAAAAGACTCTTTCTGAAGAAGCTGATGAACCTGGAATGGAATATATTTTCCTGAAAACGGATGCCAGCAACACAAGTGAAACAAAGTAATTTTTTATTTATTGAAACAAAAAATATGCGTTTACAAAAAACAACAACTTCCGTCGAAAAAAATAAATGTATTATCTAAAAACGCCGCAATAATGAGAACTTAATTTATGCAATCTTTACAAATCTTAAACGAAAGTTAACAAAAGAATAAACGACGTTATTTGAAAAATTTCAAAAGTCAATTTTGTAAAGGAAAAAGATCGTGAAGAATGTAAAATATTTTCCTTTTTTTAACTTGAGGGTTTTTTGAAAGTAAAATTTAATAAGTGATGAATTGTTTTTCTGAAAAAAATAAAAAAAAATAACTATTATTAAAATTCGAAAAAGTTATTTTTTAATAAAAATTAAAAAATGACTTTCGAATTTAACTGAAAGTTAAATGAAATTTTGCAAATGTTACCGAATTTAACTAAAAGCCGAATTTCTATTTCAAATTCGGCACCGAAGTCGAAGCCGAAGTCAACTTCGCCTTTCAGTAATCTTCGTAATCCAAATTTTAACAAATATTCGACGGTCCTTATATTAGTAAATGTTAATTATTGTATTTATATTTATGTCATAATTTATTTTTATTATAATTAAACAGAAAGTCATGGTTTATATGTGTAAACATGTATTATTACATGTATGTATTAAAATCGTCGTTTTAGACTCAAAAATGATCAATGATGACGATAACGGCAATTTTCTTGCAACTCTAGAGCTACTCGCAAAGTACAACAAGACCCTTTAGTTACATCAGAAAGGAGTTTCCTGGTGTCAACATGAAGGTAAAAAAATTATTGTGCATTTTTTGGGTTGGGTGTGTATCCAATGAGTTACGGCACCGATTATGAAATCAAAATCTTCAACCATTTATCAAAGCGTGCTTAGCGTTTGAGTTGTAAAGACGTATTTTGTTGTGTTGTTTTTTGAACAAAAACCGGTAAACTGGTTGCTGTTTCCACCGGTTGCAGTGGCGGATTAAGACTTTTTGGGGCCGGGGCTATTTTTGTTTTTGGAGGCCTTTTTGTGGGCCAGAGCCTAGAAATGACTTAAAAAAAAAAAAAAAAGGTCCTCTAAAATTTTTGGTGGCCCCTAAATTTGCGGGGCCCGGAGCTATAGTCCCCCCTTGATCCGGCACTGACCGGTTGCCAAGCCCTAAACCTGCTTCTCTTTAAAAACTATATACAAATATGAAAATTAAAAAATGTTAGTTAAAAATAATGAATTTGGTGTATTTTAATAAAAATTCTTCTACAAATAATTCTTTATCATAATCATCAACACCAACATCATATACATTGTTGTCGTCAGGAGAAGCAATGTTCTCACGCTCAATAGTTCTAAAAACTAGTGCTAAGTGTTGTCTTTTTTTCGCCGGCGCGGAAAGATGGTTGCCAGACGTGCTTTGAAGCTATAAATTTTTTTTTTCTTTTTTTAATTTTTTATTTTTATTCACCTTCTCAAGGCCGAGAAGGCCACTACAGACGATGAGGCTACTTAAGAGTGGTTATAACCCTTTCTCAACTCTATAACTCCGAAGCACGAACCTTGACGAACAAGGCCGCTTCGCGGAGAAACAAGTTGAGCGCGGTACTACCAGGGACGTGGTGGGGATCGAACTTGGAACCTCTCCCTTTGAAGCGAGTGTTTTACCACTACACCACTACCGAGTGTTTTACCACTAATCTAGTGTTCAGAGTTTAGTAAATTTCCTATTTTGATTAGTTTTTTGCTATTATCTGGTTGGATTTTTATCTTATTTTATCGAGCAGTTCAATATTCTTAAAACAGATAGTCGACAACGTTGTATAAATCTATCTTGATAATAAACTTGTAGCATAATTTTACTTTGAACTGGCTGTACAATTGAGTCTTATCAACATAGAAATTTAATCTGCTGATTGCCTTGGCTCAATTTACACAATTTACAGTTTAATCACAAACTAGCAGGTTTGCTTTAATTTTTCACGCAAACAGAAGAGACAGTGCATTTCTTTTTTATTTTACATATGAACAAGTCTATTTTTACTTTTGTTCATCATGGAACAGTGAACCAAGACTTACTTTTGCTGTTTATTGTCTATTAGTACCAGACACAAACACTGTATATGTGTATGTATATATTTTTATATATGTGTGTACATGTAGTATATAGTACAGATATACTGTCACGGCCATTTCAGAGTGAGCTTTACGGCTTCTTGTTTTTTTTTTTCACTTAGGGGTGTTACTAAAATATTTATAACTTTTAAAATATTTGAGACAATTTTGTTTTGTAAAAAGAATAAAAACAACAATAAAATGTTTCATCATACGACATTTAATACAATAGTAAAAGAAAACTTCTTTTAGTTTATAAAAAACGCGACAAATGATGAACTTGGCTAAATTTTAGTAATTTGACGTTACTTTTTATCAAAAAAAAAAAAATCAGAAAAATATATTTCTGATAGTTATTATCAAATACACTCGTTGTTTGACTATTATTAAAATAAAAAAACCTTACTTAATTGTTAAAGATTAACTAAAACAGTTTTTATTGAAGTCTGCTTGTAGATTAGCCACGAGAAAAAAAACTCGCCAAAGTTTGTTTATTTATACAATAAAGTTTGTCTCGCTTAAAAAGCTGTTTTAATAAATTTAATTAGTTAGTAAATTGGGAAGTAACGCATATAATGATACGTAATTGCTTTAAAATATAAACAAATTTTTACGCATGTAACTACAAATTTTGTTGCTAAACCTGCCAAGGTTAAAGACGTTTTAGCTAGAAGTACAGAAAGTAATTTTTTTGATTTTCATGTGCATAAAGGGTTGTAATTTCAATAATTTGGTGAACTTAACAAAAATATAACGTTTTTCATATAAAACAAGTAATAATGTTATATGTTTTATGTTTAAATGTAAAAACAATATTTCTCCTGTACCTTTTCATAATTTGTATAACAAAAAAGAAAAAACTAAGTACATTTTACGAAATGATAATAATATTCGTCAATCAGCTTATCAAACTAATTCTGCAAAATACTGTATTTCATTTCGAGGAGCATTACTTTGGAATAAAATAGTTTTAAAGAATTTTTACTTTTCTCAAGAAGTTAGCTATCACTCTTTCAAACAAAAACTTAAAAAAGTCATTTTTTTATTAGATGATATATCTATATTCTTTTAATTTTTTGTTTCTTTTTTTAACTTTATATTTAACATTGCATTAATAAATTTTATAATTTAACAATTTGTAAATAGTTGTTTAACACTTTTGTTAAAGGTATCTTAAAACTGTATAACAAAACCTTTAACAAAAAGTTTAACAATTGTGCTAAAGATATCTTAAAACTGTTTAACGCATCTATGTATTTATAACGGAACCGTTTTTCTTTTTCTTTTTTTCTTTAAATTTGTTTATGTTTTCAATTCTTAATTCTTAATTATTTGTTATCTTCAAGTATGTTAAGTATATATTCCTATTAAAAGTTTATTTATTTTGAGAATATTTTATTAATACGAAATATTAACACGAAAATTTTTTAGCGGTTCTCGACGACAAGACCTTACGGTCTTCTACGAGTTCCCGCGTTCTTTTATTTCTTAATAACGATCATGTATATATATATATATATATATATATATATATATATATATATATATATATATATATATATATATATATATATATATATATATATATATATATATATATATATATATATATATATACATTGTTAACGAATATTTATTAAATCACAAAGTTGTAAAATTAAATAACAAAAAAAAATATATATATATATATATATAAATGCTAAAAAATCCAACTTAAAATCTTTTTTTTATCAATGTTCACCAAAAATCTGATAAAAATAGACATTCGTTAATAAGTATATAAAATTTGAACAATCAAGCATGTAGCTTAAACTATTAAATCTTGATTGACCTAAGACAGGTTTTCCGTTAAAATCGCCAAAAAACAGAAAAGTGATCCCAAATCATTAAAAATATTTTAATAATGTTTATTTTTATTTCGTTTGATGTGAATATTTATTTAAAGAAGAAAGATAGTTCTTTTATATTTTTTTTAACTTTAAGATAAAAGCGTTTATAGAAAAAAAAATACTATTATTTTATTTATATTTTGCATTGAATCATCACGGGAGATGAGAAATGGTGTCTGTACGTCAATGTGAAGCAAAGAAAAGAGTGGGTGGCCCTAGGAGAGACGCCGAAACCGAGAATCAAGCAAGATCTTCACCCAAAAAAGGCCATGATCTACGTTTGGTGGGACTGGGAAGACATGGTGCACTGGGAAATGCTTGAACGAAACGCCACTGTCAACAAAGAGATCTACATCGCCCAGCTGACCGTGTAAATGAGGTTATTTGGCTGAAAAAACCCAATAGACAAGGTCAAGTCATCTTGCTCCACGACAATGCCAGGCCCCATATTGCCCAAGTTGTCAAAACAGCACTCCAAGAGCTTGAATGGGAGGTTCTTCAGCATCCACCGCACTCTCCGGATCTTGCACCTACCGACTATCACCTTTTCCACTCTCTATCAAACCAAATGTGGGGTGTTACCTTTGATGGCGAAGAGGATCTTAAAAACTGGCTCAACAACTTCTTCGACACCAGATCGACCGATTTTTGGCAAAACGGCATCCACAAATTGGTAGAGAGATTGGAGGAGGTCGTAAACAGTAACGGAGAATACATCATTAATTAATTTATTATTATAATTATTGTTTTTTGTTCAAATAAATCTTTATGAAAAAACTCTACGAACTTATGTTAATAATATATAGATCCCAATAGATAATATTTTATATCTGTATACATTTTATTCATTATTTCTTATATTATATTATTTTCTATATCCTATATTCATATATATAACTGTTCCATATTTTATCTAATTTTATTATTTACAGTATATTTTAGTATTAATATTATTCATATATATTATTATTTGATTATAAAAATTATAATACAGTATCATTAAACTTATATAGTGTTTATAATATATCTATCATATTATTTATTATTATCTGATTCTTATAAGTAATTATATTTTAAAATATAAATATTTAATACCTTATCTCTGTTAGAATTATTATAAATTTCCAAAGTTTTACATTCTTTACTTTAAAAATATTGTAACATTCTTTACTTTTGGCCAAAAAACTCACACACAGTATTGCATTGTGCTCACTAGTATATATAATATATATATATATATATATATATATATATATATATATATATATATATATATATATATATATATATATATATATATATATATATATATATATATATATATATATATATATATATATATATATATATATATATATATATATATATATATATATATATATATATATATATATATATATTAGTCTATATAGACTAAAAATAGAAACCAAAAATACCAATAAAAACTCTAATAAATAAAAATATAAAAGTCATAAATAAAAATATAAAATTCATATAAGAAACAAAAATATAAAACTAATAAATTAAAAATAAAAATATAAAACTCATTAATTAAATATTAAAAATAAAAACCTAATAAAAATACAAATGTACATTTAGTTCAACCAAATACCCATTTCTCATCTTCATCATCCTGAATGCTGAAGTGAATAATATGGTTGTTAAGTCTCTATGTGGTGTTCGTTATAAAACTGTAACATGTAATCAAATAACATGTGATAAAAAAATGCTACAACTCTTTGATGACTGAAACTGGCTATTGGTACTATTTTAATTGCTTGGAAAACACTCTACCATACTCTTCTCTGAAAGATGAGGATTTTAAGGTCACTACAAATGGTGCAAATACCTTTACTCGTGATTTATTTTATGACACTTCATCTACATAAAAAATCTCGTTCAAAATAAACTTGACAATGATAATATTAATTGTAAATACTATGATACAACAGAGTAAAAAAAATATATTAGTATTCATTCAAAAACCTATTTACATGTAAATATATCGACCCTGACATATTTCTATCAGGATCTAAAACTTCTTCACTTCCTTATGAATAATAAACCCAATATCATTGCTATATCTGAAATTCCCTTAAATCACAACAAAACACTTAGAACTGATATCACTTTAAATGGCTATGTCTTTGAGCGTACTGATTCTCATTCTAATAAAGGAGGAACTATTATACATATAAAATCTGAATTTAATTATAACTTAAGATCTGACCTCAAAACTTAGAAGAAAAAAAAGAACTAGAATCACCTTTATTAAAGTCTTACTGCCATCAGAAAAAAGCATTACTGTAGGTTGCATTTATCGCCACCCATGTATGAACACTAGTGAGTTCAATATCACTTATATACAAACCCTACTTGACATGTTATTACTAGAGAATAAAGATAAAGTTCTTTTAAGAGACATCAACATTAATATTTTAAAATATGAATCTTGTAATGATGCTTCTAACTTTCTAGATGTTATGTGCTATTTCTCCCTCTTCCTATTAATTACTCAACCTACCAAAATTACTCTAAAATCAAAGACACTCATAGATAATATATTTGTAAACTTTCACATACCAAATACTAAATCAAGTAACCTAACAGTATCGCTTGCTGACCATTTTATTTAGTTTATATCCTTTCTCTGCAAGAAATTAAAACAGTTTTATCCCAAAGTATATTGCCCATGTTTTAAAAATTTTGATGAAAAAAAGTTTCTTAATGACTTAAAAAAAACTGATTGGCTTTCAATAAACCAACAAGGGACCAACACATTGTGTTAATAACTTTACTTCTAAGTTTTTGGATGCTCTTAAAAGATTACTTGATAATCATTCCTCTTTCAAAATGTCTATCAAAAAAACCTTTATCAAATGTCTATCAAAAAAAATCTTTATCAAAGCCATGGATTACAAAAATCACAGGAATCATTACGCCAATAAAAATTAAAAGTAAGTTTCACAAGAAGTTCATTAAATGTAAAAATGAGAATTTAAAGTTACAATACTTCCGAAAATTCAAATATTATAGAAATCAAATTAGTGACCAACTGCAATACTCAAAAAAAATATATTACTCAACCTACTTTAATGAAAGTCTGAATAACCTCAGGAACACCTGGAAAAAGCACTGGAGCCAATAGAGTTTCTTGAAAAATAATGACCTTAGCTTCTCAAGAATTGAGCTTTCTTTTGAATTTTATAATAAATCAGTCTTTTCAATCAGTGACATTTTCTGAATATTCAAAATTGCAGAAATTGTTCCAATTTTTAAAAATGGCTGTAAACAAGATCCTTGTAACTATCGGTAAATATCCTTACTCTCAAATGTAAGTAAACTAATTGAAAAGCTTATGTATAATAGGCTACTAAGTTTTTTAAATCTATCAGATAGCTTATATAGTCTGCAATTTGGATTCCGAAGGAGATACTCTACTAACCAAGCACTCATAGATATAACTGAAACCATACACGAGGCTTTAGATCATAAACAATTTGCTCGTGGAATGTTTGTTGATTTGCAAAAAGCATTTGATACTGTCAACCATGAAATTCTATTATCAAAGCTGTATCAGTATGGGAATTGCTCTGAACTGGTTTAAGTCATATCTAAACCATTGTCCACAAAGTGCTACTATTGATAATATCTCATCCACTACTAAGTTTACGTCTATAGGTGTTCCTCAGGGTTCAACTCTGGGTCCCCTTCTTTTCCTTATCTACATAAATGATTTAAACACTTGTATTAAATACTCAAAAGTGTATCATTTTGCTGATGACACTAACCTCCTGATTGTAGATAAGTATTTAAAAAAGCTAAGTAAGTACTCTCGAGTGCCGAATATAACGGGGGGTGGGAATAAACAGGTGGGTGGGAATTTTAGTCAAAATCTAATAAACGAAGGGGGGGAGGTAGATTTTTTCTGAAATTTAATAAGCGGGGACGGAGGGGCATGTTCAATGCCTCCCCGTTTATTTGGCATGCAAATTATGCATGTTCAAATCAAATGCGCATTTGACTTGCAATCAAAAGCGCATTTCCATACAGCTGTTAGGATAGGGTTAGGCTGTTTTATCATAATTTCAATAGGATTCAATATGCTGATATAAGTTTTATACTTTGCAAAGTATAAAACTTATATTCAGCATATTAAATCCTATAATTAAAACCAAAGCTTTGTTGATAAATAAACTAAAAGTTCATTTTTAGCAAATCGAGATTTAATAAGTCAACAATTTGTAAAACCTGTTTACACTGAAAGATTTTGTTTTTATCGGTGACTGAAAATTATTTTCAAATTTTTATGGCCAATTTTCACTGAATTTTTTTTTTTACTTTTGAGATATATAATTTTTTTGTTGATAACAAGTAAAAATTAACAAACGGGAGGGGGGGGGGTAACCCTTGTGAATATTTGATATGTTATTCTTAACTACCATCTACGCTATGGTTGTCAGATATGAGGACAAACTTCATCCATTTATAAAAAAAACCTTATAAATCTCCAGAATAAATCATTAAGAATAATTCACTTTCAACCTAACAGTTTTAGTTCTGACTTACTATTTAATCTTTTTAAAATTTTAAAGACAAACTAATCTACTTATCAAACTGTGTATGGGACATTGTCTAAAATAATATGCTCCGCTGCTTTACTAGCTATTTTAAATACACAAATGATATTCATTGTTATAAACTTAGGTCTGTATTTTATTGTAGTCTCTCTAAGCCTTTAAAACAAACACTTAAGTATGGCATAAAATCAATCAAGTATCAATCAATTCGCTGTTGGAACTCGCTTCCTGTTAAAACTAAAAAAATATTATCCAAAATGACAAATAGAAATGCCTTCATAACCCATGTAAAAAAGTTTCTCCTCAATAAAAATAATCAATAAACTATCATTTATGTAATCACCCTCTAGTTATTCTTTATAACTAAATTTTTAACAAAATAAAAGTATAAAACTCATAAATAAATATATAAAACCCATAAAATAGAAATAAAAATATACAACTCATAAAATAAAAATATAAAACTCTAAAAGTAAAACATAAAAACATATAAATGTTCATCTTGTCGCAATCAAATACCCTAATTTTCATCATCCTATAAAGTGTATATGGGCTATACAATAAACGTTTTCCTATGCAACCTTCCCTGCCTAATTCTCTTTAACCTTTTTTTTTTTTTTTTTTTTTTTTTTCTAATTTTCTTTATTTTAATTTAATGCATATTCAATATTTCTTCTAAAATTCTATGCTTAAAAAATTATGTTACACAAAGCTCTTCTAGGACTTCTCCTACTATGTCTCTTCTTTCTTGTTAAACTTCTATCCATTTTTATTTTTTGTTACTGATATGATTCTTATATTTTTATTTTGCATTATTATTAATGATAATCACTATTTGCTACAAATGTTTTATTTTGATTACAGTAGTAAAATATATATAGATTATACTGTTTTATATTACTGTATTTAGTATTGTTATTAATATTTATTTCTATTATTATTAATAATATTTATTGTTATTTATTATTATTATTATTTTTATGCTATTATTTATACCATTAAAGGTTTTTACAGGTCATCATTTTATAACTGTTTGTAAATACCCCCCACAATTGTATACAGTATTATTAAAGTAAAAATATATTGATTTGATTTGATAGTGAAGTAGATTTTCTTTTATTAATGGCTTTAGATTTATTCTTTTTTTCCACTCTTTCAATAAAGACTTTGTTGGTAAATTTTTGGTAACATTTTAAATGATAAAATGAAGAGTAAGTGCTTCTTATAAGTCTGTAGCATAAAGATCCTTAAATGAAATAACTTTTCCAACAAAATTGAAAGAATTCTCTGCAATAGTTTTTCTTTCCTCTGCAAGAGAAAGCCATTTTGTTCTTTTTATGCTGAAATTTTCAAACATTTTTAGAAAACTTATTCAACATACTAATAATTCCACTTACATGAACAATATAGATTGGTTCTCTGGCAAACTCGGCTGACATTCAGTTTATGAATAATAAAAAGTATTATTGGTTTTGTATATTGTTGTGTAATTTCTCAAATATAATTTTAGAGTTTTTTTTTAAATTATATGGTTCTTTTTTAGAGTTCTGAAAAATTAACAAACATTAAAATGATAAGAGTAAATATGGCAAAGAGGAATCGAAACATGCATGATAAGAATAAAAATTGCAAGTTGAAAAGAAATATATCTTTAAAACTGCGCATTTACAAGCTGAAGAAATTTAACCATTGGTTTATTATACTTTAAAACACAAAGGTTTGTAAAACAGTTGAGACTGATTACTGCACTACAAACCTAAAAGATACAATAAGCTAGCCTGTGGTCTAATATGTAATGACTGTAAAATTCAATACTAACAGTTTAATATTTTATTATTGAAAAGAAATAGTGTATCAATTACAAGTTGCTCAAAGAAGTAGTTTTAATAACTGTTTAAAAGTTTTTAATTTGCGAATTAACCGTAAAGACAGGCAATACATCATTAAAAATTCTTTGATAGGTTGTCCAATAACAATGTAATTTTAATTGTTATTTTATTTAAGCAAATTAAATTATATATATTTTCTTTTATATGATTGACAATTTAAAAGTAGTTTTGTAATATTTACATAAGTTCTTGTACACACCCGTACTTGATGGATAAACCTTATGGTTCTGCTATTTTATGTTAACAACAGCAAGAATCCTACTTTTCATTTTATGTTAACAACAGCAAGAATCCAACTTTTCATTTTATGTTAACATCAGCAAGACTTTTTAAGTTCTAGTTTTATAGTCTCTGGTTGCAAATCTTTATTTGGTATACTTACAGTTTAAAAATACGGTATTTACTAGCGACCCATACAGAAATTAGACAGCATCCCAGAAGGAATCTCATATGGCCCATATGAGATTCCTTCTGGGATGCTGTCTAACTTCTGTATATGATATGGGTTCCAGTTAATGACCCAAACGGTACCTATATTTGTTGGCTTGGTAATGTTTTAGTTATACTTTAAGAAGCCATAAAATGTTACTAAAGTTTGTTTTTTTAGAAGGGTTTTTTTATGTAGGCTACTCAGTATATCAAATCTTGTTGTCACAAATTAGAATATTATATCCCCTCATATAAGTTTGTAAAATATTGCATAATACTTAGTAGATAATACGTACTATATGTAAAAGATTACTAGAAGATCATTATTTCTAGAATAGTTAAAATATATTTTATTTCTAGAAAAAGTTAAATTATCGTACCATTTCTTATGAACTTCATCTAAATCTACAGTAAATATATTTGTAATGAATTTCTCAAGGTATTTGTTGCGTTTTTAATATATTTTGAAGGTTCTTCTATTATTCGGACGGGCTTGGTACCCTACTAAGTTCTATTACTTCAAAACGCATCCTCATTTTCGCTATTTATAACGGTGCGGTGATATTCTAAGGTGCAGTGATATTTTATTACACATCCCCTTATTAAAATTAGGAAATATATTGCTTACTATAGGAAATAATTAATATTTAGAATATCGCATTCCCCGTGTATATTGTTCATAAATGTCATAAAGATTAGTTTTATTTGCTGCTTAGAATCTTAGAGCATCACATCGCCTTAATGAAATTATGAAATATATTGAATTCTATCAGTATTGTATGTTTAGAATACCGCATCCCTCATGTATTTTGTTTATAAATATCATAATAAATAGTTGAATTTTTAGTTTAGAATCTTAGAATATGACATCCCCTTATTAAAATTAGGAAATATATTGCACAGTATATGAAATAAATATTTAAAATATCACATCACTCGTGTATATTGTTCATAAATGTCAAAAAAAGTAGTCTTATTTGTTCCTTAGATTCTTAGAATATCACATTGTTTCAATGAAATTAAGAAATTTATTGCATGTTACCAGTACTATATGTTTAGAATATCACAACCCCATGTATGTAATTCATAAATGTCATAAACATTAGTTGTTTTTGGTGCTTAGAATCTTAGAATATCACATCCTCTAATAAATTTAAAAAATATATGACATGCTACCAGTATTATATGTTCAGAAAATCACATCTCCTATGTATATCATTCGTAAATGTCATAAAAATTAGTTGTATTTGCAATACAACTAATTTTTAGAATTAGAGTCTTAGAATCTTATAATATCACACTGCATCGATGAAATTAAGAAATATATTGAATACTATTAGTAACACATGTTTTGAATATTACATCCCCCGTGTAATTTGTTTAGAAATAACACACTAAATAGTTGTATTTGCTTCTTAGAATCTTTGAACATCACATCCCCTAAATAAAATTAAGAAATATATGGCATGCTACCAGTATTATATGTTTAGAATATCACATCCTTTATTAGGTATGTGGATTAAAAATTTTAAATTGATCAAAAGTTAGATTGTTATATATCATTGGAAAGTGCTTCAATACAGTATTTTAAAGGTGAAAAAATTATTAAAATCAGACTATTCTACAAAAAGTTATGACGTTTTTAGTCGCAAATTTTTGATATATGGATTTGTTGAAGAAACTGTGGTCAAAATTTAATTTTTCTTCACTTAAATTGTTATAAATTTGTCAATTATTATCTAAATACCTATAAGTTAGTATCAAAAGATAGTTGTAACTATGGGCTACAAATTTATAACATTGTCCACCTATTGGGCGTTTCCTGGGGGCTAGAGGGGGTGCCGAACCACCACCTTTACCCTAAAAATAAGCATATTTCTTTCAATAAAAAGTGTTTTTTTTCAACAAAGGGTTATTTTTTTTATACAAAAAGTTGCTATAATTTTATTCTAGACCATCAATGATTGATTTTTATTAAAGTTGGTGGTGGATATGGTGGTGATGGTTTAACACACCCTAATTTCAAAAATATTTAATTCTCTAATTATAAATAAATATTTCTGTATTTAATACAATAAGTGAAACTAGTACACAGTATAAAAAACATGAAATTTGTTTTTGTTACAAGAATTTCATTTATTGGTGGTGTGTTTATAGACTTGTAGGAGGAGCGTGTGCCCCTCCCCCCAACCTAAAAAAAATAAATAAGTAAAATAAATAAATCTTTATAATAACAATTATAATTATTTTAAAATGAGTTAACAATTTAAAACCTGAATTAGGCTTTTGGCACCAAGTATAACCTACAAGCTAAAGATAAAGACCACAACCGAGCCTACTTTTGAAAAAAAAGTCTTTTTGCTGCTATTCGTAAATTATGGTTAAGTTGAGAAGTTTGTTGAATAGGGTGGCAATGGGTACCCACAACCTACAATAAAAAGATGTTGTATTCTTAAAAATAATTGTATCTTTAACAAACAAAATAAATTAGTATATTTCATTTTTTGATATTTCATTAAATATATTTTATTTCATTACCAAAAATATCAGTGTTGATATTTTCCAAAATATTTTGGAAGTCACAACACTTGTGCAAAGGTCATTCCAAGTCAAATACTTTTATTCTTCTCTAAAAACATTAATAAAAAAAAGTAAAACAAAAACATATGGTTTAATACCAGGCATACCTGACTTGATATGATTATTTCTTCAAGTTTTATTACTTGCAATACCTTTATACCATATGCCGTATCTGTTTTGTAAGTTTCATCACTTGCAGTATCTATTTTTAAAGCTTTATTACAAGTAATATCATAATTTGTTACATATTACACTTTAAAAAAAAAATCAACTCTCCTGGTCCAACATCAGCGGAAGCTGAAATTTTTTCATGTTGTAGTCAACAGCTTCAGTATCAGTATTACTTTTATTCCAGTAAGAAATCGTGTAGACTTTGTCTTGTTTTGTTTTATCAAGTTTTTCTTCTCTACCATCATACATGACATACTTCGAATACTCACTATTATACCATTCATGGCAAAGTTTTTGCCCAACAATTCTATCTGACATTACATCATCTTAGTCATGAAGTTGTTTGATAGACGATGTATTTAAATACTTTATTTCATTGTAAGAGAGTTCAAGCAACTGTCGTTTTAACTTTTTTTTGTCTTTTTCATCCATTTTTTGGCATTTGCATACATGTTTTTTTGAAATATCTGCTCATATATCATTATGCTTCATTTGATTTATCATCCTCTTTTAATGGGTTTCTGAATAGACCACATAACTATATTTTTATGTGTTTCTGAATAGACCACATAACTATATTTTTATGGGTTTCTGAATAGACCACATAACTATATTTTTATGTGTTTCTGAATAGACCACATAACTATATTTTTATGGGTTTCTGAATAGACCACATAACTATATTTTTATGGGTTTCTGAATAGACTACATAACTATATTTTTATGGGTTTCTGAATAGACCACATAACTATATTTTTATGGGTTTCTGAATAGACCACATAACTATATTTTTATGGGTTTCTGAATAGACCACATAACTATATTTTTATGGGTTTCTGAATAGACCACATAACTATATTATTTATTTTTAAATATTCCTTATTTATTAGTCTTATTTATTTTTAAATATTCCTCTATTAATCTTTATTTTTGTCTTGACAACTGTCAAAATATGTTTTGTCTAATAAATAATTCTCCTTTATTCTAATGTATTTCATTTCTTCCCACAGGCGTTCACTGCTCGTGTATGACCATTCGGCGAATTTTATATGCCAAAGTTTTTAAATAGTAACTATATTTTCTCTAGATAATTGATCTAAACTATCTAGGTATTTTAATTTGTATGAAACATAACAAATTGTTACATTAGGGGATCTTTCTTCAGCCTCACTAAACATTCCCATTAACTCTTCAGTATTTATATCGTGAAGCCTTGCACATGCTACTTCCTCCTTGAGAGTCTGGTTAACAGAAAGTGAGAAATACCTCTTACATTGTTGAGTTATGACGTCTCCCACTGCAATAAGACAAGCAAAAGTCATATTGATAAAGTGTTCATCAATCAAACAAAACATTTTTTATTGGATCTAAAATATTTGGTTCAAGGTCATTTTAAAAAGTGAACCTGGATTTGATTTAGAATCTGCAATTTTAAGTAAAATATTTTTTAATACCAGGATTCCACTATAATGGCCAAAATTTGCCTCCTCTGGATGACAAAGTTTTATGTGACTTTGAGAAGGTGGTTTTCCAAATAATGCAAGCACACACTTTTGCTTTAGAGCTGTTTTGTTACAAAATACTGCTCTAAGAACTGTTTCTATAGTTCTGCATATTACTGTTCCAATGGTTAAAAAATGCTCAAACTTATTAAATGTTTTATAAAAAAAAAAAAAAAATGAAAAAAAATGTGAAGACAATTTCCTTGATACCTTGGAATGATACCTCGTGGTAGTTTTTGATCAACTAAAAACTAACTAATCTTTCTAAATCACTTTTGCCATGTAAATTTTGCAAAAAAATTTTCCCATAAAACCTCAACTTGTTTATAGCCAAAACTATTTTAAATGCCATACAATTATACCCAGCCATGAGGTAGCAATTATATCAAGAGCGTGTAAATGGCAGTTTAGCTCATTCAAACTTTCCCCTTATATGTCACACAGTTTGTTTATGGTAAGATGGTTAATTGCAACTTTGCCTGACATTGCGTTTGATATATTTGAAATGATCGATTAATCACTTTCATTAAAAGATGCTAAATGAAAATCTAAATAAAAGCTACATGATCAACTACTTTACATATATGCAAGCAAATATTCGTAACTAGCTATCAGCATTTTATTTGCCTTAATATCTTTATTATGTACAACTTTAACTTATTTTAGCTTTAAAAGTTCTGAAATTTTCATTGCCTTTTTTTAAGCTTTAAGATTGCGTATTATCTTACTGTAATAATATGTTTGCAACTTTTGTTTAAGATCTCTAAGTCAGCTCTCAAAACTTTAACAATTTGTTTCTTTTATGTAACTTTTTGTCTCAGTATTTTCAACTTGTATGCCATACTTTTTAATTTTGCCGTCACTATTACTAATTTTTTTCAATACATGCTGAATGTAACAGCAAGCTGAGAAGTTAAATAGGACAATCTGGTATTCAAACCTTTTCATGCCAATTCACTGTTAACAGAATGTTTGGAAAGTAAAGGCTTATGATTTAGTGGTGATAAATTACTTATGTGCTCAAGTGGTGAATTATCTAAACTACTTAAAACAGTAGTAAGAGAACTACTTGGAGTAGGACATGATGATAGAAAGACGGGCAAGATTTGTGCAATGCATATAGAGGGTTCATTACAAAATTCCTTAAAACGATTACTATCCCTTGTAAAGTTGCAAAACCAACTTTTGCATCTTTTCAAAACCCTAAAGATTTGTGGTTTACAAATATTTAAACTAAACAATAGCTATAACAAATGACTTAACACTGCTAATAAATAAAAAAGGTACATGTCTATTTTTACAACAACTGCAAGTTTTGGCAGGTAAAAAGAAGTGTGTATCTAAATACTCTTTAACTGTACTACGAACAAAAAATAAAGTTGCTTTTTGTGCTCATTAGCGGGGCACAAAAAGCAACTTTATTTACAAAAATGTAAAGAAAGTCTTGTATAACTACCGAATAATAATATAACATTAAATTATAAACAATATTATACTTTTATTATTAAAAATATTTTTAATAATACTCAGGCCCGACGAGAGGGGGGGCCAGAGGGGGTATTTTCCCCGGGCCCGGGCCCGTAGGGGCCCGGGCCCATCACCATCGGTCTCTTAGTCTATCAGGTCCCAGTCTCCAGGTAATCAGCCAATCCCCATCAAGCAACATTGTGTCTGCATCACTTCATCAGTTAGATAAATAAATAAATTTACTATGTAATATTGATAGGATAAATCTATTCTTTATTAATAATTTAACTTATTTAATGAAAATACGCTTTTGAGAGTAAAAACGGAGACTAATAGCCTCTAAAACTTAAAAAATAAATATAGGACACCAGCCCTATATTTATTTTTTATAATATATAATATAAATATATATATATATATATATATATATATATATATATATATATATATATATATTTATATATATAATATAAATATATATATATATATATTTATATTATATATATATATATATATATATATATATATATATATATATATATATATATATATATATATATATATATATATATATATATATATATATATATATATAATATATATATATATATATATATATATATATATATATATATATATATATATATATATATATATATAATATAAATATATAATATAATGTATATAATAGGCCTATATATATAATATAAATATATAATATATATAATAGGCCTATATATATATATATATATATATATATATATATATATATATATATATATATATATATATATATATATATATATATATATATATATATATATATATATATATATATATATAAAACCTGCAAACTTTGTCTTCATGAGAAGTTAGAAATTTTATCTTTTAATGGAAACAACCTGCTTAATAAAAAAGACGAAATATTTTCTAAATATCGACATTTAAATAAATTCCTGTTATTTTCGTTTGATGCTGGAGATTAAATGATTGCGCCTTTTCAAATTACGTCAGAACTCGTTCTACTGTAAATTTTTGATTCGTTTTTTAAACGTTAATTTTTAATTTGTAATTAATAGCTGATGATTGCCGAAAGGCACGAAACTTTAAGTACTATTATAATGTTGTTTTTCTTCATTTAAATAAAATATATATATATATATATATTTTAATATATATATTTTAATATATAAAGTTATATATATATATATTATATACATATATCTATTTTATTTATACAGTATATACTGTACTGTACATTAAACTGAACTTCTATTTTAACTTTTAACAATTATTAATTGTCATTTATTTTAATTTGTCAATTTACTTATTAACTTAACTAATAAATTTTTGTTCTATTGTTACAGGACCTCGCATAGGCAGCCTACTACATGCAGCTATGGATCATTACCAGCATAAATCTGGTGCTCAAAAAAGAAAAGAAAAGATTGCTCGAGAAAAATCAGCCAAGAAGGGTCAAAGTACGATTGAGTCTTTTGGATTTATAAATTGTAATCGTATTGATGGTGTTTCTGAGGATCAGATGTGCAAGATAAAGTCACAACTCTCAAATGTTAAAGTAGAGCCAGTGCCAATTGAGGAAGATGAATTGTTAAATAGGAAAGTTATGAGTGCTGATGTGAAAGAGAATGTAATAGACGAAAATGAAAATATTCTTCCAAAGACATCAACTGCAAGGCTAGAAGAATTACAAGACAAGGCAGATGATGTCCAACTAGTTCCATTAAATAACTATGATATTGGTTTAATTAAGGAATTATTTTGCACTGCTGAACAAATAAAAAAATTTGTTCATCATGGACCCATTGCTCACCCAACAAAATTTCCAAAAGATGCATTGCCTAAATCATTTCCGCGCACGTTATTTCACATTGCCATGCCAAATGGCGAAAAAATTCCACGAGATTGGCTAACGTGGAGTGAGACGAAGAATGCACTTTACTGTTTTCCCTACCGACTTTTCTCTAAAATGCCAGAAACTCATCGATCGGCATTATCTCTGCCAACAGGATATTCCAAGCCCAAGGACAATAAATGGAAGAAACTTTATGAAAAAGTTCCTCATCATCAATCCAGCAGTGGGCATAAGATGTGTTATGTAGAATGGAGACGATTAGAAGAAAATCTCAGAGATAATACAACTATCAATTTTCTACTAAATGATAATATAAAGACAGAAGTGGAAAGGTGGAGGCAAATACTTCGTAGAGTATTAGATGTTATCTTATTTTTGGGTGAAAGAGGTCTTGCATTTAGAGGCGATAGTTATCTAATTGGTGACCCCAAAAATGGGAATTTTTTGGGAATTATGGAACTCATTGGTCATTACGATTCCATTCTACATGATCATCTCGAAAAAGTAAAAGCTTCTCAACAGAGCCATAAGCGAATGCAAGCACATTATTTGTCAAATGATATCCAGAATGAGTTTATTCAGTGCTGTGCAGATAAAGTCACAGATGTGATATTAGATGAGAGGGAGAAATGCAAATATTTTTCAATGTTTGTGGATGCAACGCCTGATACAGCTCATATTGAGCAAAATGTTTTTATTTTAAGATACGTCTTACAAGACAAAATTGACAGGAAAATATGAGGTAAAAGAGAGATTTCTGGAATTTGTAGATTGCAGTAAAAAAACTGATGAAGATATTGCAAATATAATTACTTCTACTCTTCAGAAACATAAAATACCACTGATGTGCTGTCGTGGACAAGGGTACGACAATGGGAGTAATATGAAAGGTTTAGTCAAGGGAGCACAAGCTCGAGTTCTTCAACATTATCCACTTGCTACTTACTCTCCCTGTGCTTGTCATAGTCTGAATTTATGCGCTGCTGAATGTTGTCCTCAAGTGATAACTTTCTTTGGGATAGTGCAAAAACTGTATAACATATTTAGTAGCAGTCCTCAAAGATGGGAAATTTTAAAAAAAATATATTGGTTCGTCTCTTCATAGCATGTGCCAAACGCGCTGGTCAGCTAGAGTGGACTGCATTAAGCCATTCGCAACCCACCTTCCTGGTATAATCAAATCAGTAGCTGATATAAGGAACCTAAATTTGTCTATAGAAAATCGTGCTGATCTAAATGGGATTATTTCATATATGGAATCGTTTGAATGCATTCTGATGTCCGCTATATGGTTCAAAGTACTTACTGCTATCAATTACACCAATCTTGTTTTGCAAGCACGGAATGCTACATTGGATGTAGAAGTGACCAACATCAAACGACTAATTGATGAATTAAAAACTCTTCGAGATAAATGGGATTCTATTATGGTGGAGAGTAAATTAGTTGCAAACACCTTAAACATTTCTCAAGAACTTCCAGAACCTAGACGAAAAATTAGGAAGCGATTTGCTGATGAGACACCTGATGAAATTTCTCTATCAAATTCTGAAAATAATTTTAAACAAAACGTTTTTTATATATTATTGGACTGCATTATAGGGAATATCAGTAGACGATATGAAGCTGCATATGAAATTGACGAAACTTTTAACTTTCTCTGGAAGTATAATCATTACGAAGAGGAAGAAATTCGCCGAAGGTGTAAGGATTTTGTGAATAAATACAAGGATGATGTTTCCATGGAGCTGATTGATGAGCTTTTGCATTTGAAATTTATCCATGATGTTAACATCAAAAATGATTTGGACCCCTTTCTTCTTCTCAATAAAATCAACGACCTGAAACTTATATGTCTTTTCCCCAACATTTGTATTGGCCTGAGAATTTTTTGTACATTACCAGTTACGGTAGCACAAGCTGAACGGTCTTTTAGCAGACTGGCGCTTATAAAAAATGATCTAAGATCAACAATGACGCAAGGTAGAGTTTCTGGCTTGGGAATTTTAGCGATGAAGTGTGATTTAGCAAAAAAGATCAGATTTTGCCAGTAGGAAAGCGAGGAAAGTTTTAATCTAACTTACAGGTTTTATATATTTTAATTTTGTTGTAGTTAAATTATATATAATTTTTCACTGTATTGTATTTGAAATATACTTGTAAATAAAATACTGTATATAGTCAAATTAAAAAATTATTTGTATCAAAAGTAGTATTATTCATATGTCTGAAGCCCTTAGCTCTGAGGGGGCCCGTCAGTTTGATATTACCCCAGGCCCGGTACCAGCTCTCCACGGCCCTGATATTACTGTATTATTACGTGATTAAAAAATACTATTTATACACACAGACAAAAATGCCAATGTATACTGACATCATAAAACATGTGATAATATAAAGAAAATTAAAAAAGATACATTGCAAATGTTTACATAAAAAGGAAAAACTGTTTTTAAAATACCATGCATACCTATAACTAGAATTATAGTAATCAACGCTTATGTTTTCAATTTTAATAAATCAATAAAATTTTAGAAACTATAAACAAGTCACACTAAAATAAATAGTAATTTTCACTTTTAAAATAAAATAAACTAGTAAAAATATACAAAATAATATTAATTAATATAAAAAATCTAATAAACTACTGAAAAAAAAAGAAAAAGAGAAAAATATCTTATTGGCAGTCTATATCTAATTGTATTAATATATATATATATATATATATATATATATATATATATATATATATATATATATATATATATATATATATATATATATATATATATATATATATATTTATATATTTATATATATATATATATATATATATATATATATATATTTATATATTTATATATATATATATATATATATATATATATATATATTTATATATATATATATATATATATATATATATATATATATATATATATATATATCAGCGCCGTACAACAAGTGCAATCGCCGCAGCGCAGCAAGTGCAGCGCCGTGCAACATCGTGCAACATCGCAAGTGCAACATCGCCGTGCAACATCGCAAGTGCAACATCGCCGTGCAACATCGCAAGTGCAGCGCCGTACAACAAGTGCAACAAGTGCAATCGCATTGGGCCCCCTATTAAATACATTAGAAAAACTTCTCCAATACCATAAACTACTACGAATTGAAAGAAAAAAAATTTTTTTAGTTTCTGCACAGGGCCCCCAAAAGTTACAGCACGGCGCTGTATATATATATATATATATATATATATATATATATATATATATATATATATATATATATATATATATATATATATATATATATATATATATATATATATATATATATATATATATATATATATATATATATATATATATATATATATATATATATATTAATTATATATACAATATATATATATAAATATTTATATTTTGCAGTAATTTATTATATTTTTATATTAATTAATATTAGTTTGTATATTTTCACTAGTTTATTTTATTTAAAAATATATATATATACATATATATATATATATATATATATATATATATATATATATATATATATATATATATATATATATATATTTTTTATTTAAAATATATATATATATATATATTTATATATATTATACATATAACATAAACTAACCTAATAAAATTCAACTTGTTCGTACCCCTCTTACGACCCACTTACGGAAATCAGAAAAACAGAAATGAGGTACCAAAACTGCTCACTTTTATAGACTATCTGCTCAATAGTATTTTTCAATGAAATTTGGTATGTAGATAAAAAATATATGTAAAAAACTATCTGGATAGGTTTGCAAACTATATGAGCATTTTTTCGACAATAATATAATGTGAGAACAACAACCAAGTTTTTAATACAAATAAAAGCAATACAAAAATTACTAACCACACATAAATGTTACATATTAATCAAGTTTAACTATACTTCTTTTCAAAAATAATCTAAGTTTAGTAATGTTTTTAACAGAAACGCCACAAAAAAACGTTCGCCTGACGTTACCTAAAAAAAAGTTCAAAAAATCTGCCGCAAAATTTTAGCACAAAATTCGGTTCCGTAAAACACGGATTTCCGCGTACCTACCTTTATGTAATTTGTTTAATAAATAACTTATTAAATATTTGCTGCTTAGAACCTTAGAATATCACATTCTCTCAATGAAATTAAGAAATATATTCAATATTATCAGTATTAAATGTTTAGAATATAACCTCACCCATGTATAGTTACCTGATTTTGTTGCTTAGAATAATGTACTAAGAAAGTTATTGCATATTATCCATTTTGTATAATGTTTCCAAAAGTTATACTACTTTTTCGCATTTAATATTCAGAATATCAGTTATTTCTTTAATAAAAATGTAAAATATAGTACCATTTCTTGTGGACTTCATCTACATCTGCAGTAAATATATTTATAAAGAATTTCTTAAGGTATTTGTTGCGTTTTTGTTAGATACTGTAAACGTACTTCTATTATTCGGACCTTACAAAGTTCTATCAAAAACGCATCCTCGTTTTCATTATATCTACTGGTGCGTTGATATTCTATTAAAGTTTTCTTAAGATGTTTAGGGATCGTCCATAAATCTGCCGTAAACTGGCAAAATGAAGCATGTTACACTATTACCATAATATGTGTTATGATATTTTTCATGAGAAGATGAATGTTGCTATAGTTTAAAGTAAATTCTCTGCACAGTACAGAGATATTTTCATAAGAGGAAGCATGTTGCTATAATAGCAACATGCTTCCTCTCATGAAAAACATCATAACACATATTATGGTAATAATGTAACATGCTTCCTTTTGCCAATTTACGGCAGAAATTACGTAACGCAAACTTTCACAATAAACATAATTAAAAAAGATCGAAAGTTTTCCCTTGCAGAGTCCTAATTTAAAAAAAGAAACCAAAATAGTCTATAAATAATAAGTTTAATGAAAATCGTCGCGTAAAAGAGCTTATTATCTCCTACTTCTGTTTTTTTTTTTAAATATTCTGAGTTGCGTAATTTATGGACGAGTAGTTATTTAAACGTAAGTATTCCATATTTCTCGACTCATATTTAAAAAATTTTTTCTTAATTATTTTTTCATAGAATGAACTTCATAAATGATTATGGATAAAAAAAAAAAAAAATACCAGCGCATTTTTGACGCGTATGTTTCTACTAATAAACTCTCAACCATAAATGTGCTTAAGAAAAATCTTCCAACTTCGAATTTGCAGTTTAATGAAGAAGTTACCGATATTGTTACAGATGAATTAGAACCTGGATCTAGTACTTCCCGCTCAGAAACATCAAGAATTGCCCCAACCCAACTGCAATTAAAAACACATATTGAAATTCTGAGTTCTGATTAGTCGGTTTGTACAAGCGACAAGAATGTAGATTGCTTTTTATATGCTGAATTGAAAAAAAACAAAAAGAAAAAGATACAATTTAGATTAGCAGTTAAATAAAAAGATAGCGGATCATAAAAGAGGAAAAGAAGAAAGAGAAAAGAAAACTCTAATCTTCGTTTGAAGATAATCCAAAACTACGCATAACTCTGAATGTCGGAGGCAAGCCTGATAGGCCAAGAATCAAACAAAATCAGCCTTTACTACTTAAAACTATTGTGAACATTGCTATGCATGGATTAGCATTTCATGAAAAACGAAATAGTGATGTATATAAAAGCATCAAAACGTTAGACCAACTGGCTCAACATTTGAAAATGGATGACTTCATAATCAGTAAAAGTGGACATTACCTTCGTCTTTTACCAAAGCGCAGTTCATCTCTTGAAGGCAGCCTCGTGTATCAACAGTACTAGTAAAATTATTTAGAGCACAGGATTGAAAATTTGAAAAAATCTCAAAA
>NC_061164.1:24456762-24489649 GCF_022113875.1 Hydra vulgaris
ATCAAATCTTTGACTATAAAGTTTTTTATAATTCAGTTTATGTCATGTGTTTTATGACTTATAATTTTTTTTAGAGCTGTGTCTATGTATTATGAATTAACTGATGCTGATATGGCTTTTTTGGTTGACAAAAATATTGATGGCAAAGCATTCTTAATTAACTTAATTGACTCTCCTGGACACGTTGATTTTTCGTCTGAAGTTACTGCAGCTCTTCGTGTAACAGATGGTGCTTTGGTTGTAGTTGATTGTATTAGCGGTACATCATTAATTATTTACTGAGTTGTGAAAATGTCTTACAATTTAACCTTTTTTTTAAGTTTCTATTATTTATTACCTAGCTTAGGTTTGCTTTTATTATAGGTGTTTGTGTACAAACTGAAACTGTGTTGCGTCAGGCAATTGCTGAAAGAATTAAACCAGTCTTGTTTATGAACAAAATGGACCGCGCTTTACTTGAGTTGCAGTTAGAACAAGAAGATCTTTATCAAACTTTTCAGAGAATTATTGAAAGTATTAATGTCATCATTGCTACTTATTCAACAGAAGATGGTCCAATGGGAAATATTATGGTAAGTGTTGTTTATTTTCCTGAAATAGATATATATTAAATTTGAAACTAAAGTTTGTTGTTTATGTAGGTTGATCCTTGCATTGGAACTGTTGGCTTTGGATCTGGTCTTCATGGATGGGCATTCTCTTTGAAACAGTTTTCTGAAATATATGCCTCAAAATTTAAAATTCCTCCTATTAAACTAATGAAACGCTTGTGGGGAGATCAGTATTTTAATCCTGCAGCAAAGGATAAGAAATGGAACAAAACTGGTGGTGAAGGATATACTCGTGGTTTCAATATGTTTGTGTTAGATCCAATTTTCAAAGTAAAATTTTCATTTTATTTACCTATTTTTATTATAACACTTAATACTAACATTTTTTTTTAATTATAAAATATTTGTATGTTAGATGTTTGACTCTGTTATGAACTTTAAAAAAGATCAGTATGAAAAATTAATTGAGAAACTTGAAATTAAATTGACTCTTGAAGAAAGAGAGCTAGAGGGAAAACCACTAATTAAGCGAATTATGCAAAAATGGCTTCCAGCTGGTGACACTATGCTTCAATTAATTACTATACATTTGCCTTCACCAGTTGTTGCTCAAAAATATAGAGCTGAACTACTATATGAAGGTCCTCATGATGATGAAGCTTTCCTTGGAATCAAAAACTGCGATCCCAATGGTCCTTTAATGATGTATGTTTCTAAAATGGTACCATCTTCAGATAAAGGTCGATTTTATGCTTTTGGTCGTGTTTTTTCTGGTAAATGTGCTACTGGACAGAAAGTTAGAATAATGGGACCTAATTATGTTCCTGGAAAAAAAGAAGATTTATATAATAAGACAATCCAAAGGTATTTATTATTTTTTCTTTTAGTGTTATTAAAAAGTAATTTCTTGTTTTTCCTAATTTCTTTGCAAAAGCACTCAGAGATTTTCTTAGACACCATATTCTTAGATAATTAGAATTAATAAGTATATTTCAGTATAAAATTGGTTACTTATATAAATAAAAAAGTTTAGGATGTCACTGCTGTAAATTCTAAAATTCTGTGAGTTTATTTTGCAAAAAATATTTGTTGCAATTTTTTATTATTTTTCATTTTATTATATTATATTATTTTAAAAGTCGTTTAGTTAGTAGTTAAAATAATAGTTTAATTTTAAATTTTTAAAATTTTATTTTTAACTATTATGTATTTAAGCAACAGTTTTTTTCTTTTGAATAATATAGTTTTGATTGAGTTATTTGTATTGTTAAGTTTTTTTCAGGATCAATCTTCATTGAAATTTTAATGTATAAATATGATTATGATATGTATATAAATGTCTATTCAAAACCTGTAAGAGTAATTCCCTATCTGTTAAGTTAACATTTTTCGATTGAAAATGATATATGGTTTTAAAAGTATGTAAATAATAAAATTGATTTTTATTAACCTATAAAATAAATGCCTTTTTATTTTGTTTTAGTTTAAACTTATGTATTAACTTTAAACTTTTTAAACTTTGCATTAAAAAAAGTCTGTTATTTATTAAAGTTAAAGTATTAGAAATAGATTAATTACTCTTTAGAACAATTCTAATGATGGGTCGTTATACAGAACCTATTGAAGATGTGCCAAGTGGTAACATCTGTGGTTTAGTTGGTGTTGATCAATACTTAGTTAAAACAGGTACTCTGACTACTTTTGAAGAAGCTCACAATATGAAGCAAATGAAATTTTCTGTATCTCCAGTTGTTCGTGTTGCTGTTGAACCAAAAGATCCTCAACATTTACCTAAACTTGTTGAAGGTTTAAAACGATTAGCTAAGTCAGATCCTATGGTCTTGTGTATAACTGAGGAATCAGGTGAACATATTGTTGCTGGTGCTGGAGAGCTTCACCTTGAAATCTGCTTAAAGGTATTTGTGAAATGCATTTTCAATATTAAAATTATAAGATTGTTTAAACCCCCTTTTATAAGGATTTCAGGGATTATCTTTTCCCGGATATTTCTCAATTTTTAGTTTTTCCGGATATCAAAAATGTTTGCTATACATACAAGTTTAGGAATTTATTTTTGTAATATATTTTCTTTTTAAGCTTTTTCACTCATTACTCATTAAAAAATTAAGAAAAGTTAAAAAAAAAATTAATACAGCTAAGCTAAAATCAAAATTAAGGGAAATATTAGGGTAAATATATTCTGGATATTTTACCCTACTGATTTTCTAGATTTTTAAAATATAAGCTGGATGATCTATAGGATTTGTTTAATTAACTTTTAAAAGCGTTTTTTTAACTAATTACAGCAGTATATAAAATTCTATAAGTCTTTAAAAATTAAATGTCAATTTTGATTAATTTCAGGATCTTGAGGAAGATCATGCTGGTATTCCATTAAAGAAATCCGATCCTGTTGTATCTTATCGTGAAACTGTTTCTGAGGTTTCAAGTATGACATGTTTGTCTAAGTCACCAAACAAGCATAACAGACTTTTTATGACAGCCATCAACATGCCTGATGGACTTGCAGAAGATATTGACAGTGGTGAAGTTGCTCCTCGTCAAGATTTTAAGATAAGAGCAAGGTATTATTTGTAGTTTTGCTCAGATGATTTTTAAGTTTTAGAAATATTGTTAAAAGTTGTTTTCAATCTTAGATACCTTGTTGAAAAATATGAATATGATGCTACAGAGGCAAGAAAAATATGGTGTTTTGGACCTGAAGGCACCGGACCCAATCTTATGATTGATGTTTCTAAAGGTGTTCAGTACTTAAATGAAATAAAAGATTCTGTTGTTGGAGGTTTCCAATGGGCCACAAAAGAAGGTGTCATGTGTGATGAAAATGTTCGTGGTGTTCGATTTAATTTACATGATGTTACACTTCATGCTGATGCCATACATCGTGGTGCTGGACAAATTATGCCTACTACTCGTCGTTGTTTGTATGCCTGTATGTTAACTGCCAAACCTCGTCTTTTAGAGCCTATATACCTTGTAGAAATACAATGTCCTCAAGATGCTACTGGTGGTATTTATTCGTGTTTAAATAAAAGAAGAGGTCATATATTTGAAGAAAATCAAGTCGTTGGGACTCCTATGGTGCAAGTCAAGGCATATTTACCTGTCAATGAGTCATTTGGTATGTTTAAATATCAAAAATATTATATTACTATTTTAGAATTTATTATTATAAGAATATAATTATGTATGTTTATGATTTCTGGTGTGTAGCAATTCAATGATTTGTTAAAAAGTTTATGGGTTTTTATGTTAAAATAAATTAGTTATTTTCAATAAATTTTTTTTTCAGGTTTTACTGCTGATTTAAGATCAAAGACTCAAGGTCAAGCTTTCCCTCAATGTGTTTTTGATCACTGGCAACTTCTAGCTGAAGATCCTTTAGATCCTGTTACTAAAGCAGCAGCCATTGTTGCTGAAACCCGAAAACGTAAAGGTCTATCTGAAGGTGTACCACCACTTGACAAATATTATGATAAATTATAAGGATATTTAACTGAGAATCTTACAAAGACAAATCTAAACATCTATATTCTCTTAAAAAAATTCCTTATTTTTTAGAATTTTTGTAATTATATTTCGGGTAGGGTACAACATAAAATGGTTTAGATACTTAATCGGATTTGTTATTATGTTCTGTTAGTGGTATAGTTGCAACATTTCCAAATAAAGGTGGATAGGAAAGAGGGAAATAATAACGTGAACATGCGTAGTTTTACAACTGTCAAATTAAAACTTATAATAGCCCACAATTATTTTTCCCGTTACTGTTAAAAAATGGATGAGTGGGTAACTCACCTTATAATGTTTTGGTAGATTGTAAGGTGAAAGTTTAAAACCTAAAGAAACTTAAATAAAAAACGGCTAAAAATGTCTGTGCCGCTTAAGTGAATGCTTTGCTACTAGTAATAGTGCTAGTTTGCTTCTAGTAATACCTTCTTCCGGAATTCCGGTTTTTTTTCAACTTAAAATTTTTCCGGATATCCAAAATATTTTCTATAATATACAATATATTTTATAATATATTCTATACAAGTTGAGGTATATATTTTTGTAATATCTTTTAAGCTTTTTCACTCAGAAAAATTATGAAAAGCATTAAAAAAAGAAGCACTTTGCCACTACACCACTACTGCATTAAATGTTTGTAGAACTAGATGAATTAAGCGTATAGATGGTTTAAACACTTGTCTTGAACATTGTTCATCAATTTTTCATGCTTTACACCAACACACAAAATAAATTTACTTTTAAAATTCCATTAGCACTTTTCAATTAATCTTTACTTTATTTTTCGCAACATGTGCCTTTGATTTTACTTTACCTGTTACTTGGTTACTGCAATCAAAAACTAATAATGTCTCAGACGGTTTGCACCTTATTACAGCTCTTAAAAATAAATTTTTCAAAATAGCTGCTATGAAGCATCATTTTTGCATCCCTAATAATATCCCTAAATCTTAAATCAATAGTATTTCCTGGATTTGAAAACATTAATATAGCTTAAGGATACTTAATGTGAGAGAAGTTTTTCTGCTATGCGTCTTTTAAAAGGCTATACAAGAACATATTGACTTAATGGTTTTGCATTAATGTATATCCATTAAAAAATTGTTCTTGCTATAATTAAATGCTTCCTGCTATAATTAAATGCTTAGAGCTAATGATTAATAACGATGAAAAGTCTTGGAATCATGACTCAGTGCGTGATGCAAATAGTTATTTCTTTGCTACTAGATCTTTCCAGTTTCTTGTTACTTTAGTAGTGGTGTCTCGCTGTTTGGAAGTAACAAAACCAATTACAAAACAATTTCAATGTCATAACTTTGATGTTTTTGCATCGCATGAAAAAGTAAATTTGTTACATCTTGCTTTACAGCGACTAAGATCAGACATTGAACACAGTCATGGTGCTTGGTATAGTGAGGCAGTTGTATTGGCAGCTAGTGTTGGTGTTTATGAGCATAAGCCTCGTACAATAAGAAAACAGCTTAATCGAAATAATTGTGAATCTATTAATGAGTATTACAAGAAAGTTATTTCAATTCTTTTTCTTGACCATTTATCATCCCGGATTCAATTACGTTTTTCTAATAGAGACATTGCTGTTTATAATGGATTCTTTGCAATGCCAACTAATGTTTTAAATGTTGCTGAATGGAAAAGCAACTTTCTTGTTTTTTTTTAAAGAGTATGAGGATGAACTTCCGGAACCACGCTATATCATGACCGAATTGAACATGTAGGAAGATTATTGGTGTAGTTTTAAAAATTCCCTTTCAACTACTCTAACCAAACTCCTTCCTCTTATTGATATGATAACTTTTCCTAATATATTTACCTTAATTCAAATTCTTGCAACTATTCCAGTAACAACATGCACTTGCGAAAAATCAATCTCTGTTATTCGTCGTTTAAAAACCTATCTACATAACACAATGTCACAAATTTAATAGTCTTGCTTTAATACACGTTCACCGAGATATCAGGATTGATGTAAATGAAGTGATTAATTGTCTTGCTAGGAAAAATCGTCGTAGAATGAAACTTGTAGATATTTTAAATTCTGATCCAATTTAAACTGTTTTATTTAATAATATAATATAAATATATTATTTACTGTTTTATATATTTTATTGAGTAATTTAAATAGTGGTCCTAGAAAGTTCTGAAAGTTCTAGAAAGTTTTTTTTGTATTTTTTAAGCATGAAATTATACTTCAAAAAATATATACAATAGAATCTTGTTAAGTCTGATTCTCAAGGGAAATAGATAAATATTCAGACTTGGCGAATGTCAGAGTTAGGGGAAGCTCTCGTTATGTATAGAAAGCTCAATAGGAATTGAAAAGCTGACTTAGTAAAAGTTTGAGTTATCAGACATAATTATAAAGTTTATATTATTAATAAATTAGCATTATTAGTAATTATAATTAAAGTTAAATTATAACTGGGTTTAAAAATAAGTCTGTTATTACATTTTTATTTATATTTTTGGGGAATATCCTTGGAAAATAAATGGAATATCATGAAACTTTTATTTTATTACTGTTACATAATTTTGTTTATAAACAGTGTTATATAATGTTATTAAATCTATTCATTATTATTAATGTATTTAGTGTAAAAGTATATTACCGTAAGATTGGGTGGCTTTGGCCCTACGGGATGACTTTAGCCCAAGCAAAATTTTTGTTTAAAAATGGTTTAAAATCGATACCTCAAGGTTGCCGGTTAATGTTTAGTAGCAAATTGTGGGAAATTTATTATTTAATTAGTCTAACTTAGTTTATTTAACTAAAAATAAGTCTTTGTAATATTATTGTAAATTGCACTTTAGAAGAAGCACCTAAAATTCGAATTTTTTTAGGTGTGTAAACTTTTACATCGATAGCAGTACCTTTAGAAGATTTTTTATTGGAATATACACTGAATTGTTTTTAAACCATTAGTGTTTGATTCTATCTTGTTTTGAAAGCTAAACAGTTCATTACTTTTTTGTAATTGAGGTTAAAAAAAAAATAGGTTGTCTCTAGCCCACTACATAGGGTGACATTGAGCCGGGCTAAAGTCACCCCATGTATTAGAGTAAACCTTTTTTAGTGATCATTTATAGATATTATGATAGTTACTATGTTGAAATGAAAAATTTTGTAGTAGTAATGGAATAGAAAATCAGTATAAAAGTTTGTATTAGTAAATTAGTATAAAATTATAGTGAAATTTGTTTAGTTCTTAGTTTAAATATGCCACAAAATTACAAGCCAAATCGTGGAAGAAGAAAATATGTTACTTATACTTTAGTTATACAGTTAGACAATGCATTAAAAGATTTAAAAAATGGTTTAATTACTCAAAGATAAGCAGCTTTGAAATACGATATACCAAGATCAACATTAAAAAATAAAATAAAACAGACATATCCTAAAAAGTATGGTGGTCAGCAAATATTTACATCAAAAGAAGAAGACATGTTTAAGGCATATGCAATAAAATCATCTGAGTTTGGTTTTCCTGTTCATAAATATGATTTAAGATGCATAGTAAAAGGGTATTTAGAGAAAAAAGGCGTCGTTATACCTCAGTTCAAAAATAATTTTCCAGGTGATTGTGGCGATTGGATTCGATCTTTTTAAAAAGAAATCCAGAACTCACAGTAAGATTTGCAAGCAACATAAAGCGAAAGAGAGCAGAAATAGAAACGACTGTGATTGATTACTGCTTTATAAATCTATCAAATGAAATAAGTAATATATCACCTGATAATATATAGAATTATGATGAAACCAAACTCAGTGATGATCCAGGTAAAAAAAAATATTAACAAAGCGCGGATGTAAGTATCCTGAACGCATCATTAATTCTACAAAGACCTCATTCTCTGTAATGTTTTGTGGCAATGCTAATGGTGAATTGCTACCACCTTATGTTATTTACAAAGCTGAGTTGTTATGGAATACATGGATGGAACATGGGCCACCAAAACCATGTTATAACAAATCAAAAAGTGGTTAGTTTTACTCAACATGATTTGAGGACTGGTTTTTCTCTTTACTTCTTCCAAGACTTAAGAAGGCTCAAAGAAGAAGAAGTCATTATAGGTGATAACGTATCTTCACATTTGAGCATTGCAGTACTGGATGCATGTAAATCAAATAACATAAGATTTGTAGCATTACCAGCAAACTCTACACATCTCACGCAGCCATTAGATGTTGCCTACTTTAGAACTATGAAGATTAACTGGCGCAAAATATTATGTGAATGGAAGGAGAAAAGAAAAGGAAGGAGAGTTGCTTCTCTTCCTAAAGATGAATTTCCTAGACTTTTAGACCGTTTAATTACCAACTTAAATGAACATGGGAATGATAACCTTAGAGCTGGTTTTCGCAAAACTGGAATTTTTCCATTAGACAAGTCTCAAGTGCTTTCACGACTACCATGTTGTAATGTAGGTTTAGACTCAACTACTGATTTAGTAAGCCAATCATTTTTAGATCATTTATGTAAGTCACTGGATGATCCCTCAGATGGTTCTAAAAAACCAAAGCGACGTAAAGTATGTGCTGTCCCAGGTAAAAGCTTATGTTCAACAGATATATCATCTTGTGTTATAAATGAAAGTAATAGATTAAATTCAAATAATGTAGATACACCTATCAGCATTATAAATACAATTGAGACCAACAACATTGACTTTGCTGGCCCAATGACAAATACTGGAACTGCTGAGACTTCTAATCTAATTTTTGCAGATGTAAGTTTAGTTGTAGAAAGTCATACAGAACCTTTAGATCATTCAGCATTAGGCAAAAAGAACTTTCAAAATATTGATAAAACAAAAAATGATTGCAAAAAAAAAATGATTGCAAAAAGGAGAAATTATTAAATCTTGTAGAGAATTGTTACGTAATTGTTAAATGCAATGGAGAGTTATATCCTGGACAGGTTTGTTTATTTATTTTGAGTTATTTATATTTAGCTAATCAATTAGTAAACTTTATAACTAATTAATTTAATAACTAATAATATTTAATAAAACTACTGAAAATTTTTAAAAAAACTTTCGAAATTTTTTTTCTGCAGTTGAAAAAATTAAGCAATTACTATTATGAAAAAAAAATGGGCTTAACTGGAAATGGTCACTACCAGCAGAGCAACTTTTTTTTCCCTAGCCTGCAACAGTCGATTTTATTGAGGAACCAAAGAAAATTTCGAAAAGAGGAATTTATTCAGTTCCAGAACTTTTTCACTAAATTTTTTAAAACATTTTTTTTGTCATTTTTGTTCATATATATCATATATTAATTATTATTTTTAATAGTGAATTGTAAAACAATTATGTTATAATTGCAATATAATGTGCATGACACATTATATTGGTGTTTTTAGAAGTTAAACTAGATGGTTACTTAGAATATTTTCGAGTTACTGTTTAAAGATCATATTAGAAGCAAATTTTGAGTTCCATTGAAACTAGAATTTTGTTAAGTTTTTTTTATCAGTTCTTCATTTTGTAACTATTCTACTATTTTATTTTAGTTTTCCTACTGTTGAAATATGGTTTTAATTTATTAAAGTTTCATGATTTGAAATTTATTTGATTGGTCATAAGCTAACAGTTTATAATTTAGCACAGTTAGGGTAAGAAATTTGTTTACTTTTAACATTTCAAAACTGGGTTTTACTGTTCAATTCTTATGCAATTCAGTTTATGTTATATGTCATACGAATAATAAATAAATTATGTGTTTATTGTATGGGTTCATGAAATTATTCTATCATTAAGACGGGTAGACAGGTTAAAGACCCAGAGGGATATAGCCTTTTTATTTGTTAAAAAAGAGGTTGAAAATTTAAAAAAAATTGATGAAAAATATAGTCAAACTACGTACGTATTCGTTGCCTTGAACACCTCTTAAACAAACTTGTACGCTTTTGGGTGACCCCCTCCCCCGTACTTTATAAAAACCTTTTTTATGATCAACCCCTTTCATACACCCACCCACACCCACAAAGCGCGTGGAAGGAGGGGGTAATGAAAAAACCCCCTCATCGTCGCAGCACAGCACATATTTGCCAGCACCCCTCAAAAAAAAAAAAAGCTAGATCCGCCCCTGTATATAGTTATTACACCAATACATACACTATTACATTTATTATTACAAGAATAATTTTAAAAAATTATTTTATAATTAAAATACTTTTATACAAAAATTTCAGCAGACATAGCCAAGCTTCTTAGAGTTCTTTATTTTCTAAAATTATAAAAAAATTACTATTTTAGCAACGAATTTTGCAACTTTTAGTGAGAAAAAATACCAATAGCTAAAGGTAAATAATAAACTTGCTTAATAGTAATTAATATAATAAGTACTATTCAAACCATCTGTTTTCAAGAAAAAAGGACCCTTTCATTTTGTTTTTATATTATTCAAATATAATATCAAGTAGTGTATTTTACCAACGTTTTCTATCAAAATTTTACCAACACTAGTTTTCTATCAAAACTTTACCAACACTAGTTTTCTATCAAAATTTTACCAACACTAGTTTTCTATCAAAATTTTACCAACACTAGTTTTCTATCAAACTTTGATTAGTTTTAAGAACGATGCAGTAATTGCTGGTAGTGGTGCAATTGAGATTATATGAAAACTAAAGAGTTTCTCCCAGACTAAGAAGTTCAACTTTTAAAATATTAAAAAAGTATTAAAGAAATAGAAGCTCATGCAATTCTTTCAAAAAATGCTTTTTTGTTTTCTTATTTTAAAATTTTTTTATATTTTAAAAATTAGGAAAAACAGAAAAAAATTTAAAGTTTTATATAAGTTGTTGATCTTCAACTAGCAGAACAGCAGTAAGCGTGGACGAAATAAAGAAAATACATTAAATACATAACATTTAAATATGTAATATAACATAAATAATAACATAACATGTAGCATGTAAATATCGACAATAAAAACAGACCTTGAAAATTAAGTGAAGCAGAGTTCATACAATAACGCTTTCCAGTGGGAGCAGGCCCATCGTCAAATACATGACCCAAATGTGCACCACACTAAATTAGTTAAAAATACTTAAACCATTGCTGCCAATTAATAAAGTAGGCATTTTTATACCAACAATTTATAAGGTAGGTTTTTTTATACCTACATTTTATAAGGTAGGTTTTTTTATACCTACTTTAGCAATTGCTGCAATCACGGCCTACTATAATTACACTGTCGGATATCTTGCTTTTCAGAGCGAAAAATTAGAAGGGTAACCTTTCAAAACATATCAGATAGATTGGTCACATTTATCGCAACAAAAACTATAATTGTGTATGGAATTGTGGATAAAATATAAAATTTGTTTGCAAGTATGATAAAAGTCTGATAAATTAGACACCTTTTGCCTGATGATTTTATTTTACTAAATCACCTACACCACTAAAAGAAGAGAATATTATATTGCACTCTGTATGTATGTATGTATGTATGTATATTGTGATATTAAAAATAGTGATACCCTTTTTGAATTAAACCATCAATAAGTGAAGCTGTGCATCTTCAATTCATTTGGCTAAATTCCTCAATTGCCAATCTTCAATTCATTTGGCTAAATTCCTCAAAAATGAAAGTTTCATGTCACAAAACACAGCTGCATTTCCAATACAAAAACTGTTATTGTATTTTTGCTTACTGTTACTTATTGCCCACCATATATTTATCAACTTTAAAAACCTTGAGGCATCTATCCTATTTGAAAAATAATTTTTAATAGCTGCAGAAGTTATAGGATCAAATATTGCAAGATCAAGTGGCACACTTTGTTTATTATATCCAGGATGATGTAATTTATAAGATAATTTGAAACCTTTTTTTAAATTTGACTGAAGTAATTGATCTTTATCATATAGGTTACAAAGTAACTTCCATGATATTTCATCAGCATGTACATTTTTTTTTTTTTAATTTTTGCTTCCAACAAGGCCGCAAGCAACCACTATAAGAGTTGGAAGTTACTGGAAGAGAAAAGATGAAGTTTGTAGAGGAAGATAATGATTGGCAGATGACTTAAAAGATTGCAAATTATATGAATCAGGAAAGCAAGATGCAGGAAGCGAATTCCAAAGAACTGATGTTCGAGGAAAAAAAACTAGATGAATAAGAGTTTTTAGAGCACTAAGAAACAGTCACAGAAAAAGAATGAGACTTAATTGAATGACGAGTAACGCAAGTACATCAATAGGATTAGGAAACTGATCAAAATGAAAAGCAGGGAATATAAAACATTTAGAATTTAGAAAACTGTTTTGCATGTTTTTGAGAAGATGTACAATCATGAAGGTCATTACGTCTGCGTCATAACGTCTGCGTTGATGTATATTGAAGAATAAGGGAATATCATAAGAAAACTTCAATCAGTACACATTTTTTTTTTTACACAGCCAATATTTCAAAACCATGGAGGCAATGGAACATAAGATAATTTAGAGAACAATGAAACATGCATAAGTTCATTAACTACGTCTTGTAAATATAGTATGCCGTTATTTTAAACAAAGTAGTTAAAATTTTAAAAACCAAATAAATAGGACAAATATTTAAAAATACCTGAGCACATAAAACTTCAACTCTTGTCATAAACATAGTGTTATCAGTAATTAATTTTACTTTTCCTTTTTCTAATACATCATAAAAAGAAGGCCAGCCTGTTCCACTATCAAATTTAGTATCAGAGTTAAACAAATTTTCATCGCAAACAACACATTTATAAATTCCTTTTCTGTGATTATCCCAGTATTTACCTGTAAATGCTCTATAAAAAAAGAAGTTTGATCATCATCATCATCATCATCATCATCATCAATTCTCACTTAATGGGGTACCTTATTTACTTTACTCTTGATGAAAAATTTAGGTATTAGTATAGTTGCATAATAAGAATGAATTTTTAAAAAATATGGTAGCTTGGCAACAATATTTTTGGCTACAATTATTTATTTATTCCAATATATTATTAATTGGCTATTCAGCTCAATCAGAATTCAATAACTTAGCTCTTTTCAATTGTCTTTCAATCAAAAATAATATTAATGAAAATGTAAATATATAATGCAGGTACTTTTCACCTGAAAGCTTTCAACAATAAAAAAAGTAAAAAATTAGTCAAGGTCAAGAGAAGCTAACAAAGCTTATATAAAATTATAAGACTAAACAATAATTATAGCCTATAACAATTAATTTTGAATAAATTTTTAATTTATTAAAAAGAGAAACAATTAGCTAAATAATAAATAAACAACCACTAAATTAAAAAATTAAAACTATATTTTTACCAAATTTTTTAAATCCTCAATTGGATAAATCCTTTTTATATACCTTTTTCTTTTTTGATACTGGTTTTTACTATTATTAGTTATTTATCTTAATGCATAAATAAACTATTATTATCATTTTATTATTATTATTATTATTATTATGATTATTTATCCTTAACTGTGCTATTAAAAGAAAAGAAAAAATAAATAAATCTAATTTTTGAGTTTCAGGAAACAAATAGTGGTTATGTGTCAATATGCATCGTTTTGGACAAATGTGATTAGTGGAGTACCACAAGGAAGTGTCTTAAGACCATTATCATTCGTAATTTTTATTAATGACTTATGCAAAATACTACAAAACCAAAGTAAATATTGTATCATATGTAAATATTGTATCATATTGTATCATAAGAATCATATGCTAATGATACTACTGAAATAAAAAATTTTAATGATTATTACACTTTTCATAATGATGTTATTCTGGTGGTTCAGTAGTGTAATTAATACTTTATGAAATTAAATTATGCAAAATGTAAGGAGATAAATATTGCAAACCTTTATGGAATTAAATTACTCAAAATGTAAAGTGATGCATATTGACAAAAACAATAATGATTTCAACTACATCATAACAACAAAAGAAGATTCAGTCCACTTTATTGCATCAAGTTACTGTGAAAAAGACTTGGGCATTATCTTGTGATATGTCTAACGATTTGAAATGGAGAGGAACAAATTAATTATTCATGCCATAAAGCAAATAGAGCTATTGGTATTATGCAATGTACCTTTATATTCTTAATGTAAAGGAATGACATAAATTTATGCAATTCAAATATATAAAGTAATTTATAAAATAAATATATTGAAATGGTACAACTTTGACCAACAAATAGCATTATTTAATAATAGAACATTAAAAAAAAGTACAATTGTAAACTGAAATCAGAGCTGGTAAATAACTACCAAAATACAATTTCTTAACAAACCACATTGCAATTATTTGAAATAACTTAAACTCTGTTACAATCAGTGCACAGAACTTAAATTATATCAAATGTTTAATAGACAAAGAAAATGACTTTAAAATTTAACTCTTAAGAAATATTTAATAAAACATTTAGACTTAAATACAGAACCTGACAACCTGCAGAACCTGACAAGTTAGGTTCCACAGGAGTATCTGCTCCTGTTTCAGCACTTTCTTATCATTATTATTATTATTAATAAATGTTATTTACTTTAAGAGTAGATAATTCCTATTGGTAGATCAACTAGCAACTAGCCAGGGATACTTTTATCGAGAAAGACAGCAATTTGGCCATGAGGAATACTAGCTACAAAAGCTGGTAATCAGCTAGCAAAAGTTCAGCTAGCACTATTATTATATTACTTATTCATATTTATATCATATATCATCAGCGTTCGAAATAGTTTTTCAAAGCTTGCCAATCAAATGTAATTTTAAAACAGATTATTTTCCATCGAATTTTTCGATATAATTTATCAAACTTATTATCATCCGTCTTTTTTGATTCCATTCTGCCTCAAATGTAACTACTGCTCTGGCCTGTTCATTTGGAACAGGCCAGAGCAGTAGTTACATTTGAGGCAGAATGGAATCAAAAAAGACGGATGATAATAAGTTTGATAAATTATACAAACAAGTTGAGAAGAAAACTTCTAAAAAGAAAAAAGACCAATCTGTCCTCTCAGATTCAACTCTCTCTGATTCCGGAACTGAAGTTGATGCTTTACAAAATAAGAATTTTATTTTGACTAAATTCGATTTTAAAATAGCAATTTTCACCAAATTTTATAATTTAAAATAAAATGACTTTTATTTTTCATTCTTAATATTGTTATTAAATTTAATTATTTAATATACCCATTTTATATCATTAAATTAATTAACTTAGGCATTGTTTACCCCAACAAAAAGCAAACTAGAAAGAAACTATTTCTGAAGTCTCCAATTGGTGGTAAGGCTTCATTTGTCACAACCACACCACCATATTTCAGAGGGTTGTCAAACACAATGTAAGGTCACCGGTTCAGCTGAAGTTTGATTTGGCTGTGATAAAGTACTTAACAGACAGTAATCTTGCCTTCAACCATATCAACAAGGCAGCATTTCAACTTTGTCAACTACTTGGATCCAAAGTTCCACGTGAAGTCTGCCAGAACTATGGTTAGAGCAAAACCTCCTCTATTTAACCGTTTGGTCAAGGAGGCAGTGACAAACAAGATTGTAACAGATCTAAAAGACAATACCATTGGAGTGGCTTTCACAACTGATTTGTCTTCATCAAAGTAAATCATTTAACACATCTTCACATACATCTCAAAACATTGCTGAACTTCTTGAAAAGACAATTATTGAGATTGTAGGCCTTCCATCAAATGTCCACAAGACATGCACAAGTGATAATGCAGCTAATATGTTAGCAGCCATAAAGCTAACAGAGGAAATTCAGGAAGGCCTTGGTAGATACTCATTAACCACAAGGTTAAGTATAGGTGTTGACCATATACTTAACCTTGTGGTTAATGAGTATCTCAACATCCCTGAAGTAAACAATCAGTGTAAACAATCAGTGTAAGGAGGATTCAAACATTGAAACTTGTAATTCATTTCTTTAAACTTTTATTTTTAAGTTTGGATTATACATTTATTATAAGTATATATTCAGTGCCGGCTTGAGTAAGTGTGAGGCCTGACGCGAGTTTAGTTTGTGAGGCCTTCAATGAAAACCTAAAAAAAAGGAAGGGGTTTAAGAGTACTAATGTACGAGGGAAAAATTGTGTTTTTATATAATTGTCTTTTAAATATAAAATATTTAAACATATATAAATAAAATATAATATATAATATATAAATACTCAAGAGTGTCACTAGTTTATTATATTGAACAAAAATACATGTTGTAATATGTTTTTCACAAAAATCATATATTATGCACATTATTATTTTTATTTTGATTATTAAATCTTCTATAGAAAACTTTAAAAAAAATTCCACCTAATGGGGTCCTGCAGGGCCTTTTTAGAAAGCTAGAGATATATAGCTCTTTATCTAGCTTCACAGAGCAATGTGAGGCCCTTTTGGCGCGAGACCTCACATAGCCGCATTGCTCGCATAAGGTCTGAGCCAGCCCTGTATATTTTATATTATATATCATTTATTTATGTTTATGTTTAGTTATTATATACAAATTTGGTTATTACATGTCGGAATAAAACCTTTGTAGTTGGCTGGGAGCTATTTCTTAAAAGGTCTTTTTTTAAAAAAAACTCCACTTAAAAGGTTTGGGCCCCTAATTATGCAGGACTCGGGGTCTTGCACCCCTGTTGCCTTCTCCCCTTTAATCAATCATTGATATTATCATATATTGTATAGTGTAAGACAACTAATTTCACGGTTTAAATCAAGTTGCATTTTGTATAACTTAGTTTGATTTATTTTATCAATATTTCTTATAGTTGAATTTGTCAAGATCATTGTACCTGTTGAAACCCGCTGGAATTCCAGCTTGATGATGATGCAATCTATTCTAAAGTTAAGACCAGCTCTAGAGAGGATCAGAGAGGACTTCAGCAAGGGAACTGATCCCAAGTTAAGAAAAAAATTCCTACATCAAAAGAATTTGAACCGGTGAATGAGTTAGATTTCTTTCCAAATTATTTGAATTTGTTTTCATTTTTTTTGTTTTTTAAATTGCTTTGAATATTTAATTATGGAATATCAAGTCCTATTTCAGGGGGTAAGGAGAACTTTTTTCTACTAAAGGCATTGAAAATTTTAAATTGCCTAGGCCATTTTTAAGAGAAGTAGGGGCCTGGTTCAGATAAAAATTTAAAAAATAATTGTCAATAATTGTAATAATTTTTTTACAGATTGTTGCCATCATTGGTCCACTCACCAAGATTAAAGAGATGTCTTTTTTCTTCTGACCAAAAACCAACCATTTGCTATATGGTGTCAAAAATTTTTAATATTGATGGCTACCTAAATTCTCAATTCAACAAACCAAAAATCAATGAGGAGACCAAAGTATTCTGCAAAACCATACAGTCAAAGTTGGAAAAAAAATTCCCGGTTTGTGGGACCAAAAACAAGCTCTATGCTTATGGAACAATTCTCCACCCATTTTACAAAGGACTCACACTTGGCCAACATTTAAGTTCAAATTACTGGGAAATGATTGAGCTGATAGTCAATCATTTCCCTGGTTTTTGGAATTTAAATTTAAAATTCAAATATTTTCAGGTTTAAAAATATTTCTTTTTTTTATAATCTTTTTGTTTTTAGGACTAAAATGAGGTCTTCTCAGTCTAGCCAGCCCACCCAGTCACTGTTTGAGGCAGCTATTAGCCCTATGCAGTTGGAAATGAACAGGTACCTCAACTTAACCGACCCTCCTCCAGCTGATGTTAATGTACTACACTGGTGGAAAAGGCATCATCAGGAGTATCCTCTTATTGCCAAGTATGTCAGAAAATACCTTTGTATTCAGGTAAAAAAAACTATTTTGAAGATATAATTTTTTATGAATAAAATAAGCTTTGTTTAAGGTTTAATTTTTTAGAAAGGGTAGGGGCACGCCAATTTCCTAAGTTCAAATAACTGAATTCAGTAAGTTTTTCACAGTCTATTTTACTTAATTTTTTGAACATTTGACACTATTAAATTCATTTTATTTTTCAGATATTGTCTGCTAGCTCTGAGCGAGTCTTCTCAGCCTTCTGTAGGTGACCTACAGAAGGACAAATCTTGATGTTGAGAATGTCCACATGCTAGTTTACTGTAAAGAAAACTTGCTAAAGGTTAATATCTCCGCAAGGTTTTACAAGGATGAAAGAGAGGAGGATGCTGAAGAGGAACATCTTCAGGATGAAACAACTGAAGTATTGGTTGAAGGTTCAGCCAAAATTAATTTTAGTAAGGAAAAGGGTAAAGGACATAAAAGAAAGTTAGATGTCAGTCTTCAACCCAAGGCTGATTCTTCTTCAACCAGCCAACCTAAAAATTTTTCAAGCATATGAGCTGGAGCCTCTTCAAGCAACAGAGATGGAAATCCATCAACTATTAGCTTACAATGCATTGAAAGTGATTGATTTATATTAAAATGTGGAAAATGTTCCTTTTTGTTCCTTTTGTCAAGTTTGTATGTAAAAATATTGTTTAAAATCAGGAATAAAGTATAGTATTATTTTCTCATTCGTTATTTCATAAATGCCTGGTCTCAAACATTTATTGTTTAAAGAGATAGTTGCGATAGAATGACCACCAATAATATATAGTGGGGTATAGCCTTTAAATTATATTTTTGCTTGTAAAGATAATAAACATATTAACTAATTTTTTTCCAGTCTTTGAAACCTATTTTACATTCACCCTTCTTCAGTAGTTCAATTTTAAAGGAAGTTAAACACTTATTTCAGTGTTTACAAATTCTTTTGGCGCACTTATTCCGTTTCACACATATGTCGAATTGCACTTATGCTTATTTTTGCAATTGATTCCCACTTAAGCCAGTATTTTTAAATACCTTTGGTGCATTTATGGCAGTGTTTGCAAGTGCTTCGCCCTTATGTAGAATTGCAGTTATAAAATTTGCACTTATTTAGTTACTCCTCAGTTAGACCTTCACCGCCACTCCTGATGAGTTATAAAACCCACCCTTGCCCTATACCCAGTGCCGCAGACAGCCAACTCAGACCCCAGGGAAAATTTAACTGCGACATCTACCTAGAGGCCATCCATAAAGAACATCTTCCAAAAAGGAAAGGTGAGAGGGGTCAAGACAAAAAGGACAAGGGAGAGGGGGAAGGTTGTCAGAAAAGGACGTTATTTTATAGATTTTTTACTTAAGTTTTATCAACATGGAAAATTATGTAAACATGTGTTATTATGAAGATAATATGAGATCAAAAAAATTTTTTTTGTTAAAATAGGAGGAGGGGGTCAAGATTTTATGATGTCCTTTACAAGGGAGTATAGGGAAAAAGGACAACCGGTGATAAAGGGAAGGGGGAGAATGGGTCAAAAATTGCCTAAAAAATGATGACGTCCTTTATGGATGGTCCCTTAGTTAGAAATATGCACTATTTAATGAAATTTTTTTTAGAATTTTTTTTCTTTTCTTTTGCTCCTTCTTTTTTTTAAAGGTCCTTTTTCTTACAGGTCACAGAGCAATGTACGCTGACCACCCCCTCTCTCTACAGTCGTGCCTGTACCTGGGTAGTGTACTTAAATAAAATAAAAAAATTTGAAGATTTTCAATATTAATTTAAAAAATACAAATTAGAATTTGAAAAAATTTGATTAATTTAAATTTGAATTATGAATTTGATTAATGTTGACCATTTTGAATTTGAGAATGCAAATTCGAAAATTCGAAACTGAGATAAAATTCAAATGAATTCGACCAAGTTTAACTAGAGTTGTTAATGTATAATACAATTTACAATTTAATTTAACTAGAGTTGTTAATGTATAATACAAACTACAGTAATGAGTATTCCTGTTATAAAAGCAGTTATAATACTGCTTATAATAATACTGCAACAACAGTAATATTTAAAAATTATTTTTATTTGAGTACATATTTACTTTTTGGTAAAGTAATATTTGAGCATTTATTTACTTTTTTTTTGTTAATTATACTGAGTTAACAAATGCTATTTGTATACAAAATAAATGTTATAAATATTTAATGTATAAACTCATTACAATTACTGTTAAATTAAAAACCAGAGATATAGGTCTTGAGACTAAAGTCTTGGTCTAGAGACATATCAAGACTCATATTCAAATGTCTTGGTCTTGGAGTCTTTGACTTGGTCTTGAAAACTTGAAATATTGGTCTTGGTCTCGGACCTTTATTGTCCTGTAATTTCTTGATTCTTACAAAAAATATTATGGATATTTATTATTATTATTATTATGGATATTTATTATTAAAAAATAATGGATATTTTAGTAATTAATAATAAATCGTTGATCACCGCAACTTTCAGCTCTTATGAAAATTTGCACCTAAAAAGATGCATACTCTATTTCTTTACCCATACCAGTCTTTTTTAGACTGCAAAATATATTGTGAAATTAAGTTGCCTGTTTCACTTTAAGTACATAAAGTACTTAAATAGAATATGTAAATGAACTTTTATTGATTTTTTTTTGTGGCTACAGGCTTATCATGTCTGCTATATGCGAGCTATTCTTAGCTTCATAGTGTGATATTCATGCAACATTTTTTAATTGTACATTTTGTTTTTATCAATGCATATTTTAGTGTTTGTGTGTGTGTGTGTGTGTGTGTTTTAGTTAATACCATTATTTGATAATGATATTAACTAAAAAACTTTGTTAATGGTATTAACAAAGTTTTTTAGTTAATACCATTATTTATCAAATATTTAAAACTTCTTTATAAAAATATTAACATTAAATTCCAAAACAATTTTTCATCATCCTAATTTTAAAAATCAATAATTCAATTTTTGTTTGACTAAAAGTTAATTTTAATTCTAATATTTTACCGTTCTGTTCCTGACTTTTGCGTGACAGCATATTGTTCAGGAGTCAGCTTAGCTTTTAATTGTTCAGTTGTCAGTTTTACAGGGAAATCCTCATTTAATGATGATGAGCAATGTCCTTGCAATTAAAAAAAAATTAAAAAACATTTTATTTTAATTTGAAAATATCACTAAGTAAAAATTATTTTTGTTAAAGTCAAAATATTTGCTTTTTTCAAAATATTTGTACTTTATATATATGGCAAATATATTAATGCTGTTATCGTTGCAAACCTTCTCAACAATTGTTTGAACCATAAAATGTTTAAAAAACTAATACAAAAAATATTATTGCAATTCCACAGGCTTCACAATGTTCTGAAAAGTGATAGAAAAATTAATAAAAATGTAGATATTTATTCATTTATTTAACATTTATTCAATTTATAATGTGAAAACTCAAACTGCCTCCTAGTAACTACCCAGGGCAATTAACTTATTAACTGTGAATTTCATATTGCAAATATGGTTTATTATATTCCATATTGCAAACAAACTATTGTTTATGATATTTCATATCATGATTTATTTATACTAAATTAAAATGATATAAAATGATACCAATAATATAGCCTTGGCTTTGAGAACCTTATCTTTGGCCTTAAAAATAACCCTAATATCAATGGTTGACTTTTTACAGTTTCCTGGAAAAGTTGAAAAGAACAAAAACACCAATGATGACATCATTGGTGTTTTTGTTCTTTTATAAATTCCACTCCTATGAATAGTATCATAGGAGTGGAATTTATACATTTATTGAGAGTTTAGACTTGGCAGCATTTACATATTAAAAAAAATCAAAAAATTTGTTTTTTTAATTATTTACTAAAATTATATTAAATTTTTGCATTTGTTCATGTTTGCAAATAAATTTAATATTTGAACATTTTCAGTTATGTAATTTGAGGTTCTTGGTTTTAGAAGGCAAGCTTGCAAAAATGTAATCTATGAATTTCTTATAAAAAAAAACAAATTGATGAGCATGACAAATTGACTGTTGCGTGCATCAAATTGATTCCTAAAAAGTTGCACAGTCGGCTAAAATACAACAAAAGTTACAAAAAATAAAAGACATAGTAATATTGTCATATTTCAAACCAAAATATAAAATTTTGGGGGAAGGGAATCCGTTTCTGTCATAAAAATTGAGTTTAGATTACTCTAAATATTCACTTCCCTTCAGGGAGTTACTACAATCAAGAGGCTGCTCATTTATTATTATTTTTTTAAATTGTTGTTGAAGTCTTTTCTCAATCCTAAAACTTTGACACATGAAAAAAAAAGATAACAAACAAAACTATAAGTATACATTGTAATTTGAGTTATCCTAATTAAAGTAATTTATAAAAGTTTGTGCCACTTAAAGATTAAAGATTTAGTAAATTATGAGGTTTAAATAAAGAATGGAGAAATCTCCATTAATCTCAGATTACTAAACTTCATATTATCTCAGGAGATGTTATGAAATAATTAAGAAATTTGGGATTATTAGGAGACTTGAGGAAAATCTTTTGGATTATCTGCCTTTTTTTTATTGTGCTCACCATCTCTTAGCTCCTGATTTCATTCTTTACCTCTATAAATCTGTTTTTGTCCTTGCATGAAATAATGCTGTCATATTAAGGCTGGTTCTTCTAATTTTATCCCAAATGTTGCTTTCAAATGGGCTCGAAAGCTTGAGCACCATAGAATTCTATTGTTGTAAGGTTGTATCTCTTTCTCTTTTCAACAAATAGCAGGGCCAACGACACAGGTTTTAAAGTGGGGGTGGGGGGCACAATCATCAATTTGTGAAAAAAAAAGTCCTTTAGAAAAAAAGTAGGGGGGGGGGCATGAACCCCATGGCCTGGTGTCGCCGGCCCTGAATAGTACCATAATTGCTGCTTAAGTAAGCTAATTATCACTAGTCTCATAAACCAAAACTCAATTTTGCTTGACTTGTAATTCAGCAAAGTCAAATCCATTTATTATAACTGTTTCTTCATGATCAAAAAAACTGGTTTTTTATCTGGTTTTTTATTTCCAACATGTTTTGGAATTCTCTCCCATTTATATCTTTTCCTAACTGTGCTTTATGTTAAGTGTTTCATTAATGGCTTTCCCTTAAACTTTCTTTTTCTTCTTCTCATTACTTTCAACTTGATTGGTGAACTTGATTGATTCACTTTCAATGAAGTTGCAAGCAACCTCATTGAAAATGAATTTATCTGATGCTCAGGGAAAAAAAATTTATTAATAAAAGTTTTCTGAGCATGAAGAAACAGTTACAATAAAAGGATGCAACTTTACTAAATGATAAGTCACTCAGGCCTTTTGATGGTTGAACACAAAAAAATAGCTCACTTGAGATCATGGTAGTAGCAGTCATGATAGCCTAAAATAGCTAATTAAAGGATAAAAGATTAAAAGATGGAAAAATTAAAAGTAGGAGTAAGAAAACGGAATAGATAAAAGCAATCATATCAGATGCTAACTGAGCAATCAATATAAAGTAAATTGTATATATATATATATATATATATATATATATATATATATATATATATATATATATATATATATATATATATATATATATATATATATGTATATATATATATATATATATATATATATATATATATATATATATATATATATATATATATATACATATATATATATACATATATATATATATATATATATATATATATATATATATATATATATATATATATATATATATATATATATATATATATATATATATATCCATAAGACAGCAGTGTTAACAAATTTTAAAATTTAATATTTGGACATTCTGAATTATTAAACTTTACATTTTTTCATGTTTTATTGGTCGGTACCACTGGTTAAAATTTGAAAGATATCTGAGAGATAACTGCAAAATTTCAAATTTCTGTCCCACTTTTACATGGAATTACCCATTTGGCACTCTAAATGATCAAATAGTACTATGATTATCCATAGGATTCTCTACATTTCAGAATTTTCTGAAAAATTGTTTCTTTTATGTGTTTTTTTTAAACCACTAACATAAAATTTTCCAGGGTAACAGAAACACTCTAATACTGGATATACTCTTTAATTTGTCAGATAACTTCAATTATCTCTGTCAGATAAGATTGTAATGATTGCCATATAATTTTTTTTGGACATTATAAAATAATTTCCGTTGAACATTATTAAATGCATATCACACAATATTTCCATTTTGATATTAATTCTGCACAAAGGAATTTTTTCTGTGAAAGCACTCATAAAATGTAGCATTAAATGCTTTTTTCTATGTAAAATAAACAATATGAACATGATAATAACATGCAGATACCCATAAAATTCTGCTGGGTGTTGTTAACCTATGACTAAGAGATCTTTCCAAGACCATATGACTAAGAGATCTTTCCAAAATCTTGTAGAGACAATAAATTTGAAATATTACGTCTTGAAACTTAATAAAAATTGTCAAAATATACTTTTTGAAAATTCTTTTGGTTTAATACTCGGACATTTTACCTCAGGATTTAAATACCTGTTGATTTAAAAATATATATATATAGAACAAAAAAAAATTTAGAAACTTTTAATTTTTTTTGCAATTATGTTTGTCTTTAAAATGTACATTTTAAAGACAAACATAATTGCCAGTCTGAACCCTAATCCTTAATAGGAATGCATGTGTGTGAAGCCATGTGTTAGTATTTGTGTTTTTGAAAATATAAGTACTTGAATCTGTGTGTGTAAGTGCATACACACATATACTTGTACAAATTTCCTGAAATATATATGCACAAAACTTATCACAGTTTAGTTGGGTTGAAATGTAATTGATGACATCATTGACTATTTGTCAATGATGTCATCATATCATATTTATATTTCTCTCCTTTTAATAAGTCATTAAAAAAGACTTATGTGAAATGAATATAATGAAATCCATACCCAACCAAACCCTTCTCCATAAGTGTTTGGTTAGAGCACAGTTAGCAATAAAGAAAAACTTTATGGTTGGTATGGTTATTAATGATACTTGTTTTACATAAAATCTAGGACTCGCTTCTTACGAACTTAAAAAAGGGAGTGCCTGAAATACATTTCCACAAATTATTTCAATTAATTATTTATAATCATTGTTGTAATCAATAAACTAAAACATAAAAATTTAATTTTAGTTGCATAAAATAATTTAATTAACTTAACTACTTTAGTTTTATTACAAACAACCATTCACATAAATTCTATTTCTTTTTGTTTTTAGAAAACATTCAACATAAAAACTTATACCAATACAACTTGCACCCAATGGAGATATTATCTGAATGGAAGCTTTCCCACTTTTTATGTCGCTCGGTGATACTTTGACCACTTTTCTACTCATAACGGAGTAAGCAAACAATCTTCTTCTACAGTGTTTAAAATTTTGTTTACCAATACAAAGAAACACAACAAGACACCTTGGTAACATGTTAATCTTCGGAAATCTTTTATATTTGATTTATGTAATTTATTTATCGTCAAAAAAGCATTTTTATTACTACGGGACGAAAGGAAAAACGTTACGTACTAGTATTAGTATACTTTTACAACTATCCTCTACTTTTGATCACTACAAAAATTAACAAATTTCAATTTTTTTTTAACATTATTAAAAATAAAATTTACCATGCATTATAAAGCTATTAAGTAATGTAAGAAGTAGTATAAAACCTCCTCGTGTATTTACTTGCATCAGAACATGTTGTTTTCTATAATTCGTAACACAATAATAATAAGGGTTTTGATATTAAATCGACAATTAAGTACGGTTACGAGTGCCAATTTTGCAGTCCGTCGTCAAAAACGGGACTGAACTGGTTTTATCATAGTCATACATAGTCCGGCCAGTTTAAGAGCGCTATTGTTTATCTTATTGTTAGCTTATTTTTAGAACCCAGTCTACCAATGAGTGCACACTTTTTGTAAACAAGAAGAATATTTACAAGAAGATTATCGATTTATCCTTGATTTTTGCAAATGCCTTGTCTTAATTGTTGCATATTTGGTTCTGGAACTTCTCGAAGAAGTATAAATCTTTTTCTATTTGAAATATTTTCTTCCGATGATGATGTTTATAACAAAGAATCAAGAAGAAAAGTTTTACAAATTATAAATAAAAATATATCTTAAGTTATAATGTATTATAACTAATAATGAAATATGATATCAGATAACTTTTTTGTTGGATCGACAGGTTTACTACCTTCAATAAATCAACCAGTTAAGAGCTTTTCATTGGCAAATCCTTCTTTAAGCAGAATCCCAGTGGGCACAAGAACGTTTTGCAAACGTTTTTTAATGGTCCCGTAAAAACGTTTTTTAATGGCTTTTTAAAGGTCCATATGAAACGGTGACCGGACGTTTTCCTAAAAACGTTTTATGAACGTTTTTAATGGTCCCGGAAAAACGTTTTTTAATGGTTTTTTAAAGGTCCATATGAAACGGTGACCGGACGTTTTCCTAAAAACGTTTTATGAACGTTTTTTAATGGTCCCGGAAAAACGTTTTTTATTGGTTTTTTAAACGTCCATATGAAGCGGTGACCGGACGTTTTTCTAAAAACGTTTTTTGAACGTTTTTTAAGGGCCTCACGAAAACGTTTTTTTATTGGTTTTTATTATGTCTAAATGAAGCGATTTGACGTTTTCAACAATTGCCCTAAAAATCTTTTCTATGTTTAAGTTATTTAAGTAAATAACTTATGTTATACAGAAAAAAAATCTTCTACAAATAAAAATTTAGGTGTAACAGCCTAGGTCTGGATAATTTAATAAATTTCTAAAAGTTTAATTTTCTGTTTATTTATAATATAAGCATACAAAAATAAAAAATAAAACATTTACAATATAAACATACAAAAATGTAATAAAATAATTGTTATGATACTCTATTAAGAGCTCTCTTCAAATGATCTTCTACTTATCGACCAAATCGAACTTTGATGCATGCGACACTAATGTTTCTAAAAAGCAAAATACTATAGAAATCTAGTACATATTCCAACTTGGATTCCAACTAGTACATCTTTTCGAAAATAAAAAGTCAACATTTATTTACATACATGTTCCACCCATAGGCTTAAAACTTGATGACAGTTCATCATAACAATAAATTCCAGTAATGCTTCTTGGTAAGTCTTTTTTAACTTGATGAAAAAAAGTTCCATATATTATTTATTAACGTGTTGGAAATACTAACATATTTTCTAACTTGATGAAAAATATTTATCTGGTTTTATTCTAAACTAAACTTTTAATTAAACCAGATAACACTCTTTGAAAAACTTACATTCCGCAACCTTTTGCACTTTAATATCAAGACTTGGTTCTCTTGCAAAGAATTGTGATGTTGTACTGTTTCATTTAAAAATTAATGCTAAAAAACAAGTACAAATAACTGCACCCTTTAATCTTCTATATAGACTTACATTGAAGTATTTAACTTATAACAAGATACAACACCAATTAAAAAACTTTTCAAAAGGTTTGCATATATGTGAACTAAATATAAAAAAAACCTGTTTCTTGAAATTTCAAACTCGAAGACTCTAAAGTTTTGAATCAAACTTTATGCATGCATTACACATCTCTTCTTTACTTTAGTCAAGATATAGTTTCGTCAATATATCTTCTCACCATTCTTAATAAGTTTCTAATAACTCTTTATCAATATTTTTGTACTTACCTAATTTGCAGTCATTTTCCAAAATTTTTTATAATCAATGATTGTTACAACTAAATAAACTATTCCGTTTAAGCTGAAAAAAAAATATTGCTTAATATTATTATGTACAAATTACCCAATAAAGATCCTGAGGAGAACAAGTTATTTTTAGTAGAAATTCTACTTGTATAAATAAAGTAGAGTGATTGGTAGCTGGAGCAGAAATAATCTAGATAGAAATAGCTTCAAAAGATTTATTTACAAAATATTTTCAACTCAAACATACCTTGTTTTCATTTTTTTTTGTTACTCATACTTAAGAACATTAGTTTTACTTTTTTAGTAAATTAAAAAAAAAAAAATTATATACAATATATAAATACAATATATATATATATATATATATATATATATATATATATATATATATATATATATATATATATATATATATATATATATATACATATATATATATAGTATACTTTTTTTGTAAAAAAAAAAAATTATATGTATAAGTTAAGTAAATAACATTTGTTATACAAATAAAAAGTTCTTAACCCTCTATAATGCCATTTTTTTTTGGAAAAAACTGCTGTAGTTGGCTGAACATGTGCTGATTTAAAAAAACTGTATTGTTTTTAAAACATCAAACTAGACAAGGGAAATCACTCTTTAAAATCAAAAGTAAAGCTAGTAATGCTGAAATAAGAAAAATTTTGCTTTGTAGCCTAATGGCAACAGTGCATAATAGAGAGTTAATAAATAGTAATTTAGATGCATCACTTAGACTTTTAAAGTTTTTTTTATTTGTTTTGTATTCATTTATAATGCGAGCGTACAAATACTAAATAAATTATTTGTTATTCAATTCGATCTGGAGCTCTTTTCAAATGGTCGCCTATTAACTTATCGACCAAATCAAATTTTGTTGATTGTGACACTAATGCTTCTAAAATATAAAATACCATAGAAATCTTTCATGCATTTTAAAGCACATACAAAGAGGATTACATAAACACACTTCCACAAAAAACATTTTATATCAATATTTAAAAATTACCAATAATTGCTTTATACAATAATGTTTTTCTAAATGATCTTTTGCCATGTCTTCCTGCTTTGTTAAATAACGATTGAACATTTTTAGACATTGTTTCATCTAAAACTTTATTAACTGAGGCTGAAATTGAACTACCACCTATTTGTTTAAGTTGAAGGACCTACAAAATTTATAGAATATCATTATCAATGCTAATTTTTAAATTGACATAAAATTAACAATATCATTCAATCAGATTTATTTAGAATAACACTATATATTAATATAAACAAAAAACATACCAACAAATGAAACTTTTCTTTATTATCTAAAAATATTTCTCTTTCATCAAACTCTCTTATATCATTTGATTTATAAATATAAAATAAGGAATCTTCAGGCTCAGTCCTTCTTCCCAGCTTTTCCACTGCACATAAAGATTTTTGTATTTCAGATTTTATACTTGCTAACTCCATAAATATTGCATATTGAAAACCTAGTATAGATAGATTAGAACTATTTTAAGTACAAATTTTATACGAATTCAATAGAATCATCAGTTGATTTATTAAAAATTGTGTATACTGTGACAACTTTCAAAGAATAAAAGGTTAATAATTATAAACATACGCCTTTCATCCATCGGTTTAAAGCTAGCTGGTGGTTCGTCATAAAAAAAAGTACCACCAATGCCTCTTGGAATAGTTTTTTGAACTGGTTCCAAAAATGAATCATGTTGACAAACAGATGACAAACTAGATTGAACTGTATTGCTTTGATAGAAATTTGAAAAATCTAAATCTTCTTCTAAATTCAAAACATTCTCTTCTTGATATTTTTAAGTAGATACTATCTTAGGATGTTTGCTAGGAGATTTAATAAATAATCTTGAAGAAAATAATGACGATTCAGCAACCTTTTCAACTGTAATGTCAGGACTTTTTTCTCTAATGTGAAAACGATTGCTGTATGTTGCACTATTACATTCTAAAATTGATATTAAAAAATAAATAAACAAGACTGTATTATTTCAATCAGGTACTTGCAATAAATTACCTGAACAAAGAAAACTGACAACATTAATTTTAAAAAATATTTTAAAGTTTAAAAGTGTGTGTGTTAAGTTTTAAAAAACCTGTTTCCTGAAAATCAGAATTGGAAGACTCTGAGTCAAACTTCATGCAAACATCGCACATCTCCTTTGTTCCCTTGTCAAGATTTATTTTTAATAATATATATTCTCTCCATCCTTTATCAGGTGAAATCCAATTACTAATATAGTAGTTTATTTGTTTTTTGTCCTTTGGAGGCCAATATACAACATTTTTGAGTTCATCTACCCAATCCACAGGTACAGTCATTTTCTTTTGTTTTTCATCTTCAATGATTGTCACAACAGAATAAAGTCTTTTAATTGGGCTTAAATCAAAAACATAAAAAAGTGATTCCTCAAATTTATAATAAAAAAGTGACCACATAGATTTTCTTATGTCAGCATCAGTAATCAGACCTATTTATATAATAAAATATAAACATTTTATAAGTAACATTTGTAACAAAATATTTATTCAAAAACTGTTTTCTCATCAAACTTACCTTGTATTAGGTTGTGATCGTTTTCTTGTGACTGTTCTTTCTTCTTTATTATTCATAATTGAGAGCAGTTCCTTAAATATATATATATACATATATATATATATATATATATATATATATATATATATATATATATATATATATATATATATATATATATATATATATATATATATATATGTATATGTATATATATATATATATATGTATATTTATATATATATATATATATATAATATATATGTAAAAATATATATATATATATATATGTATAAATATATATATATATATATATATATATATATATATATATATATATATATATATATGTATATATATATATGTATAAATATATATATATATATATATATATATGTATAAATATATATATACATATATATATGTATAAACATATATATACATATATGTATAAATATATATATATATATATATATATATACATATATATATATATATACATATATATATATATATACATATATATATATATATATATACATATATATATATATATATATATATATATATATATATATATATATATATATAAATATATATATATATATAAATATATATATATATATAAATATATATATATATATATATATATATATATATATATATATATATATATATATATATATATATATATATATTATACACTTATATATAAGATTTGCCACCAAAGATATATGAAAATACTTATAGTTTAACATATAGTTATAATAAAGAATAAAAAAATTGAAAATATTGAAAAAATATCAAAAAACCAAAAAAACAGGAAACAATTATAACAATAATAAAAATAATATTAATAATTTATATATATATTCTTTTAATTAATTAATACAACTCTAGTATAATTCATGTATTGAACTAAACATTAAAAGTAGTAATAGATAATAAAAAAGTTAAGCTTAGAATAAATTGTGCAACAGTGTACTAATAAGAAAGCCATCTTTTACTGGTAAACGAACACATTTGTTAACCAAAGTATCTTTATGTTTAACCCTGACAACATGTCGAACATTACTTCTTAAGAAATATACATCTACATCCTTTGAGTTCAAAAAGTGTGTAAAATAATTATCCATACAATCTTTTCTATAATAAAAGCACGAGTAATGGTCATTCCCTAAATCAACTTTTATGAAAACCACACCATGTTTGGTTAAGAAGCAACCATCTTTTAAGTTGGTATTAATTTTAGATTTTTTTTGCTCAAACTTAATAACATGATTGGTTTCATTAAACCTTTTACATATTTGTGATATAGGATTATGTTTAGATCGAACTAATCTTTTAATCTGCTGTAATAAATTTTCAAATGGAAAAGCAGATAAACTGTCAAGAGGAGCATTGTAAAACACAACATCATCACATATATGCAGAAGACTATGTATGTTATAAACACAAAATAGTTGACCAAATATTTCGGTTGAGTTTATAACCAAATATTTAATCAGCCGACGAGCATTCTCTATATTTGAGTTTCGAAACTCAGCATTACTGTTACATAAAATCCGTATTGAAATAGATAAACTTAGGAAATGTTTATATGTACGTAAATCAATGATGTCTTTTAACACTATTATGCCGTAATATAGTAAAAAAGAATGAAATTCTGTTGCTTTCCATCTATCTAAATCAGAGAGAGACCTAGACTGTCTAGCAAAATCACTGGGCAATTTTCCATTTATCTGCAATAAACTGTTTGAAATTTGGTCTAACATGTTTAAAGAAATTTTTCCATGATTGGTTCCTTTAATCCCACCCTTAAAAAAATATAGAATTCTCCGAGTAGCTCCTAAACAAACAAGGTGCATATAGTCCAAAGTAAACATGTTTATAAAATCAAGGGAATGTACTTCACTGAATATAGACTTCTCATGTTGGTGACATCTTCCATTGTGATCTCTGTCAGCATATGTATAGTTAAGAAATTCGATATTTGTACGCAAATCTACATTTCCTTCTAAATGAGAAAAAACAATTCGATTTAATATATATCTTCCAACAATAGTACATTGTTCACAAGAATGATAACCGGTATGATTAACTATACCTTTTAACAAGGAGCGAGCAGGGGCATCACAAATAAAAGCATAAATTTGAATCATGTAACTTTTGTCATTAACTACAAACGGAGTGATTGTTATTATTTTTAACTCATCTGAAAAATCTTTTAAAAATAAATGACTTTTAGGCTTAATTGATCCACAATACATTCCAATCAAAAACGGATTGTAACCTTTAATGAGTCCAACAATAGGCCACAGCTGTGTAGAGCTGGATTTGTACAGTGGTAAACCATCTATATTAAAGCTTAAAGAAATGTTGACATCAAGAATTGAATGACAAATTATTTGATTAGTGATCTGTTTTTTCAATCCAAGATATATATAATTCCCACCTTCAACATTTTTGGACCAAATACTTCTTTTTGTTTTTAACAAGGTTCTACAATCCAAAGGCACTTTAAACTTATATTCAGAAAATAAAGCTAAAATTTCATTGGTGCATCGTCTGGTACAGTTATTTTTAAGTGACCATT
>NC_061164.1:24490649-24493149 GCF_022113875.1 Hydra vulgaris
AAAACCCTTTTTTGCGTTACCATTAAATAAAATGTTTAAAAAAAGTTTTCACAGACTTATTATGTCAAATGTTGGTTGTTTCCTAATTATTGAAATTTCATTTACTATAAAATTTTTTGGTGTTATAATCTTAGTTTTAATTCATAACGGTCTTGTTTAAACGCATCAACGTTTTTGCTTTTGTATAAAACCAAAAACGTAGATCCGATTCTTAAAAACGTTAAATTACTGAAAACCTCAAAAATCATACAATAAAAAAGCTTTAATTTTGTAGTTTAAAAGTTAAATAAATTTTCAACTAATAATAATAAAACGATAAGTTTGTTATTTTTTAACTGTTGATTTTTAGTTCCAACTAATGAAGTTTGTTTTGTTTTCATTTTACATTTTTTCTAAAAATGTTGAAGTGCTTAATACAGTAGCGTTTAAGCTAGCTAGAAGATTACAAAAAGTCTATAGCTATTTGATTGCTACATATCGCAGCTTTTTTTAGCTATCTATATTTTAGCACGGAATGTCGATAGTTTTTTATACAATTGTAGTATCGGCCCACCTTTGAATGTGAGTACTTTTAAACTAACTCAATAAGTTATTTTTTATTGTAATCAATGCACAAAGCATTGCATAAAATGTGTTGAGTATTTAACTTATGTAAAGTTGAGTTGATTATGAGCTGTATTTATTATGATTTCTTTTGTCCTTTTTTAGTAACAGACTTTTGTATATGTCAAGGATTAACCTTTTTTGGATGTTTCCAGAATTCTGGAAATTTTTTGTAACTTTTTTTTTGCTGGATATCTAAAATATTTTCTATACTTAAAAGTTTAAATACATCTATTTGTTTTATAAGCTTTTTCACTCATCACTCATAAAAAAATAAAGAAAAGTTTGAAAAAAAAAGAAGAAAAAACTCAGCTATAAGCAAAAATAAGAGGAAAATAAGAGAAAATATTTTCCGGGTATTTTACCCATACAAATTTCCGGATTTTTAAAATATTGCCTGGACGATCTATGATATGTATATTGTATAAAACTATGATTGTATGTATATTAAAAAAGTTATTTCTTTAGCATATTCCCTATCGGCACATCTAGTTTCTTTTTCGGAAATAAAACCTATATAGGCACGTGTTTTTCACGATCCAGGCGTAAACCAAAAGCACGTGTTTATTACGGGCAGTTTTACTAGAGTTTAACACGTGTTTTTTGAGGTTTTAAAGTCAAATTTAAATATTGCATGTTTTTATCAGTGGTTTCACATTCCTTACGGAAAGTTATTAAAATATAGTACTACGTTTCCATAACGGCGAAACCATTAATACTTTAACTGGTATTTATGGTAAATAGTAATAGTTAATTTCACGGAATAAAAACCATTTAGGATACGTGTTATTCTTTTTGTTTTAGAAGGTTTTAAAAACGCAACAGAAACCAAGCGTAACTATTTTCTGAGTTGTGCCGGCTGGGTTCATACTGCAGAATCAAAAGTAGAAATTGATTTTAATACATCAAAAGAAAAACACAAGGAAACTTCTTTAAGTCAATAAAACAGAAAGAGAAAAAAAAAAATGTATTTTTGAAGAACCTCCTTTACCATCATTACTATTCTGGGAGCCACCAAAGCTTCCTGATTCCGATTCAGTATACATTTAAAATTTTTATCCCATTCGTAAAAATAATAATTTTTTTTGTTTCATTTTTATGGTTTATTTGCTTTTTTTAGTTACCATTTTTAAATTTAAATTAAAAAAAAAAAAGTATAATATAATCAGAATATTGTGAATGTATTTATAATCATTGTTAATCTTGTTTAGAACTTTTTGTCCGTCTCTGCCTCAATGGATCAAGTAGATAACTTGCCAGTTACACAGATAGTATTTCCATCAGAAATGCAGTCTGTTTCACAAGTTCAACCGTTAATGCATTCATCTTCTTCCTTTTCTTTACCATCTCAAAAAACTGGGATAGACCAAATAAATAACTTTATTCGGAAAGCAAATGTTGAACCCAATACTTTTGAAGGCATTCAATTTATAGTGAACTCCATGTACAAAAAACTTTGTGGGTTGGAAACAGAAATGCGTTCCATGCGATCAATTTTAGACACTAATCGTGGTAATGAAGAAAATATTAATATAGATTATTTACGAGCTAATTCAAATGAAGAGTTTGACTCACTAGAAAATAAAATAATTAACTCTAATGATAAAGTTATCATTTGCAATAAGTTAAAGCAAATTGGTAGGAGAAATGTAAGTGACTTTTAAAAAATGCTTTAAAAACTTGTTTAACAGACAAGCTGTGTTGCAGCATTAATCGAACTGGTGCAGATAAAAAGCGTAAGTTTATAGGACCAGTCGAAAGTTAGATTTTTAATGCAGCTTACTGTTTATTTCCAACTGCCACTGAATCCAGTATGACTACAATAATTGCAAAACACTTGAAAAAATCTAAAGATTGTTATTTTGCTACAAGAAAGAGAAATTCTTCTTTAACAAGG
>NC_061164.1:24498149-24546524 GCF_022113875.1 Hydra vulgaris
ATATTTTGCTGATATATTTTTCTCTTTTTTATGTTATGAAATATCAAGCCACAAGCAAAACAAACATGAATAATGTCTCTTTAATCAGATGCATTCTTGATTGTGCACATAGTTTGGGGGCCTCATGTATTCTTCAGTTTGATTTTTCAGGATGACAAAGAAAGTCAAAGAAGAGTTCATGTAATATAGTTCATGTAATGTGAACTCCAATCCCCATATTACCTAACTAGCTTTTGTTTCTTACAATGTTATTTTTCTTAGCTAATTCTTAATTTCATGGAGGTCAAGAATTCGTGCTGATAGACACTCGATATTTAAAATGGCGAGGTCACTTGTTCTTTCTTGTCCCATAATTGAGCGCAAAAAACTCTTGATGAGCTTCAATTTACTGAATGAACGCTCACTTGAGACCACTGTCACTGGAATTAAAGCAAAAATACGCAATGAAATCACTACATTTCTAAAGAATTTTGAAGCTTCATTTTAGAAATTTGTTTAATAAATCAAATGGGGCAAGAGATTTTCTTTCCAAAATGTGCCTTATGAATTTGTTTTATGTGAAGCAATTCTTTAGTAAGTTCATCTTCTAAAATAAGATTTGATCCTGTGATTTGATTCCACAAAATTTAAGTTATGTATATAGATAAGATTTAAACAAAAGTCTTCCAGGCCAGGGTTAGGGATCGTCTATAAATTACGCAAAGCTAAATTTATTTTATTAGATCCTAGGCTCTTTTTTGCAGCGATTTTCATTAAATTTAATGAGGTGTTTAAATATTATTTAACTTAAAACTCTTGATCGGGAAAAAAAGAAGGAAAAAAATCTCGGAATGTTATTGTCACTGTTGGGGGCCCCATAGGGTCCGAGGCTCCGAGTAATTTGCTCGGGTAACTCACCCTCTGCACGGCCCTGGATGCAATATGAAAGTATAAACGTTTGTAATAAGCAATTATAATTCATCATCTAAATGGTGGAAATATGTATGTATACATACATATATACAATTATATATGCGCAAAAATTTATAATATTTTATGTTTATACCCAGCTAGCACCCTTACATTAGGCCAATGTTTGTAAAACCATCGCGAACGTCGGCTCTTTTTTTTCAATGCAAAACCAACGTTGATCCAATCTCATTTTGTTAATGATAAAATTATTACCGACAGAACTAAAAACATCTGGCAAATTTACATCGGTCCATTGTATATAAAAACATCGCAAAAAGTTGATTGTTTTTACGATCTAAACCCAATGTTAATCCAATGTATATATTTCGACGTTGATTCAATGTATATAAATTAACGTTTTTCCAATGTATGTAAAAACATCAAAAAAATTTGAAAGTTTTTACAATAATAACGCAACGTTGATCCAATTTATATACCTTGAAATTGATTCAGTGTATATAAATCAACATTTTTCCAATGTATGCAAAAACATCGAAAACATTTGATTGTTTTTACGATCTAAACCCAACGTTGATTTAATGTATATATCTTGACATTGAATCAATGTATATAAATCAATATTTTTCCAATGTATGTAAAAACATCACAAAATATTGATTGTTTTTACGATCTAAACCCAACGTTGATCCAATGAATGCGAGCAAACATTGGTATTGCGAAATTATATAACTTAAAGAAAATCTCAAACCACAAACAACACAAACATGATTTTTGTTGCGATGATCAAGCGTTGACATCCATATAAATGTTTATAATGCTTTCCTCAGCAATATATATATATATATATATATATATATATATATATATATACACATACACTTATATATACATACATATACATATATATATATATATATATATATATATATATATATATATATATATATATATATATATATATATATATATATATATATATATATATATTTATAAAAAGAAAATAGAATTTAATGAAAATTTAATTCCGAATAATATTGAATACAACGTTTTTCCAATTAAAGTCCAACGTTGAATCAATGTAAATACAAAGTTGGGCCAACGTATAAAATATAACGTTAAATCAACGTAGAAAGTATAACCATTTTCCGACTTTAAAGAAACGTTTTATCAATATTGGTTTTTAGTTGTTGGCGACGTTGCATTTGTAACCATAATGATATAAAAACAACATTAGCAGCCGATGTTGGGCCAACGAAACGTGCGACATTGTTCTAATGTTTTAATAACGTACGTGTGCTAGCTGGGATATGTATATGCTTAACATAAAACAAATTAATTCAATTACGATAAAAGGTAAATATAAAGTTTTGCAAACGTAAAATATAACGTTGAATCAATTTAAAATACAACATTTTGCCAACTTAAAATACAACGTTGCGCTAACGTAAAATACAACGTTGAATCAACGTAAAACATTACGCAATGGCGACTTAAAACACAACGTTGAACTAAAGTTGTGTTTTGGTTGTTAAAGACGTCGTATTTGTAAGCAAAATGATATAAAAACAACGTTGGCGGTCGATGTTGGGCCAACGCAAGGCACAACATTGTTCTAACGTTTTATCAATGTACGTGTGCTAGTTGGGTTATTTTTAATATATCATTGGTTGGCGCAATCAGTTAGTATCTCGTACCCGTCCGCAAAGCTATATTGACGTTTTAATACGACTACTAAAAACACCTGGTATTCTGTTATTTTTAACATCTAATATGTCATAATGAAAAGGAAAAAAAATTGTATTAATTAGTTGAAAGTTTTCTTAAGCTTTCCTTGTACTAATTCAAGGTCTTACACTAACTTGATAAATGTTTTTTGCAATAACTTCATTTTTTTTCCCAAGTATATGGTCATTCTTTTTGATGAATGTCTGGGTTAACTTAATTTTAGTTTCATTTTAAAGGTTTTATTTTTTAGGGCGCTTAACTGCGGATTTTCCAGGATGAGAATTAAGTGTCAAAATATTATACTATAAAATTAATAGCATAATATGTTGAAACTTGATTCTCATCCTGGTAAATTTGCAGTTAAACAACCTTAAAACAATGTTTCCTGCTATTTTAAATAACTGTTGTAATGAACACTAACAATAGGAATCCATAGATTGACAGACAGTTTTTGTTGAGGCAGTAATTATTTAAGTATGATATATGTCTAAATCTTTATTTCAAATATAAAAGTTATTATTTTTTGTTTACTACTATGTATTAAGTTGGGACAGTTCTAATATATTCTGTTTTCTTTAATTTTGAAATGCTGACTTGAATCAAACACTTTTTTTTTTTTTCCAGAAAGTTATGAATAAAACATATATTGCATTTTTTTATGTAATACTGTTCCCAATATGTTGGTGTTGTAATGTTACCATTGGTGAAAGAGTTTTTTCAATTTCCAAAAGGTATTCATTATTTATTAGTTAATTAGTCTTTGTTTTTATTTTTTATTTTCTACTCATTATAAGTTTTTATAAGTTAAAAATACTCTAAAAATTTATTTAACCATTAACCAATCATACTTTTACTTTTGTATTAACTCTTAAAGTTTTCTAATAGCATAAAATTATAGATATATAAATTACATCAGAATATAATTATTTTGACAAAAAATATGAACAAGTCTTTATGTAGAATACATTTATGTTACAGGGTCATGTCAAGTAGATCAAAATATTAAAGTTCAGGTTATGATAAAATTTGGTCGATTGATTTTTATTAATAAGAAATGCAAATCAAGTTTTATCAAAGGAATGCTGTATCATTTATTAATCAGTTTTTTCATCATTATAAACCTTTTTTTCCTACTACATGCTAAATTTCATTGAAAATAAAGGTTGGCTAGACATTTAATAACGCTATACAATTATATAATATAACATTATATAAGGTACGTGACATGAAAATTTTAAATTGATTAAACACTAGAATCTTATATATCATTGAAAAGCCCTTTAATACAATATTGTAAAGGTGAAAAATGATCAAAGTCAGACATTTCTACAAAAAGTTGCGGTTTTTAGTAGCAAATATTGTTGATGTTTTTAGAAGCAAGAATTGTTGAAGAAACTGTGGTCAAATTTTAGTTGTTTTTTTTCACTAAAATTGTTATAACTTTGTCAATTCTTATCCAAATGCCTAAAACTTGGTATCAAAAGATAGATGTAACAGTGGGCTACAAATATTTAATAGTGTCTACCATTGGACATATCCAGGAGGCTAGAGGGGTGCTGAACCACCATCTTTACCACTCCAAAATGCATATTTCTTCGATAGAAGAGTGTCTTTTTTGTAAAATTGGTAATTTTTTGTATGCAAAAACTTAATGTAATTTATTTTTAGACCACTACCTTTTTTCAGAAAAAGGAAGAAAGGATGTGTGTTTTCAACCCCCTCTCTCCTCCCTTCTTTCTCAAGTCTGAAATAAAACAAAAAAAAAAAGATTTTGAATGTGATTATTTGCAAAGAGAAATTGGTATCAAAACATACTTTACTTCAATGCATTATCCATTTAAGTAACCATTTTTCAGAGAAATGGGCAAGGATATGTGCTCCCCTCGCACTTCTCCTCAAATTAAAACAAACAAATAAAAAAATATTTTAAATGTGATTATTTACAAAGAGAGAAAATGATATAAAATTTAATAAATATATGATAAAAATATATATAATGCCCTTTATTCTTGGAGGGCATTTAAACCCCCCTCGAACCTAAAAAATTATTCAAATAAAAATATTATAACAAACAAATAGTAATGAATTTGTCTTGGCTTTTAGTAAATGAATAAAATTTGCAATTTCATTAATGAAACGAAATAATAGTCATTATTAACAATAGACACCTCAATGTAAGCCAGAACCATCTATCAAAAATATTGCAAGTCACACCACTTTGTGATACCAATTTTGCAAGTCACACCACATGCAGAACTAATTTTGCAAATCACACCACTTGCAGTACTTATTTTGCAAGTCATACCACACTGCACAAGATGTTTGAGAACATTCGAGTTTATGCATGTTTCCATGTTTTTTTTTTTTTTTTTTTTTAACATCTTCACTTCCAACAAGGCTGCAAGCAACCACTATAAGAGTTGGAAGTTACTGGAAGAGAAAAGACTAAATCTGTAGAGCAAGATAACGATTGACTGATGACTTAAAAGATTGCAAATTATATGAATCAGGAAAGCAAGATGAAGGAAGCGAATTCCAAAGAACTGATGTTCGAGGAAAAAAACTAGAAGAATAAGAGTTTTTGAAGCACTTAGGAACAGTCACAGAAAAAGGATGAGACTTAATTGAATGGCGAGTAACACGAGAATGAATTTTAGTAGATGGCACAAGGGACGCTAGCTTTTTAGAGCAGTGCCCATTATAGTATTTGTAGAAAAGTGAAAGAGAAGCAACATTACGAGGATGTGACAAAGGTTGGAGATTGGCTGCCAGAGCAGGTCCAACTATGTTTACAATTCGTTTTTGCACCTTGTCTAAAAGAGAAAGAGCATCATTAGAAGATCCGCCCCAGATGTGGCAACAGTATTCCATACAGGGCCGGATTTGAGATTTATAGAGATAGAGAATAGAATCTGGAGTAAGAAAGTGTCGAGCTCGATAAAGAGATGCAACCTTAGCAGATGCTAATTTTGCAATGGATTTGATATACGGTTTAAAAGAAAGATCAGAAGTAAGAGTTAATCCTAGAAGATGAATGGTAGATGACTCATCTAGTACATTACCATTCATAAATATAGGAAGATCTAAATTATTACGATAACGATTGGCCGAATAAAATTGAGTTTTATCTGAATTAAAGTTCACCAGCCACTGTGAGCCCCATGCTGTAGCAGAAGTGAGATCCTTTTCAAGCTCAGATACCCCCTCCAAGCAATCAGAGAGTGTAGGCTTCTTATCATGACAAGAGTAAATGGTAGTGTCGTCAGCGAATAATGCCACCTTAGATGTGAGAATATCTGGAAGATCGTTAATGTAAATTAAAAAGAGTATAGGGCCAAGGATTGAACCTTGAGGAACCCCTGAAGTTACAGGATGTGAAGAAGAGTGTTGTCCATCGAGGACAACTTTTATACTACGATTGGAAAGAAATTAAAATATATTTTATAAAATATATTTATAGATCATTTAATAAAAATTTGTTTGTAACTAAAAGTTACAAACAAATTTTTATTAAATGATCTATAAATAAAATTCCCTCCCTGTCAGTTGATGCCAGATTATTTTCCTAGATCAATTGCTCGGAGGGATGGCTGATGGTTATAAAAACCATATATGCAAATTTTATGGCATTTATTTATATATTTATATTTTATTTATTACCATATGGCTCCAACAATGGAATCAGACCTCCATATAAAATTTTCTTAATTTTTGTTCAACTTTTTTTTTTTTTATATTAGCTTACCTCCCCAAAGTCCAGAAGGCCACTACAGACTAGAAGGCTATTTAATTGTGGTCATAACCTTCTCTCAACTTTATAATTCCGAAATACAAGCCTTCACAAACAAGACTGCTGAGCGGATAAAAAAGTTGAGTGTGGTACTACCAGGGATGTGGTGGAGATCAAACTCGGAACCGCTCTACCACTACGCCACTACTGCATCATTTTTGTGTGACTATTTACAAACTTTTTAAAAACATAATATTTGCTTTTTACATATGTAGGGTTGTTGTAGAATGAATTTTTTGTTTAGTGCGAACCAAAGTTCTAGTTTAAATAAACCAACAAATATAAAAATAATTTATATATTTGATATAACAAGTTGCATTATAATTAAGCTTTATGCATTTTTTATTGATTACAAGGCCTGTAAGGCGATTATGTAGTATTACTATATTGCCTCTCAACCATCATTATGTACATGGTATCATATGCTTAGGTTTCACCTACAATTTTCTGACTAAAATTCAGTCAAAAAACTTTTATTGATTTGGCTTAATCAAGTCTGGAAATTTGAATGTGTTTATTATGTTGGTAAAAGGTTTTAAAAAGTGAACTATGTTTTGATTAGTGATGTGCCAGGTACCCGGTTCAGACCCAAAGACCCAATAATTTGGCTGTTTTTCCGGGTACCCGGAATCTGCCATTTTGTTGCAGTACCTAACACCGGGTATCTTGAAAAAATTTTTTATTAACAAAAAATGTGTCTCACTTAAAATTAAATAATAATAATTATAATTTATTGCATAAAGGAAACTGATTTATACGGATAAAAATCAGTGATGCAAAATTTTGATTAATTAGCACATATTAGAGATTATTTAGCAATAAATTACAAAAAATATATATTACATATAATATCACAATTATAAAACAAAAATTAGTAAGTCGGAACAGTATTTTTGAAGTTGATAGAGTTAGTTTTAATTTTAAAGCTCCAGATGTTTTTGGCATTAACAACATCAGACGGCAAGTTATTCCAGGTATTAACAACTCTGAGGGAGAAAAAATATTTACGGACATCGAGTTTACACTTTAGTTTGCCTAATTTTCATTTGTGACCACAAGTTTAAATGTAGTTGTTTATTAAAAAGAAACTTTATATATTTAGACAAATTAAATAGCGCAATTAAGCCTAATTAGCTTATATAAGCAAATTACATGGCACAAATTAATCAGCATTATTTTGTGAAAACAATTCAGCACTAAAGAATTCACAAGCTTTTATTCAACTTCATTCTAACTTTTTAAAAGGGACTTGGTGCAAGGTACCTAGACTCAGACCCAGTATTTTCTTCCAAGTACCTGGAATCAGGGACTCTGTATAAATTGGTTATGACACATCTCCAGTTTTGGATTTAAAACTAAATTAAAACTAAATTAAAACTACATTAAAATTACAAAAAACTAAAACTACATTAAAACTACAAAAAACTAAAACTAGATCAAAACTACAGAGGTATTTCACATTTTTCACCTGTATTTGTTCTTTTTATCATAAATAAACACTTTCAACAATTCTATTTCCTGACAAATTTTCATCAGCTCTATAGATAGGTTTTATTTTCCATTTTGACACCATGGTTTCCATAATCATAATATGATCTAAATGACCTTTAATTATCAAAAAGAATTTTAGGAGGTCCAAGTGATGGCCATATTATCTCTAAAGACTAACAGCCATTATAGCAATTTTGTGCTGCAATGGTTGTTATTTTGTACTGCAATTGTGTGCATAACGTGTATCTAATTGGGTCCCAATCAATATATGTAAGATATAGCAATGATTTAATATGAGTAACATTGCAGGCTACTTTTTTCCATACTTTACTAACAGCAAGAATTTCTTTATCCCACAAAATAATCTTATGTAATAAGTCATAAAGGATAAATCAAATATTTTTTAACAGACATAGTATTGCATAACTTTAACAGACATAGTAATGCAGATTGTTATTGAATGCATTGCATTACTATGTCTGTTAAAGCATATACTAACACGTGTAGATAACTCTTTAAAACTCCCATTTGTGCTATTGAATGAACTTGTCAAATTTGCTGAGTATCAAACTTAAAAGTGGTATTCTTGTGCTTGATAAACTCATAAGACAATCAACGAAATGGATCAAAAACTTTGTTTATGATCCATTTTCTTGATTCTCTTATAAGTTCTGAGTATTTTTGGCAGTTGGCGCCCATGTAACATAACATTACAATTTACCAAATATTTGCAATTTTTTTCCTATTAGCATTTTGGATTGCCCAGCAAATTTTACATATTTGTTGTAATTTATTTTAGAGACACTGCTAAGGTTTCAATGTCATGTTTAAGTCTTTAGTATCCAGTTTAGTTATGTGAAGCTCACTAAAGTGTGCTTCAGGCTTTAGACAGAGTCATGTCACATCTTATATTTTTGGGTATCTTGCATTACTACAAATTCTTTTGCAAGTAAACTTGCATCACATCATCTAGATAAGAATTTAATTATATACTTATTTGTGATAGGATCATCCTATCCTACATAAATGGTGCATCTTTTTATTTAGCTGAAATCAAGTCTTAACTATATTGCAACTATTAGGTTATTAACGATATACCAAATCATGAGAATGTAAGCGTCTTGGTAAGTACAGTTTTAAAAATAAAAATCTTGCATCCTTTTTTCTGAAACATTTCTTTTGTCAATGGATACTATGATTTCTAATCTTAATGCACTGAGTTTTTGCCAAAATATTCAGCTGTTTTTGTGCAATGACCCCAATTTTCATGTGACTTCAGCTAATTTTTCCAAAAGAATTAAAAGCATGTTATGAAAATAAAAATAAAAATAAGTTAAAAGATTTTTAAAAATATCTCTTATTTTAGAAATTAAAAATATTTTTTTTTATAATTTTTTTTCATTAAACACTTTATTAATAAACATTATTTGTTCCTCCATGCAGTAGCCTTGATCTTCAAGGTTTGTGTTTCAGAGTTGAGGAGTTTTAGAGTTAAATTCATGTTATATTTAGTACATATATTCATGTATATTTATATAAAGACCTCATTATGATCAATATGATAATGATGACTATCATCATCATATTTTATACTTCACCTCAAAAATTAGGCTCTTGTAACTTCTGGAGAATATTTAACAGTATCTATAATAAGGGCATATCAGTTATCCCTATTTTTAAAAGAGAGATCCAAGTCTTACTACCATCCTTCTGGAGAGCGATCTGAGTCTAGCTACCATCCCATCAATCTTCTTTTTATCATAAGCAAGTTTTTTGAGTCTTTAATTAACAAACACTTAATCTTGAATCTTGAATCTACTAACTTACTTTCTGATCATCATTATGGATTTCAATCTTTTCATTATACAGCTGATTTGCTAACAGTAATATTTTATGCGGTAGTGGTGTAGTGGTAGAGCGCTCGCTTCATAAACGAGTGGTTCCGAGTTCGATCCCCACCACGTCCCTGGTAGTACCGCGCTCAACTCGTTTCTCCGCGCAGCGGCCTTGTTCGTCAAGGTTCGTGTTTCGGAGTTATAGAGTTGAGAGAGGGTTATAGCCACAAATAAGTAGCCTCCTCGTCTGTAGTGGCCTTCTCGGCCTTGAGGAGGTGAATTAAAAAAAAAATAATAATAATAATAACAAATAGGCTTTATCGTTCATTAGATAGATATGGGGAGGTTAAGGCCATTGATCTTGACATTTATAAAGCTTTTGATAAAGTTTGACATGCTGGTCTTCTCCATAAGCTTTCTTCATATGATATATCAGATAACAACTTTAAGATAATTGAATCCTTCCTTACCAATTGTAGCATAAAAGTTGTCCTCAATGGACAGCACTCTTCTTCATACCCTGTAACTTCCGTGGGTTCCTCAAGGTTCTACCCTTGGCCCTATATAGGCTTGGACAGGAATGGTGTGCGATCGCACGCTGTAACTTACGACACCTATAATATTTTTTCTTTACAATTTGACCATAGAGGTTTTGATGTTTTATCAATTTAATTGCTATAAAAAAAATTGTTACGTTATAATTAACTTTTAATCGCTGATCTTTTCTTAAGTTTTTAATTGAAGGCTTAAGATAAAATAAAAAAGTAATTATAGTGGTTGTTTAAAATAAACATATTTTATGTAAATTAACAAATGTTATATTTAAACTTTTTTTATGCAGCCACGTTTTATGATGAATTTAAATATAATAATCTGTTTTCCCATATCTTTTTAAAAATCTTTTAAAAAATAGTTTTTCAAATTACTTTAAATTATAAAAAAGTTGAATTAAATATTCCCTTGCAATGGAATGATTTAATTACTTTATTTTTTTGTTTATATTTTTACAAAGAATTATTTAGAACCTTTTTTTAACTTGAATAACTAATCAGAGCATAATTAAAAACTCTCATCAGTTATGGCTAAACTATTATTAAGTGTTAAATAATTCCAATTTTTAAAAACTCTAGAAAACACACTTATCTCTCTAACTATCCTACGATAGTCTTCTCTCTATTATTAGTTTCTTTATTTAAAGTTTTTGAAATAATAAATCTTTTTCTTCTTTTCCAGTATAGGTGCTGCAATCTTTGCTCCTTTTTTTTTTTCTTATCTACAATATTGATCTTACATCTAAAGAGGCTCTATTTGCTGACAATTCATCTGACAATCACAATATTGTTGAAATTTCTATAATTGAAGTTATACACAATATTGTTGAAATTTCTATAACAACCTTCTCACTCTTAGACAAGGTTCACATTGTAAATGTAGTTGAACAAGCTTGATCTGCCCAGCTTGAGTCTACTTTTTCCTAGATATACTTCATGGTTGCTACTCAAATGAGCTATCAATACTAGTTGAATCAACCAAAACTTATTCTCCCTTGGCTTGTTATACAGCAAAGTCGCATGCTTTTATTATATCTGCGCTTTTATGCTATAAATTTTTTTATTAATCCAGTTTTTTTACTCCTGCATCAACAAAACCTTAAAACTCTCATCCATCTTTATGTTTTCCTTACTTATACAACCTACAATCTTTCAAATTTTCAGTTAATCGTTTCTATGTTCTTTAACCATATCTCTTGTTTTTGTTTTGTTTTACTTGCAACCTTATTAGAAGTTAAACAAAACAAAAAAGAAATATAGTATATATATATATATATATATATATATATATATATATATATATATATATATATATATATATATATATATATATATATATATATATATATATATATATATATATATATATATATATATATATATATGTATATATATATATACACATATATTTTTTATAAATAAAACTACATATTTTTCACTACTATAAGTTTCATGCTAAATGCAATCATTAGGTGTAAATATGTTTTTTCTTGTGAAAAAATAATAAATCTGTACAAAAGAAAATGAGTCAGAAAAATCTAATCTTTTGGTTTGTGGTTGTTCAGCAAAAACTTGTTCTCATGGCAACATTTAGATATTAGTTCGTTTTTTTTTGTTTGATAATTCTTTAGGATTTGTATACAATAAAATTGATAGTTTTTCCACCTGCCCTCTGTTGAACCAATGTATGTTTTGTCAGGTATGTTTGGGAATGATTTAATGATTTATAAATTACATTTGTCTTTTCCGAAAGAAAATATCACAAAATCATATAAAAAAGCACCATTAAAACTTGAAAATGCAATAAACCTTGAAGCAAAAAGCATAGCAAAAGCAATAAATATATCCAACAAATCTAAAATAATCTCCAAATCGTTCAAATCTCCAAAGCGTTCATCACTCTGAAGGACCATAAAATCAATTTTCAAAACATAAAATTCTGCCACCTAATAAATCCAGCAAATTGCGAACTTGGCATGTAAGCAAAACCTATTTAGATAAGATTAATAAACACATAAAAAATACATTAAAATTAAACCAGTGGAAAAGTACCGCTGAAGTCATCAAATGGTTCAAAAATATAAAAGAAAAGAAACACTGCACTTTTATCCAACTCAACATCACTGAATTTTACCCATCTATCACACCCTAAATTCTGAAAAATGCTCTAATGTTTGCAAAACAACTTATAAAATTTAGCGAAGAAGAAATCAGAACAATTATCCATTGCAGAAAGTCTTAGTTATTTTTCAACATAGAAACTTGGAAAAAAAAGGCAACTAATGACTGCTTTGATGTCACAATAAGTTGTTGCGATGGAGCCAAGGTTTGCGAGCTGGTTGGTCTGTATATATTAAGTTCCATTATCAGAAACTGTTACCAACATCGATATGGGCCTTTACCGGGACAACTGACTGATAATAATGCATCAAAAATCTGCCGCACAGATAGATAGAATCCGAAAAAAATATATAATTTTTTAAAAAAATCAGCTTCAAAATAGAAATTATGACAAACCTAACAATTGCTAACTTCGTAGACGTAACGTTTAACCTTCAGGCCTTGTTAAGAAGCGTTACGCAGCTCGCATTTTGCCTGCGAAAAGGCGATTTGCCTACGCGTTCAGCAGTTATGCGTTACGCAAAAACTTTTATCTTTTAGAATATTTAAATTAACTTTTTATATCGATTATGTGATTAATTAATTAAATCGTTCATTCAGAAGTATTAAAATAAAAGCATTTAACTGCAATTGTAAACTAATAGATTAATTGTTGAAGAAAACAATTTGTTTAATAATTTTTTTTTTGTTTTAAAAAATTACTTAAAGAAAATAAATTGTTTTAAGTTTAAACTTTTTATCATATTTAATTTTAAATATTAGATTTCATAAGTTTATAAACAATCAAATTTAAAAAAAGAAATATTTTCAATTTATTTTATTAAATTTAAATATTTTTTAAATAATTATAGTTTTTAGTAAATAAATTTATTAAATTTAATTAAAATTCTTTCATTTAATTTTAAAACAGAGCATTTTACATTTTTTTAAATTTAAAATGCTCCGTTTTTAAAATTAAAAAATTATGACAAAATTACCAAAAGTAAAAAAAGATTTAATAAATTTAATTAAAGTTACTTTAAAATGTTCGTATTACATATAACTTTATTTTAATTTTAGTTAAGTTTCAGGTAAGTTCCAAATACTGGTCTGAATAATGCGCTTAACAAAAGCGCATTATTTTCCAGTTTTTATTTTTCCATTATTTTACAGTTTCATTCATTATTTACAGAAGCGCATTATTCGTTTTATAACTACAAGTTAATAAATGACGTCAATACTTTTAAACTCGAGTTATAAATGTTATATTTGGGTTTTCCCTTTGCCGTTTGCCGAAGAATTTATTTTTATAAAACAAACCAAGGACGTATATACGTCCTTGAACAAACCTAATAATACGTCCTTGAACAAACCAAAATTCAAACCTATTAAAAATAGCGCGATCAGTAAATAAACTCTTTAAAAGCCCAACTTATCTTTATTTTATTTTAAAAACAAAACTAGTTCTTGAGCTATAAATATAAGATACATAAATTTCAAAATTATAATGATATTTGTTAAAAACAAATTCTGCTTATAACATCTGAAAACCGAAAACACTATTTTTTTTTTTGGATTGAGTAAAAAAATATTAGGTTTCACTGTACATAAAAATAAAATATTTTATTGGAAATAAAAAAAAAACAAAGCCGAAAAAGCAGTAAATTTCGTTTCTTTACAACATTTATTTTATCAAAACCAGTTAGTGCAAATATTTTTTTTAAAAGGGAAAAACCCAATCTATGCGTTTAGTTATAAGTACATTTAAATCCCTTTAAGAAAATCAACCATAAACAAGTGTTAAATTTAAATTATTTAAAAAAAAATAAAAAAAAACAACAACCATAAAACGAATGTTTAAAAGCAAAAAAATTAAGTTTAAATAAGTATAAGATTTTAATACAAGAAGACTTTTTTTTAATCAACATTGAAATTTTTTTTTATAACAACATTGTTCAATTTAAAGCTATTTCGTTTCAAAGATAGTTTTTAATGTCATTTTAAATTTAATTACAATGAAGTAAAAACGCAACTGACGTAAATTAACTTTTAACAATGTAAATATCTTTATTGAGTAAAGTTACATTTATTCACGTTTCGCTTTTCCGTTACGCAGCGAAATCTTGTAACAAGGCCTGACCTTGAAAAAGACTCATATCATCCTTTCAAAAAACCAAATAGGGTAATTCCATGTCAAATCATCCAGGTCATGTCACACCATGTTTGGGATTTTGCTAATTTTTTTATGCTTTATAGGGTTTTTGAAAATTAAGAAAATCTGAAATTTGGAACCTCCAACTCCTTACGGTTCTTGAGATTCAGGTTTTAATTTTCATATTTATGCTGACTTGCAAAATGCATTTTTGTCATTAAATAGCAATATTTTATGGACAAAATGAGGTATCATTCTGAAATTTAGTGCATAGACAATCTTCCAGATAGCAGATAATATCAAATTAAAATTTTTTTTTGTCCCCCTTAAGTACATGTAAATTAAATAATAATGGCATTTATTTTGGGGTATTTTAACGATCAAATTGATGATGTCACCTTGGTAAATTTTTTTCAAACATTACTAAAACTTACAATTTAGGTATCAAACATCACTATTTATTAAAAATATATTATTGCATTTTTTGACTTTTTTAAATACAACCTTTTAAGTTAAGCTTATATAAATGCTGAGTCAGCATAAAATTTATTGCTAACTTATTTAACTTATTGCTAACTTATATAAAGTCATTTTGATGGCAATAATAAATGTATACTTTGTTTCTAAATTTTTGGTACCTGGGTTAGGCTCCAACACAAAAAAAAAGTAATATTTTCCTAATTTTGTAAAAAGTTATTTTTAAAATCATTTTGAGGGTAATGATAAATGTATACTTTATTTCTAAATTTTCGGTACCTGGGTTAGGCATCATCCCCTGCCCTCCCAGTAAAAAAAATAATATTTTTCTGATTTTTTTATGGCAATAAAATTAAGATCAATCTTTATTCTTTTTACTTTTTGCAAAACAATTGTTTTATTAAAATTTTCCATCAAGCATTTGGAGGCCTTAGAGCAATAATTAGAAATAATAAATTTATTTATTAAACCTAACTTATTTGTAATAGAAATTTTTTTAAGTTTAAAAACTTTATTAGGCTGTAATCCAAATGCAGTAACATTTTTTTTGTCTTTAATAAATAATGCCTTTTATTTCCCCATTATTATTTTATTGCTTCTGTTTATTTCATGTTGCAAATATTAGTTTCCTGTTACTTTGCAAGAATTTTATACATAACTATTTAATGAATGATATAAATGATACTATATAATTGGTAAATAAAATTTATTTTTATTATATATATAAGGAAGTCACACAATATGACACATCCGAATAAATAAATAGTATAAATAGTTTTCCATAAACTAAATAATGTGAATGGTATTTCTAAAATATTTCAAAATCAGATTTTTTGAATAGATTAAAAAGTTTAAATCATGGAAAAGTGTTCTATTGGATTAGAATGTAATGTTGACTGCCACAAGCAAGGTTTAACAAGAAGACAAGGTCTTTAAGATCTAACGACATTTTCAACTGGTGAAAAATATGAGTTATTATAGAGAGCTGGTTTATTTGATTGTGGAAAATTGTTTACAACAGTTTGCTATTATCATAGAGAATACTTTGGAGTTGCATTTGAAAGAAAATTTCAGAAATGCTGTAATCTATTTAAAAAACAAGGAAATCGAAAGAAAAATGTGAAAGGCAATTTTTATATAACTTAAATGATTAGAATGATTGAAATAGTAATTAAATAAATTAAAACAATATTAAGTATATTTATAAACTAACAATTATACTCATTTGTTCTTTACAATGGTGAGTTGATATTAGTTTTTAGAAATGATTGTTTCCTTTTTTTTATAGGAAATGTGAAGATATCGCTATCAATGGCAATAACTTTAAAAACACAAGACATAACTGCTGTACCTGGGTGGAAATTATGCAGTAGTTGTTACAAAAGGGTACATAGTATAAATAAAGAATCAAATGATCAATGCTATAGTAGGATTGAGTCTAAACAAGAACAATGTGCATCTCTCAATCAAAGTCTTGAATCAATAGGTGTGTCACCTATTAAGCTTAAATCAATTCCAAAACACCAACGATTACCAGCTGCCAAATGAAAATTTGATCAAATAAATGAAGCAACAGCGAACAAAATAAATAAAGCTTATGATATTGATCCTATGATTAGATTGACACCATCTTGTACATCACTAAATTCTTCAATTGATAACCAAATTGACGATCTATACTCACTTTTAAATGTATTAAAAGATAAAATAAAAAATGTGATACTCTGCAAAAATACAGGTATTAACTCTATCATACTCTGCAAAAATACAGGTATTAACTCTAACTCCAGAATCATGGTCACTCGCAAAGTCTGCAGAATTTTTTAATGTAGATACATTAAAAAATTTTGCAAACATTACCTTATTCAAGAGGCTAGAAAAGCCAAAATAAAACATGGAATTTTGCATAAGTCAAAAAATCAAATCAAAAAAAGGAAATTTGCTTTCCCACAAAACCATTGATCTTGTTCATAGCTTTTATCAAAGTGATGAGTACACACGAATGATGCCTGGAAAAAAAGATTTTGTCAGTATAGGGTACAAGCAACACATGCAAAAAAGACTAATATTGATTAATTTAAAAGAACTTTATGTAGCATTTAAATCTGAACATTCTAATTTAAATGTCGGATTTTCTAAGTTTTGCAGCCTTCGCCCAAGATTGTATATAACCACAAACTCGTCTGGCACTTACAATGTTTGTGTCTGTACCTATTATCAAAATGTTAAGTTGTTAACTAATGCTCTTAAAATTGACAAAGAGTATAGAGATTTGATGGAAATGATTGTTTGCAAACGAGACAATATAGAGTGCATGTTACATTGATGTCAGTTATGTCCTGGTATTATTGCTTTAAAAGAATTCTTAGCAGAAAAGTTTGACAACAGCAATAAAGAAATAACAGTTAAGCAATGGTAACATAAAGATAGGACTACGCTGATCAATCAAAAAATCAATATTGAAGATGTTATTGACCTTATATGCAATAAAATAGAAAAATTAACATCTCATTCACTTATAACTAAAAGTCAAGCCAAGTACCTTAAAGATTGTAAAGAGTTATTAAATCAAAATGAGTGTATAGTATTGGGTGACTTTGCAGAGAACTTCCAATTTATTGTGCAGGATAAGATGCAAAGTTACCACTGGAATAAACCAAAATGTACACTTCACCCTATTATTATATGCTATAAATCAAATGATAAACTGATATTTAAGTCATTTTGCTTCCTTTCTGATGACTTCTGATGACCTTTCTGATGATTCTAAAATTTGTCCAGTCACAAGGTAGTTTAAAAAACTACCTTGTGACTGGACAAATTTTAGATATAGATAAGATGATTGAATTTTATGTAACCAATATAGAAAACATTCAATTCATTTTAGTTTATAAAACAGAAATAAATGTAGTACGATCATTATTGCAACCAAGGAAGAATCTTGCCAGGAACAAGATGGTTTCACCATTTTATACCAATTGATAAATATACTATTTCATTAAAAGATATGTGTTGGGTCCCATCAAATCATATTTTATGTACCATTGATCCGCCATCTAAAACAAACGGTCATGTATACAAAATTTCAAAAATTGAGTTGGCAAAAATTATTGAACAAAATAACCAAGATTTTTAGAAAAAACTTTTATTGCGTCTTTATTTTTATACTTGTATGTTATTTTTTTAAATATATTTAAAATATAATTGTGTGTGTAATTAGCACAATTTAGCCACACAAATAAAATTCTCCTGGTAACTTGTCTTTATATATTTTAAGGAATAAAAAAAGGGGATTCGGTAATATGCCTAATTGCGACCCCCCCTCCCGACCCAACTTAGCTGAAAATGCAATAATATATTTTTAATTAATAGTGATGTTTGATACCTATATTGTAAGTTTTAGTAATGCCTGAAAAAAGATTACTGAGGCAACATCACCATTTTGACCGTCAAAATACCCCAAATTAAATGCCATTATTTAATTTACATGTACTCAAGGTGGTCTAAAAAATTTTTAATTTGATATTTGTATCCGCCATCTGGAAGATTGTCTATGTACCAAATTTCAGAATGATACCTCATTTCGTCCATAAAATATTGCTATTTAATGACAAAAATGCATTTTGCAAAAAATGCTGAGTCAGCATAAATATGAAAATTGAAACCTAAATATCTCAAGAACTGTAAGGAGTTGGAGGTTCTAAATTTCAGATTTTCCTAATTTTCATAAACCCTATAACATAAAAAAAATTAGCAAAATCCCAAACATGAGGTGACATTTTTTGATATTTTTGGATGATTTGACATGGAATGACCCAATAGCAACCTACTTTACATCCATACTGAGTCCAACCACCCCCCACAAATTATTAAACAAATTCCGATTGCTATCAACGATAGGTTATCCCAGAATTCTTCTGACAAAAAATATTCAATTCGGCAGAGGCAGAATACAACGAAGCCCTAAAAAGAAATGGGTTCAAAGATTTTAGCTTCAAATACAACCCTAAAATTGATACCAAAGTGTATCACCCCCAATTGTAAAAGAAAAAGAAATATAATCTGATTTAATCCACCATACAATAAAAACAATCTCACAAATATAGGCAAAACCTTCTTACAATTAACTGACAAACACTTTCCAAAACCAAATCCGCTTCATAAACTATTTCACTGTAATACAACAAAAGTCAGCTACAGCTGTACAAGCAACATTGCAAAAATTATAAAGAACCACAAATATATTATTTTGATGAACCCAATGGCCACTTTAGCTTGCAATTGTAAACTAAGCGAAATCTTCCCTATGAACGGAAATTGCAGAAAAACAAATGTAATTTATAAGTGCATTGTATCATTCCCAAACATACCTGACAAAACATACATTGGTTCAACAGAGGGCATGTGGAAAACTAGACAGGCAAATCACAAGCAATCCTTCAAAAATAAAAAACTCACAAATGCAACCATGCTTTCAAAATACCTATGGGATACAAAAAATAAATCAAATATAACACCCAATTTAAAATGGTCTATCATAAAAAGCGCCCCCGCCTACAACAACATAACCAAAAAATGCCTGTTATGCCTATAGGAAAAGCTATTGATTATATTGTATAAAAATCCTAAAGAATTATTAAAAAAAAAAAAAGAACTAATATCTAAATGTTGCCATGAGAACAAGTTTTTCTGGACAACCACAAACCAAAAGATTAGATTTTTCTAACTCATTTCCTTTTGTATAGATAATTATTTTTTCACGAGAAAAAAATATATTTACACCTGATGATTGCATTTAGCATGAAACTTATAGTAGTGAAAAATATGTAGTTTTATTTATAAAAAATATATGTAAATATAGCTCTGTTTTAATTTAAATCATTTTAATTTACTTTAATTCATCAAGCACTCTCACGAAGATATATGCAAGCACTAATACGTATACATATAAATATATATATATATATATATATATATATATATATATATATATATATATATATATATATATATATATATATATATATGTTTGTCAAGGTTCGTGTTTCAGAGTTATAGAGTTAAGAGACGGTTATAACCACTATTAAGTAGCCTCCTCATCTGTAGTGGCCTTCTCGGCCTTCTCGGAGGTGAATAATAATATATATATATATATATATATATATATATATATATATATATATATATATATATATATATATATATATATATATCAAGGACTACTATATGGAAGGACGTGCAAAGTCGATTTCCTGACTCCGCTAGCAAAGGCTATTATTTTTATCAAAGTTGAAGTGTTCTTTAACGTTCCTGTAACATTTTTTTTTTAATTTTAACCATACTCATGGTGAACAAATGTGGCATTGTAAATTGTAAAGGTAATTATAATAAACTTAATAAATGTCAAAAGATTTCAAAGAGAGTTTTGTGGCGATTATTGTTTATGATAAGTGTACCTTGTGTTTACCGCTAACCTTTTCAGCTTTTAAACATGGAGTTTCCGTTCCATTAGCTAATATATTGAATCCAAACAATGGCCTAATCTTCTATTCACAATTTTTTGAAGCAATCAGTTTAGTTCATAATTATAATCTGCATTTTAATGATGTTATGAAAATGTGACAAATACTCTTTCAGAAAATGAATTTGAATTAAATGATCATAAGAAACAAAAAAATTGAATTTTATTACAAGACAACTCAAACTCTTGCCTTAAAAAAGTTTCTCTATAGCTGATTATTGCTTTGCAATCGAGTCTTTTTATAACTGCAACTACGATCAACTTCGTGATTTTTTAGTCCTTCCAAGTAAACAAAAGCTTCAGTCTATAATTTCTGCCACTAACATTGCCCATGTTTTACAAAAAACATTTGAAAATGTAAAGAATAATCAACAGAAAAATGTTATTTTGATAGTTGACGAGGTAAAAATTAGGCGAACAGTTGCTTATTTGTGTGGAGTTTTAAATGGGATGGCAAGAAATGATCCAGAATCTAAAGCAACCTCTATGCTATGTGTCATGATGAGATGCTTACATGGTGGACCTAGTTTAATGATTTCTGTTACCCCTGTTCACAAACTAACATCATTGTATCAGTTCATTGTTGTGAAAGAAGCTGCTATTATAGTTGAAAAACATGGTGCAATAGTTTTAGGATCTGTAACTGATAATCATAAAATCAATCAGCAATACTGCAAAATTTTTAACAGAATAACTGACTATCAGGCCATTCATCCATTATACAATCAGTGTGTTTGGTTTCTTTTATTTGACACAGTTCATCTACTTAAATGTATTCGCAATAACTGGATTTCTGAAAAGTGTCAAAAGCTATCTCTCGATAATAAAACCATAGCTTCATTTTCAGATGTGAAAAGTCTATATCAATACAAGAAAGAGAACATTTTAAAAACAGTTCCTTTATCCTATGCTGCTATCTATCCTTCGAGACTTCAACTACAGAATGTGCAGCATGTTTTAAGAGTGTTTAATAAGAAAGTAATAGCTTCCCTTAAACTAAAAGGAGCTTATGAAACATCCTCTTTTATCCAACAGATTTTAGATTGGTGGAATATTGTTAATGTTTCTGCAAAAGGGCAGGATGTTAGGTTGAGAGATCACAACCGATCTGTGCAAGATAAAAATTCAAATAATCTTCAATTGTTTTTAGACATATTTAAATGTATGGAATCAGGACATGGGCCTAAACGAGTTCAGTGCGTTACCCATGATACCAAAAAACCCCTTGTGCAAACTACTGAAGAATCGATAGCTCTCTGCAAACATTTGTTTTCAGTTGGTTTTGATTATGTTTTGCTTCGTGAGCTACAAAGTGATAGAATAGAAGGAGAATTTTCTGTTTATAGACAATCAACAGGGGCAAATGCTTTTATGGCAGCTGGTGATGTTTTCTCTGCTTTTAAAAAGCGTTTAGCTAGATTTGCTGCATCATTTTTAGAATCAGTGGAAGTAGGACAACCCAATAAAAAAGATCACATATGTGAGGGTCCAATTAGTATTGAAGATGCAACCTCAATTGAAACATGCACTTATGATGTGAGTCTTTCTGAAACTGAAGAGAGCTCTGCTGCCTATGTAGCAGGATGGCTTGAGAAAAAATGTGAAGATGAACTAGTTTATCCAGATGATGAACCTGAACTAACAAATCAAGCTAAAGACTTTATTGAAGAAATTTCAAGGGGCTATTTGACAGTTCCACATGAGTGTACTTATCAGCTAGTTAGAATTGGTTTATGCTTTGTAAAAAAAACAAAGCACAGAGCATGTTGTAGAAAAAGACTTATAAACATTCTATCTATAATGGACACATATTATGATTTTGGTTTATCATCAAAGAGTCTTTTTAGGCGTTTAGCAAATGTTCTTCTGCATGGAATTCAGAGTTTGGATAAAGACCAAGCAAAAAATGCATGTCTTTATCAGACATCAATTAAGAAAGCACACCTTGCTGAGTAGTGAATCTTTCTTTTTAGATTTTTTACTTGAAAAATATTGTATTGTTTATTTCTTTACGAAGTTATATTAAGTTCATTATATAAAAAAAAAAAAAAAAAAAAAAATTAACATTGTTTAAAAGTCTCTAGAGAATATGATGTTTATATGTTTATTTCTTTATAAATAAATTGTGTCAATAATATGTTCTTTGTTTTTTTATAGAGGTTTTTTATATCGATCTTTTAGCTTTTTAAAATAAGTTTACTGTTAATAACAATATTTTGTTATTAACAGTAACGTAAAATTATTTTAATCGTATTTCAGAATTTTGATTTTATGAAACGTTGTTTAAGCCAATTTTAGTTATTTAGGAGTTAAGTGAGAAATATTGACTGGCCTTCGCTAGCGGAGTCAGGAAATCAACTTTGCACATCCTTCTATATAATAGTCCTCAATATATATATATATATATATATATATATATATATATATATATATATATATATATATATATATATATATATATATATATATATATATATATATATATATATATATATATATATATATATATATATATATATATATATATATATATATATATATATATATATATATATATACATACATATATATATATATATATATATATATATATATATATATATATATATATATATATATATATATATATATATATATATATATATATATATATATATATATATATATATATATATATATATATATATATATATATATATATATATATTGAGGACTATTATATAGAAGGATGTGCAAAGTTGATTTCCTGACTCCGCTAGCGAAGGCCAGTCAATATTTCTCACTTAACTCTTAAGTCAATATTTCTCACTTAACACTTAAATATATATATATATATATATATATATATATATATATATATATATATATATATATATATATATATATATATATATATATATATATATATATAAATATATATAATGCTATAAATTTTTTTTTTGCCTAAAAAAATAAAATAAAAAAGGTCCTTGCTTTTCACATTCGCTGACAGTACTAAAAGTCCAAGTTTGCTGACTGTACTATATGGTTTTCATATATCAACTTGCTGGTCTAAAAGAGCTAATTTTGCAGACATGATAAACTAAAATTTATTGATAGGGGGAGGGTATCACACACCATTTGTGCCAGCCTTGGATGTACAGTGGCTTATAGTGATTTGAAATATTTGAAAATGAAAACAAAAAATTTAATCTAAATTTGATTAAAATTCAATTTTTTTATTCAATTTAAATTTGTTTTAAAACACATTATGCTTTATTTAATGGCTTACTTGATAAAATATCTAAAAATTAAAATAAACACTTAGCGATTTATATAGAATTATAACAATTAAAACAATTTATAGATATTTTCATATTTTTAATAATAAACTTCATTACTTCATTACAATAAACTTTTTGTCATATAATGAAAAAAAAAAAAAACAGGTAAAAAAAATCCAATAAAAAATAGAACTAAAATAACTAAACTTTTCAATAAAAATATTTAAATAAGAAATAAAATTTTTTATGCTTAAATATGCTTTTAAAATCCCTTAACAGAAAACTTCAGGCATATTACAATTAAGAATGATACAATAAACAAATCTCAGCAAATAATAAAAACAAAAGTGTCAATGAGTAAATGTCAACCTAACAAGACAAACTTAAAATGATTGTTTTTTGTTCAAAATAACAGTTCTTTGTTTGATATTGGTTTAGAAAGTTTTCAGTAGTTTTTAATAAATTAGTATAGGAAAGTATATTGTGATGATAATACTCAATTTCAATTAAGTAATGCAGTAAAGCATAAAAGTATTGAATATGGAAGTCAAACAAACTTTATCTTTAATTATGTTGAAGAAAAGGCATTGAACAGTACAATCAAAAGGACTTTTTAATCCACCTATTTCAAATGATTTTGGACATTGACCAAAGTTTAAAAGATAAAACATTATACTGGTCAAAATTTGATATTCGTTAAGCAAATCATAATTTCGAAATACATGTTAATGTAAACAAGAGACTTCTTTGGTTTCAAAGAACACTTAAAAAATGTCTAAAGATAATTTTCTTAAATTTCTAAATTCTGTTTCAAGTATTTCTGTAAAAATTTTCCTAAAATAACATATTTGTAACAAATTTTTTTCTCTTAATAGTGTTTTAATTAGCTAGACTATTTCTTCATGTGCATAATTTGTGAAATGCCTTGTGACATGTGTTGATATTTTATGCCTATTTTCTGAATTTTTTCATGCATAATGCTGTATCGCAAAAATCCAAAACAAACTTTCTTTGTTTATCATTTGGATCTCTGAGGAAACTTCTTTATAATTGTTGAACCTAAAACAAAAGTCAAACAACAAAAGAGTTCCATCTGTAGTTAACCAAGGTTTTTTATAAAATGTTAGAGTTAGATGTTTATCACATATAATTGCTTTTGCTTTACTATTTGATTCTCTTACTAATTCTAGAGTTAAATGAATTTGATCGCATAAAAATTGGGAATTTATTTGTTTACAAGTTTTCACAACATTTTCAAAAGAAATTTAGGATCATCAAACATACAACTTGTATTACAAGTTATCGCAACACCTAAAACACTTTTCGAAATAGAATTCATATTATTGGTTTTTTAAAAACAGCAACTTCCTGATACAATAACATTTTTGTAACATATACTTTGTCACAGAGAATAATAAGTCCTAGTAGAAATTTTCAAAGTAGAAAAAAAAGTAGTAGAAAGTTCCTTGCAATTTTAGAATAAACTAAAAATCTGTCTGAGAGGAAATTGTGCAAAATGTTATTTTAGTTTAACCTTTTTGAAGTTTTGATGCCAATCAGATCATATACTAAAGTGTTGTTAGACGTTTTAAAACTCACATTAGCCTCATTTTGACTACTTGTAACCTCAATATCTTATTTAAATTATTTTTCTCTTTTACATAAAAAAAAATCTATGCAAAAAATAAAAAGAGAAAAAAAAACTGAGCTGACTGTAGTAATTGCTACACTTGCTACAGCATGGATCTGCTCCAGATATAATATATATATATATATATATATATATATATATATATATATATATATATATATATATATATATATATATATATATATATATATATATATATATATATATATATATATATATATATATATATATATATATATATATATATATATATATATATATATATATATACACGCCAGTATTTAAAAAAATAATAAATGTCTGCATAAAATTCCCAGCTATCAATCTCTGCTAAATCTTATAATTTTGCCAGGGCTGGGGCTGGGTTTATAAAAAGTCCCAAGTTTAGCTGGGGCCCCGCTTACTATACTGGATGCTCTTCCTAGTGTTAAACATTTTAGTTAATAGGTCCAAGGTTTATGATCTACTTTTAAACTTACCAGTACGTTTTCTTCACAATGGTAAAGGAACCTCACCTATTTGGGGTGTTCAAATTCCCTACTCATAGATAAATTATGTAGACATATTTAATATAGGCAATTATAATTTTGTATACAATTATTTATAGTATATGTAGTATATATAAATGTAGTATTGTATACAATGATTGTGTTATTGTTTAATAGAATAGTATTACATCGCGTAATATAACATTGTAATCATATTATATACAATAAAAGTATACCAATTTAGTATTCATTTTTTTATAATGAATATGTGTATTACACTTTCTTATTGTAAATAAATAAAATATACATATATACAGTTGTTTCATTATATAATGAAAAATATAATGCATATTGGGCTTAATATATTTTAAACCTATTTGTATGTATATACTTCGACAGGTTTTTTTCTAATAATTAAAGTTTTTGAATAATAAAACTTTTAATTACTTTTAATAATAATAAAGTTAAATAAATAGTTTATTTATTTAACTTTATTATTATTAAAAGTAATTAAAATGAGTTAAATTTTTTTGTGTTTGCAAAATGAATTATAAAATGAACTCATTTCTAATACAAGTTTTGATTCATTTTTTAGTGATAACCTAGTGGCTATTACTAAAAATAACCACCGCAATTTAACAAGTAGCAGCAGAAATTAAATTATCCAATCAATGTTTATGCTAGAAACATTGCTATTATGGCTACGATATTGTTGTGATGTTTTACTAAATTTATGTTTTACTAAAATTATGGCTATGATATTGGTGTGATGTTTTACTAAATGTTAAGCAGAATAAGAGTGTTAAAGCATGTTATAAACATGTTAAGAAGCCATTCTGATTCAAGCTGCTGTTGATCTTAGAGATACAGATTGAATTAAAAAAATACCTACACTAAAAATACTTAAGTTACACTAAAAATATATATATATTTTTGGTAGATGAGTTTTCAATCAATCTGTTTAAATTTTTGATTACTTTTAATAATAATAAAGTTAAATAAATAAAAGTTTATTTTTATAAAATTTCAGATTTCTTTATTGTACATAACTTTTACTATCTACATGCCTTTACTATAGCACAAGCTAAATCTGGAAGTTATAACAACATGAAGTAATGGGTGACCATATGAATTCAACATCTCACTGTTCACAGAGAAATTTGTAATATATCATATAATTTCATGTCAAAGTGTGTACTATTTCCTGATACTAACACCACTTAATTACCTCAAGATAAAGTTGTAAAAAACCTGGTTGGTTATCCTACACAAATTAAGCATGAGATTGGTTGAGCCTTCGCTTATACACTTTTGGATGTGTTATAGAGCTACAGGAGACATTAAATGTTTACATTTATATTTTTGTCTATTTTTAATTGCTACATTAAGTTAATCATACATCAAGTTGTTGATGTAAGATTGAATAAAATTAAAATATATAAAATTAAAATTCAATAAGTTTTATGTAAAATTCTATATCTAAAAATCAACTTCTACATTATCTATATATAACAGTAAAATGCTTAAAAGTTTTGAAATTCATAAAATCACGTAAACTTTAATCTCAAATTTATTTTTTAAATTAAAGTATGCACTTATACATGTATGGTTTATTTAGGGTTTGGAAAGCAGCTGATTATACAAATAACAGTAATATAAAAGTATATTCATTATTTTTCTGCAACTTAACAAAAAATGAAGTTTCATTATCTACATTGTTTCAAGAAACAGTTGGAATCTTAAGTTATCCTAAGAGTTATGGAGTACAATCATCACTAAGTATTTTAAATAGTGAAATGATTATTGAAAATGGTGACAAATGTCCATTAGATGAGTCAATACTTTTAAGTGCACGTGTCAAATTAGTTTGTGGAAAATATTTGGTAAGTTGAACATATGTTGATATTCAGCTTGGTTTCTTATATATGCTTTTAATATGCTTATCAAATTATAGGGAGACTTGGAATTTGTTAATGAATCAAATTGTGTTGCATATTTTGAATTTTCATCAAATGAGTTGTGTGAAAAACATGTATATAAAAAACAAATACCCTGCTATCTTATTAATAAGTATGGATATAAGATTAATATGCTTCTACTGCAGAATTCAGGTTTTTCTTAATTCTTATAAACTTTTTACTTTTGTAACCATTACAAAGATTGATGTTGTTATCCTTTGATTAGGACCACACTTTTTTTTTTTTAGGACCACACTTAGCTTCTAATTCTGAAAGCGAGAAATTAGTCTTTAATGTTTGTGCTGATCTCCATAATACAGATTGTGATGTCGGAGCATCAGCATGCTACAATAAAAGCAATGTAGGAAGTATCAGCGAATCAACTATGTTAAAGTTAAACGATGAAGAAAATATTGAACTTTTTTACAAAAATGAGTTAAATAATTGCTCCACTACAATCATCTTTATTTGTCCACATACTGCTGATGTAAGTTTGTTTTTCCATATACTGCTGATGTAAGTTTATTTGTCCATACACTGCTGATGTAAGTTTATTTGTCCAAATACTGCTGATGTAAGTTTATTTGTCCATATACTGCTGATGTAAGTTTGTTTGTCCAATTACTGCTGATGTAAGTTTGTTTGTCCATATACTACTGATATAGGTTTATTTGTATATATACTACTGATATAAGTTTATGTAATATTGTGAATTGTATTTAATATGGTTTGATACAGAAATTTGAGCAAAGGATCTCAACATAACTAAAAACTACTTATTTTAAGTGTCTAAAGAGCAAGACTAACATAAATATTTTTAATAAAAATTTTTTCTAGGACATTAATAAATATCTGAATTTTTATTAAAAAAAGGTTTTGTTTTTTTTCTCCCCTAAAAATAGTATAATTTTACATTTTAAATTGACTAAAATTTAGTTATTAGGCGATGCGGCATTGCTTTTAAAACCTTTACAAAAATTAAATTCAATCAATGTTATTTAATAGTTTTAATTAGACAAATATGATTATACAAACTAGACAAACTCTTTATTTATTGTTTTATTACTACACTGTCGTTAACAACCTGTTTCAGTGCAAAAGAGCTAGAAAATCTTGTTAAATATTTAAAATTGTTTTTGATAAGTAAAATTGTAGTTATAACATAAGAGCTTGTTATTTCATTATATTTAAAATATTAATAATATTAAATATACATAAAATAAGTAATTTTAATCTGATTCTAAATTTATACATTTGTAAATCTTACTATGAATCTAAATAACAATATCTCACTGCATAATAACTAAATTTCAGCCTATTAAAAATATAAATTATACTATTTTTAGATGGAAAAAAAAGCCATACCATTTTAATCAAAAGTTTATATATTTATTTATGTCCTAGAAATAAAAATTAATAAAAATATTTATATTAGTTTTGCCCCAAGATGCTTAAGATAAGCTGTTTATAGTCATTTTGGTTCTAGTATGATTAAAACTATAAATAAATCAGCAACGTTCTTTCACTTTTGCTAAAGAAGCAAATCACGCTAACCTTCATAAACATTTCTTAGTATCTTATGATATTGCAAGTTTATATACCAATATTCCACTACAAGAAACAATAGATATCGCCATCATTTAAATTAGTTAAGTCAATCTTAAATTATTAAAAGTTATTTAAAACAACTCTTTAATTTTGTAACATCTTAAACTTTTTAAACATCTCATTCTCTTCAAAGGACAAATTTTAGATCAAATTGATGATGTTTCTATGGATTGTCCCTTATAACCTGTTCTTGCTAATCTTTTCATGGTAAATTTTCCCATGAAAAAATTAGCAAGAACAGGTGCTAATCTTTTCACGGAAAATGTTATAATATTTGATTCACTTATCTTTTCAATGAAAAGATAAATAAGATCATATAACCTGAGTTGCGGAGTTGGAGTGGCGGAGTCGCAACATTTTTAGTGGAGTTGCATTCGCTAAAAAAAATTGCAACTTTGACATTGTAAAACTTCTCGGTATTGCACGTGCATGTATAAAATATTCAATTAACCGTGTATTCATACTAAACCTCAAAGAACTTTTCATAAATTTGGCAAAAAAAAAAATTTCAACTTATTGCAAATATTTTTCAAAGAATTCAAAAAATTTTTGGCAAAATTTTTTGAATTCTTTAAACTATTAGTTATATCAGTTATATATCAGTATGGAGTTGGAGTTGGAGTCGGAGTCATACTATGAAAATTTCAACAACTGGAGTTGGAGTGGGTACTTTTTTTTTACAACTCCACACCCCTCCATATAACAGAGAAAAACCACCTTTTTATAAAGGTTATGTAGATAATATTTTTGCTGGTTTTCCATTTGAAAATCATATTTATTCTTGGAGTATAATGATAATAAACAATATATATATATGATAATATAATAATAAACAGTTCTATATTTTCCATTTGAAATTCATATTTATTCTTGGAGTATATTGATAATAAACAATATATATATATATAATAATATATCAATATTCTATATTTCATAAAATAGAAGTTAAATCAAACATATCTTTTTTGGATCTAACTCTAAATAAAACAAACAATTCCACAATTACAACTGTTTTTCAAACTTTCTCCGGACTTTGAATAAACTATTTTAGTTTTAAAAAGATTTAACTTTAAGAGGTAAACCGCTTTACACCACTTCTTTATCTATTAGGCTGGCGTAGATGTGTTTATAATACATTGTTTCCAGTTTAGGATGTTGAATGCTGGATCTTCTGACTCTTTACATGGGTTTTGCTTCTTTGTCTCTGTTTTTATGACTAGGCAAATCATTCTATTATCTCCTAATGAGGGTTCAGCTCTAAAACTCAGTTTTATGGTTCTGAGACTGGCTGGTAGTCATGTTTCCTAAAGTTTGTGGTAGCTGTCAGAGAGACTGATTCCATTAACAGCTGTAAAATATCAGAGTACTGACAGTTAGTAAGTGACTGGGGCCTGGTCCCCAGCTAAAAATGAAATTTTTTTCAAACCTGGCTCCAGTAAAACTATGAGATTTAGCAGGGGTTGATAGCTGGGGGTAGAAAAAAATTTATAATACTTTATATATTATAATATTGTGCTTACATTTGCTATTTATTAAATACTGGCATATATTTATATTTTTTCACACTCTAATTTACTTCCAGCGTAATTGTGAGCAACCACTATTAAGTTATGAGTTACTTGAAATAGGGAATGTAATCAAATTACTAGAAAATGATTAATGAAGACTTGAAAAGTTTTAGGTTGTTTATAAAAGAAAAACATGAAAATGGCTAAGAGTTTTAAGGTTTTTTTAATGTGCAAGGTAAAAAAACTGGATTAATAAAAGTTTTTATAGCATGAAGGGCCAGAGACAGTAAAAGAATGCAACTTGTTAAATAAGATGAGTTTTGGTTTATCGTAATAGACATAATAGCTCGTTTGAGTATTGACCATGATGGTATTTGTAGAAAAAAGAAAGGAATGCAACCTTATAACAATGGGAGAGTGGCTCAAGCTTGGCAGATAAAGCTGGTCTTACTACATTTACAATGTGGACAGTCTGAGAGTAAGCAATTAAAAAGTGAAGATTTTTGTCAAAATAAGAGTCATTAAGTTAAGTCATCAGCAAATAGAACCACTTTAGATGTAAAATTTTCATGAAGATTGGTATTGTAGATAAGAAGCAATACAGAAGCTAAGATAGAACCTTATGATACCCTTAAAGTTATATGAAATAAAGAAGCCTTCAAGATTATCTTTACAATGTGTTTAGCGCAACGGTACCCTTGCTTTAATTTTTTATCTTAAAGTCACGGTAGTAAAGTTTAATTGGTTTATTTTAAGTCACAGCTGCGAATATGATTGGTTGATTTTAAAAGTTTTATTTTTACAAATTTAAAAAGAATTGCAACTATAAATTGTACGATTAGCATTGTGGTATCTCATTTGTTTATTTCTCACGGCGATCTAGGATTGAGTCCTACTTCCAGAAAAATTTTTTTTAAATGTTTTTTATTGAAATTTATTATTATTGTTGTATATTGAAAGTTACATTGATGTTTATTAATTGCAAACATCGACTGATTTAGGGATTGGCACAGTGAGTGTGCATACATCCACTGATTTAGGGATAGGTGCAGTGAGTGTACATACATCCACTGATTTAGGGATAGGCACAGTGAGTGTGCATACATCCACTGATTTAGGGATAGGCACAGTGAGTGTACATACGTCATTTAAGGGTTTTGGTTTGGGCATGCATTCTTTAAATAAAAGAAAAAAAAATCACCCAATTATAAATCACTTAACTTTAAGAAAAAAAAAAGCGCAGTACCGTTGTGCGAGCAACAGCGATAACTTAAATACTGTAGTTAAAAAAAAATAATTAAAAGACCTCAAAACCTTTTTATAAAAAAACAGAGTGAAGACTAATCGTAGGATAGTCGGAGAGGTCAAAGTGTTTTTCTAGAGTTTTGACTTATTTAGCACTTTTTAAAAGTTTAGCGAAAATTGAAAAGATTTCTGGAGAACACATTTTTAAGACTATGATGAAAATCTTGTCTGAAGCTCAAACTTTAGAAGTGTTTAATTTAGAATTAACTTTAGCATTGGAACCCAGAGTGATTTGGATGTTTAACAATTGGTCAATCTGTTTAACTGGCAGGAAGAGTATGGCCATAAGATTCAAGAGTCAAATTAGAGTAAGGTTTCTTTGCAAATAACTCTGGTTAATTCTGAGGAGAAGTAAAAAGATAAGACCTATGAATTAGTTATTAAATGTTAGACTTACTTTAATTAATGACATTGTTGAAGACTAACCAAAAGCCCCTAGAACCTAACATCTGATATAAGATACAGGATTTAGTAAACTGAGAATAACAGCTTAACATCAGACAGGACCTTTTTACATTGGCTTCTTGGAATAATACAAGGACATTGGTTCTTAAGATAGATATTCTTGCAAAAAAGATGAAAAAAATAATTTTTAATAAAATATAATAATTTTTAATAAAATAACTGCTCAAGATCGTGAAAAATGTGAAGTAGAATGAGGCTTGACTTAAAATTGAAGAGTAAAAAAAAAAAAAAAAAGCTTTCAAACTTTTAGTCGAAAAGGATTAAAAGCTTCCAAGATAAGCTTTATGCATACATATTATAGATATAAACATATATGCTTGCTATTTATTTAGATGCTGATTACAATATTCTTTCATTTTTATATAAACCTTATATAAATTTTGGCAAATACTACACCATATAAATACTTACATTTATATGGTGTAGTATTTGCTGAAAGAGATCAGATAATGATCAGATAATGATGATAATGATGATCATGTTAATCATAATGATGTTTATATATGAATATATATACAAAATATAACATGAATTTTGAATTTAAAAAAATATACTTTAGGATGTATAAATATTTATGCAGCCCCGGTCACAAACCCAGCCCTGGCCCCAGATATATTTTATCAGCCCTGGCCCTGGTCAAATATCAACACTGATCACTTACTACTGACAGTGCCATGTTGCACATGGATAGTGTTCCTATTCGTACATTTGGTGTGCATTGTTGAGGTCACATTTGGAGCTCTTTGTTTTGGCATAGGGTTTGTTAATAGTAATGAGGCAATCGCTTGGACTCTTAGATAATATACTGAGTACTATCTGTGCTTTGAGTCAAGTTCTTTATTTAATTTAAAAAATGACTAAAGTATCAAAAACTATAAAACACAAAAAACTATCGTCATCAATAAGTTCTCTAAATCACTAGTATTTGTAGTCTTCAAAGACCATGAATATTAGTGAATGAAAACTCTTCTGTTGAGTCTTATCTTTTGCAAAGTTCAATGGACCTGCTTGCTTTTTGTGAGACTAATTTAAGTTCAGTTATTTCATCTAGTGATCTTAGTATTGATGGTAATCTTCCTTTAATTTGTAAAGACTCCAATTGTCACACGCTTTGCTTGGGCATTTACATCCATAAGAATTCACCTATTTTGTCAGTAAACCAGGTTTGAATCTACAGATTATCTTTTATGTGTTTTTGTTTAGCACGGCTTCACTTTATCACTTTTCTCTTTGTTCTATATTGCTCTTTTTCATCTCAAGACTGCACTCTTTTTCGATGTTATTTCTGATCGAATTGACTAAGCCCTTTCTCTTTATCCTTCACCCGATATTGTTGGTTCGTCGCGTCCATGAATTGAATATACAAAGCGTATTATTTATAGCTTTCTTTTAACCTCACTCATTCTATACATAAATCGTCTCTATATATATAAAATAACAAAAAGTCCCATGAGAATACTTTTAATTACAATTGAAATAACGCGTGACTTTCAACACGTATCTACCTGATTTTCAACATGCACAAATTACCAACTAATTTAATCTTTGTGGGGCCTTACTGTTCGTCCGGAGTGTGTTACTTGCAGCACATGTTCTTGAGAATCATTTTGAATTTGAGTAACATCATCGTGATATCTTCCTTTAGCATTATCGTTTTTATCTTTTAGTCTGTAAAAAACATCGTTGACTGATTCATTTGAACTCTGTAGGTCTGTACGGCGATGCAGGTGTGAAATATGACGCGGATATACCCGATTTGCATATTCGACGCCAAACGATAAAGTATTTTGCTTTTGCACTACACTTGGTATCCATGGTTGGTCACATTTTGTTTCGTAATTTGGCTTTACCCACACCTTGTCTCCCTCTTTAAATTTCGTATTGACGCCTTTCTCGTCTGTTTTCCTCCAAATATCGATACCTGGAATGAAACAAGTTGGTTTTTTCTTGAATTGCTTGGATGGACTTTCAGTACAATTGGATGATATTGTCTCGTTGTACAGCAAGACTGCCAGAGTGATTGAACAATGTAAGCGAGCAACTGTTCTTTTTATCGTCCTGTGTATGCGTTCAACTATACCATTACCTTGAGCTCGATGTGCTGCTCGATATTCCAAATTAACATTCCATTATTCAGCAAAGCTTGTTAATGTGTTGGACCAAAATTTGTTGTCCATTAGAAGACATACCGGCGGTCCAAATAAAGAGAATATTTCTTCAAGTTTACTAACAACTTCAGCAGCTGTTTTAGTTACTAGTTTACGCCATATTGTATATCGTGACGGATCACAATCAATCATCGATAAGTACAGTTCAGCACCTACATGTGTCACGTCAATGGCAACCCGATTCCAATTTTTTTCTACGCTTAGTTGACCATGCTTCCACTGTACGGAGTAAGGATCGATGGAGTTGCACTGGTTACAATTTGCAATTACTGCTGAAACCTCCTTACGTGATACATACTGGTTATTTCGCAAGCAAAGTTGTAATGACCAATCGAATGAATTTTCCATATGACTTTTTGTTCAGGTAATCCAACTGCACACACTATTCTGCACCATTTTTGAGGGATTCATGAGAGTCCATCAGCCAAATTTTTTTCAGATGGAATCCATTGTACTACAATCTGGATACCTTTTGCCACTTCCTTAATAGTATTTAACCGTCTTTGTACTAACAACTGAGAAATTCCACGAGTTTTTACGCGATATTCTTCCATCAAAACTGCGTTTAACCATCCTACGGTGCTCTTGCTATCACTGTATACTGTTAACTCTTTTATGTCCCACTTACTAGCTAAGTTTAGTCCTCGAAGTATCGAATCCAGTTCACTTATATTGATATGGTGTATGTCACTTGCTGGCCGTAGCCATGCTGCGTCTTCAACAACTACTCCACCAATGAGCAGAACTACCCCAAGTCCTTTGGATGATGCATCACAATAAAGCTCAGCTTTTCCATTCACTGGTACCAACCATTTTCCACCAACCGGATCCTCCTTTTCCACACGATGAAGCAAATCTTTCAGTTTTTCTTTACAATCTTCTGAAATAAAATCACACCAAGTTATATTTCCAGCTAAACGTTTGATGTAAATGTTTGCTTGTAAAAAGTTTGCTTGTAAATGCAAACTTCCTGCAAAAGGGTAATGTCCAATGAGATTACCTAACTTGCTAAAAAGCTGCGATTGTGTGACTGCATTTAAAGGTTCAAATTGTACCACACTGTCTCGTTTCCATATCAGTTCCCTATTTTTATTTCTTTCGACTCTCAATCCTAAGACACGTCCTTGTTCAAGATTTTGTGGAGGTTTACATTGTAACCCGAATTTATGCAGATGCTTCGCAATATTTTCCGCAGTTTCCACACTTTTATCCACAAATATATGTAGATATCACATGCTTTCTTTACTGTTGGATTTAAATTGAGCACATGCCGAAGAATTGTGGTCATTATTGTTGGAGCCACGTTAATGCCAAAACACATTCTAGTAAAACAATATCGTTTCCCATTTATAATCACCGTTTGATATAGCCAGAGTCTTTTATCAATATGAATTTGGAGGTATGCTTTTTTAAGATCAAGAAATTTTGCATTTTTAATTTTTCTCCAACAACGAAGTTTTTCTTGACAAATGCCCGTATTCGCTGTATGACAATTTACAAATTTGTTAAGAGCTCGAAAATCTCCCACAGGACGTCCCATTTTGTCCTTATTTTCTTGCACTACGCACATTAGCGGTATCAATACTTTAGGTGGTCCCAACGTTAGTTCGTTATATGGTACAAGATTGCCAGAATTAATCCATTCATTTATTTCTTTGCAGTAACTACGTTCGTACTCGTGGCTCATCTTGTATTCACAAATGGTATTATCAATTACAGGCTCTTTATTCCAGTTCCATGATGCCGTCCACTTTTTCCCATCAAAATTTGCTGCAAAGTCCTGATGCTTTATTTCGTTTCTTTTGTTTTCTTCATTTGTATTTTTGACATCACATTTTATTTCGTTTTTGTTTTTTATCGTTGTAGTAACGGCACCACATTTCGCTAACATTCGGACAGTACGGTTTTTATTACCATAAATGATGACTCCTCCAAATTTTTCAATCGCATTCATTCCAAAAATCAAATCAAACCCAAATGGTTTTTCTTTTACAACTAGAGAATTAACAATCCGGTGTATTCCATCAATTTCCAATTACCGTTTCACCCAGCACATGCACAGCTCCTCCCAAAGTTGTGATAAGTTTTTGACTTTTTAAAACAAGACCATGCGTGGATTTAGCATAAATCACAGTGATGGAGCATCAAGAATCAATTAATGCTGTTCGGAGCATTCCATTTTGTTTTTACTTTTAATGATGGCAACGTCGTTTCTGGGAGAATACTGTATGCCATTATTTCCAAATTCTCCCTTTTCCTTTTAAACTTTGCAATCATTTGAAGCAGTCTTTAGCTTGATGATCGTGTGAACAAGTCTTGCATTTTGCTTTGCAGTCCCGTGCAAAATGTCCAAGTTTCCCACAATTGAAACAAGTAACTTTGTTCGTGTCGGAAACACTAGATGTCCGTGGAAGTAAGGATGTTGCCGCAATCATTACATTATTGGAACCATCTAATTGTCGAGCTTCCTGGATTACTCATTCAAGGGTAACAGCAATTTCCACAGCCTTTGCAAACGTTAGTTCTTCAGATTTCAGTAATAATCGCTTGATTGTAACACCATCGATAAAATCCGTGATGAATTGGTCGCGCATTCGATCATCTCTATCCATGAATTTGCATCCTTCAGCAGCTCTTGCAATTCGTCGTGAAAATTCCGTCACACTTTCGTTACTTTCTTTTTTTAAAGTTGCAAATTCAAAGCGTAGTATTAACAATGACTTTGGTTTAAAAAGCTTCATGATATTTTCCTCGATGTCTACGTAGGTAACTGAGTCATCTTCTGGATATGCAGGCAGGCATAAATCTTCCACTGCAGAATAAATCTGTGGTGGCAAACATGTTAATATTATTGTTTTCCTTTTGGATTTGGGTATGTCCATCGCAGTTATGTATGTTCGTAGTTAGCGAATAAACCGCTGATGGTTACCATCGAATTCCGATGGCATAATTGCCGAAATAGCTTGTTGGTTCGTTGTGTCCATGAATTGAATAAACAAAACGTATTATTTTATAGCTTTCTTTTAACCTCACTCATTCTATACAAAAATCGTCTCTATATATATAAAATAACAAAAAGTCCCATGAGAATACTTTTAATTACAATTGAAATAATGCGTGACTTTCAACACGTATCTAGGTGATTTTCAACATGCACAATTCACCAACATAAAAAAGAGAATAGATATGGCTGTTGTTGGTGACTTTAATGCTCATCACATTGAATGGCTTAGCAGGCCTTGTTAAGAAGCATTTCCCTATTTGAATTTTATGTATGTATTCACGATTTCACTTACACGTCTCTCAATTTACGTTATGCAAAAACCTTTTTCAATTAGTTTATTTTAGACAGTCTTTTAGAACAGATTATGCGGTAAACATTAAGCTGAAATTAATTGTTGTAAAAAACATTTGTGAAGTATTTTTTTTATGAGAAATTTTTTTTTCTACTTTTTTCTGTTTTTAAAAAGTTTTTAAATTATATTTATTTTTATTATATTTAAATTAAATTTATTATTTTTTATAAATTTAGATTAAATTTATTAGTTTTAGTAATTTATTTTATTAAATTTAATTAAAATCCTTTTAAAAATTTTAATATACTCTGTTTTACATTTTTTTTTAATGATAAAATTATAAACTATGTTAAAGTAAAAAAAAAAATTTAATAAATTTAATTCAAGTTACTTTAAAATGTTTGTATTACATATAACTTTATTTTAATTTTAGTTTTTTTTAACAAAAGTTTTGTCTTTATTATTAGTTTTTTGAATTGATTATAGACTAAACCTCGATTAAAAATTAACTAGTTTATGAGTAGTATGTTAAGATTTTGTTAAAGCCAAAATGTTAAAAAAAAGGTTGAAAAATTTTTATTTTTTGACCGTTATGCGATCCCTAAGTGCCAAGATAAATTGTGTTTATGTCATAAAAAATCCTTGAAAAATAAGTTTCATGCTAATCAAACTTTCCAGAACAAATTATTTACCCAGATATTAGGGAAAAACTTTATAATTTTAAATGCCATTTTTTTTTCTTGAAGGTAAGTTCCAGTTCCAAATACTGGTCTGATTATAGTTAATAATTTTGACGTCAATACAAGAAAGTTTTTTCTAACTTGATTTATAAATGTTATATTTGGGTTTTCCCTTTGCTGTTAAATTTTATGTAGAAGAATTTCATTATTTTATTTTTAAATGAACCAAACTTTTAACCGATTAAAAATAATGTGATCAATGAATAAACTCTTTAAAAGCCCAACTTATATTTATTTTATTTTAAAAACAAAACTAATACTAGTGCTATAAATATAAGATACATATTTTTCAAAATTATACTGATATTTGTTAAAAATAAGTCCAGCTAATAACATCTTAAAACCGAAAATACTATTTTACTTTTTGTATTTAGTAAGAAATAGTAAAAATACATTAGGTTTCACGGTACATAAAAATAAAATATTTAATGGAAATAAAAAAAAAAAGCAGAAAAGTGGTAATCTTTGTTTAATTACAATTTTTATTTTATTAAAAGTCATTTACTAAAATGCTTTAGGTAGCGTAAATGTTTTTTATGAAAGAGGAAAACACAATCTAATTGTGTAGTTGTAAGTACATGTATGTCTCTTTAAGAAAATCAACTATAAACAAGTGTCCCTTCATTTAAAAAAAAAATAACCATAAAACGAATAATTTAAAGAAAAAAATTAAGTTTAAATAAGTATAAGATTTTAAAATAAGGAAAATTTTTGTAGTAACCAACAATTAAATTTTATTTAAAACTTTTTTTGCAACAATATTGTTTAACTTAATTTTTATTTCAAAGACAAATTTTAATGTGGTTTTATATTTAATTACAATAAGGTATTTTAAAATATGCAACTGACGTAATTAAACTTTTAACGATGTTAATATCTTTATTGAAAAAAGTTACATTTATTTGCGTTGCGCTTTTCCATTATGCAACAAAATCTCATAAAAAGGCCTGACTTGTTCCAGTGTCAGTGACTCTACAGGTGTTAAGGCCATCAACTTTTGCCTTTCTCAATCTCTAATATAAATAGTCAACTTTCCAACTTGCTTTTCAGACAATCCGAATCATTTACATTCTCTACTTGCTTTATGTCTTGTTTCTGATCCTAGTCAGTGCCACATTCTTATATGCTTTTGATCATGGTCTAAAACGCATTTTTCTTAATCATCAGGATCCTCCTTTTATTAAAGCTGACTGGGACTCTTTCCATGATTTTCGATGGCCCTTGGGTAAAAATCTTTTATCTTCCTGCTGAGAAATGTGCTTCTTATGTAACTTCATGGATTCAGGCTGGCATGGAATCTTTTTTTCCCTCTCAACCAAGTCAAGCCTCCTTCTCCATGATTTTTCTTTCATCTTGCTGCTGCGATTTCCAATTGTAACCATTACTTCTATATCTATGGCCAAAACAATTCTCCAGAAAAGACATCTGACATACTACTCCTAGAAACCATTTTACAATGGTTTCTAGGAGCAGTAAGAAAATGTCTAATGACTTATAAAATAGATCGGTATTCACATATTAATAAAATATACTAAACTTATCAAGAATCAGTAAAGCAATATAATTTATTATTGTATAGGTGCCAAACCTTTCTACAAAACACCAAGTTAATTTTTGTCATAAAGTAATAACTCTAAGTTTGTGATTATGTGAAAAATTTGTATTTCTACAATTTTCTTAATTTCTCTATTAAACTATTAACAGAATCTTATTTTCCTGCTGGAAATCTGTTTTTGTTTGACAAAATCTTGATAAGAAAGTGAAAGATACCTAAGAGAAAAGTGCTGTTTAAGGCATTTTTTCATTATTGGAGATTTCTATTTAAACTTTAGCGAATAAATTTGAGACACGTGCTTTCAATATAAAAAGAGTTTATGCAATTTGTTGTTCAAACATAATCTCATATTTTATCTCTAAAATTAGAAGACTCTTCAACTTCTGGAGCATCTTTAACAGGGTCTATAATAAGGGCAAATCTGTCATTTCTCCTTTTTTGTATAGATCAGATTTTGTTACCTCACCTAAAGACAAAGCTGAATTGTTTGTTAAGAACCTTTCATAAATCTTATCTCTTGTATACACTAATCACATCCTAATATAGCTGACAAAAAGCTTGATCCATTGCTTGACATTTGTATCACTCCAGCTTGTGTATCTAAAGTGGTCCTGCTTAGACTCTTCTACAGTTTCCGACAACATACCTGTTATAATCTTCCAGAAGTTCTCCAGTTTTCTCATTTTTAGAAGTGTTTCTCTAGAGCTGTCGTCTATACTTTCAAAATTATTTTACTAGTGCTTTACAAGATACTGATAAGCACTAGTTTACCCCTATTTTCAAAATCTCTGAAGAGCAATCTAACATGTCTAACTACCATCCCATTAGTCTTCTTTCTATCATAAGCAAGGTCTTTGAGTCTTTAATTAAGAAACACTTAATCTCTTATCTTAAATCTAATAACTTATATTCTGATCATCAATATTGATTTTGATCTTCTTGCTGATTAAAAACCATTTTATTGTGCAGATTAAGGAGAGGTTAAGGCTATTGCTCTCGAAAATTCCAAAGCCTTTGATCAAGTCTGGCAAGCTGGTCTTTTCCAAAAACTCTCTTCTTGCAGTGTATCAGGTAACATCTTTAAGACTATTGAATTCTTCCTTATCAATTGTAGTATAAAAGTTGTCCTTGATGAACAACACTATTCTTCATCTCCTGTAACTTCAAGGGCTCCTCATGGTACTATACTTGGCCTCATACTTTTTTTTATTTATAACTTACAATTACAATCTCCCAGAAATTCTTACGTCTTGTTGGGATTGTTCATTGATGATACTATCATTTATTTTTGTCTTGATCAGAAGCCAACACTTTCTGATTGCTTGGAGGGGGACATGTGAACTTGAAATGGACCTCACTTCAGCTACAGCATGGAGCTCTCAGTAGCTGGTGAATTTTAACTCAGATAAAACTCAATTTTTTTCAACTAATTGTTATCACAACAATCTAGATCTTCCTTTATTTATGAAAGGTAATGTACTCAATGAGTCATCTACTCTTTATCTTCTAGGATTAACTCTTATTTCCAATATTTCTTTGAATTTGCTCCCCTTTTTTCCTGATTCATATAATTTTTAATCTTTTAAGTTGTCTGTTAATCGTTATTATATTATAATTATTATAGTTGCATTATAAACTTCTTTTCCAGTAGCTAGTAACTCTAATAGTGGTTGCAGTCTTGTCGGAAGTGAAGATGTTGAAAAAAACAACAAAAAAAAGAACTTTACTTGAATTTTATACCAAGTAAGTCTGGTTAAATGTTTAATTGGTAAAGCTTATAAAATAAACAACACTAGTCTCGGTCATAGTCATGATATTAACAATGTTTTTAAAGTTTTCAAATGCAACTTGTACCCGTCTTGGTTGATTGAGATAATCCATAGCTCTTATATTAACAACACAAATGTCAACATTTCATTGTGTTCAGAAAACCTGCAAATTTGTCAATATTTTAAACTTATATTGGAAAAATATCTGATTTAACTAATCTAAAATTAAACGCAATTATTAAAAGGCATTGTAAATCAGTTACCGTAAGATTTTTTTAAATTTTTTTTTGGCAAAAGTTCCATTTCCTTTAGAATTTAAATCATTCCTTGTCTATAAATTTGAATACACAGGCTGTAAATCCTGTTATATTGGCGAAACTACTAGGCATTTAATAACATAAATAATCAAGTACTCTAAAAGGAATAAAAACTTGCACAATTATAAACATATTCATTCATATGAAAGCTGTTTTAATAGTTTTAATCATGCTAGTTTTTCAATTTTGGATTCAGCCTGTAATAAATTTATATTAAAGGTCAAAGAAAGCATGTACATAAAATGGGAAAAAACCACTGTTAATAAAAAAGAGAACCATTTCAAAATGACAATTTCAATCTAGTTCCTTTTAACATTTTCCTTTTATCATTTTAAAAAATATTTTTTAATTGTACTTTTATTGCATTTTAAATTATAAAGTCTCTAATTAGTTCAACTTATTTTTGTTAATTTGATTTAAGCATTTTAATATATTTTAACTGAGGATGGCTATGATATAGTTGAAATATGTAATTTATAAATTAAATGATTTTAATAAAAATTAAAAAATCATCTTAAAAATAACTTTGTGAAACTTTTAAAAGTAATTTTTCTACAAGCAATTCATTATATTTTGATTTTATCACAAACAATGATATTGTAATCGTAATTTTGATGTTGGAATCTAAACGATTTTATGTTTATTTTTGTATCAAATGAGGATGTACAAAAAAGTTATACAAAAAATGTTATAGTAATTAGAGGTATTAATGTCAATGTTAAATTAAAAGAAATAAAAATAAAAAATTCATAATAATTAGAAAATCTAAAATTTTTGTCCCACTCAACTTCACGCGAGGAAAACCATAATAAAAAAAGATTTATTAAGTATCATAGTTAGTAAAAAGGTTGAAGTTTGGATTTCTGAGTTTCTCTAAAACAATTTCTTTACCAAATTTATCTAAAAGTTAGTTGATATTCAAACATAAATCTGAAGAAAATTACAGAAAGAAAAACAAAGAAAATAGTCACTTGATGAATAAGGATTATTGAATGAGCCTAAAAATTAGCTATGTTTAGTATATATATATATATATATATATATATATATATATATATATATATATATATATATATATATATATATATATATATATATATATATATATATATATATATATATATATCAACAGGTTGGATATTAGTACCTGTCTAAATAACTTTTAGAATACCCGCTGGAAATGTGTTAAATAATTACCATCATATAAAAAGTTCCAAAAAACACGATGAAATAGACTTAAATATGTGGAATAACGGACTTACAATGACCCGTATAATACTGGTCATGGTAAGTCTATTGCACATCAACTATTTTAATAATTTTGCTTTATTTCAATAAATTTTAAAAAAGAGCAAAATATAAAAATCTTTGTTTTGAGATAGAGATTATTATGTGCAGACTTTTACTGCTATCACAAATTTCCAATGGTGTTTTCATGTTTTTAGAAATTTTAAAGACTTAATAGCTTTCTAAAAAATCTCTCCCTATTGTTAGTATGTAGTATCTTTATAAAAGTTTCCGCATTGTTTAACAGCTTTTAAATATAGTTTTCTACTTCTTCTTTAACTTCATCTTATTATCATTATTTTTATTATTGTTAAAATTTTATTGTTATTATTATTATTTTTTGATGAAAAAAGTTGTAGTTTTTTATTCATATATACGTTGAGTAAGGATACTTTTAAACTGGCGTAATATTTTAGTAATATAAAAGATGGAGGAGAGCACGCCCCCTCTCTTCTTGTTAACATCTCTCTGATTAATTTAAAAAAAGTAATTGGATTAGAAAAGGGAAAAAATACACCACATGTATTAACTGGAAATCAATTTATTTATACATAGTAACAAAACAAAATATATAAAGAAAAGTTTTATTTACAAAAAATAATCCTCCTCCTCATGTTTTATGTTCTACAGGATCCACACTCCCTATTAAAGAATAAATGGGGTTAAGCTTTTGCCCTAGATTTGGGCCTTGTTAGATGTGATCTATTTGATCTGCAATATGCTGAAAAAGCATTGGAAGGTATATCTAGAAAAAAAAAATTATGATATGATAAAATAAGTAAAAATATTACATGTTAATACTGCAAATCAATTTACCTGTTGTAGTTGTTTTTTCTAGAGTTTAAAATAATCAAAATCTGAAAAAAAAGACAATTATACAATACTGAAGAAAAGTGCAAATTAATTTTGTAATTTGAGCAAAAAATAAAATTATATATATACATATATAATTTTATATATGTGTATATATATATATATATATATATATATATATATATATATATATATATATATATATATATATATATATATATATATATATATATATATATACATATATAGATATACATATATATATATATATATATATATATATATATATATATATATATATATATATATATATATATATATATATATATATATATATATATATATATATATATATATATATATATATATGTAGAACGTAAAATATGAGGAGGAGGATTATTTTTTATATATATATTAGGGTGCATCATTTTTTAACAATTTTTTCAAACTAAACTTCAACCACCTGGATTAGTTGACCGGTTGGTTAAAAATGATTTTACGCTAAAAAAATTTTTTTAAGGTCCCCGCTTTTACAATTTGTGCCCCAAAACCCCAACTTTTTTAACCAAAAAGCGGGGACCTTAAACATTGACATAAAACACCAATTTTTTTTCTATGAACTCTAAAAGGCCTAAATATTAATTTGGAATTGGTTGAGAAGTTTACAATAAAAAAATATATACTAATTTAGGTCAAGAATAAACGCACTAACTATAATTTTTAAGTATATTTAAATAGAATGATGCTTGCGATCGAATTTAACTGTCACAAACAAAACTAATCTTTCTTTTTTGAACTATTTGTTCTAAAAAAATTAGAAAAGATTTAAAAATGAATTCTTGCCATACTTTACTTACAAGTTTTTAAAAAGTGTATTGGTTTGACACTGGAAAAATGGGCGAAATATTCTAATTTTAGGTAATTTTATGGATTTTATTGACCAATTTTTCTATCACTCAAACTTTCTGTGACAAATTTTTATCAAATTCTTGTTTACAAAGATTAATTTGATCCAAAATTCAATTTTAAAAATAATTTCTAACATAGGAGGGTTAGTGGTGGGCGGCGGAGAGTATATTTCTTTCTCTCACCCTCCTCCATCTACTTTACTTTTTTTTACAAAATATGTACCATTTGCCTTAAAGTTTTATTTTTACATATAGTTTGATTAGATTTTAATATAGGCGCTGCAAAATAAGCGTTTTAATGAAACAATTTTATTTTGCTGAATATCATGTAGCTAAGATAGTTAAGGTAAAATAATAAATTTTCTGCTAAAAAATATATATATATATATATAACGATATTGTTAAGGCCAACAGTGATAAATTAGTAATAAATAATCAAGAAAAAATTTTCTTCAAAAACAGTTTGTAAAACTATGACTCAACAATTTTTTCTTCGTGTTTTTGGTGAAAAATCGAATAAACATTCTCCAAACTATGCTTTATCAGCGCCTTTTTTTTTTTGCCACTCTCCGTAGTTTGTACTTTTTCGAATTCCTTGAATTTATCCCTACTATGCTGAACGGCCAACAGTAAATCTTGCTTGTCCTCTTCATTGTGAACAGAATTAACAAACTCTGACACAAGCTTAATTGCTCGTTCAGAGCAGTTGACAACATATATTCAGCAAACAAATTCAATGGAAGTTTTAAATTGATCGATAAAGCCCCAAAAAGATGAAGATTATAATAAAAGATTATAAGCTAAGGTTTATCATCGTCTTTGTTCAAATTTAAGAGACTGAAAATAAACCATGAGTTCCTACCAACCAACTGTGACAAGCTAGGTGGTTTCTCCCGGGTGAAGTCTAGATCTTGCAGAAGGATTAATGGAATCAAAGTTTGATCCAAATACCACGTATGTCTCTCCATTGATTTCAATATTTCTTCAATTCCCTCTAGTACATCATTAGCTCCTGGATCGTAAGATTCCACCCAACGTTTATACTGGACCATCTGCCAGTACGCATTTAAATCTTGATAAGGTGCAGAGGAAACTAAAAAGGAATGCACAAACCATACAGTATAAAATATAGAAATAAATTCTGCCATTTTACTGATTTCTTTTTGTAAACAAGCTGTCAATTGGTAGGGCAACTGATTACTTAAAACTTGAATTTTAAGATAATATATAGACTTTGCCATAAAACGAGCATGGGAAACTGATCCGGGAGCATAAACATTAAAGGTTACATCTGGACATAAGTAGGTGAGTGTAAGTTCTACCAGTTCTTTATAATCACCTTTCTGAAATACTAAATTGGCAAGTGCATATTTGCAAAATTGAACAGTTTTTTCGATCTGTTTTTCTAGATACGTTTCTTTACCTGCAGCTTTGTCAAACTTTTTGAACTTTGATTTATCCATAGTTTCCTTTGCTGCGTTCCAATTAGCTTGGAAAACTTTGAACATCAGATTACCAGGAGCATAAGTTTTACCAATGTGAACTTTTCCCCAAAAATGTTATATGTGAAGCTCATAAACATGTCTTCGACATGCAAGCTGTAGTATAATTGAACCCTGTGTTTGATAAAACCTAATTTGTGTGCCGGAATATTTTCCTGTATTAGTTGAAGTTGTGTCAAAGCACAGACCCTTTATATAAGTTCTTAGCTTATATTCATTCAAAATGTTTACTAAAGTATCATGATGAGATTTTCCAGTACAATTTTCCATTGGCGGAATGCCAAGAAGTTTTAAATCACCATCGATATTTACAAGAACAGCAAAACGATCTCTTTTTTGTTTTGTACCGTTAGTAATATCCTGCAAGATTTTTTCCATCAAAGTGTGCAATTATTGGAAATTTACTTTGACTTGCAGCTTTTATTATATCTTCACGATATTTAGCTGCACTTGTACTTATTGCTTTCTTTTTTGCACGTCTGATGGTAGATTTAGAAAGCAAGAAATCTGTCAAACTGCCCCCAGAAGTAACTACTAAATCAGAGATTTAGTAGTTACTTCTGCAAAACTGCATCTCAGAACTTCATACTTCTCAGAACTGCATCTTTATTGCAAAAAAGATGCAGTTCTGAGGACATATTGCTAGTTCAGAGCATGCTGACATCATTTTATCTTGGGAAGCACAACCAATCAAAGTTTTGGTGGGAGTATTTTTGTCTAACAGACGCCTGAGTTATTAAGATTAAATTTAGATTTTATATATTTCGTTTTTCAAACTGAAATCTAATTACTTGGTTAATATATTGAATGATAATTTTTAATCAGTTTAATGTTTTAATCATACCTTTAATGAAAATGAAGAATAATTCCCTCATTTATGGCAAACTGCGTTTAACAAAGTTTTTCTAACACTTTTTTTTTCTTCAAATAAAATTGTCTTTGAAAGTGATCTTGTAATTTTTGGTAGCATCTTTAATTTTTTTTAAATCTTTGTTTTATTTTATCTTTAAGGTAAAAGTTATAAATTACAGTTTATAATAATAAAAATATTCTTAGCTTAAGTAAAAGTATGGCACAAATTCGTTTTTTAATCTTTTCTAATTTTTTTAGAATAAATAGTTCGAAAAAGAAAGATTGTTTTTGTTTGTGACACACGTGAGTTAAATTCGATCGCAAGCGTCATTCTATTTAAATATACTTAAAAATTATAGTTAATCAGG
>NC_061164.1:24547524-24790024 GCF_022113875.1 Hydra vulgaris
CTATGGTTAATGCGTTTTAAGCTATTTTTCTTGACCTAAATTAGTATATATTTTATTATTGTAAATATATATATATATATATATATATATATATATATATATATATATATATATATTTGTTTTTTAAAAATGTTTTTTACAAAATTTTGCTGTCTAAATTCTAATTTTTTTTTTTTTTAAAGAGTATCTCTAATGGCTCTGAATTTACAAAAATACCTCAAAAATGTTCTTTCAAAGTTCGTTGGTACACTGAGTTTGCCTGCTCTATAAAGTATCAGATTGTTGAGAATAGCTGTGTTTTAAAAACTCGTGAATTTACATTTAATTTATCACCTTTGAATAAAACATGGATAATTGAGCAAAAAGGGAAAGATAACTACACCATTAATTTGAGTGTTTGTCAACCAAAAGTGCAATGCAACGAAGGTAATTTTATAAAATATTTTGTAATTGTTGTAAATACAAGAGTTACTACAAACAGTAGCAAAAAAAAAAAAAATTTGCAATATTATTAAATGGTGAATGAAGCTAAATTGTGTTTTAGCTGGGGAAACAAGAGTTAATAGCTTGAGCAGTAGTTATTAGAGCATTTGTTGAATAGAGAAAGAGATGTAACCTTATGCAATCTTACAAATCGGACAGAGGCTCAAGCATAGAAATTAGAGCAACTTGTCCACATCAAAACACTAACAGGGACACCATTCAGGTAAAGAAGATGTTAGTAATACTCTGATATTTTACAACTGTTAATAGAATAAGTTAATGAAATCAGTTTTTCTATGACCTACCACAGTTTGTTGAAACATTCCCACAAGTTAGCTTCAGAAACATTAAGCAAACTTTTTGAGTTTTTCCCTCGCTACCTTTAGCATGCATCCTCAAAAGATTACAGAAATAGTTGATAGCCACTACAAGCGAGTAGAATCAAGGAAATCGTGCATTCATCATCCAAAGCAGGAAACAATATAATACAAGTTAACAAGGTTTAGATATTTTTGCTTACCCTAATATGCTTTCCCTAGGAATCTTTCAATAAGATAGTAGTTGGGTCGGATTTGCATCAGCCCAAAATTAGTATTTTTATTCAGACACTGTCTAGTCTTTATTCAACCCAATGCAGTTTGAGTCCCAAAGCAGGGAAGTACTTCAAGTCAGAATTAACTTTTCCTAGTGTTTGCTTAGCTTGGCAGCTTGAGCAGCTTGCTGAAGCAGGTCTAGCTACATGCGTTTTTTGACTTTGTCTAAATGAGAGATTCTCATTAAAAGAACAAGCCCTAATGTCAACAGTATTCCATACAAGATATTTCTACATATAAAGGTAGAAAATGAAATCAGGAGCAAGAAAATGGCAAGCAAAATAAAGAAAAGAAATTTTAGTAAACTTTGCAATGGATTTTGCATTTCCATAAAAAGTCAGTAGTAAATAGGAAGATGAAAATTAGAATACTCAGTAAGAGTGTTGCCATTAATATTGAAATATTTAAAATATTCTGAGTATAAAATAAAGCTGATAAAAAAGTTTCAAAATCAGCCTGTTCTATGTAATAAAAATTAATGACAAATAATGCCACTTTAGAGGTATCTGGAAAATTGTTAATATAAACAAGAAATAACACAGGACCGAAGATGGTCCTGCGTTGGTATCTTGTGCTACCCCAAAAGTTCTGAAAAATAATAGAAGTGTATGATATAATCAAAGTTTGTTAGTTAAAAATTTAAAGAGTTTGCTAAAAATAGTTAGAAGAATGATTGAGCAGGTCAAAGCAATTTCTATAGTTTTAAGATATTGGAACAATAGATGGCAGTTAATAACAGAAAAGATTCGATTTAACACCTTGGGAGAGGTAATAAGATCAGACCCGTGTATGAGAGATTTTTTGATTTATCTTTGTTAATGACTTTCCAAAAGCTCTAAAACCCTTATTATAAAACCTTATTATAAAGATGAAATATAAGATCAAGTTAGAGTTATGTACCTTAGTGTCAGACAGTATCATTTTGTATCAATTTACAGGAATAAATAGATGTTTACTCTCTAGAAAGTTGTTCTTGTAGAAAAGATGAAAGAATTAGTTATAAATAAAAATAGCAATTGCAAAAGCAGAAGAAAACCATTGGTATATTGAGGCTCTACTTGAAATTGACAAGAAGATTTCAGAATTTATATGCCTAAATCCAGGAGTTATAAAGGAGGCGAAATAATTGACAGAGAGAAAAAAGAAATAAGCCCCAAGGACCGCCACAAAAACAATCACCAAAAGAATTTTATTCAGCCGTAGGGTAATAATAAGAATGGCACAATTAATCCAATGTAGAAGAAAGACAAGATAAAAGTTTTAGCAATAACAAAAAACAAAAAGAAAATAGAGAAAAGAAGCTCAACTTTGGGGTAGAGACATGTCATTAAGTGAAGGTAAGTGGTTATGTTTGTCTGGAAAACAAAGAACTGAGAAAAAAATTAAGTTTTAGAGCTAGCAGAGTCATGGTACCTAAAACATTCAGTATGATGAGGATTAACTCACCATTTCTGCAATATTTTTGATTTTTGAAGGTTTGTATGAACCACGCACAATAGTTAAAAAATGGTGCTCAGATGCAATTATTTTTAGATTTGTTGTTTAATTCTTTTACTGTTTTTGTTTTCTTATTTTTAGAGTCCTTGTTATTTTTAGCAACAAAATTTGATATAAGCTAAGGAACAAAACAGATATTCTTAACATTTACCAAAAATAAAAAGTCTACAATTTATTGTAAAACTTATTTTTCAATATCTTCAAAAATAGAAATTTTCAAATTCTGTTTTTAAAAATGTTTTTTTAAAAATGTGAGAAAAGTTTCTGATTAATGTTTAAATATATAATTTATAAAGTTTTTAATGTAAAGTTATTAACATTAATGAAATTTTTTGTAGCCTATTTTTTACTTTTTAACAATGTTAAATAGTATTGATAATGTATGGTATTTTAAAAAAACTGCAATTATATAAACTCTTAAAATCAATTAGGTTAACCAACTGCCACAAAAACTGAAAATTATATTCTTTCTTTTTTTTTTTACACAATTCCATTATGTTTAATACCATTTCTTTTATTTTTTTTTTCATACAACTCCATTATATTTAGTACCAGCAACAAGGATGCTGGTATTGAAGATAATGGGGAAACTTTGTAAGTTTAAACACTTAAACTTATAAGTAATGTGTACAAAATGTTGAGATTCTAACCGTTAGTAAAATTTTTTATGTTGTCTTTAATTTTTTTAATTTTTTTTTTCTTTATTTGAAATAACTTAATTTAAACTTAATTTATTAAACATTAAAAATGTAAACTTAAAAGTTTATAAATTATTAACATACAACTATAGTTTTATTGAATATCGGAATTTAGTATCATGCATATGCTGTTTTTTTGCTTTGATCTTACTCGTTTTGTATATAGCATATTTTTGCTGAGATATGAAGTTTAAAGTTTTATGAAGATATAATTAGAAGATATAATTAGAAGATATAAAGATTTTATGTCAAATAAGTTTTACAATAGGTTGTAGACTCTTTATTTTTGGTAAATTTTTAAGACATAAACTGTTTTGTTCCTTGATCAATTTGATTGCTGAAAATAACAAGCATTCTACAAATAAGAAAACAAAAACAGTAAAAGAATTATGTACCAAATCTATGAAGAATTGCATTTGGGCACCATTTTTTAACATTGGATGTAGTTAATTGATTTTTTGACATGTCATTGATTTTTTACATAAAATGGCATGCTATATACTCCACACTTATTTGTTAGAAAGCTTGTTATGATATAATCTTTCAGGTTTATATTTTATTTATTTTCTCATTCATTAAGATTTATTTTTCAGCTTTAAAAAATAAACCTGAAAAAATAAATCTTAACAAATGTTAATTTTTAGCACATTTTTAAAACTTACAAATTGTCAAAACAAAATGTTATATGTATAGTCAGCAACCTTTGGACATGTCTTACTTGCAAAAGTCAGCAACCTCTGGACATGTGCAAAAGCAATCTATGTATCAATGCTCTATGAAATCTATGCAATCTATGTAACAATGGGCTTTTTGTGTAGTCTCAACAATGCACACTAAAAAAGGCAATAGGAACACCTTCCATACACAGGTTTCATTTACTTCCATTTACATTTATGTCAGCCTCTAAGATTAAGAAATATTTCAAGGCTGTTCAACAGAAATTTTCTGCTTACCTATAAAGTCTTTACCATAGATGAATATTTTTATTTGAATATTTCTTTTACTCAACCAAGAATCCCAAGACAGGGTTTTTTTAGTTATAGTTAGATTTCCCTAGCTTTTGTCTAAAAAAATTAAACCTAAAAGGCAGCATATGTCACATTTTTTTTTCACTACATGTTTGAATAAGTAGGATGATCATATTATTCATCATAATTCTGACATGAATCTTTGCAATATATTACTGGAACATAAGCAGTGGAAAATAGAATAGTTCAATATAGTTTTTTATTAGAATAGTTTAATATAGTTTTTTATTATAAAATATTTTTTTATGATTTTTTTCTCATCAATTTTTTTGAAAATGATTTTAGAAAATACTTTTATGAAAATTTTGTTTTTGTTGTGTTCATTTCTTAAACTTTAAAAAAATAACTTAAAGTAAACTAAACTTGTAATAAAAAAAAGTTGTTAACTAAGTTGTTAACAAAAAACTTCCTCATTTAATGCCATATTGTTTTTCACAAAGGAAATTTTTGGGATGTATATTTTTTTCTTTTAAAAAAATCTCACCAATGATTTTAGACTTCAATAAAAATATTTATTGTTGTAAATGTTCAATTTTTTTTTTTATTAAGTGAAAAAAAATTCCTTTTAAACGAATTCAATTAAAACTTGCTAAGAAGAGAAAAAAAAGTTAAATTTTGTGAAAAGGGAAAATTTTAAAGTAATATTACTGTCAAGTTATTATTAAATCATTAAGTAACACTTTAAAAGATTCAAAACAAAACTTTTAATTTTAATGTGCTATATAAATCTAGTATAAAAAAACTATATAAATTTAAAAATCATTCATAAATATATTAAAAATTTAAATCTAAAAATTTTTTGATTTTACTTGAACAACTCAGTGAAAAGAATTTAGGAGAAATACAGTCAGGAGCAATTCAGTGAAAAGTCTAAATGTGCACATAAATTATATTGTAAATTATAATAAATATATAACAAATTATTAAAATACCTACAGTAAATTAATTAAACCATTTCTTTAACAAAAAAACTAAGTTTGCTTAACTCTTATTTTCTTATGTTTAATTATGAAATAAATACAACTTGTCTTCTTTCAACTTACGAATCCTTTTAAAGCTTGATATAAATAAAAGTTTTGTTTGATATAAATAAAAGTTTGCCTTAAATATGGTATCTGTTAAAACAATAATGTTTGTTATTTATAGATTTGGCATCTGTTTGTCAAAAAAAAGAAAATATTCAAAAGGTGCTTGGAAAAACACAAACTTCACTGCGATATGTTGATAAAAAGTTATATTATATTTTTAAAGATGGAGAAAAATGCAATTTCTGGATAAATAGAACAACATACATAGTACTTATTTGCGACCTGTCAGCATCAGATCAGGGTGTTGGTAAACCAGTTTTCAAATATGAAGATAATTGCACATATTTTATAGAATGGTATACATTGTTTGCATGTCCACGTGATGTTAGTTCTCGTGATGTTAGTTCTGAGTGTAGAGCTATAAATAAAGATCAAATTTATGATTTAACACCTCTTAAAAAACCAATTAATATATCTAATGTTGATGGACACATAATTCAAATAAGTGTGTGTGGACTGCTTAATACATGTGGAAATTCTTCCATTTGTAATCTTAACAAAACAAAATCTTTAGGAAAATTTAATTCAAATCTTCAGATTCTTTCCGATAACTCTCTTTTATTGAATTATACGGGTGGTGAAAAATGTAATAATCTCACACATAATACAAAAATATTATTTATTTGCAGTCCTGGAAATTTTTTATCCACACCAAATATAGGTTCAGTTGATGATTGTCACCATTTGGTTACATGGGAAACAGGTAATAAGTTTATTTATTTAGTTGTAAAAAATTAAATATTGAAATCAAAAAAAAAGCCATTAATTAAGTGATCACAAATTGTGAAATCTGGAAAATGTTCTGGTCTTCAAATTCTCAGTTAAGAGTAAAAGAATTTCAAAAAACAAGATGTTACACTCTACATCATCGCTGAAACTTGGCACAAATGTTTAATGATTCAAGTTAGGAAAGGCTATGAATTTTTTTCAAAATTTTTTTATTCTTTTAAGAATTACAGCAACTTAAATTTTATTAGATTTTAGTTTAAAAATGATGGGGGGAAAGTGCTGGATATGTGTTTATTTTCTATTACCCTTATAAGGTGCTTGTAGTAATTTTGCCAAGCTAAAATTATGTACCAAAGGAGTTTAAATACTGTTTAATCTGAAAATTGTAGATTTGTATCTCTCAAAACAACAAAATATAGTCTATATTAAGATCTACAAAACACACTAACTAATCACAATAAAAAAGAGCATTGACAACTTTAGTTATAGAAAAAATCTGACTGATAGAAAAAAAACTTTGTAGCTTGAACTGCATGAAAATTAGCATTAGAAAAAGGTACTTTAGCCATGCCTAAATTAGGAAAAGCTCTTCCTGGTGTAACAGTTTAACTGGTCAAGTCTTTTTATGAAGATGATGAATATAGCTGTATAATGCCTGGTAAAAAAGACTATGTAAGTATAAAAGAAATATTCATGCAAAAACGTTTGCTCTTAGTAATTTAAAGGAATCGTTTGTTGCCTTCAAAACCATGAACCCAGAAATTAAGATAGGGTTTTCAAGTTTTGCACATTGTGACCAAATTGGTTTATTACTGCTGGTGCTTCAGGAACACATTCAGTATGCATCTGTACTATTCATCAGAATTTAAAACTGATTTTACATCCTCTAAGTGTGACATAAAAATAACTGTTACCTTATATTGTATGTGACATGACTAATATAATGTATTGACTGTATGATGCGAAAATGTGAAAGATGCCCAGCAACTATGAATGCATTGGTTGGAAGATGACAATGAAGTAGAATTTGATCAATAAACAACAACAGATAGGTCAAACTTAACAAATAATAAAGAGCCAGTGTCTGAATACATTAAACTACTATGTACTAGTATGCACCACACTCATATTTAGCTAAGAGTCAAGTACATACTTGAGATCAAGAAAGGAAAATATGAATGAATTAACAGCATTATTTCTGAGTGATTTTTAAAAAAATTATAAATTTGTAGTTCAAGATGAAGTACAAAGCTTTTATTAGACAAATTTACAATGTACACTTCATCCTGTGATTTTTTATTTCAAATAAGGTTTTCTCAATCACAAATGTTATTATATTTTTTTAGATGGTATGATGCATGATGTGAACATTGTGTATAAAATTATTGATGTTGTCAGCAGTAATACTAAAACAAATCTACCTCAAATAAAAAATATTGAATACTTTTCAGATGGGTATGTAGGTCTTTATAAGAAAAGAAAGGTCTGTTGCAGAAATATTTTGAATATTTGTTTCCATCTTGAAGAGTTTGGTCTTTTTGCTAAATGAAACGTTTTTGCATTTAGTCATGGTAAGCAACCTTGTGATGGAATAGATGGTACAGTCAAATGTTTAGCAACACTAGCAAGCTTGTAAAGAGATATGGGTAATCATATTTTATTTCCACAAACTATGTACAAATATTGCAATGAAAATATTGAAGGTGTATATTTCATTTATATATCATCAGAAGATTTAACTTTGGCAAGAAACACTCTTAAGGAACTATTGGGTACTGCAAATGGATCATGTAATTGCCAACAGTTTGTACCACTTGGCCATCAAAAAGTAAAAAAATATCTATTAAATATACCTTTTATTATCTTTAAAAAACATTTTTATTGATAAACTCAAATATTATTATTAATGTAGAATCATCGTCAAAAATATTTTTGTTTTATTTTGGACAATTTTTTTAATGCCATTAATAAAAAATGTTTAACAAAATAAGTAAAATGGAATAAATGCATATGTTGATATGTTTTCTAGATTAGACACAAAGCTATGCAGATTTGATGAAGATTTTGCTTTCATCCATGACTTTGGAAACATCCATGTAACAACTGTAAACTTAGTACCAGGTGATTACACCTGTGTTTCCTATGAGCAAAAGTGGTGGATAGAAGTCATTGAAGACATTAAACTAGAAGAAAAAGATGTGCTTGTTCAAATTTATTTATCCAAATGGTCCTGCGCGGTTGTTTAAATGGCCACCACTGGATAGCCAATGCTTGATTTCAGATGTCCACATCATTTGCAAGGTTGATGTACCAATTACAAAAACAGGACTTTGCTACTATTTAGCCAAAGACAACTTGAAAAAAATTGATTTCTTTAGGAAATAAACATTTTTATATTTAAACTAATTTCAAGTTTGCTGAGTCTGATATGTCTTATCCATACTTTTTTTAATCTTTTATTTTTTGTACAATTTATAAATAATGTGAATGAAAAGCATATATAAAATCAGTAAATTGAGTATTTATTTTTCAAAAGGTCTTTTTTTACCTTATAATTTTGTTGTAAAAAAGTAATAAAAACAATTAAGTTACTAAACTGTTAATTTCTAATTTGATTAATTTGTAAAAAGTTGGTAAGGCCAAAAAAAAATTGTTTTGTAAAGTTGATATATATCTTATCATTAAGAAAAAAATATATATTTCTTTTCTATCAGTCAGATTTTTTTTATAGCTATAATTTTCAATGCCCTTTTTTATTATTATTATTAGATACATTTTATGAATCTTATTTCTGTCTCTAAACATTTGTGCCAAGTTTCTGAAAATTTGGTGATGTAAGGCGCAGATTTGTGTTTTTAAATTTTTTTTATCCTTAATTAAAAACTATGAACACTTAATTAATGAAAGTCGATTTATCATGCGAAAGTTAATGAAAAAGCAAAAAAACTTAAACAGCAAAGTTTATTTATAAAATAAAAAATTTATAATAAAATAATAATAATAAACCAATAAAAAATTATACTAAAGCTATTTGCGCATTTTGCAAAACAATAAAATCAAATTTTTGTTAGGGGGAAACTTTGATTGTTTATTTTATTAAAAATTTAAATGTTTTAAATTAGAAATTAATTAATTCATAATAAAAATAATGATTAAAAGTTTTATTTAAAAAAATATTTAATTATTATTCTTTAACAACTATAAGTGGTTTAAATTAACTTTTTTTTATTTTTTAACTCCTCAGGTTTTTAATTTTATATAAACTTCAGAGAGTTTAAAGCATTTAATTGGCGGTAATTTGATTTAGAAGAATAAGATTTAAATGTAAAACTAGTTGCAATGTTACAACTTGAGTACAGTTTTTAAACAAAGCCCAGGTCAAGTAATTTTTGTGGCATTTTAAGATTGTAAAAGTCTGCTACAAAGACATTGAAAAACACCTATTTACCATTTGTGGTAAAGAGTCAAGCAGATTTGTGATAAAGAGTCAAGCAGATTTGTGGGTCAAGCAGATTGAGGAGTAATAAACAGAGATTTTAATTAGGATGTAACAAAATTTATAGCAAACAAATAATTTCAAAAAATAGGTTTATAACCTAAAATGAGTTTTATTTGCTGTTTTCAATGATAATGAGTTTTATTTGATTATGAGTTTTTCAATGGTTATGAGTTTTCAGGGCAAATAGTTTTAATAGACTTTACAAATTAAAAAAAATCTTTTTTTTCACACATTAACAAGAAGTAGCAGTAAGCAACACATAATACAGATAAGTAAATTAGTCACTAATAACAATTGAACTTGATATATCATCTGAAATATATTTCAGATAATATATTGAATACATATTTATCTATATAATCTTTTTAGTTCTGCTTGCGTTTAGTGATATCTTAGTTTTCAGTTAATAATAATAACAATGAAAACAATCATGCTCGATATGCTGCTGAATAGCATCACTTTTAAAACATGGAAACAATATAATGCATAATATAACACATAAAAGCTTTACATCACATTAAAAGACATTTAAATATACTTATCAAAATTATAAATTAAGACAATTTGTAAATGCAACACTATTTGTGTAATATTTATTGGCATACTTAAAAAAACATCGAGCAATATTAAAAAATACTAATATTAACAATACTTGTATTAACTATACTAATATTAACTATACTAATATTAATGATACTAAACATGTGATATAAATAGAATAAGAAATATTATGGATAATTTCTTATAAAATCGCTTTTTATTATGAATTTGTTACATTAACGACATTTATATATTTTTATGTTACACAGGTTATTGTCAGTTCTCAATTTTTTATCTAGAGTTTAGAACATATACAGTACCACATTTATTAGACATTTGTATGGTGCGATTATTTTAGTTATGAATACCATTAATAAACCAGCGGATTTTTACTGACTTGTTTGCTCATAGATCATTGTTTTATCATTTGCTAAAAGATGACTAGAGTGTGAGTTTTGGTTCCTCTTTTCTTGAGTTGCTAACTTTAACTCCTCCTACTAAATAGTCTTTACATTAATTTATGTTTTTTTACCTAAATGACATCATCTTCAATCTGTTTTTATTTTCACATCTCCCAGGTCTACGTAACTGGACTGCTCCGTTGGTCACTTTTTGCGATCATTGTGTCGCATAAGCATAAAAATTTATTCTTTGTGGCTGGTGAGCCCTGACTTTTTTCAATTTACACCACAATGACAAAACGAACATTAGGCTATCCTGCTGGATGTGGTTACGGCGATCAATAACCTAATGACTACGCTGATACTCACGCACACGTTAAGTTGGAAGCTCCACAATGCACATCGGATCAGCGCTCGTTGACTATGTGTTCGGATCTGAAATCTCACTTCATAGCACATCATTCCATACCAGCATGGAGCAGTAGCTCTTTTGGCTAAAAGTGATGGCTTGTAGCCTACGGTGACTAATGTGTGCATTCGATCAATTGAAATCCATTCTGTAGGTCTCATGTCTGGCTCTGATGTGCTAGCCCATAAGCGCAAGAAGTGAGTGTGTTTAGCTTTCTACTCACCCGATTTGAAAGTGAATGGAAACATAACGAAACTTTACTAGACAACAAACGGTACGTACTAATGCACTACACCATCACACCTGTTTATTGGCAAAAATCGACAAACCCAAATCTTTAATTTTTTTTACGGAATATATTTACAATATAAAAAACTTACAATAAAAAAAAAATTCATAATGATTTCAATGATGGAAGACATTTACGACTTTTGATATATTGTATCATTTCCCAATATCCTTATATGGGGTGTCATTCCCCTGTCTAAAAAAGGGATCATTTCTCCCATACTGGAGACCACTGGTAAAAACCCCTCAATGATAAAGGGCTCAGATGCTGAGAGTGTCAGCTAACAAAGTTTTTCTAAGTTGATGCTAAAATAAAGAGAAAAATTACATGTTGCATACAACAGCGATAAATGTTATATTTAAATTTACATATATTTAATAATCATAAAATGCTCAAGTCAGCAAAACATCTTGGCTGTTGCTGTGGAAGTTAAAGCCAAAATAAACAAACAAAAAATTAAAATAATGTAATGTTTAAACTTATATTTAACAGTTGTGAAACTGCATATTTATTTTAGTATCAAAAAATGCCTAATAACTTAGTAATAATAAGGTTCCAATAACTATATATCCAATAATGCTTCCTTTATTAATGAACTCTCATTAAAGAGAGAAAAGCAGACAATATTTCTAAGTTACTGTGTTAAAAAAAGTTAAAAAGACAAGATAACAAATTATAATATATATTAAATAATTTGCTATTAGCAAAACAAAAGTTATTATTATTAACGACAAAAACAACATAATAGAAAAGAATAGCCAGCAACATAGTAGTACAAAGTAGCCAGTAAAAAAATTATTTTTACCTCAGTTATGTAAAACTCAAGTTTTTTTTTAAATTTACTAAATTAAATCCATGTTTCAACTAAAACTAAAACTAATAAAGTAACAACAAAAGCAACTAAAAACAAAAAGAATATGACTATAATTTATATTTATAATTATAATTAAGTTTGAATTTATAAAAAAAATAATTTAATTTTGTGTTTACCTTGCTTTATAGTAAAGAAGGATTTGTTTTTATCCTGCTAAATAAAAAAAGTTGTTTTTACCTTGCTAAATAGCAAAGAAGAAGTTGTATTTCTGATTTGCATTTCTTTTTCATTTTCTTTTTAGTTTAGGCAAACTTTGATATTGTTAACTTTTTATAAAAAACTTTTTATAAAACAAAATGTGGCGACTAATTTATTATTTAAATCTTCTAAGGACCTTAGATAAGATATAATAAAATTAGTCACATTTGGAGGCTTTTGTTATGGCTTAGGATTTATTAATAGTAATGAGGCAATTGGTTGGACTGTTAGATAGTGCACTGAGTACTATCAGTGCTTTGAGTCAAGTTCTTTATCCAATTTAAAAAATGACTGAGATATCAAAATCTATAAAACACGAAAAAACCATCATTATCACCAAGTTTTCTAAACCTATCATTCACTAATATTTTTGGTCTTCAAAGTAACTTTTCTTCTGTTGAGTTTAATCTCTTGCAAAGTTCACCAGACCTGTTTGCTCTTTGTGAGACTAATTTGAGTTCAGCTGTCTTATCTTATGATCTTAGTTTTAATGGTTATCTTCCTTTAATTTGTAGAGACTCTAATAGTCACATGCTTGATCTGGACATTTACGCCTTTGTTGGGAAACTAGGTTTGAATCCACAGACTATTCTTTTATGTGCTTTCGTTTAGCACCACTTCACTCTATTGCCTTCTCTATGTTCAATATCGCTCTTCTTCATCACAAGACTGCACTTTTTTCGATGTTATTTCTGATCTAATTGACAAAGCCCTTTCTCTTTATATTTCAGCCAATATCGTTGTTGTTGGTGACTTTAATGCTCATCTCACTGAATTGCTTGGTACTAGTGTCAGCGACTCTGCAGGCATTAAACCCCACAACTTTTGACTTTCTCAATCTCTAACTCAAATAGTCAACTTCCTACTCGACTTATATATTGTTTTTGATAATAGTCTGTTTACAATTGCCATAGAAAAAAAGTTTAGTCCAGCACCAAAGCCCACTATTCTCAGGTCATGAAATTTTGTATTTTATTTCAAAAATTAATTTATCGTGATTTCTGGAGAAACATTAACAGTATCAATAATAAGGGCAAATCTGTTATTCCACCTCTCTTGTATGTTTCAGATTTTGTCACTTCACCTAAAGATAAAGCTGAATTATTTGCTAAAAACTTTTCATCAATATCATCTCTTTATTCCAATTATTGCGTTCTCCCTGATATAGCAAACAAACAGGTTGATCCATTGCTTGACATTCATATCACTCCAGCTTCTGTATCTTAATTGATTTCCTGCTTAGACTTTTCTATAGCTTGTGCCCCGGACAACATACCTGTTATAGTATATGTATATATATATATATATATATATATATATATATATATATATATATATATATATATATATATATATATATATATTTATATATATATGTTATAGTATATATATATGTTATAGTATATATATAGTATATATATAGAAGAGTTCTTCAGAGCTGTCGTCTATACTTGATAAGCACTAGTTAAATACAAAAGTATTTTACTAGTGCTTATCAGTGTCTTGGTTTCTGGCTTGCTAGAAAGCGGCATCTGTTATCCCATTTTTTCAAAATCTTTAAAAAGCGATCTGAGACGTCTAACTACCGTCCCATTAGTCTTCTTTATATCATAAGCAAGGTTTTTGAGTCTTTAAATAACAAACACCTAATCTCTCATCTTGAATCTAATAACTTACTTTTTGATCATCAATATGGGTTTCGATCTTCTCGTTCTACACCTGATTTGCTAACAGTAATAACTGATAGGTTTTATCGTGCATTAGATAGAAGTGTTAAGGCTATTGCCTTGATCTTTCTAAAGCTTTTTATAAAGTTTGGCATGCTGGTCTTCTCTTTAAGCTTTCTTCTTATGGTGTATCAGGTAACATCTTTAAGAATATTGAATCCTTCCTTTCCAATTTTAGTATAAAAGTTGTCCTTGATGGACAGCACTCTTCTACATATCCTGCAACTTCAGTGGTTCCTCAAGGTTCTATCTTTGGGCCTACTCTCTTTATAATTTACATTAACAATCTTCCAGATATTCTCACATCTAAGGTGACATAGTTCACTGATGATACTACCATTTATTTTTGTCTTGATAAGAAGCCAACACTCTCTGATTGCTTGGAGGGGGCATTTGAGCTTGAAAAGGATCTCTTTTCTGTTACAGCATGGGGCTCACAGTGGCTGGTGAACTTGAGTTTAGATAAAACCCAATTTTTTTCAGCCAATCGTTAACACAATAATTTAAATCTTCCTTTATTTATGAATGGTAATGTACTTGATCAGTCATCTACTCTTCATCTTCTAGGATTAAATCTTACTTCTGATTTTTCTTGGAAACCATATTTCAAATCCATTGCAAAATTAGTATCTGCTAAGGTTGCATTATTGTGCTTGCTACTTTCTTACTCATGATTTTTATCTCTATAATTCTCAAATCCGTCCTTGTATGGAATGATGCCCTCTCTCTTTTAGACAAGGTGCAAAAACGCATTGTAAACATAGTTGGACCTGCTCTTGCAACCAACCTCCAACCATTATCATGTCGTCATAATGCTGCTTCACTTTTTCCTTTCCATAAATATTTTAATGGGCGCTGCTCTAATGAGTTAGTGTCTCTTGTACCATCTATTAAAATTCATTCCATGTTACTCGTCATTCAATTAAGTCTCATCCTTTTTTTTGACTGTTTCTAAGTGCTCTAAAAACTCTTATTTTTCTAGTTTTTTTGTTCAAACATCAGTTCTTTGGAATTCCCTTCCTTCATCTTGGTTTTCTGATTAATATAATTTTCTATCTTTAAAGTCTACTGTCAATCGATATCTTGCTCTATAAACTTCATCTTTTCTCTTTCAGTAACTTCCAACTCTAATAGCGGTTGCTTGCAATCTTGTTTGTGGTGAAGATGTTGAAATATATATATATATATGTATGTATATATATATGTATATATATAAATCTATTTGTGCCGATAAGTATACTTTTTTTTAGTAAATTTATTCTGTAATTGATACTATAAACAAATATAAATTATATATATATATATATATATATATAGCATCCTAAATATATCTATATATATATATATATATAACTGACCACGGAAGTAATATTTAGTTGCGAAAAAGTTTTTCGCAACTAAATATTATTTCCGTGGTCAGTTATATATATATATATATATAGATATTTTTTTTTTTTTTTTAGTTGTTTTGAGAATTGAGAACATTCAAGTTTTTTTTTTTTTTTTTTAAATAATTATTCACCTCCCCAAGGCCCAAGGGGGCCACTACAGTCAAGGAGGCTACTCTTTTTTTTTTTTTTTTTTTTTTTTTGTTGTCAATTGTGGTACAACCCTCTCTTAACTCTTTAACTGCGAAACATGAACCTTGACAAGCAAGGCCGCTGCGCAGAGAAATTAAGTTGAGCGCGGTACTTCCAGGGACATGGTGGGAGTCGAACTCCAAACCTCTCGCTTACAAAGCAAGCCCTTTTACCACTACACCATGCAGTTTATCTATGCTTGCTTGTTTGTCCGCAAAAAAATAAGTTCATTTAATGGTAAATTTTAAAATCTTTGTTTTACGGACTTACATGGAAACATACATAAACTTGAACGTTCTCAAACATCTTACTGCGGAAAAATAAAAAAAGAATATTCACAAACACAAAAAACCCACCAAATCTATGAACAACTAATTCTATTGGTTCAAAAAATACTAACCGAAATTTCTAGAGTATTCAAAAAATACTAACCGAATGTCCTGAGTATTCTGTTGAAATATTTTTAAAAATTATATTTTTTAAATTTTGTTGCGTTTTTGTTGAGATATGTAGGCTAAATTATTTTAAGAATATCCTATCAAACGAACTCCTACTTTAATTCTTGGAGCCACATCTACAAAGCTATTAATGTTTTAAACTAACATTATTTGGTTACAATAATAAATGTTTTAAAATTATATTTTTTAACTTAACAACGTTTTGTAAATATATTATAAATTTTATTAGTATATTCTTATTTTTTATATATAAGGGATGTATTTTTTATGTATATAATGTATTTTTATGTATGTAATGTATTTTTATTTATGTAATTTTATGTAGGTGTATTTATTCAAATGTAATCTTTTAAAGCAATTTGTGCGATTTATTTTGTAAACGAAAATACTTTCAATAATAACTAGGGATGTACCGAAGCTAAAATTTTGCCGAAGCCACTTTGCCAAAGCCGAAGCTTCGGCACTATTTAATCAAATTTAATCAGCATTCAGATCAGCAGGGGTGTAAAACAAAAAAGGTTCCAAAACTAAGATCTTTGACTAATAATATAGAAAAAATGTATAAAAATGAGGACACAAGTCAGGGTTGCTGCCCCAGGCAGGGCAAAAGCTCTCAGCGCCCCTGTTTAAAAGTTTCTCATTATGTCATTTCTGATACTTCACCGCACCTATTGTTTTTTTTTAAGACTTAAGCTTTTTTGAAACATTCTCCCCAAATTTTCCTACTTCTAGTTCTACTTTTTCTGTGTGCAAACCATATTACTGTTATATAGTGCACAATATCAGTAACTTACATATATTTCCAACTATTCCCAATATTCTTCTAAGATTATTGCTATTTTTTTGATCTTTTATAGCTATACTGTTTTATAGCTATACTTCAATGTAAACATCGTTTCTCTTTAATCCTCTATCTAATCATCTAATTTTTAATCCTCTATTTAATCATCTTGTTTGCTCTATCTAATTATCATGTGCTAGCTGAACATCCTCAAATTTTATTCCCCATAAATTACTGTTACGCATCTTTTCATGTGCTGTATATTTTTTTTTAATTTTTAATGCACCTTTTGATAAGAGCGGATAAAAATCTCTGAATATTACTCAAGTAAATTTATCTTTTACACTTGAACACTCTTTCTCTAAATTAACACTCTTAGCTGATCTAGTTGTATCTACAACATAAAAAATCTTACAAACACACTCTATCTTTTTATTGCTATTTATTTCAATATCTTTTTTTTACTTCTCTGTATTTATTAAACGAACAATTTCTAAACTAAAAAAAAACCCAAGTTAAGACCATTTTGTATTCCACTACAACTGTTGTGAACCTGCTGCTAAAAAAAAGTACAATTGATAGATTTCTCTCTAACTTCTTTTTTACACACTTTTAAGTTGTTGTTGTTGTTTTTTTATTATTTTTAATTTTACACTACATAACATTTTCTTAAGCTTCTATTAATCTTTTACACTCTGAAGTTATAGTATTCATTCTTCTTCTGTCTCTGTAATGGATAAATCTGCATCAGTATCTGAAATCAAATATTAACTATCTGTGACAAAAACTTCTATAGTAATCTAACAACTCAGTAGAGTGAGCTTTAAATAAAATAATAAATATAATACTTTATAAATTTTTTATTTATAATTATATTATTATTTACTTTATATTTATAAATAAACAGGGACTGAGCAGGCTGATATTTATTTGATTTAAATTGTTTATTTAATTTAAATAAATTTTGATGATAAATATAAGAGCTCAAAGTAATCAAAGCCTTTAACCTTTAATTTATTTTAAATAAAATTTAAAAGTCTTCATATCATAAGAAAAACCAGAATATAAGTTTATATGTTTAATATATAAATTCAATTTAGAAGTATTCATAATATTAATAAACGAGCAAAGATAATTATTATCATTGTTTTTCTTTTTCTTTTAATTTATATAGTTTTGGTTGACTTTTTTTTTCTTTTTTTATTCTCTTCATTTATATTTTATTTGCTTTTCTTCCTTTTTTGTTGTTGAGAACTTTATGTTTTTTATGTATCACTCCATTGACTAATTTGTAACTATATAAGTGACACCTAACCAATTTCTGTAATCTTACGATGAAAATTTGTAAATTTTTATTATGGTTAAATAAAATTTTAAAAAATTAAACATACACAGAATTTAAAATAGTAGCAACGTATCTTTAATCTTCTTTAAAGTGAGATTACTAAGGTTTATAGGTCAAATGTTAAAACGAATTTTTGTTCTATTTGCAGTAATCCCACACAAAAATTAATATAAATTCGTTACATAATACAAATTAAGATTTTTTTTCCATCTTATTTTTAAAAAATTTTAATTTGTTTTAAATTATAAGGTTTTTATTCTGCATAAAAATGCTGATTCAGTTCATCTAAAGTCACACTTGGAAGCCTTCAAAGTGTATGAGGACCTTCCTTAATTTTACTATTATATTTAAAATATTTCTACTTATTTATTATCATCCCCTCCATAACAAGACATTTGGGAGTAAATAATACTAAGTATATGGTATAGACTCCAACTTTAACTCTGTAGTCCTAAATTTACAACTTAATTAGACACTGGCAATTAGCATATTTTTATAACTTGTACAACAGTAGCTTATAACTTTAATTACTTAAAATTTTTTGCCGAAGCCAAAGGTTTGGCAAAAAATTGACCTGGCTTTGGCCGAACCGAAGCTTCGGTACATCCCTAATAATAACTGCGTTTTTAATGAAATTATTAATAATCGTCAAAATTAATACAGAAAATTTTAACCACAAATCCATTTTTCTCAGTGTGCCCGATAACTGACTCTTTCTCCCAAGAAAGAAAAGTTTTTAAGTTCTTAGAAATTGGTTTACTAACTTCAATTATTTTTGCTTCACCCATTCTTACAAACTCGTTATACTTTAAGTTACTTTTTCTGTTTTAAATACTAATTAAAATTATAAAGCCCACTTACTAAGCATCACCAGCGGTATTTGAAGCAGTTCCGCTTCCTCCTCATAAATTAATTTAACATTTTTTGTTAATTTCTATCTAGCTAATTGAATTTCTACAGTAACTCAATGATATAATTATTTCATTTGTTTATCTTACTAAGAAGAATTGTTTCAAATGTGTTGAACTTTTTTTGAAGAATTGTTTCAAATGTGTTGAACTACGCGAAGCATTAAACAGTTATTGAAAAAACGTTTTTATTTATAAATAAGTCATCTGGTTCAATCTTGTTGGACTTTTCAGGGCCAGGGGCTGCATTATTTTAATGGCCTTTTTATGTGCCACAGCATAAAAATGACTAAAAAAAATACCAAATGGTCCTCTTGACTATTTCCCCTAACACTGTGAGTCCCGGGGCTATAGCCCTACTATCCCCACCTCATTTCCTCAATCCAGCACTGGAAATAAGACATAAGTATATAAATAAAAATTATATATACTCTTTGATAAATCAAAGAATTTCTGTCTCTCATCGGTCCAGTTAATCTAAATGCGCTTTTTTGTATTTTTTTGAAATATTTTCAAAACGACTAAAAAATCTGGCCAGCTTTTTTCCCGACCAAGCCTGATATATATATATATATATATATATATATATATATATATATATATATATATATATATATATATATATATATATATATATATATATACATATACATATATATATATATATATAGATGCTATATATATATATATATATATGTATGTATAGATGCTATATATATATATATATATATATATATATATATATATATATATATATATATATATATATATATATAGCATCTATATATATAGCATCTATATATATATATACATATATATACATATATATATATATATATATATATATATATATATATATATATATATATCAGGCCTTCTCGTAAGAGGCGTGCGATCGGACGCTTTATATGACCACCCATATAGTTCTTTGTTTTAACAACTTGACCACGGTTCTTTGCAAGTTTTGATAATTAGCGCATTTAAAAAATGCGCTAAAGGAAAACAAATGCGATTTTTAATTTAATTGATTCCATAATTACAATTAAACTTCCACAAAATTTCCTTAGTACTTTAATGCAACTTAATAAAAGCAATCGTTGAAAAAAATATTCAGTTTAGAGTTTCAGTCAAAATGAGTAAATCAAAAAATAATTACAAAACTTTTTATCATGGAACTATAATTTCTAAAAAGAAATTATTTACTAAAAAAAAAAGAATTACAATAATCTAGAAATAGTCGCATTTGCCAACTATTTTTTATCCCAGGGCGTGACGTACGTTTTTTTTTAAATGAACGTTGACTTGCGTATCTTTATTTATTGATGAACATCTAATTTAAGAGATTTATGTCAAACAAATTTCAAATAATTTTTATTCTAGTTAATAAGTTATCAAATATATCAAAGATGGTTGGTCTATTTATTCAATTGTTATTTTTCAAAAACTTTTATTTTACACATTTGCAAAGCGCGCGCAAATTAATGATAAACGCACAATAAAAAAAACTTTTAAAAGTGTTTTTAATATGCAAACAAACATTATTTCAGTTTATGGAAAATAAGAAAATTTAAAAAAAAACATGCACAATTTTATTTATAATGAAATCATTTGCTTTAAACTTATAATGTAAATGCTAAAAACAGAAAAGAAACCAAGCTTAAACATTATGATCGCTTTCTTTAATAAAAGAAAGCAATCAAATTGTTTAAGGACGGTTTCTTTTGAGATTTTTGCAAAACCATCTATTTTAACTAAAACTATGATACTTTTGTGAGCAAATGCAAAAACCATGCTAAAACATAATTACTTTTTTCTATTATTCTACTTAAAAATGACGCTATTGAAAAAAGTAATTATGTTTTGGCAATTTTTAAAAAAAGTCTCTGTAATTAATTGTTTTTCATTTTAAATATGTGTTTTTGTAATAAATAAAAAAATATTGATCGCAAAAATATTTTGAAAAAATTGCTGAAGTAACGCGTTTGTTTTGAAAATCTTAATTAAACGGCAACGTTTACATAAGCAAAATTAAAGAAACATGATGTTTGTTTTTCTGTCTGTCTTAAAGAAATGCGCGCACATTTGTCGATTTGTTGCACCCTGTATCCTATTAACTTTTTAATAAAATTTTAAATTTGCATGACAAAATTTTATTAAATTTCATGACCCTTTCCCTCACTATAGATCCGCCCTTGTATTAGCCTATTTATTCATGGGAAGGAATGATAAAGATTATTAGAGCTGTGATTTTTTTACAAAAAAAATAATGCGTACGGGGACAAAAAATTAATGTGTACACTAAAATGTCCCTAATAATGCTAATATCCCCATAAGTGTTCATTTTTTGTAAAATCTGTCCCTGGAAGTTAAAAACTATGCAAATATATATATATATATATATATATATATATATATATATATATATATATATATATATATATATATATATATATATATATATATATATATATAAAGTTTATATTTGCTTATAGTATAACTTATGGGATAAATTTACCAAAAAAAGTATACTTATGGGTACAATTAGATTATTGGAGACATTTTTGTCTATTTGTGTATTTTTTATCCCCAAAAGTATACTTTAAAAAAAAAAAAAAATTATTTATGTAAGCAACTTTTAGGAAAATTAAAAGTACATCAATAATTACTGATGTACAATAATTATATGTTAGAGTTAGAGTCAAGGTCACTGTTAGGGTTAGGGCTAGATTTAAATATTATATTACTGTAATTAATCATTTTTGTAAATAGATTATTTGATAATTTATAAAAATATATTTTTATAACACATTATTAAATTTGAATATATATAGTACCACATTTATTAGAATTTTATTAAAAGAAAATTAATTAAATTTATTAAAAGAAAAATTAATTAAATTTATTAAAAGAAAAGTATTAAAGATGTATTAAAGAAAAAGTAAAAAAAAAGTTATTTAAGGGTTATTTAATAAAATATTTTTGTTGTTGTTGATAAAGCTAATATCAATAATTTGTAAAGTATCGAAAATATAAATATTTGTATAACTTTTTTAAACTCAAAACATTTTGATTCTTGCTTTAATATTAAATCTTGTAACAATATTCAAAGTATAGGAACACTATAGTAGGCTATCTTTGTTATTTACATAAAAATGGTCATATTTTATGTATAGGCTTTTAAGGTGCAGCAGGACCAAATTTGATTTTTTCAATTTTTGCAATGAAAAATATTATAAATGTTACAAGTTTATGAAAAATATCACAAAAAAGTCTATATTGATAGTAAAAAAAACATATTGAAAATCTAATAGTATCGAAATAAGAAAAAAACAGGTTTTTATTTAATCAAAATGAATTTATCTACATAATATCAATTATTAATCATTGTTTCTGAGAATCAGTTTGAAAAATTCTTATATTTCTTACTTTTTTTGATTTTTCCTTCTTAACTACCATTTTTTTGGTGAGAGTTAAATTCTCTCCTATTTTACTAAAAGCATCACATTTTGATCTTCAGATTTACTTGCAATATAATCTTGAAAAAGGCAAATATTTCTCTAGATGCAGTCTTAAGTTAATTGCATGCTTTTCACAAACTAAACAAAATTTCTATAACTCTCAAAATTATTCCAGAAGCCAGAATCACTCTTAACCCATTCATTAACATAACATTATAAACATCAACAATGTTGAAAAGGATCCAGCTTTCCAACAAGACTAGGAAGGGTTATTGTCTAAATCAAAAATTTTGTGGGTGGATTCTATTCTACTCTTTAAGAACTATGGGACATCCATACATACTTATGTGGAAGCTAGTATATTAAACTTTTGCTTCTTACACACTGTTAGTATCTTGTTTAGTCATCTGCATTAGTAAAATATATAATGCATCAGCCATAAATTTTCATCAGCATCATGAATTGCACTAGGTTGTGGATTTCTTAAGTTCTCCTTTTTTCTTTGATTAAACTTTTGACATTTAAAGCAGAAATATGTATTTCTTCTGCATCTTGCAAAGCTTCTTCCTAAAAGAATGAGAATTGCTTTTCAGGGTTGCAAGCTATAAAAAATAAATAAGAAATGTTAAAATGATAAATATTATATAGAAATAAAATATTTAACAAAAAATAACCTTACGACAGAACTAGTCTGAATTGCACCTCCAAATCTAGACTCCACAATTCTATCCACCATTTTCCTTAGGACAACCCATCTTTTCCTTACAAAGCCTGATTGCAAATATAAGTAGTACATCAGGGGTGTACTCTCATGGTTGTCTGGTGGCACAGGACGACTTGTTTTCTCCAAGGGCGACTGAAATTTAAAAAAAAATGCCTGTCAGTTACCTGGCAAGACAACCAGACAGTTTGTTATTTACAAAAGTGTGTTGTGTTTATTAATAAAACTATATTTTGATCTATAAAGATTTTATTCCTTGCGATTATTTAAAAGAAGACTTTAAAAAGTATTCAAAGTAGTGTACACTTTGAGTAACACTACGGTGTAGTGAGTAACACTACGGTGCGTTATATAATTTTACCAAACCTAACAAAAAGAACCCGACACCAAACGTAACAAAAAAAAGCCAATTTAATATTTTGAAGTGTGACTGTACCGATTTTTTAAACTTTGTTGTTGCATTTTGAAGCATGCTACTTCTAAATTTAAAATGAGTTTTAAAATTACATTTTCTTTCATTTCAAAATGCTATTGTCTCATTTTTTAAACCTTATTGTTGCATTTTAAATCACGTGAATGGGCAGTTAAATCTCTAATAACACTGAATCTTTTTTTGTTTTTCATTAGTAAAATAAATTTTTATAAATTTTGTCAAACAAAATAAAAAGCATTAAAATGAAAAACAAAAACAATGGTTTCTTTCATGTGCATTAAAATGTACGTGAAAAACAAAAACAAACAATGATTTCTTTCACGTGTATTAAAATGCACGTGAAAAATCATTATTAGAACACAATTAATGATGCAAGTGGAAATTCTTTTTTAATCTTATGAAAATTGTTCAAAACATAATGTTTTAAACATTCAACTAAATTAAATTTGATTGAAGATTAAAATACTTCTTTGCAGATTTGGTTTTTAACATTTTTGCTTCATGTAATAAAACATTTGTTAAGATTGACAAAAACAAACAACACGATACAGATATTGACTACAACAAAAATGACAGCACATCTTCAATTAATTTAGTGAATAAATTAATTAACTTACTTTTAAATAAACTGTTTCTTATTAGACATATTTTTGTAGTCAGATGTTTAAATTTTTTTCTTCATTATTTTCACTCGAGAACAAATACAAAAAAAAACTTTTACATCGAACTACTGATTATCATAGCGGATGACTCAATAAGAAATAAAAATTGTTTCAGTTGCCCGCAGGGCGACTGGAGAAAAACCGGAGGGTGCACTACTGTACATGACCAAAAAAAGTTATATTATGTAGGAAGAAGTAAATTTTTTTTGTATAATTGTTACAAAATTATATTTTTTTATATTGTATCATATCATAGTTGTATTAAGTATATTATTCCATATTAGTAAATTATTCCGATAAAGTATTAAAATTATTTGTTTAAATATTTTAGCTTATGCTTGCCCATTAATTCAAAAGAACGGTAATCAGTGTGCAATCAATGATTCTAGAATTGATATCAATCTTTCTTATTTAAAACCATTGAATCGTGACTTTTTTAATGTCACAAGAAATAATTTCGAATTTCAGATGAAGGTATTATTAGTTCATTTCTAATATTTTGTTATAGTAACATTGTTTTTATTTTTTTTTAATTTGATATTTTTGTTGTGAAACTTAGCATAATTTTATATTTAATATTTATAGAGATTTGATATAAAAATTTGTTGCTATAGTTTTTATTGTAACTTTTTATTTAAGATATGCTCTGGTTCTAAAACCACAAGTTGTAATGAGAACGGAAATTTAAACACATCCATTACTGGGTGCTATATTTCAAACACTCAAAATACAACTGTAATAAGTACTTATCAAGGATCTGAGTTATTAAACTACTTTGCAGGTATGTTAGACATAACTTATTCAACTGGTCAAAAGTGTAGCAATGGAGATAGTTATATAATGAAAATATCTTTTATTTGTAATCTAAATATATCAATTGGAAATCCTGATTTTGAACAAGAGGTTGAACATTGTTTTTATCACTTTACTTGGATTACCAAATTTGCATGTATTCCACTGGTAATTTTTTTTACTTTTAAATTTAAACAAACTATATATATAATAAACTACAGAATCTAAAACTGATTTCAGATTTAGAATCCTCATCCCATCGATTTGTTGGAAACAATTAAGCAATTCCTGAAATTAGTTAGAAACAATTAACTTTTTTAAATTATTTTTTTTTATATTTTTTTGTTATTCTATTTTTTTAAAGTTTTTTTTTTCATTTTTCACAAGTTTACTTTTCCAACACTCTTGATCAACAAAAAATCTTAATCAGCAAAACTGAGGGAGGGAGGACATCCTGTTGTGAAAAAATTGCTTTAACACTTACATAATTTAAATTAGAAATTTGTTTAAACTTTCATTTTAAACTATGTACATTAAAAGTAAAAAAGAAAGATTCTTGCTCACTCATTATCACTTTTTTATTCACTAATGTATATCACTTTTTGCTGCCTATACAACATGTAAACATATTTCACTATTAGTTCATTCTTGGCATCTTGTGTTTTTAATTTTCTTACACAAGCAGTTCATTAACTTTTTATACTTTTTATTATTTACACATTTTCTTCATTTTAGTGGATCTAAGGTTTAAGTATTTTAGTGTGTCTAAGGTTTTAGTATTTCAATGTATCTAAGATTTAAGTATTTTAGTGTATCTAAGGTTTAAGTATTTTAGTGTGTCTAAGGTTTAAGTATTTTAGTGTATCTAAGATTTGAGTATTTTATTATGTCTAAGGTTTAAGTATTTTAGTGTATCTAAGGTTTAAGTATTTTAGTGTGTCTAAGGTTTAAGTATTTTAGTGTATCTAAGGTTTAAGTATTTTAGTGTCTTTAAAATTCAAGTATTTTAGTGTGTCGGAGGTTTAAGCATTTTAGTGTGTCTAAGATTTAAGGATTTGTAATCTATTATCCCTTTAATGAAATTTAAAAACACAATTTAAAAGCTTTCAATTTCAATTACCCTATAAATTTCAGTTACATCTATTTGCGATAAGAATGATGGGATTGGCGATCCTGAGTTGGTTTATTTATTAAATTAAAAAATTGTTTTAGATTCAATGCATACCATTTTATGATGATATGAAAACATTTAAAAACATTTCAAAATTATTTTAGGTTCCATGCGCAGCATTTTCTGATGATGGCAAAGTAATTGAGTTATCTAGATTACAGAAAATGTATTTTTATGAAGTAAGTTTTTTTTTTTTTTTTTTGATTACTTATTATCATTAATTTGGTTTTTACTTTTTTCAATTTTAACACTTAACATGAATTTTTCTCAAGTTCATGTAAATTAACATGAATTTAAGTTTTCTGAAGTTTACGTTAAGTGTTATCATTGAAATGTTAGTTTAGCTAAAAATAAAAATTGATGACAAAAAAGGGTGATAAGCATTTAGTCTAAAATAGTTTTTATTTTTAATTTCATAACTAAATTTCAACAAGCACTATTGTTATCTCTTGCCAACGCATAAAGAAAAATTGAACGCCATAGAACTCTTAAGAATCAAAACATAAAGAAAGATTGAATGCCAGAGAACTCTTAAGAATCAACGCATAAAAAAAGATTGAATGCCATAGAACTCTTAAGAATCAACGCATAAAGAAAGATTGAATGCCATAGAACTCTTAAGAATCAACGCATAAAGAAAGATTGAATGCCATAGAACTCTTAAGAATCAACGCATAAAGAAAGATTGAACGCCATAGAACTCTTAAGAATCAAAGAAATAATGAAAGTGCAATAGGACTTTAGATTGTTGAATCTCTCATTGCACAAGTTGTTGAATCTTTCATTGCACAAGTTGTTAGTGATTAGTGATTATGGAATAAGTAATAGTCTGTTGAGGTAAATGAAGCAACATTTCTCAGCCAAGCTTCTGTAATTTTTGTCATGTCAGTTTTGCAATGTGAAAACTGGCATTGTCATGGAGGAGATCAACTTCATTGTGCGCTGGGCATTTTTTTAAGAGTTTTGCTTGAAACTTGTTGATTTGAATATAGTTGAGTAAGTTGCTGTCATAATTGTGATATTCTGCAAACGCAGTTTCCAGAATATCACAATTATGACAGCAACTTTTTTTTCATTAATAAAATGCACCTACAATATTTAAAGATAACATTTATTGTACTTTTAATTCAATTCAGAAAAAGTTTTATCTGTAAGATAACTAATATAATAAACTAATAAAAACCTTTTTTGTATGTTTTTGTATTGATTTTTGTCTATACATTTACAGGTTGATATTTCCAACTCCATTAACCAGACTGGAAAAGTAATGTTTAACATCTGTAAGGGTGTTATAGGAACAAAGTGTTCACCTTTATCAGGTGCTTGTTATGAAAGTGATGAAATGGTAAAGATAAAAATTTTAAATTATATACAATAGATATAAATATATAATAGATAAAATAAAATAAAAATTTCTAATAAATGTATATAAATTTTATATTTTTCTATTTAGGTTCTTGCAATTTTTTTTCCCAAATATAAAAAAAGACATTTTTTGTTCTGATGATTAACTGTTTAATATATTATAATTTTGCATATAATTTTGCATCTGATTGGTGCTTAAGTGGTTTAAGTAGTTATTCTTATTTAGGTTTTTGTCATCAAGCCTTTTCAACAATTAACTGAAGTGTGAAAAAAACCAATAACTGAAGTGTGAAACTAAACTTAAAAAAAAAAAAAAAATCCTTATGAATGATAAAATAAATAAAAAATAAACCATAAAAAATAAAATTAATATGTCTTTATTTTAATTTAAAAGTATTTTATTTCATAGAATTAAAAAAAAAAAATCAAAGTTACATAGTCCAAGCTTAATTACTTTGAAATTGTTTAAAAATTTGAAACTGATATTTTCTAATGCCTACTAAGCAAATGCAACACAAAAAAATATTATTTGTTAAAAGGATTTGAACCCTCATCCAACTTCAAAATAACAGTCTCATAAATGTATCAATAAATCAACCGTGAAGCATATCATAGCAACCGTGAAGCATATCATAGCAACCGTAAGCGTATCATAGCAACTGTGAAGCGTATCATAGCAATATAGAAAAAGTTATTAACTTTAAAGTATTAAATGGGACGCTTTTAAATTAAAGTAATTAGGTTTGAACAATTGAGATGCTTCTAAATCAAAATATATTTTATTTTATGCTTTTATTTTCTCTAATTTATCCTTTATTTATTTTATCATTTGTTAAGCTATTTTCTTTTTTCAGTTTATGGTTTGTGTATTTTTAATTATCTCTAAATTAGTTTGTTTTTTTTAGCCTAATTTTTTGTAACGCGCAAATTATCAAAATATGAAAAAAACTGTGGCCAAGTTGTCAATAAGCTGTACATAAATTAGTTTAGGAGCAATATAAATCTTTTAAATAAATATACATTACAGGGATTATCTTTTTTCTGATATTTGTGAACTTCCAGAAGTTTCTTTGAAACTTTATTTTTCCAGATACCCAAATAGTTTTCTGGAAATACAAGTTACAAGTTCAGTTCAAAAAAATTTTTTTTAACTTTTTTGTCATCAAATAAATTACTCTATGCTATATTTAGTTTGATTAATCATTATTTGTAACTATCATTGTAACATCCACAGTACTACGCTGCTATTCAACTATTCTAAGATTGAAAAATTGAAGCATTTTTGCCAAATAATATGTGCACATTATTTATACACACATACTCATAATGAATTTCTTTTTAAACATATTCTTAGTTGCACAAAATGCATTTATATCCCCAGATTTTTCGTGTATATTTCTCAAAAATATCTCTCCGATTTTTTCTGGATATTTTTAGGAAAAAAATTTCCAGATTTTTAAAGTATGAACTAGATAATCCCTAATATTGCCAGCTTAATTGCAACAGTCAAATAATGTAAAATAGTGGTTTGGGAAGTAACTTATTTGAAATCCTTTTTTTTTTTTTTAATTTTATTTACTTCCCCAAGGCTAAGAGAGCCACTAAGGCTGCTTTATTGTTGTTACAACCCTCTCTCAACAAGTTTAGCATGGTACTACCAGGGACATTGTAGGGATTGAACTTGGAACTTCTCGCTTATAAAGTGAGCGTTCTACCACTATACCACTATCATTTTCCCCTATTTTAGTAAGACATTTATATTATTTGTATATAGTAGTATAGTGAAGTAGTAAAGTATGTCATTGTTTTTTAGACAATGAATTTGGGCTTTTTAAAAAATCGCCCACAATTGTTGCCATCAGGAGATGTAGTAATCGAATACGAAAATGGTGATTTTTGTGGTTCCAAAAATCAATCAAGCACTGTTATAAAAATTATTTGCAATGAAAGTGCTGAGGTAAAAGGTTTTACTGAATTTTTAAAAATATTTTTCAACTTGGAGGTAAGACAAATTATGTTTAAATCTTTTTGATAAATTGTGTTTCAATTTAAAATATTCTTTAAAAAGAAACATCAACCATCAACTAATAGTTTTTTTTAAGAGATCAAAAATTTAAAGTTTGAAATTTGTTTTTCTGCTTTGCTCACAGTAAAATGAAATTTTTGTTTAGTTATGAAATGTTTCTTATTGTTTGTGTTAAAGCATGAAGTAAATTTTTTATCCAATTGTATCTTAGAATCCAATAATTAAACTGATGTCAATCAAGTACTGCAAATATGAGTTTCAATTTGAAACAACAGCTACCTGTCAAAATAATAATTTGTAGGTATTTTATTAGTAACTTTCAAAAAATCTATAGTATTTAATTTATTTTATGAGTTTTTTATCCAATAGAAAAACTACAACTTCTGTTACAACTTCTACAACTGATACCACTCCTACAACTGTTACAACTTCTACAACTGTTACTACTCCTACAACTGTTACAACTTCTACAACTGTTTTTACCTCTAAAACTGATACTACTACTACAACTGCATCTGTAACCAAGAAGTTAACTACATCAAGAACTGGAAAGATTCCATTAATACTTGCAGTTACTATAGTTGTTGCTGTACTCTTTATTGGCTGTTGTTGGATTCTATATAGTCCAGAAAAAAGGTTTACTATAATAAATATATTAACATTTTATTCTTTTGTTTTAATCTACGAAATTGTTATTATTTAGAAAATAAGATTTACAATAAATTACTTGTCAACCTGTGAAACATGTTTATAATAATAATTATTTTTTTATTTATCACATCCCATGTTTATAATTATTATTATTTTTTTATTAATCACATCTCATCTTCTTCTGTAAATAATTATCAATGGTTTTTAAAATTTTTCAAGGAGTATGCATATACAATGCCATCTAAATGAGAGTTCCATTTAAATAAAAAATAAAATTTTAAGAAGTCCTATATATAGTTAAAATCAAAGCTAGAAAAACCCTCCCTCAAACCTAGAAACTATAAATACAAACAGGCATTGCAAGAGCTATATCGCTTCAAGTGTAAATAATTGTGATAATTAAATTAAAAAAATTCTTCTATGGATATAACTCTATTATTAATTTTTTAATACAAACGAGGGAGTTTAGTTTCCTTCAAAAGAGTTCCCTCGATTGAATTAAAAAATAAATATTTTAACTCTCGTTATCAAATATTTTTATACTTAATAATGTTATCAATTATCTAAACTTCCTCAAAATATTATTTTGAAAAATATGAAGGGACTTATATGCAACCCTCGGAATTAGGAAAAATGAAGTCTGCAATTAATTGCTGACCTCCAACTGTTAAAGGTTGACAAAAACAATTTGACCCAAAGGGGTTACTATAAAACATAGAAATAAAGTCAGCAATTTTTTGCTGACTTTAAACACTTTTAGGTAGGCAGTTATGTCGGAATTGCCGAATACTGACTCTAAGTTTGAGGATTGTATATGCATAGAAGAAGTTTTTAATTTAATTATAAAAAAAAAAACTTTTGTTGATGTATATTTTAATTTTAAAAGCTAAAATACTATAAAAATTTACTTTAAAAATATTTTTGTTTTAAAAGCTGAAATATAGATAGTATTTTAAAGTGCAACAAAGTCACTTTAAAGATTTTTAAATGCTGGGAGTTTCACAAGAAATTTGGAACTGAAACCATCACAGAAAATAAGATTTATGTGGTCAAAATCATATGTAATTTGTGTTTTCTTCATAGAAATACTATTTTATTGAAAATAAATGGAGCAGCAAAGGCACCTGCTTTAAAGTTTATAGATTTTACAAATCATATTAAAAGAGATAGTGTTTGTAGAAATAGTGTTTGTAAGTGTATATAGTGTTTGCAAAGTGTATATAGTGTTTTATATTCATATAGTATATATATACATAGTATATATAAGTGTATATAGTGTTATATTGTAAAGTGTATATAGTGTATATATAGTTTGTAAGTGTATATAGTGTTTGTAAAGTGTATATAGTGTTTGTAGACATTGTGTTTGTAAACAAGTGTGACTCACCAATATGCAATACAAATAAAAACTGAAGACATAAAGAAAGATGGAGCAAATTGTATAAGGGTTAACAATGAAGTTTTATTTAAACATTTTGTTCTATCATTTCCATTTTAATTTTAAAGCAAATTTGACCCAAAAAGCTTAAAAGCTGATTAGATAATTTTAGTTTTAGGTTTCTTGTTAACAGACCTATAATGTATTTAACAGACCTATAATGTATTTAACAGACCAATGTATTTAAAGTATGTAAATACTTTATTGTTAACATGGGCTTTATGCTGTTTTTTTATAAAAGAAGAAATAATTCTTTTTTTTTTTTTAAGCATGAAAAGATTTATTTTATAAGGTGACCAAACTTTTGAAATGGTATTATTTTGAAATGAATATTTTGTCAAATTAGATATTATCATTTTAAATAAAATATACAATGCTAGTTTATATTTTTAATTTTATTTTTAATTTATAAATTAACGATATAATTGTTTATACATTTTAGAGTAAAAAGTTCAAAAATTCTTTTTTATGCCTGTGAGAATATTTAAAGCTTAAGTGACTGAACTTAGGTTACCGAACTTTTATGTTAAATAGAAATAAAAAGCATTCTATATTTATGTTTAATTAACTGACAAAAAACATAATTTTTGAACATAATTGGTCGTAGTTGTCATTTGTTAAAGTTACTAAAAAATCTACTTTTTTTGCTGCTTTTATAATCTTATACTAAACTTCTAACATTTTTTTAAATAATTTTCTTTTCAAAAACACAATTACTAAATGTATTCCCATCGTTCCTTTAATTTTGTGATGATTAAGAGATTTTTTTGAGTGAAATTTCATTTTTCATTCATCAAACAGCATTTCATTGAGGGAGACAGATTTGCGTTCTGATAATTTTTTCGTTAAAAACCACCTTTTCAAGCAAAAATAATAATAATATCTATTCTTATTATTTCCAAATACAGTTGATAAAAATTGAACTCTGTCTAATATTATACTATTCCTATCATCAGGTGGATTTCAAAAATTTGTCGAAAAGCTTATGTTTAAAATTGCATGTGAAATGATGTATCATCCAACAATTCCTCATGCATGTTTTTCTCTTCTGGTAACAATTAAAATCGGTAAAATTTAAATTTGTTTTAGTAAAATACTACTTACTCAAATTTAATCGTTTTTTTACGTAATTTCTTATAAATTCGAACTTTAATGAACATATTTAACTTTACTATTTAAGGTAAGATGTGCAAAAGTAACTGGAGCAAGTTTGATTAAAAGTAATGAGATTGGTCACACTGTCCAAGAAATAATCAACTCTTATTGACTATATATAATAACTGACTCTGTACATGAAAAATGTGCTGAAAAGCTCAAATGGTGCGCCTTTTTCTCTATTTTTAGCGATCGAAGTTAAGTAAGAAAAACTGGCAAATATTAAGAAATAGTTTTAGTTCAAACAAAAAACAATAGCATATCAAATTATATGGTTGCTGACCTGTTAGATATGTCACTCTATGGCAGCAGATGGTGGGAGCATAAACTTTGGTGTACTGTCACAGTGGCAGCAAAATCAACCATGGTTGCTAAAAACACATTGTATTAATCATAGGATTGAGCTGGCTGTAAAAGATGCCTTTAAAAAATCCCTGATTTTGAATTTTAAAGATATTCAACAACCTAGCGACAAAAGTTTCATTTATTTGCAAACTGAAGAAGGTACAGAATTTTTACAACCACAAAATGCAAGAATGGTGTGAATCTGAAAATTTTGCCATTTTCATTCTAAAAGATTAAAAATTATGCTATTAACTATTATGCTAAATACGCTTTATTACAATCTATATTAAAATTACTGAAACAAGGTTTGTAGGACATAAAAGGAATGGAGTTTCCATTTTGTTAGAAACATGGCCAGCTTTTATTATAGCTTACCAAATTAATGCAAGAAAGCAGACAAATATTAAAACTGTAGCTAAAGTAAATGGCTTATTAAAGTGCTATTCTTTTCTTTGCAAAGTTAGTTTGTTTCTTGACAGCTGTTCCAGCCTCAAAAATATTTGAAACTGTTACAAAACTCCAACAACTATAAAATGAACTCTTCTGAAGATTACAAAATTCAATCAATTAGAAAAGATAATGAATTTCTTGAAAGCTTTATAAACTGCTACCTGATCACTGATTGAAGTGATGTAGAAGGTTCATTTGCTAAAGCTGGTGAAAAATTAAGACACAAAGAAAATCCTACTTATGTCAATGTCATATTAGAAATTAATAGTTTTGTTTATGATGAATCAATCAAAGAAATTTGCTAAATTAAAATAAATTTTTTTTCAAAACTGTCTATTTTATTGTCAAACAAGTTTAACGACTACTCTACAGAATTTATAATTTATAGAAGCATTAAATTTATCGACCCGATTCATTGGATAAATGAAGATTCAGAATCAGGATTTCCAGAAATTAACCGTATCAGCAACTCATGTTATAACACTGTATCTGCAAACATGTTATAACACTGTATCTATAATGTTTATAAAGTGTATGTTTAAGGCAAATAAAAGCGCAACAGTATGTATTTTTTAATAAACGGTACTTGGAAACTTTTATCTTTGTCCCCAAAATAAGCTCTGATAATGTAATTAACTTGAGTTTTTTTTTTTGCAACAAGTAGTATTTTTTGTTTGGAATATTTTTTATTTTTGTTTAACTTTTTAAAATTAAAAAATCATTATTATTTGAAAAGCCGCAATTTAAAAAAATAAAATTAACATATTTTAATTGATTTATACAAATGTTGAGAAAAGAAATAAATTAAATATTAAATAATAAATAATAATAAAAAATGTAAAATTAAATTCAATCATTTAGTATTAAAAAACAAAAAAATATTGAAACAAAATAGAGATTCCACAAAATCTACCTTAGCAAAACAACAATAATAAGATTTGTTTTTCTAAATTAGTAAATTAAATTTTCCAAGATGTTTTTGTAATTGAAGAAAAAGATGAACTTCCATATTTCAAAGTTGATTTTGATAATCATTTAAAGTTTGTTAATCTAGATCCAAATGACTTCAGTTACAAAATGTTATTAAACAAACTAAAAAATATTAATCAAAACAAAGCATGTGGTCTTGATAATATGCATCCATTTCTGCTCAATAACTGTGCAGAAGCTATTTTGTTTCCTCTAACAATAATTTTTAATCCTTTAACTAATAGTCAGTTTCAATTTTTTTCAGCTTTCACTTCAATTTGGATCAGTTTTTTAAAAGTCTTCTGCCTTTTTTGAACACCACTGTTCAAAAAAGGCAGAAGAGTTGTTTAAGGCGAAATCATTTCTGAATGGGTTAAGATTTTCAGTGGTGTATCACAAGGTTTTGCAATTGCTGCACTTCTATTTCTTTTGCATATTAATGACCATCCTAAAAATTAATGTCACCCAACTATATGCAGATAATACAAAAATACTTTCAAAAGTATTCACAGAACTATGTACTAGGGTACAGCGAATTTTTTTTTTCTTTTTAAAAGCTTAGGAAAAGGTGTACTTTTATGTAAAATCAAATTTTAAGAAGGGTTTCCTAAAAAAAAATTTTGATCGGAAAAACTTTTGATACCCAAATATGGACTTTTAGAAATAGCAAAAATTAGTAAAATCTAATTTGTCACATGTCCTTCATTGTATTTTATATTTTCATTTTCATTGCGATAAAATATTAAATGCAAATAATATTTTTAGATTATTGAAAGTTTTTTAGATCATTATCTTGCATGGATCCTATCTGCAGTGCAGATTCTGCATTTTTTAGAGTGAGGAGGAGGGGGTATTCAATTTTTTATGAGGTTCTAATGATTAAAAAATTTTATCATAACAGTTCTTTATACTTTCACCAAAAAATAGGTGGTTTATCCCCCTAACTTACCCCAATAATATTTTGATAGAACTACTAAAACACTATTAAAAAACAAATAAAATAAAAATCTATTGAAGTTAAAAATTTAATAAAATTTCTTTCTTTGTTTTAAAAACAGGTAGCAACTCTCTATGCTGAGCTCTAGCTCTAATATACCCATCTCTTGCATATGGTCCAACTACTGACATGGATGCTACTGTCACTTGTTTTACAGCACGTTCAGTACTTTGAGTATGAATTTTAATCGAAGGAGTTATTAAAGGTATCAATCTAAGTAATAACAACTTATCTCTGGTGAGCGAACAAGTAAAAACAGGTTCTTCTACAACACCATTTTCCTATTTAACTAGCTCTTGAAGAGTAGTTGCTGCAAAGTTAAGTTTAGGTGTTTTTCTTGGTCTGATTCGCATATCTCCAAGGATATCATTACCCCTTAGTTTCAAAATCCGATCAACTGCAAAATTGCGATCTTCTGCATTATTACTAGATAATAAAGAGATTAGCATACTTTCATGGTTCGCATACCAAGCCCCTAACTGGATGTAGGGAGTCACAATTTCTTTTACTCTATCAGGTTGCATTCTAAGAATTCTCAATTGAGACAGAATGCGATAAGAAGCATCTTCAAGTCTGTTTTTGACCTTTAAGTCAAAAAAAAGTTTAAAGTAAAATTGTAAACAAACCACAACAAGTATTTCTATATTTTGTGAATTTTGATCATTTAAGTTGTGTTTCCTTGTCCACATAAAGACTATTCTCATGCCAGTAGTGAGCCATCTGGCATGACTTAAGGGGCCACATTGAATTTCTCTAAGATTAGGTGGCAATAAACCAATCTTAACTGCTTTACATAGCTTGTAACATTATTTCTGATCTGTTGACATATTTTTTAATATTGTTTCTGGAATATCAACAAAGCTCTCTCCATTTGGAAGAGCTTTAAATTGAGGATTATACTCCATTTTATTAACTTCAGGAAGAAATTTTCCCACAGGACCTACAAATACAGTACTACATGATGTTGGTCCATCAATGCCTTCTATAAGGCGACGCAAAAATAATTCATTCGAATGAAGCATGCATATGGCCCAGTGGCACTTGTGACCTAACAGCTTTTCAAGATGCTTTTCCAGCCTGTGTTAATTGAAGTACTGTCAGCTCCAAGTACTAAACATGATTCAGTAAGATTATGTTGTTGCAGCAAATTATAAACACCTTCAACAATTTTTTTAGTTGGCTTATCTAGATGATTAGGTGCATTGGGGGTAAAATGGCCAAAATATCGACCACCAGGTTCTATAGTCACAGTAATGTGCTGCTCTTTGATAATAATAGGATGTAGCTGTCCATTTGAATCATTTATCATTGCTCTTGTTGAATCTTTCCTTCCGTCAAAGTAAATGGCAATATTATCTGCTTTCGGAAGTTTTAAATTATCATTTTTCTTCGCAACCACCATCACCTTTTTTCTCTCTCTCGTCAACTTAGAAGGATCACAAGCAAGGTAAGAGGACTCAGGGGTGAGAAATCCTGCTTCAATTAAATCTTGAAGATAACTTGTAGAAATTGCTGCAGTTGTGGCAGGTGAAATCCCAAACCTATAAACTAAGAATGGTTTATATTTATTTCTATTAACTCATGTTGCTGCTCAACAAAACAATAGTCAATATAATTACCTTATACTAGCCATAGCTGTGTTTTTTATTGACATTGTGTTATATCTTGACTTCTTTTCTAAAAACCGTGTTACAAGGAAAGCATAGACACCTAACTTTTCCTTTAGCAGCCTTTTAACCAAAAACAAGACAATTTCATTGTCTTGTTTTAAAGTTAAGTTAACATTATCTAGATTATAGTTTTCATCGAGAAAGCCAGGAAAAATATTTTTTTGATGTTCTTTATCTAATTCTATATCTTCTTCTTTTGCGACCTAAAACCAAATTAAAACCAAAATACATATATATATATATATATATATATATATATATATATATATATATATATATATATATATATATATATATATATATATATATATATATATATATATATATGTATATATATATATATATATATATATATATATACACACATATATATATATATATATATATATATATATATATATATATATATATTTATATATATATATATATATATATATATATATATATATATTTATATATATATATATATATATATATATATATATATATATATATATATATATATATATATATATATACATATATATATATATATATATATATATATATATATATATATATATATATATATGTATATATATATATATATATATATATATATATATATTTATATATATATATATATATATATATATATATATATATATATATATATTATTGTTATTATTATTATTATATGAAAAAAGAAAATATTTATTATTAAGAAATTATATTTACCTCGAAGAATGCCTGTTCCTCCTCTATTTTTTTAATTCTTTTCTTGTGAGCTTCTTCATCGCTGACTTTTCTCTTATACTTTTTACTTAGTTTCATTATCTCAATCTTATTAGCATGTCCCATCTATGTCAGACTTTTCACCTGTCTTATTTCTTTGACTGTATTATACAGTCAGGTGGTTATACAGTGTATAACAGGTGGTTATACAGTGTATAACCACCTGAGCTCCATAGTTGGAATTTTTTTAGAATAAATACAGGTGCAATTTATATGTGCTTTATTTTTACAATTTTTGGGGGAAGAACACCCAGACAGATCATGCTTGCATAGAAGTATTGTGTGAGGACATGTTATGAGGTCCATTAGTTTATCTAACTTCAATATTAGCTCTTCTTTTACTTTTACCTTAGTTCTTCCCCATGCAACGTTTTCTACTTTCTCCCAAAGTGTTTTTATTCTATAATAAAGCGATTTCTCCCCAATAATAACTGGTTGTTGAAATAAAATACTTGCTTTTTTCCATTGAGCAAGAAGAAGTGGAATTAGATCGTTAGCAAGATCTTTGTTAGAATATTTATTTTGGTGTAAATTGCATGTTATGCTTTTTTGTTCTTTTAATAAAATTCCTTTTTGAATAACTGCTCTGTTTGTAGGCAGCTCACTAGGAATATAATAAACAATAAAATATTTACAGACTACGATCTTGTTTAGATGTTTTTTACGGTGGAGAGCTAAGAATTTCTTTAAAAATTGATTTGGCACTGCGCTCATTATGAGAAACTAAACATAAAACCGGATTAAATTTACTTTATAATAATTAAAGTATATTTCATTTTAATAATGTCTAAATATGAAAATTTGGGTATCAAAACGTTTTCTAATCAAAAAGTTGTCAATAGCAAACCTACCTTAAAATTTAATTTTACATTAAAATACACCTTTTCCTAAGCTTTAACTTTATTTTTTTCAAAAACATATGAAATTCACTGTACCCTACTATGTACTACTAAACTTTAAACAGATCTAGATAATGCCAACAAATCTCAAACTTGACTTCTTCTATTTAACACCTCAAAATGTGCAGTTCTGCATTAACTGCAAAAACATTTCATATTATATAAATGTTATTTAATTTAGTCTGATACAGAAAGAGATTGCTTGCTTTTCAGTACAAATCTTATATGCAAAAAGTCATTACTACTTCCAATAAAGCAAATCAAATGCTTGGCTGCATCAAGAAATTTTTTGCTCATTTTGATTGTAAATTACTTTGCATTATTTGACTTTTATTTGTCCATTACTAGAGTTTGTAGTTCCTGTCTTTCTTTCTAAAATCTAATTGTGACATTATGGAAAGAATCCAACACAAAGCTGGTATCATCAATAAGATTTCTTTATTGAACTTTGTTGATTGACTTTTTATTTATTAGTTTTAAAACTAATGTTTTGATTCATATGTCATTTCTCATTTTACACAAGTTAGGATTAGAAGCTTTAAAGATTACATAAGATGAAAGATTTAATCAAGAATTTTTATTAGTATAATTTTTATTCATCTTTTATTTTAGAAAACAATAACTTTCTGTTTAATGGCAAAATGTATCACCAAATTACAGGAACAGCAATGGGTACTAATCTGCTCCAGACTACGCTTGTCACACAATTGGGTTTTTAGTAGAAACAAAACATTTTCCTAAATTCTTACCTAAATACTTTTCCGATCAAGAAGTTAATGATATAAAACAATTTTATTATAGATATATTGATGGTGGTTTTATAACCTGGCCAAAACAATTGTATATCATAAAGTTTGTAAATTCTTTAACTGAAATAGATAATTCAATCAGTTTTACAACAAGCCAGAGCAAAAAATTTATAAAAGATGGTAACACTTACAATGTGATTAATTTTTTAGACATCTATTATTCTTGAAAATAGCAATAAAATAAAAACAGACATTTATTATAAAGAGACCTTATGATTACTTAAATTATAAAAGTCATCATCCTTATTACATAAAAAAGAATATCCCTTTCAACCTGACTAAAATAATAATTGTTTTCACATCTGATTACGAAAAAGAAAAACTAGTAGAACTAGAAAAAAGATTAGCAGAACTAAAAATATGGCTAAAAGAATGTCCTGAAAATATTATAGAATAAGTTTTTCACAATGCAAAACTCCAAGGTTAAACAAATCTTTCTCTTAATTACAACCTTTAATATCAACTTGAATCGTCAACTTTTTATAACTGAAACTAATCTTTTACTTAATCATTCTTTAAATGAATGAGTAAAGGATATTTTTTCAAATATCCAGCCAGTAATTGCATTGTTATGTTATTGTATTCTACAAATAGAGTGCTCAATGCTCTTAAAAAGAACAGAGCAATAATAAATTAGTAAAAATACTTATCTAATTTTTTCTTAAACAAGTTGTTTCATCTTAAGTAAAAACACTTTTCTAATTTTTTCTTAAACAAGTTGTTTCATCTTAAGTAAGTTGAGAAAGCCTTCCAAGCTTCCTGATGAACTTACTAGTGGAGAAACAACTTGTTGAAAAAAAGTTAGATAAGTTTTTTTACTAATTTATACATATATTATATTATATAAAATCTAGTAATTTTCTTGATGCAACTAAAGCTTTCACAGTTAGAGGAAAAATTTTTTTTTTTTTTTTATTTTAGTTTTTTCTTTTTCCAATATTATTTTCAAGATCATTAACTTATGACTAACTAGTTTTACTTTTAAAATAGAGAAATGCTGACTAACACAATTAATTCAATAATGGGAAGAAAAACTCGTGTTGTGTCTCGCTATAAGTATACCAAGGTATTTTTTGTATTATTTGTGTCTTGCTATATACCAAGGTATTTTTCACTCGATTTACTATAAAATGAAATTTAACAAATGAATATTTTATATAAGAGAATGTTTTTATGGGTTGCAATTGCAATAAAAGTGCTTTTTTTACAAGCTATCTGCAATAACTTCTGATGACGACTCAGATGAAATAAATGAAGTGTTTAGTTTTAAAAACGAAAGTAGCGATGAAGAAATGCTTCCTCTTTAATTTTTGAATTACGTTTAAAGTATGTTATATAGCAGATACACCTGTGTAAAACTTATTCTATTTTTAAACAATATTAAGTACTCTTTCATACATTTTTGTGCGTGTTTTAAAGTTTTTGTTTTTTCTTAATTTTAAAGTGCTTATATATTTTGGATGGTTTTTGTAAATTGTTTATAGAAAATATTTCATTGTTATTATTATTAACTTTTTTTTATCTTTCTAAATTTTTTGGTTTTTTAATTTTATATTGTAAAAGCATTTTTTGTTTGTATTTTGCATGTGTGTGTATATATATACACTATTTTTAAAATGCTTTAATCCAAACAATTTTTCCAGTCAAAGAATAAAAAAACAAAGAATGATAAAAAGAATAAATAGATAAATTTATTAAATGTCTTTTATATCTATATTATATCTGCCCTTCAGTTAATGTATGTGCTGAAGCCCTCAATATTCAAATTTCAATATGATGTCATTCATGATGTTTCTTCCAAAAACTAGGTTACTTGTTAAGCAAAGTTACTTGTATATGCAAGAAGTGCAAGTTAAAAATAAAATTATCACAAGTTACTGCAGTAAATATTGTTGACATAAAAAAGCTTTAATGGCATTCTACCATTTTTAAATCTTTAAAATATAGTAACTATTCTTATTATATGTAATAGAATATATATTTTTTAATATGATATAAGTATATATAAAAAAATTTTCCATTATACATATTATATATGTATATGTATGTATATATAATATATATATATATATATATATATATATATATATATATATATATATATATATATATATATATATATATATATATATATATATATATCAGGGGCTTATCTAGAAAAATAACTTGGGCAGTGGTACCCCTATGGCGGTCTTTCTGTAAGGAAATTTGCCGTATGTAGGCATTTTTTGTGAAAAAACAATGTTTTCCATAAAAAAATAAAAAAGTCCTCACTTTCTGAATTTAAGCAGCATCCAAATATGGTCGACGCTGTCAAAAACAGTCTAAATAAGCCTCTGTATGTATGTATATATATATATATATATATATATATATATATATATATATATATATATATATATATATATATATATATATATATATATATATATATATATAGTTTTAAGATTTTTTCTGAAAGCTCCAAAATAAGTGAGAACATTAGTTTAATATTCTTTAATAATCATGTTTGTTTTTTTATCTTTACCTAAATTTAGTTTTGTAATTCTGGAGTGATTGTAAGTCTAGAGCTGTATAAATGGAGTGTTTAAAGTTTTTTAAACTTATTTTGTTTATTATAATTTAGTAATTATAAGATTTAACATTGAGTTTATATTTTAAAAGTAAATAGAGTTAATGGTGATTGAATAACAGCATGAATGGGCGCAAATAAGAAATGAGTAAAATTATCAATCCTGATTGTTTTGATTTGGTTTGGGAGGTATATGGTAAATTTTTATGGTTTTCTTGAATACACAAACTGTGTTATTTTTGAACAAATTTTACATTTTTACATATTTTTCTTTTTTGTATGTTTATTTACAAGCATATAATATATGCTTGTTAATAAACATACATTATATAATATTATATATTTATAATTATATATTATTATAAACATTAATATATATTACATACATTCAATTTGTATAATATGTTGTAAGTGTTTGTTTTATTACATAAACATATATGATTAATAATTATGGATAAAATAGTATTGAGTTCAATAATTTCTTATTAAATTGCTCATTTTTTACATGTTTTTTTTTACTTTTGTTGGTTTCTTTTATTATTAAACATATATAGGTAATATATAAAATAAAGGGTTCTTTTTTTTTTTTGCATGTATCACATCCTTGATCATCTAAAAGTTTAAATATGAAAATATGATCTATAAGTTTTTTTGCTAAATTACAAAAAACTCCTGGCTGATCAGCCCTGAAAGTAAAAAATTATTTTAAAAATTTTAAAAAAATTATAGTTTGGCTGACATCGATTTAGAATAATTTATCCAGATAAATTGATTTTTTATTTTTAACTTTTTTGATTTTATTTACTATTTTTCATTTAGTTACTTTTGTTTTATTATTCAATTAATGTTTGCATTATATTATCCAAGTAATATTTTGATAAAGCTATAAAACTATACATTATGTTAACAATATATTATGAGCATTTGTTATTAATCAAAGAAGTGTTAAAAGATTTAAATATCATTTACAAACATTTAAAGTTTACTTGTAAATGGATTTTATGTTATATCTTAAAATAATTTCTGACATTCACCAACAACTTGCAAGACATATTTTTGAAAATTCCTTTGTTTTAAGAAATCTTTCTTAAATTTTTTTTTGTAAAGAAAAAAAATTTAAAATAAAATAAAATAAAATTTAAAATAAAAAATGTAAAGTCTTTAAGTAAGTAGGTTTTGTTTTATTTTCTTATTTTAAAAACATAAACAAATTAAATATAAAAAACTATTTTCGTTTAACTTAAGTTTTTAAATTAACTTTTCTTTTCAAGCTTAAGTCATTCTTGTTATTATTTTGGTTAAAAAACAATCATTTTGAAGCTTATTTTGTTTTTAAATAAAGTTTCTTAATATTTTATACTAGGTAGTAACATTATTCTTATGAACATACGCCATGTCTTTCCAAAGAGTTTTCAATATTTTTTTTTTTAATTTTAATATAATAAATAATGAAATGCATAAATCAGAAGGCTTCTAAAGGTTTACAAAAAATTACTTAATTGTCATTAACATAATACAATGTAATTAATATTAAGTTATGGTTATAAATCTAAACAAATTTAAAAACATTTTTACTAATTTGAATCTTTATTTGATTGGTTTAAAATTTTATTTTCAAACATTTTTCTCTGATATTGTTAAAAGTTTAAAAAAAAATGTTAAAAGAACTGAATTGTCTGGACTGGAAAGTTCTGAATAGTTTTTAAATTACTAAACACGATTTTTTTTTTTTTTTTTTTAAACATCTTCACTTCCAACAAGGCTGCAAGCAACCACTATAAGAGTTGGAAGTTACTGGAAGAGAAAAGACTAAATCTGTAGAGCAAGATAACGATTGACTGATGACTTAAAAGATTGCAAATTATATGAATCAGGAAAGCAAGATGAAGGAAGCGAATTCCAAAGAACTGATGTTCGAGGAAAAAAACTAGAAGAATAAGAGTTTTTGAAGCACTTAGGAACAGTCACAGAAAAAGGATGAGACTTAATTGAATGGCGAGTAACACGAGAATGAATTTTAGTAGATGGCACAAGGGGCGCTAGCTCTTTAGAGCAGTGTCCATTATAGTATTTGTAGAAAAGAGAAAGAGAAGCAACATTACGACGATGTGACAAAGGTTGGAGATTGGCTGCCAGAGCAGGCCCAACTATGTTTACAATTCGTTTTTGCACCTTGTCTAAAAGAGAAAGAGCATCATTAGAAGATCCGCCCCAGATGTGGCAACAGTATTCCATACAGGGCCGGATTTGAGATTTATAGAGATAGAGAATAGAATCTGGAGTAAGAAAGTGTCGAGCTCGATAAAGAGATGCAACCTTAGCAGATGCTAATTTTGCAATGGATTTGATATACGGTTTAAAAGAAAGATCAGAAGTAAGAGTTAATCCTAGAAGATGAATGGTAGATGACTCATCTAGTTCATTACCATTCATAAATATAGGAAGATCTAAATTATTACGATAACGATTGGCCGAATAAAATTGAGTTTTATCTGAATTAAAGTTCACCAGCCACTGTGAGCCCCATGCTGTAGCAGAAGTGAGATCCTTTTCAAGCTCAGATACCCCCTCCAAGCAATCAGAGAGTGTAGGCTTCTTATCATGACAAGAGTAAATGGTAGTGTCGTCAGCGAATAATGCCACCTTAGATGTGAGAATATCTGGAAGATTGTTAATGTAAATTAAAAAGAGTATAGGGCCAAGGATTGAACCTTGAGGAACCCCTGAAGTTACAGGATATGAAGAAGAGTGTTGTCCATCGAGGACAACTTTTATACTACGATTGGAAAGAAAGGACTCAATAATCTTAAAGACGTTACCAGGTACACCATAAGAAGAAAGCTTATGGAGAAGACCAGCATGTCAAACTTTGTCAAAAGCTTTAGAAATGTCAAGTGTGATAGCCTTAACCTCTCCACCTCTATCTAATGCATGGTAAAACCTATCGGTTATTACTGTTAGCACATCAGCTGTAGAACAAGAAGACCGAAATCCATATTGATGATCAGAAAGTAAGTTATTTGATTCAAGATGAGAGATTAAGTGTTTGTTGATTAAAGATTCAAAAACCTTGCTTATGACAGGAAGAAGACTAATGGGGCGGTAGTTAGATGAATCAGATCGCTCTCCGGAATTTTTGAAAATAGGGATAACAGATGCTGCTTTCCAGCATGATGGAAAACAAGACTCTGATAAGCACTTGTTAAATAGTTTAGAAAGTATGGATGAAAGCTCTGGAGAACACCTCTGCAAGACTACAACAGAAATGTTGTCAGGACCACAAGCTGTTGAAGAGTCTAAGCAGGAAATTACTTTAGATACAGAAGCTGAAGTGATGCGAATGTCAAGCAAGGGATCAACCTGTTTGACGGCTATGTCAGGTAAAACGCAACTAGTGGAATCAAGAGATGATATTGATGAAAAGTTCTTTGCAAACAATTCAGCTTTGTCTTTAGGTGAGGTGACAAAGTCTGAACCATACAAGAGAGAAGGAATAACAGATTTGCCCTTATTATTGATTTGCCCTTATATTAATTAGCACAGGTCTTGATAATGCCAACCTAGCTGACCCAAAAGCGCCACTTATATGGGGTGATAGTGTACACATCAAGGTACCCTGCTATGCAAACTTTGAAATCTTTTTATTTTGTCCAGGGAAAGTATTTTAACTTGAATTTTCAAATTGTTTGAAATTTTGATTTTATAGTACAACAATAAAACACCTTTAGAATGAGAACCTCTATATATAATTTGATAAAAATTAGTGCACTTATAGCATATGGTCACCTGAAACTCTGGTTGAAATTTCAGTTGATTTGGTTTACTAGTTCAGGATTTATGATAGTTTTAGTTTATATTTTGTTAGTTTTTTGCTACTTAGACCTCATAATGTTACCGATTACTGTGATATTCGATCACTGTTTTCAAAATAAATGTTCTATGAAGTATCAACAATTTTTAATTATAGTTGTTTTATTGCTACATGTTCCGTTTTCATTCTATAGACAAAAATATTGATGTGCTATTCGAAGCATGGTTTCAATTGGCTAATGCATAGTGTAAATATCTCAACATTTCTTAAAGTATAAACTCCTGCCAAAATGCAAAAAAAAGTGCAAAACCTGGCAAAAGAACTATCAGTTGGTAAAACAAAAAAAAAATGTTTCTGTTAAATAAATTTTAATTGTCCCTTGAAACCTTCTTAAATAAATTGGCTTTCAAAATAAAATTAAAAAATAACTATTTAAACCTAAGTGTTGACCTGCTCTTAAGAAATTCTGAAAAAAATTGACTCTACCATCTTGCTGCTTGATGTTTGGTTTACAGTTCTGACCAGTTTTTTTAATCCATTGTTTGATAGTCCCGTTTTTAATTGTACATTTACAAGAGCTAGAATGGTCAATTTTAGAGTGCTAGATAGTGGTTGGGCACTACTTTGACTTGAAACCAAGACATGCATATTTTATCTTTATATTAAACTTTTAAAACTTTCAAATTATTTGTTTTTAAAGTGATTAGAAATTTGTTTAAAGTTCCAGAAACCCATCTTGTCTCTTTTTTTAAAAATTGTATTTGAATAAATATGTAAAAATTGTTTAAGTATAAATATTTACATGGGATAATTGTAAGCTGAGGCTTGCCAGATGATTTAGCATATAAATAAGTTCCTTCAGAGGATAAGTCTTTATTGGAAATAACTCGCAATGCAACTTGTTCAGCTGCTCTGACATCTTTTGCTGCTAAAGGTTAAAGATTTTACTTGAACTTTATTTGAAAGCATTGGTGGGGCAAACCTTTTCCTTAAAGGCAGAGGCATGTGCTGCAATGTACAACATTTGATTCTTTCTCAATGGTAGTTTGCGAGAGATGTTTTTCTTGCAGCTTTGATTGACCAATTTGGCAGATTAGGCAATAAATGAGTGTGTTCAACTTTTTTCCCCTCTTGTTTCCTGCACAAAATTGAAACACGATTCACAAAGTCCTTGTAGTACCCAAGAATCACAGATATTTTTCATACAGAGCTAGTACACAAATTCTTAATTTTCATCGTAAACTTTTGCTTGATTTTTCATTGTGGCAATTCGCTAAATCCAACTTTACAAAATCAAACTATCTCTTTTTCAAAATTTAATCTGAATTTATATTGGATAACAATCCATTAACATACCTACAAATCTTTTTAATTACAAACGAATAAAATTAAGGAAATAATTATTTGAATTAAAAGGAAGTAATTATTTGAATTAAAAGGAAATAATTCTTATATTATTCTTTCCTTTAAAATAATCATACTTATTGACAATTCAATTTTTTTTTGAACAATTGTATTTATACTTTAACTTCTTTTAATGATGTTAAGGGATAAAAACTAAAACCATTTTCATCTATTCAAAAAACTATTATTTTCCTTAAATGCTAATAACTTGTTAACATGAAAAATACTGATAAATAATGTTATTTTAAACAAATTTCTTAGTTTTTAATAATAGGAGGAAGACACACAAATTTTGATTTTTGTAATGTTGTGTATTCAACAATAAGAGTGCTCAACATTTGTAAACAAAGCAGTAATAAATTAGTAAAAACAACTTTTTTTCTTCTGTATGACCATTAGGATTTATTTTTAATGATAACATGGGTTGCTGATAACATTATTATTGATTTTGCTTAAAATACTTTTTATCTTGCCTAATTAATTAGTAATTTAAATTTTTTATTTAAAACATATATTTTATATAAAAATCTATATTTTGCCAACCTTGAACTTTTATTGGCAATGATAAATGATAAAAGAATACAAGTTAGTGTATGAGAGAATCAGTGTATTAAAACTGATTAATACAAATAAGTGTATTAAAAGTCAGAATATGAAAAGAAATGTAGAAATAGTCACAAGAACATTAGAAAACAGAAAAAACCTTTCAAATTAATTTTATTAATTTTTTACTAAAAAAATTGTAAATTTATTGGGGCCCAAATAAAAGTTTATCGTTAAGCATAATTAGACATTCATATGAAGTTGTATACAAATATACTTTTGCTTTTTAACAGACCTTTATTATATTATGCAAAAGATCTGTGGCTGTTAAAGGTTAGTGAAAGTTAAATGAAGCATTTTAAAGATTGTATTGCTCATATTAGACAGTTTATTATAATTAGAATGTTTTTTACTCAATAGGAAAATCATTTATAAAACACAGCTAAGATGAATGTTATTGGTTATCCTTTTTTTTTTTGGTTATACATCCTTTTTTTATAAAATTTTATAAAGGCTTATAAAATTTGTAAAAATCTAAATTTAAAATAGTTTTAACAGTTCAAATATATCTTATACTAGAGTGGTAATATATATCTTATATACATTGTTGCATAAATTTCAAATCACTCAATAAATTATTTTTTTATTAAGCAATAATAGAATTTGTTTTGAACTACTTTAGCACTTTCCTCTCATAATTTTTAAAAATCTAGTTCTGCATAAAATTATGTTCTTTGGGTATGATGGTTCTGGCAAAAACAAAGCTATTAATAAATAAATGTAACATCACTGATGATGTCATATTGAAATAGCAATAATCACAGGCTTTATTGCATACATTGACTGAGGGTTTGGGTTGTTTTTATTCGATATTTTTATTCGATTCGAAATTTCGAAGCTTCAAAGGGCCCTAATATATATATATATATATATATATATATATATGTATATATATATATATATATATATATATGTATATATATATATATATATATATATATATATATATATATATATATATATATATATATATATTAGGGCCCTGCGAAATTTCGAATCGAATAAAAATATGATTTGAGATACGATTCAAAAATTTTCAAAAATCAAATCCTTACTTATTTTGTTTTTGTTGTAGGTATTTTAGATATTCTGCACTTTGGCGCTATTAAAATAATGCTACTTATCCTTAAATACCTTTTTAATCAGTCATTAAAAAGGTTAACCAGGGCAAGAAGCATCAATAAAGAGATTATACAATTATTTTATTCTATTTTATTTTGAAATATATATTATTAAATAAAAAATGCAGACTTCAAAATGTTGATTCGAAATGTGATTCGAATTGCGAATCAAGACCTGCTTTGGTTCGAGATGCGATTCGAAATATTTAACCTTTTGATTACATCATACTTATGTTTTTTAAACCTGTTGCTGTTTTAAATCTATAATTGTTGCTGTTTTAAACCTTTTTGCTGTTATATATATTTATATACATCTAGTTGATACGTAAATTTTTTTTTTTAATTTAGATATTATTCGAACAATTAAAGTAAATGCTATTTTTTTTTATTTATTTTTTTATTACTTTTTTACTAAAAGGCTCTAAAAGAAATTATGTATTAATTGTCATTATGTTTTAGGACCCTGAAAGAGTTGAGACACTAGAAGAATTGCACATTGTTAGTAAAGACCTTGTTCAAGTTAACCATTATTTTGATCAAAGCATTAGTATAAAGGTGCAATTTGTGCCTACTGTACCTCATTGTTCTTTGGCTTCTTTAATAGGTTTTCAATTTGCTTGTTGATATTTTATTGCGTTTTTATTTACAATTCAGTTAAAATTTGTTTGTTGTTATCTATAAAACTTTAGCTTATTCTGTTTTACATTTTTATTAGGGTTATGTATTTATGTGAAGTTGCACGAAAATCTTCTTTACATTTTTATTAGGGTTATGTATTTATGTGAAGTTGCAAGAAAATCTTCTTTACATTTTTATTAGGGTTATGTATTTATGTGAAGTTGCAAGAAAATCTTCTTTGTAATTTTAAGGTAAGAAAATAAGTTTTTATGACTAATGTTAATAACTGTTTAATACAAAAAGGTTTTTTTTTTAATTTTTCTATTTGTTTATATAATTGATAAATACATTTGAATAAATTTACATTATCTATTATTTAAAATTTCTGTATGAATTTCAAATGAGTTCAAATAAAATAAAATGTTTTTTAATCTTTGAAGTCAGATTTGATAGAAAAAGTAAAAAAAAAATGAAAAGTGGCATAAAAAAGTAAAATTGCAATAAGTTTAAAAATAACACAAATGTTAAAATTATATAATATATCAAAATAATAAAGTACACAATTTGACCCAATTGCTGTGACCTCTGCATCTTCTTAGTAAAATTGATGCAAAAAGTTGTTATTGACTTATTGACTTGGCTGAAGAATAAATTATGTTATGTATAAAAAAGATTTACAAATAAAAATATTTATAGATGATTCTATAGATGATTTAACAGCTGATGAACAAAAATGACAGGTTTTATTCTGCAACAAAAAGTTTTATTCTGCTAATTACAAGTTTTGTTCTGCTGACTTTCAGTATTTTAATTTGTTGTTTTCTAGAGTTTTTTTTTAGAGTTTATTAACAATTATCTTGTATATAAATAAAAAACAAAAACTACAAATGTCTTTAAAATAAATTTTACAGTTTCAAATTTGTTCAAACTATGGTTTTCTAATTCATAAAGTAGATAATTTATGTCATAATTTGGTTTGGTTCTTTCAGGCCTACAAAATTATATTTATATCAATTTGCTTCTCTGTGTTGCTTGTTTGTCAAGGTTTGTGTTGCTTGTTTGTCAAGGTTTGTGTTACTTGTTTGTCAAGGTTTGTGTTGCTTGTTTGTCAAGGTTTGTGTTGCTTGTTTGTCAAGGTTTGTGTTGCTTGTTTGTCAAGGTTTGTGTTTCAGAGTTAAGTATTTAAATACTTAATAGAGCGGGTGAGTTGAGAGAGTGAATTAACGTTTTAAAAAAGTAAAAAGTATGTCACTGAGCAGCATCAATAAAGTATGGAACTCTACTGAAATTTCCAATTTCCAGAATCAATTGGTACATTCTGGACCCATTCTGGAAGTTGATTTCATTATTGAAAGTTTTACAAACTCTTTACGTTTCTGCAATTAATCACAATTAATCGCAGAAATGCAAAAAAGTTCAATAATGAAATCAGTTTCCACAATGTATTATTTAAATTTATTTTTTCAAAGCTCTGCTGTATGAACCAAAGGGCAATAACATTTGGTTTGTCGAAACTTTAAACAATTTTATTCATTCTTCCAATTTTACATATCCGTACCAAGTATATCTTACTCATCTGTACCAAGCCAGTTGTTAAGACAAACAAGGTCATTCACAATTTCAGATGATAAAGAAACTATCTTCTTTTGTACAATATGACCAGCAAGAGAAAACAACCTTTAACAAAGTAGGGATGTTGCAGGTGTTGCAAGTAGTACTTCTGTGCAATTGAGGCCAGTCTTCTGTGTGAACCTGCATATTAGGACCACCACTGGTCCTAACATGCAGACACCACTGGTCCACCATCAGTACAATTGACAGGCCTTTGTACTGATGGTGGGCTCTGCTCTGTATCGATGCACACTGTTCTCAATAGAGTGTTCTTCGTGTTCAGAATCAGACTCTAATTAAGCAACTAAAAGAGCAAACATTCTCTTTAATAGCTTTTACTTCCGCAGGTTCATCTGCAATAACCCTCTGTTTCTTGATTAAATTAGTGAATCACTAACTTACTTTCACACACATACAGACACATTTTTCTCTCGCATACAATCAGAACAGTCAGTGACAGTTATATGACATAAAATATACCTGCAGGGTTCCAGGGTCCTCTGCGGCACCGGGATGCGTTTAAAAGGCAGATATCTCACAGCAGGGACCATATGTAAATATGAAAATAATTTATTTTTATTATTATTATTAACCGCTAATGAGTAATAAATGACTTGGGTAATTTTATGTTAGATTTTCTGATCTACTTTTATTTTGCAATTTTTTTTTAATTTTTAAATAACTCATCAACAGGTCTGTACCTTTAACTTATATAGTCATTTTTGAAAAATGAGGCAGTTTAGTATACCAAATAAATTCTTGATTTTTGTTACAAAATTCTTGTATAACTTTGCAACTAGATCTAATAGCCCATTTACTTCATGGAATGCATACAGCCTTAAAAGCCTCAGGTAAACAAAAGACAAAGTTATATTAGAGTAAATGTTAGTTGAGTAATTATCAAAACGATTGGATAGGTGCCTAGTGTTTAAGCAAATAACTAAGTTGACAAAATGGTAGTATCATACATTTTAGTAAAAAAAGAATAGGTCAGATAAAACTCACTTTTATAGAGCTATAAAGTTTGCAACTAGGACAAATGATATTCAGTAAATGAAATAGAAATAGAATCAATAATTAAATATTAGCTGTACCCTATTTTAAGGTCACAAGACTCTGCAACTGGAAACATTTTTTTTGAAACAATTAAAACAAATTTTAAGTTATGATATTACAAAAAAAAAATTTATTACAATAACAATAAATTGTTATTATATTTTAAAGATGAATTACAATAAAATATTTATTGTTATTGAAGTCATTGCAATACTTTTTTTTTTTCAGATACTGTTATTGTATCTTGAAGATAAATTATCACAATGTTTATTGTTATTTTATAACAGTATTACAATAATTGTAAATTATTGTAATACTGTTATAAAATAACAATATTACAATAATTTACACAATATTGTTATTTAAAAAAAAGCTTTCTTACTACTTTTTCTTATTTGAGTAGTCCAGTATGATAATTAATAGTTCGGTGTAAAAATTTTTCTCAATTGAAACTAATGTAATTTTTAAAAATTTAGTTTATGCAAAGCTGTGTACTTTGTTTTTAAGGAGGAAGTTATTATAAGTTTGTAAGGGAAAAAGCTATAAAAAACAAAACAAAAAACTTACGACTGCCAAAGTAACAACACTCTAGTCACTAACTGCATTGTAAAAGTAGTAAAACTATAATAGTGTTATTACTTTTATAAAGCACTTATAACTTTTAAAATTCATACTTTGTTCAAACAACAGTAATTCTAAACTATAATAAAAGTAGATAAGCATCTAGAAAATATGAAGTGGGTATTCAAATATTATTAAAAGCTTTCGAACTTTTACAATTACTTCAATGACTTTATAAAAGCGTGCTTTATAAAAAGTTTGCAGTATGAAAAACATTACTAATAGTCCGTGAAAAAGCGCATTAATTTTAAAATTAACCAATAAAAAGCTTTTATTAGTTGATTTCAAAACTAACGCGCATTTTTGCGGACCATTGCTAACATTTTTTATAATGCTAAGTTTTTATACAGTACGTTTTTATCAAGTTGTTTTAGTTCCTTAAAAAGTTTTAAATATTATTTGAATATCCACTCTATTTTTCTAAATGCTTTTCTACTTTAGTTAAAATATATAGTTTTATTAATAAACACTCGCTTATAAGTAACAAACCGTCTGGTCGTCCTACCGGGCTACTTACAGACATTTTTTTTTTAATTTCAGTCGCCCTTGAAGAAAACAAATCGTCCCATGCCACCGGACGACCATGAGGGTACACCACTGGCTAATTTTGTAATTGATTTGATATATGACTTATTGAGTACATTACCATTTAAAAATATAGAAAGATCTAGATTATTGCAATAACGATTAGCTGAAAAAAATTGAATTTTGTCTGAATTAAAGTTCACCAGCAACTGAGAGTCCCATGATGTAGCAGAAGTGAGATCCTTTTCAAGCTCAAATGCCCCTTCCAAGCAATCAAAAAGTGTTTGCTTTTTATCAAGACAAAAATAGTTGGTAGTATCATCAGCGAACAATGCCAACTTAGATGTAAGCATTTCTGGGAGGTTGTTAATGTAAATTTAAAAAAGTGCAGGGCTAAGGATAGAACCTTGAGGAACCCCTGAAGTTGCATGAAGTGTAGAAGAGTGTTGTCCATTGAGGATAGCTTTTATGGGGCGATTGGTAAGAGAGAATTCAAAAATCTCAAATTTACCTGGTACACCATAAAAAAAGAGAGGTTATGATGAAGACCAGCGTAGCAAACTTTATCAAAGGCTTTAGAAATGTTGAGAGCAGTAGCCTTAACCTCTCCACATATATCTAATCCGCGATGAAACCTATCAGTTATTACCGTTAACAAATCAGCAATAGAATGAGATTATTGAAATCCATATTGATAAATAGAAAATAAGTTAGTTGATTCAAGATGAGAGATTAAGTATTGATAATTAAAGATTCAAAAACCTTGCTTATGATAGCAAGAAGTCTAATGGGACATTAGTTAGACAAGTCAAATCACTCTCCAGAATTAAAATAAAGATAACGGATGCTGCTTTCCAGCAGGCTGGAAAACATGACTTTGATAAGCACTTGTTAAATATTTTTGAAAGTATAGACAACAGCTCAGAAGAACAATTCTAAAAAACTATATCAGGTTTGTCTTCTGGACCACAAGCTGTAGATGAGTCTAAGCAGGAAATCACTTTAGATACAGAAGCTGGAGTGATACAAATGTCAAACAATGAATCAACTTGTTTGTCAGCTGTATCAGGTAGGATGTGGTTAGTGGAATCAAAATATGAGATTGATGAAAAGTTCTTAGCAATCAATTCAGCTTTGTCTTTAGGTGAGGTAACAAAATCTGAGCCATGCAAGAGATGTTGAATAACATCATTTGTCTGTATTATAGACACTGTTAAAGATTATTCAGAAGTCTTGGGAGCCTTTGAGATTTTGTGACCTGAGAATAGCAGGCTTTAACTTTGATCAAAACCTTTTGTATTCAGCATTAGATTGTTTACTAATAGCTTAACTAGTTCAATCAACTCCTTGTTAAAGAGTTTTAAAATAAAATTGTTTATCTAAGATTTTTGTAACTTTTTTCATTTTTTTAATCTTTCTCTTCACTTACAAAAATAACTCTTTATATATTTATTTTTTGTTGTCTGAACATAAACAATAAAATAAATTCACATAAAAGTTTCGATTATTTTATAATTTGATTATTATTAAAAATTATAATTCAATTGTTAGATTTTATTTTGAAGCAATATAAAATAAAAAACAAAACTATAAACAAATATAATCAAAATACAAATTAATTTTTTTAATATATTTATACTGATATACTTTAATGTAATAATAGTAATAATAATAATAATAATCATAAATAATAATAAGTCGGATCAGCGCTTGCTGAATATGTGCTCAGATTTAAAATGTCACATCATTCCACAGCACATCATTCCACAGCACATCATTCCACACCAGTATGGGGTCATAGCTCTTTTGGCTAAGAGTGATGACTTGTGGCCTATGGTGACTAATGTATGCATTCGATCAATTGAAATCCATTCTGTAGGTCTTATGTCTGACTCTGATATGCTAGCCCATAAGGGAAGAAGTGAGTGTGTTTAGCTTTCTATTCACCCGATTTGAAAGTGAACGAAAACATAAGAAAACCATACTAGTTGACCAAACAGTACATACTAATGCACTACATCATCACACCTGTAGACATCAACAGTCTCTAAAATCAGTAGATCAAATATTTGTTCTTAATTATATACTTTTGTTCATAATCTTTTTTCGACCTTATCCTTGTATATTTATTCAGATTTGTGTTATAATGTGTGAATGAGACCGTATATTTGTGAGAAACATAACAGCGCAAAAATTTTACACAAAAATACCATCTGACATACAAATAACTAACTTATGCAGACACCTGGTTATCTGGGGTTCAAAACATTTTGGCATGCGCTCATTTTATTTGCGATTTTATGGGTTTGCAGTTTACAAAAACAAAGCATTAACAGTTTGGGCCTAATAACATAAACAAAACACCAGAAGATAAACAAATGCAGCTATAGATGTTTTTTAACGAAAATAGAGTTTAACTAAAGACTAATCATAAAAACACACAACGGTGATACTCAAAACCCATACCATAAGCGAAAACTGATGAATGAAAGCAAAACAATTCCATAATATTGTGAGGTAAGTCAAGAAGCTTTATATACACCCTCCCCTGGGCTAGACCTAAAAGCAGGGCAAGATTATAACCATCTATAAAAGTTTAAAACCAAAAACAATGTATTCAAAACAAAAAGATAACCTTGATATGAATAACCAGGTAATGTAGACCCAAAAAATGCAAAGAATCACTAACACTTGACACCAGACCTTGGTTACAGTTATTAGGCTGAATAGCAAACATGACAAGAATAACACAGATATATGTGTCGTATTTTTATAACAAATGCATTCTTGGTTGGAATGTACTGAACAATTCTACTAGATATAACATGATCACATTAGGGTTTTTTGTTTCTATCTTATTTTCGTGATTTGAATTTTGGCTTTTGAGTCTTATTATTTTGCAATATTGACTAGCTTGACATTGACATTGACAGAGTAAAGGTGGTGAAATAATGATAGAATTTAATGTAATAGTAATAATAATAATTATAAACAATAATGAGCAAAAAATATATAATGAGGAATGAAAATTTTTGCAGACAGCTTCGCAAAAAAAAAATTAAGTAAAGCTTATGAAACTTTAAAAAAATTTAGCGGCTGAAACTTATGATGAACTTATTGTAAAAGCTAAAAAGTTGAAAATAATATTTAGCAAAAACATTTGCTAAAAATCATTTTTTTCATTTAAAAAGAATTTGAAATGAAACCTGTTTTCATTTCAATTTAAAAACATTAAAAAAACAAAAACCTTTAGTCAATTCTACATATCTACGCTACATAACATAATATTGATTTTATTTAAAATCATGAAAGTTGTTTAAAAAAAAATTAAGTTTTAGGAAAAATAGTCATATCGTGTATGTATTTACTGTCTTTAACAACCTTGTACACCCCTCTCTCTTGTGTGTGCTTTTGTATAATTTTGGGTTATTTTCTCCTTTTTGGATCTTAGAAACTTGTGTATGTACTTAAGGAAAACCCCTTTTCTGAACCAATAGGATTGGTAACTTCAAAAGGATCTTTATACAACATGAGGCATGTTTTCTTTTGGTCAGATTAATAAAGATTGCAGCAGTGATCTACTAGAAAAGTCTGTATATATATTACTACGTTTCAGCTAGAATCCTTGTTGTATCTTAAATGAAGTATACCAAGCTTTTTTTTTGTTTCAATAAAAGAATTGATATGCATGCTGCGCTCAAGACTGTTCTAAGTTTTTTGATATTATCATAACCCAATGCAAATATAATGTAACTTATATGTTTATGGTAAATAATTTGTTGCCTTTTTATTTCATAAAAAGTTTGTTATTATTTTTTTTCGCTTTTATTATTGATAAAGTTTTTAAGAACATCATCTGTCATATAGATGGGAAAATCTGACACTATAATGATATAATTTTTTTAGGACATTTTTAATGAGTTCTTATCCTAAATCATCTTTAGATTACTTTGTTTTATGAAGACATTCAAAAGAACAGAGAAAACATATATTCATTATTGAAGCAAATATTTAGTATTGTATCTATTTACAACTTTAAGCACATTAACAATCCTCTGAAAGCATCATACAGACAAAATGTTTTTTACATGCAATTTTACAAATATAATGCTTAGCATTATGCATAGTATTCTAATGTAATGTTTTTTATTTTACCATTGAATCTCAGAGAATGGTTTTATATAAAACTAATCCCAATTTTGTGAGTTTTTGTCAAATTGGCTTTTAAAATGTATTGATTAATGAAAGTTGTTTTGCATTTTATAATAGGACACAATTGTATTATGTGTTACAATATAATTTTTGAAATGAACAAAAAGTTGTGTAAATCTCTTACACTCATGTCTTCTCTAGCACTTGATACATCATGTTTAGCACTTCTTCTTTAGCACTTGATACATCATGCTTAGCACTTCTTCTCTAGCACTTGATACATCTTGTTTAGCACTTCTTCTTTAGCACTTGATACATCACTGTCTTTAAATACTGAGTGTTTTGATTATCAGCTTATATATTGAGCTGCATTTTGATTAGTATTTAAAGTTTCTTTTACAGTTGTTGATACAAGAAAAATAAATACTTGTGAAATTGATACTAAATTTTATATTTTACTCTGTAACTACATGACATTTTAGCTAATTTTATTAACATTTTATAGATGTCAATTCAAACTTTCTTAAAGATCTAATTGTACTGTTCTAAAAAAATATTCAAATCTAAAATAATAAGTTAAAATTGTGTAAAATTGTCTCTTAACAAAATAAAATTGAATCAAGTTTATATATTGCAACAGTGCTATGTTGTATATGTATGTTGAATGAACTAAACACATGTTGGAGCTTAAAATGTTTGTTTGTGTTCTGTTTATACTCTAATGCAGCGTGAGCTCAGTAACTAACTACTTACTCCAACTAAAAAACCTACACTGACCTTAGACTCCTGTATTTTGTTAGATGCAGTGTTTTCCTAATGCACTTCCAAAATATCATGCCTGGTTTTCTCAAAGTACTGTTGCGGGAAGTAACTCCTTTTAACTACTCCAGGTCAGGTCAGGATAATCGAGACCAATCTTGCTACTGGTATCGCGTAACCCAGTACCACCTGCCACAAGCCCTGCTGCCTTGCAGAGTGTGCTCTTCTTAGGGAAAGGCTAGGAGAAATAAACTCCGACTAAAAATTCCCCAGCCTTGGGGCTCTTGGTTGAGTAAAGGCTAGAGATGGTGTCTTGATAAAAACACTCATCTTGGGCAGATGTTAACTGCATCCAGCTAAACATCCCCTGCCTTGGGGCTCTTGGTTGAGTAAGGCTAGAGATGGTGTCTCGATAAAAATACTCATCTTGTGCAGATGTTAACTGCATCCAGCTACTGTCTTGTAGAAGGCCTCCTAGGCAAAGACTTTAGGGGTAAGCAGAAAAATTCTGCTAACCAGCCTCGAACCCCTTCTTCATCTATTAGGCTGGCGTAGATGTAACCTGTGTTACATTGTTTCCTGCCTAGGATGATGAATGCTAGATCTCCTTGACTCTACTCATAGAATTTTGCTTATGCCTCCTTGATAATGGCTATGCAACTCTTCCTGTTATCTCCATATTGAGTTTTAGGGTCCAGCTCTAAAACTCAGTTTAATGGTTCTGAGGCCGGCTGGTAGTAAGGTTTCCCGAACTCTGTGGTAGCTCTCAGAGAGGCTGATTCCATCAACAGCTGCAAAATATCAGAGTATTAACAGTGCCATGTTGCGCATGGATGGTGTCCCTGTTAATGCTTTTGGTGTGCATTGTCAAGGCCGCATAAAGAGCCCTATGTCACGGCTTAGGGTTAATTAACAGGACAGAGACAACTGCATAGCTCATTGATTAGGAGGCTGTGCTCTATCTATGAATGAGTCAAGTTCTCATTACACCCAAATCATGACCAAAGTAACCAAAAATTTAAAACCTAAAAAACCATCCCCACCACCTAAATATTTTAATATATCTTTTACAAATATTCGCGGTCTACAAAGCAACTTTCCATCAGTTGAGTCTTACCTCCTGCAAAATTCACCAGACTTGCTTGCACTCAGTGAAACAAATTTAAATTCTGCAATTCCTTCTTCAGATGTCAGTGTTGATGGGTACTATCCTTTGATTCGTAAAGACTCCAATAGTCACATGCTAGGTTTAGGGGTATACATACGCATTAATTCCCCTATTTGTCGTGAAATCAGGTTCGAATCCTTTGACCATTCTTTTATGTGCTTTCGCCTAGCACCTCTTCACTCTATCACCTTTCTCTTTGTTCTTTATCGTTCTCCTTCTTCCCATGATTGCACTCTCTTAGATGTTATCTCTGATCAAATTGACCATGCCCTCTCTCTTTTCCCCTCTGCCAATATTGTTGTTGTTGGTGATTTTAATGCCCATCACACTGAATGGCTTGGCTCTAACACCACTGATCCTGCTGGCACTAAAGCCTTTAACTTCTGCGTTTCTCAATCTCTTACTCAGATAGTTAACTTTGTGACTCGTTTTCCTGACAACCCTAATCATTTACCTTCACTCCTTGACTTATGTCTTGTCTCTGACCCTAGCTTATGTTCAGTTTCTCCCTTTTCTCCCTTAGGTGGTTCTGACCATGCAATGATCTCTATAAATCTTTCTTCTCGTACTTCTTTTTTGGGCTCACCTTATCATCGCACCACCTACTACTACCCTAAAGCTGACTGGGATTCCTTTCGTGATTTTCTTCGTGATGGTCCTTGGGCTGATGTTTTTTCTCTCTCAGCTGACAAATGCGCCTCCTACGTAACCTGGATTCAGGCTGGAATGGAAGCTTTTATTCCTTCGCGTCGGTTTCAAGTCAAGCCTCATTCTACTCCATGGTTTTCTCCTTCTTGTGCGGCTGCTATATCCAATCGTAATCATTTTTTCATCTTTTTCAAAAGTACAACTCTCTTGAGAACAAATGGCTATTTATTATTGCAAGAAATCGATGTAAAAAGGTGCTTTCTGATGCTAAACTCCATTATTCTCAGTTCACTTAATCTCGCATCTTATCGCAGAAGTTAGGCTCTAAAGACTTTTGGAAAATCTTCAACAGCATTGTTAACAAGGGTAGATCTAACATTCCATCTCTCATTCATGGGACTGATCTTGTTACCTCTCCCAGGGATAAGGCAGAACTGTTTGCAAAGAACTTTTCTTCTAATTCCACTCTTGAATCTTATGGACATTCTCTTCCTTCCATTCCAGTCAAACAGGTTGACCCATTGTTAGACATTCAAATCACTCCGGCTTCTGTTGCTAAGGTCATATCTCAATTAAACTCGTCTACAGCTTGTGGTCCAGACAACATTCCTGTCACAGTCTTGCAGAATTGTTCTCCAGAACTTTCTTCAATTCTCTCTAAACTATTTAACAAGTGTTTGACTGAGTCTTGTTTTCTTGCTTGTTGGAAAATGGCATCTGTGGTTCCAATATTCAAAAACTCTGGAGAAAATTCTGACCCCTCCAATTATCGTCCGATCAGTCTTCTTTCTGTTATTAGCAAGGTCTTTGAGTCTTTGATCAACAAATTCCTCACATCTCATCTTGAGTCAAATAAACTGCTGTCAGACAATCAATACGGTTTTCGATCCTCTCGCTCTACGGCCGACTTGCTAACTGCTGTAACTGAAAGATTTTATCGTGCATTAGATGGAGGCGGTGAGGCTAGGGCTATTGCTCTCGACATATCTAAAGCTTTCGACAAAGTTTGGCATGCTGGTCTTCTCCATAAGCTTGATTCATATGATGTTTCTGGGAAAGTTTTTGAAATTATCAAATCATTTCTTTCTAACCGGTTTATTAAAGTCATCCTTGAAGGCCAACACTCTTCTTTATTTCCAGTAACTTCTGGGGTTCCCCAAGGTTCCATCCTGGGCCCTGTTTTGTTTCTTATTTACATAAACGATCTTCCTGACAACCTTTCATCTAAAGTAGCTCTTTTTGCTGATGACTCAACTTTATACTCCTGTCTTGACAAAAAGTCTTCTCTTTTCGATCGCCTAGAACAAGCAGCTGATCTTGAATCCGATCTCACTTCAGTAATAGATTGGGGTTCACAGTGGCTTGTGAATTTCAACTCTAAAAAAACCCAGTTGCTTACTGCAAACAACTACCGTATTATGGTCAACATTCCTATATTAATGAATGGCAATCCTCTTACTGAGTCGTCCTCTTTACGTCTTCTTGGATTATCGCTTACTACTGACCTTTCATGGAAACCATATATACAATCGATTGCTAAATTTGCTTCTGCTAAGGTTGCTTCTCTTTATCGTGCTCGCCATTTTCTTACTTCTGATTCCATTCTCTACCTCTACAAATCTCTTATTCGTCCCTGTATAGAATACTGTTGTCATATTTGGGCTGGTTCTTCTAACGATTCACTTTCTCTTCTTGACAAGGTCCAAAAACGCATTGTAAATGTTGTTGGACCTGGACTATCTGCTAAGCTTGAACCTCTTTCCCATCGTCGTAAAGTTGCATCTCTTTCCCTTTTCTACAGATACTATCATGGTCACTGCTCAAAGGAGTTATCATCTCTAGTTCCATCAACTAAAATTCATTCTCGTTTTACTCGTCATTCAGCTAAGTCTCATTCGTTTGCTGTATTTGTCCCTGCATGCTCTAAAAACTTTTATTCATCTAGTTTTTTTTCCCCGCACTTCAATCCTTTGGAACTCTCTCCCATCTTCATGTTTTCCTGACTCATACAACCTTCAACTTTTCAAGTCTTCTGTCAACCGTTTCCTTGCTCTATAACTCTGTTCTTTTTTTTCCTAGTAACTCCCAACTTGATAGTGGTTGCTTGCAGCCTTGTTGGGAGTGAATGCAAATAAAAAAAAAAAAAAATCATCTGCATGTTCTGCTGTGACTATAATTAATAGCTGACAAGGATAAAAAAACAATATCCTACTAGTAAAATTAACTGATAAATTTATAAAATTGTAAACATTATGTATTATATTATGCTAATTCTTTTTACTTTCCATTCATCAAGTTTTATTCTTTACAACAAGCACATTTTGTGTATCGTTAAACCTTTCAATGAAGCATTGATAATAAAATAACTTAAAATAATAACCATAAGTATATAACCCTTAAAGTTAAAGTATAAAACCGTAAAAACACTATTTCAGCACTATACCTTAACTTGCTGGCAACATACTGCTAATTTTTTAGGTAAATTCATACATTATAATTCCATTATATCTGGTCATTATATCCCCACCCCCCATATTTCCTTTTTTTTTTCAGCAAAATTGAGATTGAAATACAAAATTGAAAAAACAGCAAAGATCAACAATAAAGAAAAGAAAATTAAAAAAAGCACCAAAAAAAAAAGTTAATTTTTTTTTTATTTTTAGTTTTTTTAGAGTATTTTCAATTTTCTTTGACTAGCTTATAAAAAGCTGTATTTGTGCAGTTTACAATAAAAATTGTGTTACAATTTTTAGTTTTTTAATAAACTTTTTGTTAGTCTTAACAAGTCATAACAGTGTCATTAACTTAAGTAAGTCTAACATTTAATCTCTAATTCATGGGTCTGATCTTTTTACTTCTCCTCAGAATAAGTTAATCGCAAAGAAATCTTACTCTAATTTGACTCTTGAATATAATGGTCATATTCTTCCTGAAAGTTAAACAGATTAACTCATTGTTAAACATGGAAATCACTCTGGCTTTTAATTCTACAGTTAGTTCTTAATTAAAAACTTCTACAGTTTGTGCTTGAGACAAGATTTCCATCTTAAAAAAGTGTTCTCCAGATTTCTTTTCAATTTTTAAAAAGTGCTAAATAAGTGGTTCCAATTTTTCAAAACTCTAGAAAACACTTTGACCTCACCAACTATCAACTATGATTAGTCTTCGCTTTGTTATTAGTTTCTTTATATAAAAGCTTTTAAAGGTGCTATCACGATAAACCAAAACTCATTCTTGCTTGGCTTTTTATTCAGCAAGTTGCATCTTTTTACTATATCTGTCCCTTCATGCTAAAAAAACTTTTATTAATCCAGTTTCTTTCCTTGAACATCTAAAAAACGTTATAACTCTTACCCATCATTACCATTTTCCTTTTTTATAAAATTTAGAACTTTTTAAGTCTTAAGTTATATGTTTCCTAGTGTTTAACTTATTCTCTATTTTAAAATAACTCATAACTGGTTGCTTGCAATCTCGTTGGAAATAAACTAGAGTTTAAAAAGATATAGTTGTGTGCCAGTATTTAATAAAAAGTAAATGTAAGTATAAAATTATAATATATTAAGTATTTAATTATAAATATTAAATAAAAACCAATGTTGAATTCTCGTTAGGTGAACTGAAGATATTTTAAGAAGAGATTTTGGAAAAGTACTTACTTTAAAAAGAAAAAGAAAATGGAACACTTTTTGCCAAAGCCAAACAAAATGGACTTCAATGAATCCAATATGGCTGTTACATGGAAAAAATGGAAACAAACAGTTGTATCTAAAAGCAGCACAAATAAATCTGAGGAAGAAAAATACGCGACATTCTTATTTGTGATCAGTGAAATAGGAAAAGAAATATTCAATACATGGACATAAAACAAAACAGAAAATGACGACTGTGAAATCGATGACATCACAGTAAAAGAACTTTTTGAAAGATTCGAAGAATACTATTAACGAAAAGAAATCTGGTTTTGGAACGAAGAAAGTTTTTCTTACGAAAACAAGATGTCAACGAATCATTTGATTTCTTTGTAACTGATTTAAATCTGGCTCAAACATGCTAGTTTGAAAACATTCAAGATGGTCTGATGTTATACAAATTAATTGACAAAATCAAATCAAACAAAGTCCAAAATAATCTACTTAGAAAAGGAGGGGATTTAACTTTAACTAAAGCGATTGACATATGCAGAGCTGAAGAAGTTGCAAATGCAGAAATGAAATCAATTACATACGAAAAATATATTGACATGGTAAAGAATTTCATAAAACCAAGACAAGCAAATGCATCAATCGGACAAATATCAAATGGAGAAAGTTCTCGAATAACTAAAATGAGTCAAAAGCCAAAGACTGGGTTGAACCAAATAAACAAAACTGGAAACAAATCAATAATGGCTCAAAAACAACAACAAAGACAGTGCAAGAAATGCAATAGAAAACGCGAACCAAGAAACTGTCCTGCATTCAGTCAAACGTGTCGTAAATGTAATAAAATAAATAATTGGGCAACTTTCTGCAACTCAAAAAAAATACACGAAAATTGCGCTGTGGAATACCATGTGGAATCTGTATCATCTGGTGGAATGAATGGTAAAATAGAAGCTTTGATAATCTTTAAAATTAATAATAAATTAGTACGTGGAAAAATTGACATTGTAGCTGAAGTTGATGTTATGCCAAAAAGAATTGTCCAACTAATATCTCACTTATACAAATGTTAAACTATGTGATTATGGAGCAAATCACATTCCAGTGCTTGGAACATCAAAGATGATGTGTTACTACAAAATTCGTAAAAAGTTGGTTAAATTCTATGTAGTTGAAACAACAAGCAAACTTGTTCTTAGCTTACAAACTTCACAACACTTAAAAACTATCAAACTACTAAATGAAGTAAAAACTGTAGACACAAACAAAGCTAAGTTGCAGCTAAAAGAAATATCTACTCTAAACAAAGTAAAACGGATTGAAGGAAAACAAGGAAAAAAATTAAAAGAAGAAATACTAAAAATGTATCCGTAATTATTTAACGGGTTAGGTGTGATTGGACCAGAACATCACATTGAGTTGAAGAATGACTCAAATCCTGTTATTCATCCACCAAGAAAAATTCCTGTTACCTATAGAGAAAAAATAAAAACAGAATTTGATGAAATGGAAAAAACAGGAGTAATAACAAGAGTAGATGAACCAACAGAATGGGTAAATTCTCTAGTAGTTGTGGAAAAACCAATGGAAAAAAACTAAGACTCTGTCTGTATATAAGAGATTTAAATAAAGCTATAAAAAGAGAACATTATCAATTACCTACTTTTGAAGAAATATCAACTAGACTTTGTGGTGCAAATAATTTCACAAAACTAGACGCAAATAAAGGTAATTGGCAAGTTCCACTGGATAAAGAAGAACACACCATTTGAAAGATTTAGATTTACACGTTTACCTTATGGTACACATTCGGCAGGAAGTATTTCATAAAAGAGTTAGTCAATGTTTAGATGATCTTCGTTTTGTGGAAACTGATATTGATGATATTTTAATATGGGGCACAAAAGATGTAAACTAGTTGGTAAATTCCTACCTAATTTATCAGAAACAATGGAACCATTTCGAAATCTAATTAAAAAAGGAACACATATGCAATGGGGCAAAGCACAATATAGATCCTATAACTAGTAGCCCTCAGTATCAACAATCAAATTAAATGGCTGAGGGACATGTGCAAATAGCAAAAAACTTACTAACCAAAGCAAAAAGATCAAATCAAGATCTGTACATAGCTCTACTAGAGGTAAAAAACACTCCTGTTGATGGTCTTGCATCACCTGCTCGGCTCATCAGTGGAAGAAGATTGAGATTAACACTTCCTACTTCTCTGTGAGTACTTCAAGTAAATCCAATCGACATAAATGAATTTAAGAAGAATTGTGAAAAAGTTCAAAACTTAAAGAAAAATTTTATGACAAAAATGCGAAAACATTGGAAACTGTAAGCAATGGAGACTGTGTTTGTATACATGATGGAAATAAATGGCAACTAGGAAAAATTGTTGAGAGCAAACAGCAACAAAGTTTCAATGTAAAAACCCTAAATGGAAATATTGTTAGAAGAAACAGAAGACATCTATTAAAAACAAAAGAAGAAGTAGATTGTCAATTTATCCGATAATGAAAGTGATATGAATGAATCAAAAGACATATTCATGGGTAAAAGAAAACTGTCAAATAACACAAACATTGATCTAATTACAAATCAAGATGAACCATCAGACCACGCCATTGCGCGATCAGAAAGGATTTCGAGGAAGCCGAAACATTACATTGATTACGAAATGCATTTTTAAAAGAAGGAAGGCGTAATGATTGTTACGCAAAACAAATAAAAATAGCATTATAAACGATTGTTCCCTCTGAACAATCGTTTATAATGCTATTTCAGAATAGCAATCAGCAATTGCAAAACAAGCAATTCCCTTTTGCAAATTGCACAAAAACTGATTACGAAAGTATTACCTTGAGAGAATTTTGCACAAGGAATTCTCGCAAAAAAGCCGTTGCACTGAACCTAATGACAGTTGGAGTTTCGACATGAAGCTACACATAGTTTTATGTTTAAACTAGTTGTAATAATTTAATATACAAATATTGAAATAAATATTAAATAAAAACCAATGTTGAATTCCCTTCATAATAAATAAGACAAAACATTATAATAACAAAAATCACTGAAATTTGTTTAGAAATGTAAGTTAGGAGGAAGTTTAATTTTTCTTCATAAAACTTTTATTTGTTTAAGATCAAATTTTAAACCTTTAGACTTTGTTAAATCAAAGCATCATAATTTTTTTTAAGATCTAGAAAATGCACTCAATAATGACAATTAAAAAGATCATTGACAACTATAGCTCTAGAAAAAATCTGACTGATTTTGATTTTATTAAAGATTCAGAAAATCTTTGAACTAATAGTGATTTGTTCTAGCAATATGTTCCTTGTAAATGTTTATTTTTATTAAGGACTTATTGTTTATGTTCAAGTGTATTTTGTTTATTAGGGACATTGTATTCTCCTTTTATTTAAGTGTTTAGATTGTGGTTCTTAATTGTAGTTTTATATGGACAAAAAAATTAGTTTTTTACTTTGCCTATAATTATGGATGGTGTTATAAATAATCATATTCCCAAGTAAGAAATCTGATTGAAGATTATGACAGGAATGATCACTTGTAAAACAAACAAATATGAAAAAAGTACAAATTGCTAGTATCTGTACTCACCGTCATAAAATGTTAGTTACCATCATGAAATGTTGGTTACTCACCATTATGAAATTTTAGTTACCATCATGAAATGTTAGTTACACACCATCATGAAATGTTGGTTACTCACCATCATGAAATGTTATTTACTCACCATCATGAAATATTAGTTACCATCATGAAATGTTGGTTACTCACCATCATGAAATATTGGTTACTCACCATCATGAAATATTGGTTACTCACCATCATGAAATGTTATTTACTCACCATCATAAAATGTTAGTTACCATCATGAAATGTTGGTTACTCACCATCATGAAATATTGGTTACTCACCATCATGAAATGTTGGTTACTCACCATCATGAAATGTTAGTTACCATTATGAAATGTTGGTTACTCACCATCATGAAATGTTAGTTACCATTATGAAATGTTGGTTACTCACCATCATGAAATGTTGGTTACTCACCATCATGAAATGTTACAAGGTATGAGAGTAATGAAATTTCTGACACACCAAAAGCTGTTTAGAGGTAAAAAATATATATATATATATTTTCTCATGGTTAATAACATGTTTGAATCTTATACCCTGAAAAAGTTGTGTCATAAAAGTAGAGTGATAAAACATTTATCAAAAAGCTTGAATAATATTAAAATAATATTAAAAATGAAAATGATGAAGATTTTGATATTCCTAATGAAACATTAACTCAAAATAAATAAGAGGGTATTGATTTACAATTTACACCTGCTGGAGTATCTCCTAATAAGGTAAAAGAATTGTATAAGTGTGGTAAAATAAGAGAAGGTAAACAAAAATTGAGAGCATTAACAACCTCCGTTAAAACAAAGGTAGCCACTTCCCTTAACATATCTGAAGAAAGTTTTGAAGAACAGTCTAGTTTTGGTAACAAGTATATATTAAAAGCAAACTCATTTGGTAACATGATAGTATTGTTAATTTACAAAATTTACAGCAACATTATTTGTTGTACGTTATATTACTTTAAACATCAACATTCTAAAAAATACAGTTGACTATTCTTGCATTAACTGACTGGTCAATAAAAAAAGTAACAAACTAAGTACCTCAGACTGCAAATAAGTTAGCATTAGAACAAAAGCAAGAACCCAGAAATAGAAATAGTGTTTACAAGATTTTGCACATTACTACCAAAATAGCAATGTTTGTTAAGTCTAGTATATCTTTTGCATAATTTAAGAAAAACAATTCTTTAATGTGCTGTTTTTTTTTTATTTATAAATAATGTGAATATAAAACATATATAAAATCACTAAAATTGATTTCTTTTTCAAAAATGTATTTTTATACCTGTTCATTTTGGATAAATTTGTGGTAAATTTAATAAGGGTATATAAGAATTAAATTCACTCAATTCTTATTTTCTAACTTGATTAATTGTTAAGAGACGGTGGTAAGTTTAGTTTTTGATTTTAAAAATATCACAGTAAAGTTTTTTCTGATACTCATTGTAGTTAAGGTGCTTTTCAATAAATTGTCGTCAAACAATCAAGAATTTTCCGTAAAATATATGGTCTGTTAAATAAACGATATTTAAAGGCTTTTTAAAGAAAAAGCACCAAGGATTTAACGGTGGACTACAAGCAATCTTTTAAAATTTATTTAAAATGTAATATCAAGATAACTTCGACATATTATGGAATTCCAACTTTTGCTTCATTTTCATACCTGTGAAATCTCAAGTTCTTGAATGCTATTTTTGAGTTTATACTTTGCTCGGTGCTGGAATTATTCTAACTATTCCAAAGACTTTAGGACAAAAGAATGAAATAGATGTAAAAACAACTAAAAGTAAATAGTTTATTGTTTTACTTACTAAGCGGAGAACATGACTTTGAGTGAAAAAAGTTTTTTAGGAAATTTATGGACTCAAACACTTTATGAAAATTCTTTTGATCAATAATCATGTCCAAATTAAGTTTTTTAATTTCATTTGAAAACAATTCGAAGCCGAGTTAAAACCGATTTCATTTGAAAACAATTTGAAACCGACTAAGCAAAATCCCAAAGATATTAAAAAAGAGACTTTATAAACATCTTAAATTCTGTATAAAAAAAAAAAAATCTTTAAGGAATTTCAAAAAAACACAGCAGAAGTAGTTGCACAAAAATAAATGTTCATTTGTTTTATTTCATTTAAAATTTAAGTTATAGATAGTCAAAGATTAAATTTTTAGAAAAAATTCCGATTCAGGTTTTACTGATTCGCCTTACTCAGGTGGTTTAAGGCCAGTCCAAATTTTTATAGTAGTTCGACTGACCTTCTACATGTTTTATTTAAATGAAACCGTTTTTCAAAAATTGTTGGCTGAACTGAATAATATCTAGCAAAAGTTGTCCCAAATAAAAAAAAATTTTATTGTCGACGTTATAAGGGTTGACGTAAATTGCTTTTAAACTAAAAAAAGAATATTTAAAAAAGTAGAAAGTAAAATCATTAGGGACAACTTTTCCAGTAATCTAAAGCCTAAAAGATATCCATATTGTATTCTATTATTGTTCCATAATTTTATTTAGATGGTCAGCTAGAAAACCCGACAACTTGTCATTTCTTTAAACGACGTGTAGGGAATGCGGTAATACTTTGCGATTTTATTATTTTAAGGCTTTTTGATGGCCGTAAAAACAAAAATGTTTATGCCGTGTGAAATAAAACGTGATGTTGAGATTTTATTTAATTTATATATATATATATATATATATATATATATATATATATATATATATATATATATATATATATATATATATATAATAAAATGCAACCTGATATTACACTGATGGTCTTATAGACAAGTTGAAGAAAAAATATTAGATCAATATTTTTAACCACTTTATTAATGGTCAGTTTATTAAGAAATTTGAGCATTCTATTTGTAAAATATTCTAACATTATATATATATATATATATATATATATATATATATATATATATATATATATATATATATATATATATATATAAATTTGATTAATAAAATTTATTTATAAAGATTTTCATTATCAGATGTATACTATATGTTGAATATTATTACAGGGTAATAATAGATGATAGAAAAATTCAAACTTGATTATGGAAGTTAATATAATATTATGTAGCAGTATTATAAAATAACATATACTATAAATTCAATTCAATAATTATATTAGATTACATATTATTTATAACTATACACTATTTATTATAATATACTATATTATGTATATAGACTTCCATAATCAAACTTGTATCTTTTTATCGTTTATTACTGCTCTGTTCTTTAAGAACAATGTAAACAAAAACACTGCTCAATGATTTTGTAGAACACACTAAAATACTATTTACATCCAATTTAAGCTATCTATAACCAATTAAAAATATCAAGATTTAATTTATGAGCAATGTATTTGTTATATTGTTCACATTGTATTGTTCACAATGTTCACATTGCAATGTTATAAATTCAAAATAGCGAAAGAAACTTTTGATGTCGGACTTTTAAGGTCAAAATATCATCGATATAATTTAAATTAGCGTTTTGGAATTCTCCCGCGAGATATGAACGATAAAAAGCCACGTCACCCGCACACAAACGAAAGAAGCCCGAAATTTACGGAGACTGGCCTTAAACTACCTGAGTAGCTATGTTGAGCAGTCAAATTTTTTCGAGATCAGATTTTCTCTCAGACCTTTTTTCTAGTTGTAATTGCACTTTTTTATTGTCATTAATAAATGCACTTTGAATTTTAAAATAAACTGTATTGCCTTGTTTTAAAAGCTGTATATATATATATATATATATATATATATATATATATATATATATATATATATATTGTTGTTGTTGTTGTTGTTGTAGCTCGATATCAACATAAAAGAAAATACACATTATAAAGCTGACGCAAGTATATTTTTAAATAACTTTAATTACTGTTATTATAAATGTTTTTGATTTAAACATTTAAAAGTCTCAGAAGTAATAGTAATATTACTAATTTTTTACTAAAATAATTAACTAAACTGATTTGATGTGCCAAATTTTTTCCAGTTAACAAGCAAATGAACGATAAAGAAAGAGTTGCTGCTGCGTTAGAGAATCCTGATGTAATGAAGATTGTCAAACAATGCATCTAATATCAAATTTATTTTTATAATAATATTAAAAGAATAAAATTCATATCAATCCAAAGCTTCTCTTATTTGAAGCATTAAAATTAAAATTTAAAAATTGTTTTAGATATTTCACATTCTGCATACCATAAAAGAGGGTTTCCATGATGAGGTTTATTTGCTAGAAGTTTTGCTGTATAACTGTTGAATTACCATCCATAATTATTTGAATGACATAAACTTTACTTAAAAATACTTTAATAATTTTTATTTTATTTTTTTTATTTTTTTGCACTAGTAGTTAATTTAATAAACATAAAAGTATTTTAATTAAAATGATTTATTAAAAATTACAAAAATTATAAAAATATGGGCAAAACTACATAAAAATGGAACATTAACGACGGTAAATGTGGACCAACGTGTCCAAGTTTTAAATCTATGTTTTCAAGAGATGATTTTTAATCCAAAGAAAAATTGTTAAACGTATCATAAAGCAGTGTCTACTATCGACTATGAAACATGGTAGATGTAGCGTTAAGCTGTGAAACATGGCAGGTGTAGCGTTAAGCTGCGAAACATGGTAGATGTAGCGTTAAGCAGTGGGCTGTTTTGGTCGAAATGCAACAGGTGGCATTTCGACCAAAACAGCCCACTGCTTAACGCTACATCTACTATGTTTCGCCAAAAACGCTACATTTACCATGTTTCTGTAAAAACAGAAGATATAAGACAAAAGTAGTTTATTCAGACATTTTTAAAAAGTCATGTTTTTCATTTTTAAAGTTGGATTAATAGGAAGCCTTTTTTTTTTAGTAGAAAACAACCCAAATCTTAAATCCGAAACATAATCTTTAGAACATTGTATGAGTCGACTGAATAAGAGATCAAATATCGAATACTATGATTTGGCCTCCCCAATCACCAGACCTTTAGGACTTTTATGAAAAAAATGAAAATTAATGGCAAAAATTAATGGCTAATGATGCAAAAAAATGTGGTAAAAAACTTTTTAGTGAGTGGTATAATATTGACTTAGACAAATTAAGTAAGTCGTTATGTAGAATGTCAAGATTATTTTTAGTGGTTATTGTGACTAGGTGGTGGGGGTGGTGGGCAATTAAATATGCAAGTAAATTATAAAGTAATCTAATGGAAATTTGTATTAATTTTTATGCTAACTTAATAAAAAGGAAAATAACATATAGTTCAGGTAGGATTTTGCCTTCAATTTAATCTACAATTCTAAGACAAAAAACATTTAAAGACTTTTTGTCCACGACTTTTAATAACACAGGTCAACAACAAAAAAAAAATCTTCTGGTGTCGAGCAAACAATTTGTTTTTTGTATAGCATTTCTCATTTTGATTTCAAATACTCATTTTTCACCATCACGTCAAATTGTAAAGATATTTGGGTTCAAATCTTTAGTATTTGGGGTAAAGTTCCTAATATTGTCGGAAAAAAAGAATGTCAACCTGGGCCCCAAAAGAATGTCAACCTGGATATCAAAAGAAGTGTATTTTCATAAAGTGTATTTTCATGTTATTCGTTCGTAATAAAAATAAGTACTTTTTGTATTATTGCTGAGAAACATTTTGTTAAATCTATGAAAATACGCTTCTTTTGAGACCCAGGTTGACATTCTTTTTAATAACTTTTTTTTCCGACAATATTAGGGTCTTTACCCCAAATACTAAAGATTTGAACCCAAATATCTTTACAACTTGACGCGATGATGAAAAATGAGTTGCATATTTGAAATCAAAATGAGAAATGCTATACAAAAAACAATTTGTTTGCTCGGCACCAGAAGATTTTTTTTTTTTTTTTTGGTGACCTGTGTTATTAAAGGTCGTGGACAAAAAGTCTTTAAATATTTTTTGTCTTAAAATTGTAGATTAAATTTTTTTTTCAAATACAATTTATTCTTTAAAATAAAATGGTAAAATATGTTTTCAGTTTATATAAATTGTCTAAGAATTGTTTTAAAGATTAAAAAAATTTTATGCACAATTTTTATTTACAACTTTTATATACAATTTTATTCTTTTATAATAAAATAATAAAACATGTTTTGAGTTTGAATATAACCCTACGACGATTTGTTTTTAAATGTTACGTTCTAAACGTCTTTTAAACGTTCTTTACGGAAGAATGTTTAGAAAACGTTTTAAAAACGTTTAAAATACATTTAGAACGTTACTTTTTTCAAATTACATTTAATAAGATAATATAAGTGAATAAAGTACTTCAGTATGAAAAGAACTTATTTGTAAAATGAAAAAAAATAATAGACATAAAACGTTATTAATAAAAAAATACATAGCTATTCACACTATATTCAAGTTCATGCTAAATGTCTTAAATAAAACGCGTTTTAGTCGTGCTTCGATCTATAAATTAAAGAAGATATTTTATATATATAAGATATAAAAAGATATATAACACGCACGCAATATACGAATTAATTTTTTTTTTATTTAAAGATGAGTTAAGTTTTCTGCTTAGTTTCAAACTTGTTTATGTTTTTTTTTTTTAACTTTAATCTTAATATCAATAAATAAAGCTTGTCTGATTTTAACGATGTTTCTTTATTATTTAATTACAAGAACTTTTGCGGAAAATTTTTTCCATATATATATATATATATATATATATATATATATATATATATATATATATATATATATATATATATATATATATATATATATGCGACCGGCACATCTAGTTTCTTTTTTGGAATTAAAACCTCTATAGACACGCGTCTATAGAGGTTTTTATACACGTGTTTTTGGTTTACGATCCCGGCGTAAACCAAAAAGACGGGTAGTTTAACTAGATTTTAACAAGTGTTTTTTGAGGTTCTATTGAAGACAAATTTAAATGTTGCATGATTTTTATCAGTGGTTTCACATTACTAACGGAAAGTTAGTATAGTATCGTAATATAATTCCGTAACGGTGAAACTATTAATATTTTAACTAGTATTTATGGTAAATAGTTAAAGTTAATTTCACGGAACGAAAACTATTTTTGGCACGGGTTATTCTTTTTGTTTTTTGAAGGTTTTAATTCTAATTAATTTTTCGTTCTTTGCAATGACATCGCAAATGGAGGATGTTTTGATTTAACGGAAAAAAAGGAAAGAAATAAAATGGAGGAAAAAAAATCAAAATATCATTTTAAAAATATCAAATTATAAAACAAAATGAAGTAAAAACAAGATCAAAAGATATAAACAAATAAAGATAAAAAGCAAGTCAAAATAACGTACCAAATAGAAAAAAAAGATTCGTTAAAAGAAAAAATAGTTCGAAAATGTAGAGTAAAAAAAAAAAAAAAATACGAAATGAATTACGTTAGTTTACCAGAAACAATAATGTCATTAAAAGAAAAGAACAAGAAAAAACTTTTAAATTTTGTTTAGTGAATACATTGTTTATATTGATGTGTATTTTTTTGCATTTTTTTACTTTTATTAACCTTAATTTTATGTATAATAAGTGTTTTTTTGTTTATATATATATATTTTTTTTGTTTATATTGTTATTTTTTGTTATATTGTTTTTGTTTAAATTGTTATTTTTTGTTTTATTTCTTTATTTGTTTATTATACACACAATATATTTTTGTTATTATATTATAAAAACTAAAATTATTATATTTATCGAGTCTTTGTAGTCTTTGTATCGTGTCTTTGTAGTCAATAATCGTTTTTATGTCATTTTTATTAGTTACGTTTTGTCAGTTTATTACTGTTTGTAACTGTAACTATGTAATATATGTATATATAATTGATTGTTGTATGGAAGATTGTATTGATTTAATTCTTTTAGTTACTGGTTTTTATAATTTTTGCTGATGTAATTAATGAACAGCCTTCTATTAATTATTTATTTAACAATTCCGCGATATATGTATTGTATTTATTATTATCATGTTTTTATTTTAATCGTTATTATTGGGTGTTAATTATACTTACTGGTGATATAATAATATACTTATTGTTGTTTTGTTAATTTATTGCTATTTTTATTATCTCTATAACTATGTGTCTATAATATGTTTTATATCATCAAAGAGGTTTTTACTTTAAATTAGTTTTTATAACTATTTGTAACGACCGTGGAAGTTAAATCTTTTTTTCCAGAATATATAATTGAATGATTAATTGATTGATTAACTTGCAGCAGAAACCAAGCGTAACTTTTTCCTGAGTTGTGCCGGCTGGATATATATATATATATATATATATATATATATATATATATATATATATATATATATATATATATATATATATATATATATATATATATATATATATATATATATATATCATTCTAAATGCAAATAAGATTTTCAGTAATAAATGAATGACCTCAAAAGAGTTTATAGTCAATAAAACTAGATTTTATTAGTGATAGACAATTATAACTTTTGATAATGATAACTTTTTATTAATGATAGACGGTTAATAGTTTAAATAACATATAAATAACACAAAAAAATACCGATGCAGCACATAGACATAACAAAAAAACTATGCGGCAATTTTATCAATCGTAGACAAAAAAAAATCATTTTATATAATTTTTTGATTTAATTATTTTTTGTTTACTTTTTTATAACTCTTACTACACTATTATTTCTTTGCTTGTTTCAGAACTATTTTATTAAGGCGAGTTTCCACTCATCCATTTTTTCACGGGAACGGGAAAGGGACGGGAAAAATAATCTCGTGAGCATGCGTAGTTTTCCTTAGGACATATTAAAACTTATACTACGCATGCCCACGTGATTATTTTTTCCTTCCCTATCCCGTTCCCGTAAAAAAACGGATGAGTGGAAACTCACCTTTAAACATCGGACAACTGCATTAAATTCTCTTAACTGCTCAGAAATCTAAGCGAGCAATTAGTCGTACAATTTTATGCTCGCTATACCATAAACCGTAAAATAATATGAACGTCGCGCTCCTTTACATAGTTTTATTTATAAACTTAATATTTAATAGCGAATTGATATAACTTTTTTTTTATTCAATTTGTTTAATATGTGTAAACAATTGTTTTAATGTGTGTAAAATACTCAAAGGAATTTAAGTTCAATTAAACCAAATTAAAAACCCGGTAATTCGTCACTACAAAAGTTATTAATACCAAAGTATTTTATCTAAAAGTTAGCTAATTAACTTTTAGAGCAATGCATCATAACCGAAAGTTTTATTTAAAGTCTAATGTATTATGAAAATATTTCAAAAATTCATTTCTTTTATAAATCTTCTTGTTAATTCAATTTTAACCGTTATATATTTTATGAAGGCGTGCGCGCAATATTTTTAATCTAACAATATATACCGTTACTAATAGCTCCTTATCCTTTAGTTTTTTACTGTAAACTGAAAAAAAGATGCTCCCGGCAATGACCAAATATGTCAACCAAGTATACATTGCATTACGTTATAGTATTGATTAATTATATTATCATAAAAACACCAACTCAGTTTACAACCTTGGTGTCTAGACTACTTTTTGAGGTCAGTTTTTAATTTGAAAAAATGTCAATGAATGAATTGAAATGTCAAAAGCTATTAAAAATATCAAAAGCTAAAAAAAAAACATCAAAAATTTAAAAAATTGATTAAAAAAAAAAGATTAAAAGTTAAAGGGAGAAATATTTAAAGAGATTAAACATTTAAAAAGGGAGAGATATTTGAAGAGGTTTAAAAATGTAAACCCTATTGAAGAGATTAAATGTATAAAAAGGGAGAAAGATTTAAAGAGATGTATAAAAACCCTTTTCACTAGTTTAATAAGAACTAGAAAAAAGACTTGAAAATGTTTTCAAAACAAGTTTTTTCAATTACCAACTATTTTGTGTAATATAAACAATCAAACTTTTAATTGATTAAAGTTAATTACTTTTTCATTTCCTTTATGCGGTTGTGAGTAGCCGTTTGTCGGTGATTTTATCGTGTTTTATGGTTTGTTAACTCATAATAAAGACGAACTTTCTGATTGTATTAATTGTTTTTTAATCTTGATTTCTATTTTCATTAGTTTGCTATATTTCCGACGAACCAGATTTTTATCTGTTTCCTCTTGTAATGTATATAACAAAAATAAAATTACTAATTGTGCCGCGTAGATGAAACAAAAATGACGTTGCTCATTTAAACAAACACATAAAAACGGGAAATGTTTGAATTTATTAAATTTTTTGGTGTCAAAGTTAGTTATAATTCAAAGTTTTGTATAACAACATGCAAGTATTAGTTTTTTATATATTTGTTCAATTGATAAAATTGTTGGTTGCGCTTTCATCGTGTCCCAAATCATGCAGTCATGTAATTTGTATAGGAGAAAAAACTTTATCAAATTTTTGCAAATCTGGAATGATAATGGACTCGTGCAATTGTTGTCATGTTTGTGCTAAAGGTGAAAGCGATACTTGTGGTGGTTATATGGACATTCAAGGAAAATGTCGAGAAGAGCTTATTTGCCAAACTAACAAAGATGGCGTTGGCCGATGTATAGGTATCATGCGAATTTTTATGTTAATAATTAGCATCATAAAAAGTAATTATCACATACAATTTATTATATTATTATAATTTATAAGTTGCCCAAATAATTTTCTTAAAAGATAATTTTATTTAAATTATTTTGATTCAAGTAAAGTTCTTTTTTGGAAAATCTATTTTTTAGTTATTTTTCTATAATAATTTATTTTATGCTGTAACGTCCTTTATTTGATAATTAAAATTTGTTTGAAATAAGTTCCTTTTATTATAAAATAAATAACGTTGAAGAAAATTATGGATGCAAAAATATTTACACCTATAAATTTTTACAATTTATGGGTGTAAACAGTCAAGTGATTCTTTACAACCAAAACCAGGAAACTTTACACTCATTTGTTGTTGTTGTTGTTGTTATTGTTGTTGTTGTTTGAGAACATTTTTAGTTTAAAAAGCTGTGCTCATTGTGACATGTTTGAACAACTTTCTGAAAAAAAAAGAGAATGATGAAAAAACACAAACTTTTTTTTTCTTTCTTTGAGAAATTTTAAAACAGATGGTCTTAACATTTTTCATTTGCTTTAAGATTTCTCTGAAAGTTTCTACAAATATGATAATTTAATATATATATATATATATATATATATATATATATATATATATATATATATATATATATATATATATATATATATATATATATTCTATATATATATATATATATATATATATATATATATATATATATATATATATATATATATATATATATATATTCTATATATATATATATATATATATATATATATATATATATATATAGAATAGACGTCTATAGACGTCTATGCCTGCTTGGAAGCTTTTTTTAAATAATTTAGCGTATTTTATATGAGTTATTTAAAATTTAGCTCAAGTTGTCAAAGTTCCAACGAAAGATTTTTTTCACAGTACATTAAGTACGATTCAAGAAAAACCAACCATTAAAGAGAAATGCAAACCAAAGTGTTCTGCCAAATATTGTTCCAAAAACCCTAATTCTATTTGTTCTGCTCGGTAAGTACAAAAATTTCGAACAAGTTTACAAAATTTAAATAGGTTTGTTAACTTCTTTTTTTCTGCTGTTTTGTGATTTTTTATTTTACCTTTAAAATTTTTATTTTTAAATCTTGTTAAAACTATATTAACTTCTTTTTTAAAAATGTGTAGAAGTTTAAAACTTAAAAAACAAGAATGTCAAGGTCATTGTCGACACACTGTATGCTCAGCTTGTTTTGCAAAAGCCAAAAAAAATTGTGTCAAATGTAAACAACAGGATTATGAATGCATTAAATCGTTTGCAAACTGCGTACGAAGCAATGTTGAGAAGATATGGGATCTTTCTTTAGCTAAAAAGGTATTGATATCAATAAATATTTATAAAACCAAAAGTATTCTAAATAAGCAATAAATTACAGTTTGCAACGTATTGAAAACTTAAAAATTTTAAAATTTTATTTAAGATTTTTACTTAATTACTAAGTTATTGTTTGTGCGTTATTAGGTCTTGAGTAACATCTAAGAAATCTTTAAGAATGCTCATATTACCCTAATCTACCCTATATGTTATATAACATACGTATTACGTAATTTGACATAAAAGAAATAAAACAATAAAAATCTTCTTTAGATAAAATGATTTTTTTAGTTTCTTCTTAGTTTTTAGTTTTTGTATGATAATCGAATAAAAAAAGTGATTTTTTTTTAGTACTAGTATATTGATCGTATAAAGAAAATATAAAAATCAAAAGGTTTACCTACGCCAAACTACCTTTGGCTATACCACCTTAGTAACAGTGGTTTATCCACCTTAGTAAAAGATATATTGCAAGTTCTAATAAGCTTTAATAAAATTTATATTTTTTTCAATCCTAAAATTTTTAATGCTATCTCAATTTTTTTTAGAACGGAAGCCATTTGTTTACTTGCAGTATACCAGGATGCTCTTGATTCTTTAACTTTTTAGCAAAGCTATCAAATTTTTTATATTTATTTTCAATTTAATTCATTATTTATGTATAAAGTATAGAAAGTTCTTAACATTTTTTTTGTAATATATTATATATTATATATCAATTATATTATAGTATTTTGTCAAAAATTTTTTAAAGATTATTTATTTGAATTCTTGGAGTTTTTTGAAATTTCTTATATATTTTGTGTATAATTTTCAAGATAAGAAACTATTTAATTTTCTTCTTAACAAATTTGTAATTATTTTATATTATTTGACTTGGTAGCTAAAACTAAAAATAATTTGTAATTATTTGATATTATTTGTTTTTTGGTAGCTAACCTGGTGTGGACTGGCCTAGCAGAAACCCGGAAAATTTTCCGGTGAGCCCTTGGCTCAAATGGATATCGGGCTCCAAGGTTAAATTTTTTGTTATTACATTACATAGTAAGTGCGTTATCGGGTCTTGAGTTTTTTTAAATTATTTAAACAGCACTTTTTCGGATTGGATTTTTTAACCTTAATAGTGTATGCATTGATGCGTATGTGGGGAAAAGAAAAAAAAAAAAAAACTAGACGGTTTTACAAGTTCTATGATGGTAATAACACAGTTTATTAACAAAGCACTTTTTGTAAATGAACCTTCAGAATTAGTGACTAAGAATCTTAATATAGAAGCGATGTTTTGCTAATAATAATTATGTTAATGTAGAAGCGATGTTTTACTGATAATAACTATGTTAATATAGAAGTGATGTTTTGCTAATAATGTTAAACGGCAATAGATAACTGCAAGAATAAAAACTGATGAGTAAAATGGTTTTTAACTCATCAGTTTTTATTCTTCAAATTTTTATTTTTAAACTTTAATGCAATGAATCTTTACAACTGGCAACGCAAAGTTTTTGCATGCGCATCAAAGAATTAATAAACATGAGGCATCAAATAATCGTAGTATTAACACTTTTTAATACAAGAGGTTCAAAAGGTATCGAGTCGTTAGTAAAAGGGAATAATATTGCTACTCGAAAATGCTCAACAATATTGAATGTCTGAAACTATTTCTGGCAGATATAAAATTTAGGGGATAAAAATATTTGCCATAAAGAGGACATCGGAATTAATCAGGTTTAATTTTAGAAGATAGTTTAATACACTTTTGACTATACACACAGACAATGTTTTTAAGGTATATTAAGAAAAATTAAAATCTTTGAAGTAAAATTAAAACTTCTAATTGGAAACTTTACAAGTAATCAAATCAACAGTAAATGGCATTCTTTCAGCAATTAAATGTATTATGATAAAAGTTGTGAGTGAGGTTGCTGGCAAGAAGTTTTCTGTTCAGATAGATAGCACGCAAGATCTGTTGCTGATAAAGAGTCTATTATTTTGCACAATGTTGTCAAAGAGAATGTAAAAGAGCGTCTTTTTGCGCTGAAAAGTTCAGGATTTTTCAGGATTTCTACTTTACCAACTACTTATGATTAAACCTGCAAAACACACAAGTTGCAAGACATTGGTGAGACTCGGTGGTGTACATAACGTGCAGCTTTAGAAAGAATTTTTGAAACATTTATAACTTCTCAACCTGACTCTTTCCATGCTCTCATGTCAGTGTGACACCATATTAAATAATTAATAAACAAAATAAATGAGCTGATGCTTTAAAACGATACTGAGGTAACGTTAGGCGCACAACTGTGTGTAGCTAGGACTGTGCGGAAGAAAAAATGCCTGGATAAATATGTGAAGATTCAAGACCTTTAAGTTCTCAAACACTTTTTCAAAGTGAAATTTTTTAAAGAGTCACTGATCAAATAATTTCTAGCATTAAGTGGTTTTTATCAAAAGACCATCTTTTCAGAGACACTGCCTACTTTTATCCAAGGAGATTCAAGGAAAAGGTTTATCTGTTTCAGTAATTCAACTAAAGGGTTATCGACCCTTTAGTTGAATTATTGAATTCACTGGTCTTAATGCTGAAGCTTTACTAACAGAATTATTGTCGTTCATTCAAAATTATAAATGCTTAGCGAAACACTACATGAAGACTTTGCTAAGAAAAATTATGAAGATCATGCAAATAATGAAGGTTATGAAGTGATTACAATCTTTTCTAATGGTATAAAAATTGAATGTACAAAGACAAAAACCTGTAAAAGTTGTCTGCTATGCTGTTTTAAAATGTTCCCTGCTTTTATTTACTTACTGACCCTTTTGTTTACTAAAGTTAGCTGTGAAAAGGCTTTTAGCAAACTGAAAAATATAAAAACTAGACTGCGATCAACATTTTCTGATGATCTTCTTGAAACATTTATGCTAGTGAGAGTTGAATTGCTTTGCAGATATCACAATGTAAGACTTTGCTGCATTTACTTGCTGATATCACAATGAAAGACATTATCCCATTGCTATCTGCATTGCTTGTAAAAGACTCTTTAAAATGCTATTGATGTGACACATCTTTTGGTTATTCGCAGTTTTATTTTAAAAAAAATTTTGTCATTTGAGATGCAATAACTCTCAGATCTTTGCATAATTGTTGCATTGACATGGAAATATATATATTTTTTTATTTTGTTGTTTAGGTGCCCCAAGAAGACCTAACGGTCTTGTCACAGAACACAGCGGAAGTGCATTTAACTAGAAAGTTTACGCCTTCTTCCTTACCGTGACGCAAAATATGTCCAGAGTTCGTTTCAATCTGGATCTTCTGCTTCTAAAGCAAGCGTTCTAACCACTGTGTCATGGCCGCTCAATATTATATCTATATACCTATATCTATCTATCTATCTATCTATCTATCTATCTATCTATCTATATATATATATATATATATATATATATATATATATATATATATATATATATATATATATATATATAGTATATATATATATATATATATATATATATATATATATATATATATATATATATATATATATATATATATATATATATATATATATATATATATATATATATATATATATATATATATATTTAAAATTTTTCTTTTAGATATATTTTAAGAAGCCAGTCCGCAACTGTAGCTAAAAATAGATTTTATTAGTAAAAAATAAATTGGTTTACTGCGGTTTAATCTGAGTTTTACAGTTGTAAAAACAGCGTTTATCGGGTCATTTTAAAACAGTTAATAAAAAAACTCAGTAAAAAGTCAAGCTATTGGTAACATGTAACCCAGTACAACCTGCTTCATGTCCTGCTGCCTTGTAGAATACGTATTTTTAGGCAAAGGTTACGAGAAGCTAACTCCAGTTTAAAATACCCTATGTCTTGAGACTCTTGGTTGAGTAAAGGCTAAAGAGGGTATCTCGATAAATATACTCATCTTGGGCAGATGTTAAACGCATCCGGCTACTGTCTTCTAGAAAGCCTCCTAGGCAAAGACTTAAAAGGTAAACAAATTCTATCTGTTGACCAGCTTCGCAACCCTTCTTCATCGATTAGGTTGGCGTAGATGTATTTATTATATATCGTTTCCAGTTTATGATGTTGAATGCTGGATCTTCTTGACTCAATGCATGGGTTTTGCTTGTGTCTGTTTAAATGACAAGTAACTCATTCTATTATCTCCTAATGAGGGCACAGCTCTAAAACTCAGTTTGATGGTTCTAAGGCTGGCTGGTAGTCAGGTTTATTGAACTCTGACTATTCAGAGTTTGAATCCACTGACTATTCTTTTATGTGCTTTCGTTTAGCGTCACTTCACTCTATTGCCTTTCTCTTTACCCACTCCTTTATCTCAAGACTGCACTCTTCTTGATGTTATTTCTGATAAAATTGACCTAGCCCTCTCTCTTTATGGCTCATCACACTGAGTGACTTGGCTCTAGTGTCAGTTACTCTGCAGACGTTAAGGCCCACACTTTTTGCCTTCCTCAGTCTCTAACTCAAAAAGTCGATACTTCAACTCGCTTTTCAGACTACTACTCGACTTATATCTTGTTTCTGATCTTAGTCAGTGTTTAGTTTCTCCACATTTACCATTGAGTGTATCTGACCACGATTTGATCTCTCCAAAACTATTATCACATTCTTATTCATCTTTAGAATCCCCCTTTTATCGTACCTCTTACAACTACCTTAAGGGTGACTGGGACTCTTTCCGTAATTTTTTTCTAGATGGCCCTTGGGTAGAAGTCTTTTGTCTTCTTGCTGACAAATGTGCTTCTAACATAACTTCTTGGATTCAGGCTGGCATAGAAACTTTTATTCCCTCTCCACAATTCCGAGTCAAGCCTCACTCTTCTCCGTGGTTTTTCTTGCATGCTGCTGCAATTTCCAATCGAAACCATTATTTCCATATCTATCATCAAAATAATTATCCAGAAAACAGACGTCTGTTTATAATTGCTTTTCTCTTCCAGTAACTTCCAACTCTAATAGTGGTCGCTTGCAGCCAAAGATGTTGCTTCCAACAAGGTAAAAAAAAAAAACTATTTACAACCACGTCTGATGTTTTCCATTCAATATTTTGCAACTACCTCTAATGTATTTTTTTTAATATATTGAAACAAAAAATGATTTAAAAACAACAACAACACAACAATATTTAAATTAGGAAGAGTATACAATTATCATATTAATCGGATTATATGATTTTGACTAATTAATTATCATAGAGATCAGTAGGAAATAATTTTTTTGGGAAGTAAACCTTGACAAGTCATTAAAGGAAAAATTTATGATAAAAAATTTTATGATTATCGTGAAAGCAAATTTAATCAAGAATTCAATAAACAAAGAAATTACTTTAACTTTAATTGATAAAAATGATTTCAACAATTTTTTAATGTTAAATAAGCATTGGAACAAAACTTGAAAGTTTTAAAAAGTTTAGAAAAGATTTTTTACACAGCTATTTTGCTAGAGACAGCTATTCAGCAGGGCAAAATTGAAAAGTCTTGTTTTTCAAAAGGAATGACCTTTGTAGGCTAAATTGAAAATTTAAAACAAAACTAAAAGCGTTTAGAAGGGGCAGTTATACCTTACATACTAACTATAAGTATTTAACTTTGATTAAAGTCATTGTGAGTAAGATTCAAAGTTAATAGTTATAAACTTCAAAACTTGTGTCAGTTCAAAACTTGTGTCACGAAAGGAACCTTCCTAACCAAATGCTCTTTCCCAGTGATAAAACCTAAAGAACTTCTGGGTGCACCTTAATAACCAAATTTTTTAAAAAAAAACAACAAAAAACAAAAAAAAACTTAATTATGTTTGAGCTGATGAACATACTTTAAGTTGAGTTTGCGCTTAAAGTTTCTTATGTCCGAAAGTTTCTTATATAAAACATCAAAAAATCCTCTGATAAAGAAAATGTTCTTTGATTAAAGTAGTGATCAAAAAGTGCCAATAATTGTTAAATGGTTAACTTTAAAAATATTTCTGTTGAACTCGATGAAATAAGTTTTTATTGGTATTATCTTTTAGGATGTTGATATTTCGGTATTCGAGACGCGTACGCGTATTCTATCAATTAATTTTTTGGCGGGAAGTAATATCTTCTAACAATAAAACTTCTTAAAGTAAATTACAATTCATAAGCAAAGTTATTACTAAAATAAATAAACAATATTGAAACTGATTTGTATAGATAATAATTATGTCAGTAGAACATAGAAGAGAAAGTAAGCATTAGTTCATTATTTTTAATTGTTGTACATTTACATGTTGTACATAGTAAATATACTATGTAAAATTAATTATATGTATTTTTTGTACATTATTTCAATTTGTTGTACATTATAGTAATTAAAATTATTTATATGTATTTTTTATACATTAGTTACATTTGTTGTACATTATAGTATAGTTGTACATTATTTACTATATAAAATTATTTATTTTATTATTTCGTCATACTTTATATTTTTAAATCAGTATTATTGATATTTTTGTTATTGTTATTGTGTTGTTGTTGTTGTTATCATTGTTATAATTATTGTTGTTGTTGTTGTTGTTGTTGTTGTTGTTGTTGTTGTTGTTGTTGTTGTTGTTGTTGTTGTTGTTGTTGTTGTTGTTACTGTTATTATAAGCTATCCATCTTTTTGTCTTTAAACTACCTGAACCTAATTATAAAGCAGTTTTCCTTTTAGATAAACTATTCTTAATATGTAAGAGCTCATTTTTATAACCTGTATTTAGAAAAAGTTTAGGATTTCGATATAGTTAGTTGTTTGTGTGTAAACATACGATTAAAATCTAAATTCATAGTCTAAAAGCATTAAAAAAGTACATGTTATTTTCAAAACAGATTTAAATGAGCACTTTTAAATACTTTGGAGAAAAAGCATGTTTTTAAATGCTTATTATTGCATATCATATATTTATTTTTAAATATGTGATATTTTTTATCAAACGAATTTTGATAAAAAATAGTCAAGGCTGGGTTTATGACTGGGGCTGCATAAATAATTATGTATTCTAAAATAAATATTTTTCTTTGAAATTTATATTATATTCTCTCTATATATGTGTGTATATTTATATGCAAACACCATCATGATCAACATGGTGATGTTTGATAATTTATCATCATTATCATCATCATTATCATCATCATTATCATCATGATCATCATCATTATCATCATTAGCTTTAGCCTACCCCTTTTATATTTCTCCAATATGAAAAATCTCTAGCATTTATATTCCTTAACTAAAGCTCACTTATACCATGTGTAATGTACACTTTCCAAGTTTTCTACTTCTACAATTTTCTCCTGAAGCTATTACTTCTCCACATGCTGATACACAAACCTCTTTAATCTTTTCTGACAACCATTGTTTGATACACCTTTTTTTCTAATCTAAGATTAACAACCACTATTAAGTTGGGAGTTACTAGGAAACAAAGAATAGAGTTAAAGAGCCAGAAAATAGTTAACAGAAAACTTGCAAAGTTGTAGGTTATATGACCCAGGATAACATGAAGATGGAAGAGAGCTCCAAAGGGTTAAAGTGTGGGAAAGTGTGGGGAAAAAACTAGGTGAATAAAATTTTTTAGATGATGCAGGGACCAATACTGTAAAAGGATGATACTTTTCTCCTTTTAGCTCCTTTGAGCAGCAGCCATGATCATATTTGTAGAAAAGAGATACAACCTTATGATGATAGGAGAGAGGCTCAAGCTTGGCAGATAGAGCAGATCCAACTACGTTTACAAAACGTTTTTGGAACTTGTCTAAAAGAGAAAGAGCATTATTAGAAGAACCAGCCTAAATATTACAACAAGATTCCATACAGGGACAAATAAGAGAGTTGTAGAGGTATAGAGATTGAAGAGTGGAATCAGGAGTAAGAAAAATGGCGAGCACGGTAAAGAGTTAACTTTGCAATCAATTGTATATATGGTTTCCATGAGAAGTCAGTACTGAACAATAATCCAAAAAGATATAAAGAAGAGGACTCAATCAGAGGGTTGCCATACATTAATATAGGAATGTTGACAGTATTGTGGTAGTTGTTTGCAGTAAATAACAGGATTTTGCCTGTCAAAATCCATAAGGCACTGCAAGCCCTATTCTCTTACAGATAAGAGATTAAGTTCAAGATCGGCTGTCTGTCCTAAGCAATGAAAAAGAGAAGTTTTTCAACTTCATACTCCTGTCTTTTTATCAAGACAGGAGTATGAAGTTAAATTATCAGTTACTTTAGATGAAAGGTTGTCAGGAAATTCATTAAGAAATTATTTATTTTTTTAAATGACTGTTTTTTATTTTAGTTTCAATGATAGTTATACTTTTATGAGAAAAAATCATACTTTTGCAAGAGCTGTAAAATGCTCCTGTAAACTGTTTTAGGGGAATGTGAGCAAGAGATATACAGGCCCAGAGATATATAGATACAGGCCGAGAGCGAGAGATATACATATATACACAGATATATACATATATATATATATATATATATATATACATATATATGTATATACATATTTATGTATGTATATATATATATATATATATATATATATATATATATATATATATATATATATATATATATATATATATATATATATATATATATATATATATATATATATATATATATATATATATATGTCAGGCTTGGTCAGGAAGCGGGTGCGATCGCACTCAATAATTGACCACGGAAATAATATTTAGTTGCGAAAAACCAGATTTTTTAGTTATTTATATACTTATGTCTTATTTCCAGTTGCGGATTGAGGAGGTGGATAGGGGTAGTAGGGCTATAGCCCCGGGACTCACAATGTTAGGGGAAATAGTCAAGAGAACCATTCATTTTTTAGTCATTTTTACGCTGTGGCACATAAAAAAGGGTGCCAAATTAATGCAGTCCCCTGCCGCTGAAAAGTCCAACAAGATTCAACCAATAAAACTAACGCTAGATGATTTATTTATAAATAAAAAAGTTTTTCAATAACTGTTTTATGCTTCGCATAATTTAAAAAGTTTAACACATTTGAAACAATTCTTAGTAAGATGAACAAATGAAATGATTAAATCATTGAGTTACTGTAGCTAGATAGAAATTAACTAAAAACGTTAAATTACTTTGTGAGGAGGAAGCGGAACTGCTTCACAATAATGCTGATGATGTTTAGTGAGTGGGCTTTATAATTTTAATTAGTATTTAAAACAGAAAAAAATAACTTTAAGTATAACTAGTTTGTAAGAATGGCTGAAGCAAAAATAATTGAAGTTAGTAAACCAATTTCTAAGAACTTAAAAAGTTTTCTTTCTTGGGGGAAAGAATAAGTTATCGGGTACACTGAGGAAAATGGATTAGTGGTTAAAATTATTTGTATTAATTTTGACGATTATTAATAATTTCATTGAAAACGCAGTTATTATTGAAAGTACTTTTGTTTACAAAATCAATCGCACAAATTGCTTTAAAAGATTAGATTTGAATAAAATAGACATACATAAAATTACATAGATAAAAATACATTACATACATAAAAAATACATCCCTTATATATATAAAATAAGAATATACTAATAAAATCTATAATATATTTACAAAATGTTGACAACTTAAAAAATATAAATTTAAAACATTTATTATTGTTTAAAACATTTATAGCTTTGTAGATGTGGCTCTAAGAATTAAAATAATAGTTTGTTTATATTCTTAAAATAATTTATGCTAGAAATCTCACGAAAACGTAATAAAATTCAAGTAATGCAATGTTTTAAAATATTTCAACAGAATACTCAGGACATTCGGTTAGTATTTTTTGAATGCTCTAGAAATTTCGGTTAGTATTTTTTGAGCCAATAGAATTAGTTTTTCGTAGATTTGGCAGGTTTTTTGTGTTCACAAATATTCTTTTTTTATTTTCCCGCATTAAGATATTTCGAGAACATTCAAGTTTATAAAATATATATATATATATATATATATATATATATATATATATATATATATATATATATATATATATATATATATATATATATATATATATATATATATATATATATATATTAGACTGGTTCTTAAAACAACTTTTTTTATAAATGACTGCTGGCACCCTCTGAATATGTTGTATATAATAAAAAAATTCTGGATTTAAAAAATTTTTGAATAAAAATTATTTTAAGGGGTTGTTACTGACCTTTAAACATTAAATAGGTACCTAACATTATTAAAAAATTTTTTTTTCAAAAATAGGTCATGTTAGGTCTCAAACAAGATAAAATTATATCAAAATTTCAAAAATAATATTAATTTTATAAAAAAACATTGATAAAAAAAAATTATAATTAATTATAATTAAAGTAATTTTCTGTTCACTAAAATCTAAAATAAAAAATTAATTATAAAATGATTAATATTTTTGAAATTTTTATATAAATTCGCTTCGTTTGAGACCCAACATGACATACTTTTAAAAAACTTTTTTTTTTATAATATTAGGGACCTATTTAATGTTCGAGGATCAGTAGCAGCCCCTTAAAATATATTTTACTAAAAAAAATTTTTGAGTTCAGCATTTTTTTGTTATATACAGCATATTCAGGTTGTGCCAGCATTCATTTTCAAAAAAAAATTGTTTTTAGAACCACCCTAATATATATATATATATATATATATATATATATATATATATATATATATATATATATATATATATATATATATATATATATATATATATATATATATATATATATACATATATATATATATATATATATATATATATATATATATATATATATATATATATATATATATATATATATATATATATATATATATATATATATATATATATATATATATATATATATATATATATATATAGATATATATATATAGATATATATATATATATATAGATATATATATATATATATATATATACATATATATATATATACATATATATATATATATATATATATATATATATATATATGTATATATATATATATGTATATATATATGTATATATGTATATATATATGTATATATATATATATATATGTATATATATATATATATGTATATATATATATATATATACATATACATATATATATATATATATATATATACATATATATATATATATATATATATATATATTTTATATATATATATATATATATATATATATATATATATATATATATATATATATATATATATATATATATATATATATATATATATATATATATATATATATATATATATATATATATATATATATATATATATATATATATATTAGGGTGTCCCAAAAAACAACATTTTTGAAAATAATCTGCTCTCACCCCCTAAATGTGTTCTATCTAATACAAAAACACTAGGTTTAAATTTTTTTTGAATAAAAAATATTTTAAGGGGTCCCTCAAGACCCTTAAATATTTAATGGGTCCCTAATATTTTCGAAAAAAAAGTTTTTCAAAAATATGTCAACCTGGTACTCAAATGAAGCGAAATTATATAAATATTTCAAAAATAATATTCATTTTGAAATATTTTTAAATTATTTATCAAACTTATCATTAAAAAAATTAGAAATGCATTTTTTTCATTTTTTCTTAAAAAACTCAATTTTTTATGTAATAAAACCAAAAATAACAATTTTGTTTCGAAATGAATATTATTTTTAAAATTTTTATATAATTTCGAATATTCGAGGGTCTTGAGGGATCCCTTAAAATATTTTTTATTCAAAAAAAATTTAAACCTAGTGTTTTTGCATTAGATAGAACACATTTAGGGGGTGAGAGCAAATTATTTTCAGAAAAATTGTTTTTTGGGACACCCTAATATATATATATATATATATATATATATATATATATATATATATATATATATATATATATATATATATATATATATATATATATATATATATATATATATATATATATATATATATATATATATATATATATATATCCCTATAATCATCTCTTATAAATGTATGTTCTTGGAAGGACAGTTTAAGAAAATTAATCATATCTTCTTTTGTGGATTTCAACGAACGTTCATTTACGTCCAGCAATTTAAAATTGTCATTTTTTTGAGGAATTGTGTCCCAAGAGTTCTTTAATTTTAGAAATTCTATATTGGTCGGGCCTGTTGTTGGGCCAAACAGATGTTTCCATACGGATGACAAAATAATCTCAAAGATATGGTGGCAACATTGTAAATAAAACAGCTTAGAATTCAACTTTTATAGGAACTTGTCTTTGATAGTGTAACATTACTACAGAAAGCACCTCCTTCCTTCGCAATAGCTCCCAAAAATGCTGTTCTTTGTCCCAAGGACAAGTTCAGCCTATCAGCAGTTTGGCAAATGTTTGGATTCAAGAATGGATTTTTTGACAATAGTAGCTAAACCTTATTTTCAGTATCGGTTGTTTGATTATTTTTCAAGGTTTTTCTTTGATCACTTTAGATTTTTTTCACAAGTATTTCACTGATGCTTGCTTCACTTGAGGATGAATCACAATCTTGATTTGCTTCACTTTCTGAAAAACTTAAATGTTTAATATTTGAATTCTTTAGGCCTTTTTTTTTTACCAATGTTGCCCTCTCTTTCTCTGTTTTGGTTCGTTCATTTTTCATTTTTAGTTTCTTTGCGTATTGATTATCTGGTGTTCCTACTTTTACTCTCTTGTTATTTTTGATCGCGATTAAAAACTTTGTCTTCACTTTTTTGTTTATCTTTTCGTAGTCTGTCTTTCTGAATAGTTTCTTCAGCGTTAATGTGGGCAATGAAAAAATAGTTTTCAAGGATTGCTACAAAATTATTTTGTTTAGTTTCATTTGATTTTTGGCCTTTTCTTTTTTGAACGGTCTTTGTATTCATTGTGCAATTTAGTTATTTTTTCTTTGATTTTATCTTTCCTTTGAGTTTCAATACCAGTCTTATGCCAGGCTTTTATAACTGCTTCACATACTGAACAACAATTAAATTTGATTTTATTGATTTCTCAGTTTTAAATTTATAGTTCTTAAGGTGAAAAAATAATTTCAAAATATCCTCATTAGTAGGAATAATTGTTTGGCTCAGAGCATCGATAAAATTTTCTATCAACCAAATATTTTCTGACTGTTGTCTTCTTTTCGATATTGTTGGTTTAGCCATGTCTAAAGCAATCACCAATCATATACTAACAATATAGTTAAGGTATATGTTTTATTCATTTATATTATAATATTTATATTATACATATAAATTGTATTCATATTAGATAGTTGTTTTTGCTAACAAAAGGCTGCCAACTATAATTTAAATAAAAATCTATAAAAGTTAGGTATAATATATTATTAGTAAAAACCATTACCTTTGTTTATTGTTATAATAAAAGGATACATCAAAAACCTTAACAATGTTATAAAACACCCACACATAACAATAGTCTATTTGTCAATGGAGTGTGGCACGAGGGGATTGAGTTGAGATGTCAATTCATGCTATAACACGTTTTTACCACATATAATCCTGTTAATTACTATACAATTCACTAACAATATAATATATATATTCAACAATATAATATATATATATTCAATTTACCATTAATTCTGTTGATATATATGTTTGTTTAGTGTTTACCAACTTAAAATGTATGGTATAAAAAATTACATTAAATATAGGCTTTTATATGGTAAAAAACCATAAAAATACATAAATTCTATTAATTCTAGCACACGGTGCCAACTTTAAACGTTAATTCAGGCTTAAAAAAATTTAACAATATGTTTATATAAACAATAGAAATGAGAGATTAGCCAGGAAGCGGTTAAAAATCGAAAAAAAAAATTTTCTTCATTGAATTACAGAATGCCCTGATGGTGGCAGGATAGCTCAGATGGTTAGAGCGTTAAAGGAAAAGTGAAATCCCGGGCTCTTGAACGTTACGAGTTCAAATCCCGCCACCGCCAACTCAGCGCTTGAGTAGTACCTCGGTACGCAAAAATGTTGGTCAATAATGGACGCTACTTTGGATTAGTCTTAATGACTATTTGTGGCTGTTCCTATGCTAAGCCAACAATATCTTCGGATATAAGAACATTGTATAGAAAAATATAGCATGAAAACTCAAATAAATAAAATATATATATATATATATATTTGTGTTCTGTTGTAACCTCAGGCGCTGTGCTTGTTCATCCGCGAGTTACTTTGTATGCATGTTTGTATTTAGTAACCAGAAACTTTTTGTATGTTTATTTCATAATTAGTTTTATTAACTTTGATGATTATTAATAATTTCTATGAAAACGCAATTATTGTTGAAAGTCTTTTTGGTTGAGTTGTATTTTATTTATGTAAACTAACTAAGTGAAAAACGCAACTTGCATATTGTGTATTAAAAAGTAAATAAAAAGTTCTTTTGTTTTAAAAGTATTTTTGAACAAAAGAGTTTGCATAAATTAAGATATTAATAAAACTTTGTACAACGTTACATTAAAAATATGAAACCTAAAATTTAATAATAGTTTATCAAAAAATATTATTTATACTTTTACACTTCATTTCTATCGCACTTTTTAAATTAAAAAATGCAATTACATTGAGCATTTTGTTCTATTGAGAAAAGAATTACAATAAAAGAAAACAAAGTTTTATAAGGCCTTATTTACAAGCTATTTACATACATTACATAAGTTTGTTGGGAGAAATTCAGTCACAAAATAAATGTAATTTTTACTTATCAGGTTTGTATATATTAAAAATAAAAGATAAAAGTTTTGAATATTCTTTAAAAATGGATTTTTAAAAACATTTTTCTTTTGCTAATCATGATGTTGCATAATTATGCAAAATATTTTGTAAAATGCGTTTCAATTTTGAATATTCTAGTTGCGTTTTTGCTTTTTTTGTTTGCATACATAAAATACGACTTAACCAATCTTTTTGTTCACAAAGTAAAAATTGCTTTAAAGGATTATATTAATATAAAAAACAGATACACAAAATTACATTTTCAAAAAAAATACATACTTTTTAAATGAAAAATAGGAATATACTACTAATAATAATAATAATAGTTTAAAAAATTTATGGCTTTGCAGATGTGGCTCCGAGAATGAGCCTTAGTGTTAAAATAATAGTTCTTTTGATAATATATTCTTAGAACAATTTATGGTAGAAATCTCAAAACTTAACAAATCTCGAATAATACAATTTTTCAAACATTTCAACAGAACACTCTGGAACTTTATTTTTTTAGGCAGCATATTTTTAGAACAAATATATTTGGTTTGTTTGTAGATTTTGTGGGTTTTTAGTGTTAGCAATTATTCTTTTTATTCTTCCGCACCGAGATGTTTTGAGAACATTCAAGTTTATGTATGTTTCCATGTACAGTGTCTCAAAAAATTATTCAACCAAACAAGTCTTTCCCAAAAAAAAAAATGTTTACGCTCTAAATTATACTAAAGACAATGAATAAGTATCGCATAGAATTAAAATGATAGAAAAGGTTTATTATTTGTTCAGTTGGTTTATTATCCTAAAAGAAACTTAGTACTGAAAAGGCTTGTAAAAAAATTATCCGACCAAGCGATATTTAGGTAAGTTTAATTAATTTTATGTGAAATTTGTTTAAAAAATTTATCAAATTTTTATACAATTAATGAAATTGCATAATAAAAAACTGTTTTTTTGTAGTAAAAAAAAAAATTTTGTATAAAAAAAGGTTTTATGTTTTTCTAAATTAAAATGGTTGGAGGTAAACGCCACTGGACTGTTTCTCAGAGAAATTTAGCTGTCAATCAGGGTAAAACCTATCGTCAGGTACAGCAAGAGACAGGAATTCCTCATTATACAGTATCTGACATAATGAAGAAGTTAATTTGATCAGAACTACAGCCGCAAAAAAGGGACATGGTCGCAAAAAAAAAAAAAGACTTTTGAAAGAAGAGTTTTGATAGAAACTTAATTATACAAGTCGAGAAAAATCCCTTCATTTCTGCTCAAAAACTGACTGAGCAAGCTGAAAAGAATTATGGAATCAAATTACCCCATCAGACTATCAGAAATTGTATCCGAGACCAGGGATTTCAAGGACGACTTGTGCGTAATAAACCATATTTGAGTAAGAAGCACATGAAAAGAAGATTTGGAGTTTGCTAAGAAGTTCAAAAACATGCCGTTAAGTTTCTGGAAAAAGATGCTGTGGAGCGACAAATCAAAATTCAACTTAAAGTCATCTGATGGTGCCCAAAAATTTTAGAGAATAGCCGGAGAAGCCTACAAATTAAGCTGCGTGAGAGGAACTGTCAAGTTTAGTGGTGGTAACGTGATGGTATGGGGTTCAATGGCTTGGAAGGGTGTCGGAAAACTCCAATTTATTGATACTATAATGGATCAGGTGCAATACAGAAACATATTAAAGCAAAATTTGAAGTCATCTGCTCGAAAATATTGGCTAGGATCTGATTTTACATTTCAGCAAGATAACGATTCCAAGGATAGTGCCACTAAAACCAAGGAGTAGTTTGCTAAAAATAATGTTGAGGTCTTGGATTGGCCCGCACAATCACTGGACCTTAATCCCATTGAACATTTGTGGGAAATTTTAGACCAAAAAAATTGAGATTGTTCATTTTCCAAAAAAGATAATCTCAAAGTGGCAATTGAAGAAGCCTGGGAAAAGATTCAACCAGAAAAAGCAAAATCTTTAGTCGAATCAATGCCTAGACATCTAGAAGCTGAAATCCAAGTAAAGGGAGGCCCTACAAAGTAATTAAATAATTGTTAGGTTATTCAATAATTTATTATGAAACAAAAAATGTGTTTGGTCGAATATTTTTTTGACAATAAAAAAACGACCTAAGTTTCTTTGTTTTGGGACTGAAAACTTTGTGGTTCATATTTTATTCTAAAATAAATAAAATCTATTTGAAAACATGTTTTTTTATTTTTATTAATCTTGAGTTTATCAAAAAAGTCTAAATTTACGAAAATACAGCACTTTTTTTAGGAAAAATATTTAAAAAAATGTTTGGTTGGATAATTTTTTGAGACACTGTATGTCCGTAAAACAAAATTTTTTTAAATTCACATAAAAGAATTAACTTAATAATGGTTTTGCTGACAAACATGGAAACATACATAAACTTAAATGTTCTAAAAAATCTGTCCAGTTTTTTGCAACTAAATATTATTTCTGTGGTCAGTAAACAAGAGTGATTGTGCCTGCTTCCCGACCGAACCTGTATGTATATATATATATATATATATATATATATATATATATATATATATATATATATATATATATATATATATATATATATATATATATATATATATATATATAGTGATGTGCCGATTAATCGGCATTGACATCGGCTTAATCGGCCACTTTTTGTACAATCGGAATCAGTATTGGCATCGGCCTCTTTTACCAATTTCCAACAAGTGGCATTTTAATATTTTTATTGTGCATTATTATAATAATTAAACAATAAGTAAACTAAACTTTATGCATCACTTAGAATTTTTTGAATAAATTTTTATTTTGACTTTGTTTACATCCAAAAGCTTTAGAAGTAACCTATTTTTAGCATTGTTATCTATATTTTAAAAATTCTTTTTTACTCCCAACAAAGCTGCAAACAACCACTATCAAGTTGGTAGTTGCTAGAAAAAAAGAGTAGAGTTATAGAGCAATGAAATGGTTGACAGAAGACTTAAAAAGTTGAAAGTTGTTGCAGTCAAGAAAACATGAAGATGGGACAGAGTTCAGAAGGGTTAAAGTGCTGGAAAATAAGCTAGATAAATAAAAGTTTTTGGAGCATGAAAAGACAGATACACTAAAATAATGAGACTTTAATGAATGATAAGTGAGGTGAGAATGAATTTTGGTTGATGGAGCTAGAGATGAAAGATCCTTTGAGCAGTAACCATGATAGTATTTGTAGAAAAGAGAAAGAAATACAATTTTACAATTTGTATAGTTGTATTTCTTTCTCTAAAGTTTATATTGTGATGGGAAAGAGGCTCAAGTTTAGCAGATAGACCAGGTCCAACTCTGTTTAATAATTAGTTAATTCATTGGTATCGCCATCGGTATCGGCCTTTTTCCCATCCATCAGCATTTGCCAAAAAAGTGATACAGGTACATCACTAATATATATAAATATATATATATATATATATATATATATATATATATATATATATATATATATATATATATATATATATATATATATATATATATATATATATATATATACCGAAATACCGTATAATACAGATACCGAATACTGATACCGAAAAATATTTTATTATGACTTTTGATCATGAATAACTACTAAACAAAAAAAAGTAAATTGAATTTTTTTTGCATGTAGAAAATTTTTTTATCATCTCACTTTGATACAGGCAATTAGCAGATATCAGATCAAAAAATGTTGTTTTATATTTTTGAATAATATGGCTGATGATTGGCAAATAGCATCATAAAACTTGGAGTTTCATTTTAAAGTTGTATTTTTTCATTTAAATTATTTTAATATAATTCAATTTATTTTGTAAAAAAATATCACTCTTAAGCAGACAGAAGTTGTTTTTCCTACAGAATACAACATATTGATAAATAAACCAAAAAATTATTCTTGTACTATAGATTGTACACATTCATTATTAGAAAACATTTTAATTCAAAAAACAACATACATAAACATAAAAATACAAAAAAGTTGCATATTTTCCTACTTTGTAATATTTTTTGATTTAAAACAGCTTCTATTCTTTGCTGCATCGGAGCATTATCTTATGATACCATGCTTTCATTACAGTTTTTCCTTAGTTAAGTTGGGTTCTGTTAAAAAGATTCTGCTTTTTAATTTTTTACTTAACAGTTTTTAATGAAATTAGTCAATGAATTGCCTAGACACAGGACAATAATATTAATTGTATCTACTTGGAGGCATGTCTTGACAATTTTTGCCTGATGGCCTCACTACATCATCCAAAACATAACAAAATAAATTTGTTGCAAAGAGTGCAGATAAGAACAAACATAAAATAAAATGTTTAATCAGCTGATTCCAATGTTGAGCTAAACCATTGTCATTGCAGCTGCTTTTGTCTTTTCACATATCCCAGGTCTTGTTATGAGATTTTGTTACATAACAGAAAAGCATAACGTGAGTAAATGTAACTTTACTCAATAAAGATACTTACATTGTTAAAAGTTTAATAACATCAGTTGTGTATTTTAAAGTGCTGCATTAGAATTAAATTTAATTTGAAACTATATTTTTAATGTTCAAACATTAAAGGTCTTTATTTTTGCAAAATATCCTGAAATTAAACAATATTGTTCTAAAAGAAATTATAATTGAAATTTAAATGTTGTTTGAAAAAAAAAAAGTTTCTTATTTTAAAATCTTATTCTTATTTAAACTTTTTTTTTCTTTAAAACATTCATCTTAGGTTATTTATTTTTTTCCTTTCTTTAAAACATTCATCTTAGGTTATTTATTTTTTTCTTTCTTTAAATCATTCATCTTAGGTTATTTATTTTTTTCTTTCTTTAAAACATTCATCTTAGGTTATTTATTTATTTTTCTTTCTTTAAAACATTCATTATAGGTCATTTTTTTTTTCCTTTAAAACATTTGTCTTAGGTTATTTATTTTTTTTCTTTCTTTAAAACATTCATCTTAGGTTTTTTTTTTTTTCTTCAAAATATCTTAGCTTATTTATTTTTAATTAGCAGACACTTGTTTATGGTTGAGTTTCTTAAAGGGATTTAAATGTACTTACAGAGCTTTTTAAACAAATTAACACAACTACACGATTAGATTGGGTTTTCTCCTTTTATAAAAAAATTGTTAGCGCTACCTAAAATATTTTAGTTGAACTGGAGACTCTTGACAAAATAAAAATTGTAATTAAACCAAGATTTCCGTTTTTCTGCTTTGCTTTTTTTTTATTCCATTAAAATATTTCGTTTTCATTTTTTGTGAAACCTAATATATTTTTACTATTTCTTTCTAAATCAAAAAAATTAACATCTTTTAAAATTTATGTATCTTATATTTATAGCTAATATTAGTTTTGTTTTTAAAATAAAATAAATATAAGTTAGGCTTTTGAAGCGTTTACTTATTGATTTTTATTCAGTTGTAAAAGTTTGGTTTGTTTTATAAAATATATAATAACATTCTTCTATATGAAAATTAACTGCAAATGGAAAACCCAAACATTTATAACTTGAGTTAAAGTTATTTGAAAGAACTTTTTTGTTTTGATGTCATTTATTTTGTTTTGACGTCATATATTAACTACAAAAGCACATTAATCAGACCATTATTTAAAAAAAAAAAAAAAAAAAAAAATTAAAGAGCTGGAACTTACCTTAGAGAAAAAAAAAAAGTTTTTTGCTAATATCTTGCTAAATAATTTGCTAAATAATTTGTTCTGAAAAGTTTAATTAACATGAAACTTATTTTTCAAGGATTTTTTATAATATGAACACAACTTGTCTTGGCACTTAGGGATCACTTTAATGGTCACAAAGTAAATAAAAACTATTAACCTTTTGTTGTTAACATTTTGGCTTAACAAAATCTTTGCATACTACTCATAAACTAGTTAATCATTTCTAATCGATGTTCAGTCTATGATCAATTCAAAAAATTAATAATAAAGAAAAAACTTTTGTTAAAAAACAATTTCAAAACCAAAATCCAAAATTGTGTAACGCTTCTTAACAAGGCCTGATATCCAATAGTCGTTTATACACAAAAAAAGTTGTTAAGTCAAGAATTATTAGTTCGTTTTTTTTCCATTCTTGAAAACTTTTTTTAGTGTCTTATGATAAATGTATTAACAATATTAACATTTTTTGTAAATTTTGTAAGGCCTTATGTTTTGTATTGATAGGCAGCGGAAGAAGATCAGGACGAAATGTTGGGAAAGAATCTTCTGCTAAAAAATTAGCATTAGAAAAGTTAAAGTAAGGTAAATTTTTGTAGGTGAAAATTAATTGAATTATATTTATTATTATTAATGATATTTTTTTATGTTATGACAATAGCATTAAGTTTTTTATACAATTAAATATTATAGTTTGATATATTTGAGTTAAATAAACTAGCATAATAAAAATAGTAATTTAGGTAAAGCAAACTTTAAAATACACAAGATGAACATTTTTATTAGAAAATAAGTAGTAATCAATTTTTTTAAATACACCGCGGAGAAAATCGTTTTAAAAATGATCTTATATATATTTTTAACTTAGCTTATAATAATTTATATTTCTAATTTTTTAAAATGATCAAATATATATTTTTCAGATATATAAAATTTATATTAAAAACTTTAAAATTTTGTTTAACCACTAAAAGGGAAACCTGTAAAATTTAAGTTTTTTGAAAAAAACTTTTTGTATTGGCGTCAAATATATGCGTATTAATCAGACCTGATTTAAAAAATAAAAATACTCAGCCGGAACTTTCCTTCGCCAGAAACAAAATGACGTTAAAAATTAAAAAGTTTTTTGTTAATATCTCATTTAATAATTTGTTTTGGAAAGTTTTATTACCTTTAAACTTATTTTCTAATATTTATCTATGATATGAACACAACTTGTCTGGGCACTTGGGGATCTCTTCGAAGAAAATTTAAAAAAAAAAAAAATGTTTGGGCTAAATTTTTTTTATTCAAATAAAAGAACAAACTTTCTTAATTTACTCGAAGCTTGCCTTTTTTGTTTTGTTGTAGGCCAAAAAGTCAGCATAATATATGCTACAATCTACAGACTTGATAATTTATTCAAGCACGTTTTATTCATAAAAGTTTTAGTACATGACATCATTGATTTTTTTATTTGTTTACATAATTGATCTTCTGTACAAGCAAAAAATTTTTATCATTCTCATTAATATGAACACAACATGTCTCGGAGTTTTGTTATCTCTTTAATTTTTTTCTTTCTTAGTTATATGATTTTAGATATTTATGATTTTTTTTAGTTTTATGATTTTCGTTCAAACAAGTCAGTTCAGTTTACCAATTTTGAAAGATTTATTATTAATATATTAATTTTTACAAACAAAATAAGTCAATTTTGCGAACATTGTTATATGTTTGTTTTTAGTGCTATAGTTGCAGTATCATATTTTTTATTTTTGTCATTATAGTTAGTTTTTTTTAGTTTTTTTTGTTTTTGGTATGATATATATTTGGTTTCCATTTATTTTAGAAAATACCATGAAACTGGAGAAAAGATAGAATATGAGGTGTTTTTTTGTTTTTTACATCTGTTGTTATTATTACTACAATATATATATATATATATATATATATATATATATATATATATATATATATATATATATATATATATATATATATATATATATATATATATATATATATATATATATATATATATATATAGGCTTTCACAGGAAGACATGCGATCGCATGTCTTTACATGGCCACGCAAATAATAATATGTTTTAATGATTTGCCTAAGGCTTTTGACATACTTTCAAAATTTAAAAATGCGCTACAAAAACTTACCTAAACTTATCTAAAAAAAAAAAAAGTTGTAAATAGAAAAAAAATCTTAACAAAAGAGAAAAAAAAAAAAAAATACTTATCAGTAAATTGTTACTTTATTTAAAAGCGTTTCACTAATGTAAAAACATTTGTTAAAGGGACTACCAAGTCCCAAGACATGTGTTCATATTAAAGAGAATGTTAAAAAAAAAATCTGAGCAAATTTTTTTTGATTACAACTAATTAATAAATGTATACCAAGAAAAACAAATCTTGTTGTTTTAGTCGAAGCTTGTCTTCTCCATTTTTTGCGGTATTTGGAGTCTGTGAAATAAACATGATTTTCCAGGCGCATTATACAGACTTGATAATTTATTCAAGTACGTTTAATTCATAGAAGTTTTAGTTCATGACGTCATAGATTTTTTTGTTTGTTTGTTTAAAACACCGATTATTATTATTTACATACAATTTCCAAATCATATTCATTTTTATTATATTTTAAAGTTCTAAAATGTGTTTGTAAAAAAATTAAAAAACAAAATAGTATTTTATTTGCGCAACTTTTTTTAAATAATCGTCTAGACCACATGTATTTTGATTTCTTTTGTTTAAGTTTTTCTTTCAAAATTTTAGATAGATAAATTTTAACCTAAATAATAATGCACTTTTATTAATTTACTTTGTAAATATTTTAAAAAATTATAAAGGCATTTTTTCTCTGATTTTCAAAAATGTATTTTTTGGTATTGAGGTAATCTTTTTTCATTATTTATATTTCCATTATTATAACATCCAATATATATTATGGCAGGGGCTTAAAAATTAAAAAATAAATATATATTAATTTTTATTTTATGGACATACATGGAAACATAATTAACTTGGATGTTCTTAAAACATCTTGCGGAAGAATAAAAGGAATATTCGCGAACACTGAAAACCCGCCAAATTTATGAACAAATTAATTCTATTGGTTCAAAAAATACGTTGACTAAGCGAAATAAAGTTCTAGAGTATTCTGTTGAAATGTTTTAGGAATTGTATTATTTACGATTTGTTGCGTTTTGAGATATATAGCATAAATTTTTTTAAGAATATTATCAAATGAACTATTACTTTAATATTATGGCTCATTTTCGGAGCCACATCTGCAAAGCCTTAATCTTTTAAACTATTATCATTTGTTTACATAAATAAATGTTTTATAATATATATTTTTTAAATTATCTAAATTTTGAAAGTTAATTACAAGTTATATATTTTATTAGTATATTCTTATTTTTTATATCTTTTCCTAGTGCTTGGTTTAATTAATTATTTGTTTAAAATAATTAATTAATTATTTGTTTAAAATTATTAATTGTTTGTTAGATTTTAATTAATTGTTTAATTAATTGTTCGTTAGTTTGTCAAAACAACTTGCATCAAAATGTAAACACTCGTGAATCATGGGAGATAATATATAACTCGATTTGGCGCCATAGGGGTCCCTAGGTCCACCATCGCCGTGGCCCATGTAGCCAAGGCTCTGATAGCTACAAAAAACATAAAGTTTTTTTCAATGTGAAGATTTTAAAAAATAAAATAACTATAGTTAGTTATTTTAGTAAAAATTAGTAGTAAAATTTTTAAAGAATTCCAATGATGTCATGTACTAAAACTTCTATGAATTAAACGCACTTGAATAAATTATCAAGTCTGTATAATGTGCCTGGAAAATTGCGTTTATTTTACAGACTCCAAATACTGCTGAAAATGGAGAAGACGAGTTTCGACTAAAACAACAAGATTTGTTTATCCTGGTATACATTTATTAATTAGTTTTAATCAAAAAAAATTTGCTCAAACGTTTTTTTTTAACATTCTCTTTAATATGAACACAACATGTCTCGGGACTTGGTAGTCCCTTTAAGAAGTTTTGATGTAATTAATTTCAATTTTTCAGTATATTTTTCATTTAGCATGTTTTAAAATGTTTTTTGAATTAGCTGCAGTCATATCGTCATAGCAAAATGTAATTTGCATGGTCATATAAGATGTGCAAAAGCACACCTTCCTTTGAAAGCCTGATATATGTATATATATTAAAGGTGTACACTCATGGTTGCCCGATGGCACCAAACGACCAAATTTTGTGAAGGGTGGCTAAAAATAATAATTTGCAATAAAATTGCCTAAAAGGCGACTATTGGTTTTTATTTGCAGTTCTAGTTTTTAATTTTTTAATTTTTTAATTCAAGAATTCTATGAAAAGAAGTCTAAATAAAATAATTACATTATTATCTAAATTTTGTATTATTATTTAAAACATAAGAAAAATGTCTGACTATTTAAACGTATTTTAAATATACTTTCTAAATAAAAACTAAAAAGTTTTATCGTTTAAACAAAAATACTGTTTTATTTTCATTTTTTTTACAAATTTTAAGGGTTTAGAGTAAAGTAATATAACAAAATTTGTCAATAAAAATACTTTGATAGGCCTTGTTGAGAGCATTTTATAAACTTTTTTGATTTGGAATATTCAAATTATCTTTTAATATTGTTTAAGTGACATTTATTTAGAAGGTATTAGATGGTAGAAAAAAACATTTAATTGCAACTGTAATTTTTTTAAAGAAAGAAATTATTTTATAGATATTTTTTAATTAAGACTTTAAATTAAATATGATTTTAAAAATTTAAATTTTTTTTTGAAGGAATGTAAAATAGTAAAATGTTGAATTTAAAAATTAATTTCAAAAGAACATTTATAGTTTTATTAAAGAAATTTTTCTTATCATCTGCTAATTCATTGCATAAAACAATTCTCTCCATCATAGAATATAATATGCGAAGGCAAATTTAAAATCTTTTTTTTTATTATAAAAAAGGAGAATTGTTTTTGTTTAGGATAATTCTTTTCAGAAATGTATTTAAAAATTTTTGTTTCTTATTAATTCAATATTATGTAAAGCTCTTTTGATGTTTATGAACATAAATTATATTTTCAAATTTGTTATTACAACATCTTTATTAAATATACATTAGTTACTAAATAAAAATTAATTATGTTAAATTACATTAAATGTTAAATACATACATTACATTAAATTACATTAAATCCTAAATACATACATTAAATATATACATAAATTACATTAAATTACATCAAATACTATATAAAAATTAAAATAAATGAGTTGTGATAAACAAACAAAAGATTATGTTAAGTATAAGATAAATGTTTAAAGAAATAATTTATAAGGAAATTTTTTTTCAAATGCCAAACTGAATATTAATTATAGAATCAAAGAGATTCTATCAATCAATCCTATCATATTTATATTCAATCAATATTATCATATTCTATCAACAGATTCTATCAATAACTTTTATATTAGTTTAAGTAATTTTTAAAGTGGTTTAAAATTAAATTTAATTACAATGTGGTACTTTGAAATACATTCAAATTATCAATAGTTTTTAGGCTCCTGAAATCAATAAGATTTTAATAACTACAATGCATTAAAAGTATTTGTAAATTGTTTGATTTTTTTGAAATTTTTTAAAAAATAGAGACAGGCAATTCAAACTGTCAGCGAGCAACCAAAATTAACGAACTGGTTACTCCTCCTTAAGAGTCCTTAATTAACCTTAAAAAAAGGTAAAATTTGACTGCTCTCCATAATTGTGAAAAAAAACTCTAAAAAGTGAAGGATTATACTTACTAATAAGACGAAAATATATAGTTCTTTGATAGTTTGCAAACCTGTTTAGATTATATATATATTTATATATATGTAAAGTAATATATTAATTTATAATAATTTTTCTGTTATTATTTTAAATTTATTGAAAAAAATAAGATTCTGTTGCTAATGTAACTGTTTTCACCTTAATTCTTCTTACTTTTTCTTTCAAAAAAATGTTGTACGTAATAAAATCTCCTTAAATACTAGGAAAATATCTCCTTAAATCGTCTTAAAATCCTTACTTTTAGCCCCAGTTTTAATAGTGGGAACCCTGCATTCAGTTGCTCTTCTGGCTGACCGACCAAAAGTTTGAGTGTGTGTATATATTAGCCAATCCCATAATTTTTTTTAGACAACCAATTTTTATGTGGAGTGGCTAATGAGTGGCATCGAGGTCATATTTATATATAAATATATATATATTTTTTTGATAGAAGTATTCGCACCATTTGTTCGAAGTTACACGTTTTATGATTTTTGACTAAATTTATGGTTATTTTTAAGCATTAGTGCAAATAGATTCTAATGTTGAATCCAGTTAATTTGTTCAACGATGTTTTCTTTATGTGTTCCTGTACCAAAAAAAAGTACTGTGGTTATTAATTTAAGAAATATGTTGTGCCTATCTTACACTGATTACTATAGATAAATTAACGCTTTGGCTACTGTAAAGTGATTTTTGTTGATCTTTAGGCTTTTTTTCCGTCATACAACAAACTTTATGTTTTTTACCTCATTTTTTTATTAAATGATGTTTTTTTTCGAAATACTGTTACTGGAACCTTAGATCAAACAAATCCAAATCCAAAATAGTTTCCTTGAAAGATTGGACTTTCGATCTTTTGTTGTAAACTAAACTAGATCAATACGTATCAATGTGATTCAAAAATATATACACATTTTTTTAGATTATTATTTTTGATAGCATATACAGCAGCATTTATGACAAGCATCAAAGTGTGTTATTACAAAATTAGGCTTTATATGTCAAACTTGATGGTTTTTATTTAACTTTTAGCTAGATTAAAAAGTATTCTTACATAATACATTTATATTACATTTTGTTATATAGTATATATGATTATGTAACACAAGTATAAATTTTAATATATTGTGTAATACACAAATATATAATATAAATAAAATTATATAACGCAATATTTTAAAATCTATTTATATTATGTAACATGATTAAACTATATAAGATAATTAAATTATATAATAAAGTAATAACAATTAAAGTAACAATTAACCAAAAAATCAACTGCAAGTATCTACTATAATTTATAACATAATAATATTTTCAAAAGGCTTCTGGTTTTTACTGCTACTTAGTTTATTTTACTGGTTTGTAGCAATTTAATATATATATATATATATATATATATATATATATATATATATATATATATATATATATATATATATATATATATATATATATATATATATATATATATATATATATATATATAATAGAATTATAAATATATTGTTTACTTATTTTAAAATTATTTAATTATTTAGTTTTAAAATGAAAAAAACACTCTCAGTTGATGGGACATGCTTTTTAAATTTTGTGAAATTTAATTTGGGCGTGTGTACTTTTTTAAAACATAAACTCTTTTGTGGGGAGGTGTGGCTAATAGCCTTGTTGATCTTAAAAGTGTAAGTTAAAAATAATGCAATGTAGATAAAATAAGGATTAAAAAAACATTGCTAAATACTTATTACATTTATTTTTCACAAGATAAAATTGAAGTGCTTTTTCTATTGATTTCATTTTTATTATATTTCTACTGATTTTAAGAAAAGTCTGTAACTAGAAAAAAAAATTAGTTTACAGTTATTTTCTTTGTATTTTACATCTGATTTTAACCCATTTTACAAACCATTGTTTTCAAACAATTTGTTACTTTATGACACAAACTATTCTTAAATAATAAGACTAAAATACCAAAACTTATGAAATTAAGTTTTACTTTAAGAATTGCAGAATCAGAAAAAACGAAGGTCAAAAACCACGATTCCCTGGAGAGAGAAATTTAATCACCCATTCTATTGATCTCTTTGAGTATTTTATAACTCAGAATAAAAACCTGCTTTTTTTAGTTTCCAGCCTCCAATCACCGCAATATTTTACAAAGCATCATAATTTAAATAAGCATAAACATAAAAATGTTTTGAGTTTCAAACACCAAAAAATGCTGGATCCTTCACTGATCTGTGGTTAGATGATTATTATAGGTGCTCCAAGAAGACCTTATGGTCGCATCACAGAGCACCGTAGAAAAGCAGTTAACTTGGAATGATTGGAAACTTGGAACAAAAAAAGCTTTAAAAATTTATCCCCCCTGTCCCAAACATGAAAGCAACAAGTTGATGAAATCAATTTTTTGCTATTCTTAACTAAATTTTTATTTATCAATAAATTTTAAGTATTGTTTTAAAATCTCTAAGCGTTCAAAAATTATGGCTATATAAAATTTGTAACCACTTCAAATTGAGGGGGGTTTAAACATTATATGGTTATAATTTATGAACTCTGAGAGATATTACTATGAAACTTAAAATTTATCAATGAATATAAACAAAGTTAAGAAGTTAAAAAAATTTATTTTAGCCTGGTTTTAGAGAAACAAAACTTGAATTTCATGAAATACAAGGCATGTGAAACAGCTCTATATTTGTTAATTTTCACTTAATGGTCTGATTTTTTTCCGCAAGTTCATAATAATCTCTGCACTTCTCAAAAGTCTAAATGTAAATAATTTTAAAATTAGAAACTTATTCATTTTGTTTTTGCAAAAAGATATTTTAATGTGTAGCAGTTTTATCTTTATTTTACTGTTTTTTAACCTTTTATGGTAAAAATATTTTATTCTCCAGCTTAACAGTTTATAGCTATATGAAGCTCTCTGACATGTGCACAGTTTTATTACATAAAAGTATTAAAACTGCGCTCAATCGGTTTAGATAAAAGATCTTCCATTACTTGTAATGGCGTTATTATATAGTTAATGATTTGTAAATTTCTATTTGTGCCGATTGTTTAAAAATACCCGTAAAAACTGTAAAAATGTAAAAATTTTAAACTTTAAAAGAGTGGCGCAAGTATAAGTAGTCATCTGAAAAAAAAAAAAAAAAAAATTCATTAAGACAACAATACCTTGGGAATATTTTATGACACTCTGCGTATTAAAATTTGTTCATGAGGTCAAAATGGGATGGGTTAGTGTGTATATATATATATACATATACATATATATATATATATATATATATATATATATATATATATATATATATATATATATATATATATATTTATATATATATATATATATATATATATATATATATATATTCATATATATATATTCATATATATATATATATATATTCATATTAGAGGCGCTTACTCTTTAGAGCAGTGTAAAAAGTGAGATTAGAAATTTAGGCAAAATTAAATTGGACAAATTTAATAATATTCTGAAAAATAAATTAAATTTACAACAGTGGAAAAATTCTACTTACATTATATATTGTCAGGTCAGGTTATCCTGCAACTGGTAACGTAATCCAGTGCAATCTGCTTTATGTCCTGCTGCCTTGTAGGATACATTTTTTTAGGCAAAGGCTTGGAGAACTTAAAACACCCACTCTGTATTTTAAGTCAGGTTTCTCTAACTCTGTGGTAGCTCTCAGAGAGGTTGATTCCATCAACAGCCAAAAAATATCAAAGTATCAACAGTGCCATGTTGTGCATGAATGGTGTACCTGTTTGTACTTTTGGTGAGCATTGTCAAGGCCACATTTGTAGCCCTTTGTTACATTTGATGGTTTATTAATAGTAATGAAGCCTTGAACTATTAAACAGTATACTGAGTACTATCTATGCTTTGAGTTAACTTCTTTAACAAATTTACAAATGAATAAAGTACCAAAAACTATAAAATACAAAAAAACATTGTCATCACTAAGTTCTCTAAACCTATCATTCACTAATATTCGTAGTCTTCAAAGTAACTTTTTCTGTTGAGTTTTATCTCTTGCAAAGTTCACCAGACTTACTTGCTCTTTGTGAGACTAATTTGAGTTCAGCTGCCTCATCTTGTGATCTTAGTGTTGATAGTTATCTTCCTTTAATTCGATGAGACTCCAATAGTCGCATGCTCGGCCTAAGCATTTACCTTTGTAAAAATTCACCCATTTGTTGGGAAACATTTGTTTCCCAAATAGGTTTGAATCCATAGTCTATTCTTTTATGTGTTTTTGTTTAGTACCACTTCACTCTATTGCCTTTCTCTTTGTTCTATATCGTTCTCCTTCATCTCAACACTCTTTTTGATGTTATTTCTAATTGATTAGGCTCTCTCTCTTTATCCATCAGCCAATATTATTGTTGTTGGTGATTTTAATGCTCATTAAACTGAATGGCTTGGCTTTATTGTCAGTGACTCTGTAGGCGTTAAAGCCCACAATTTTCGCTTTTCTCAATCCCTAACTCAAAAAGTCAACCTTCCAACTCGCTTTCCAGACAACCCAAATCATTTACTTTCTCTACTTGACTTATCTCTTGTTTTTGATCCTAGTCAGTGCTCTGTTTTTCCACATTCACCCTTAGGTGCTTCTGATCACAGTTTTATCTCTCTAAAACTATTATCTCATTTTTCTTTATCATCAGAATGCCCATATCGTTGTACCTCTTACAACTACCTCAAAGCTGACTCTTTCTGTTATTTTCTTCATGATGGCGCTTGGGTAGAAATCATTTGTCTTTCTGCTGACAAATGTACTTCTTACATAAATTTGTGGATTCAGACTGGCATGGAATTTTTTATTCCCTCTCAACAATTTCAGGTATTATGACTTCTTGTATGAACACCATTACTTCCATATCTATGAGCAAAACAATTCTCCAAAAAACAGTTGTCTGTTTATCACTGCTAGAAACCATTGTAAAAAGGTTTTGTCTAACGTCAAAGCCTTCTATTCTCAAGTCATGAAATCTATTATTTCATCAAATAAAATTACGGTCTCTTGACTTGACTGGAGAATCTTTAATAAGGGCAAATATCAATAATAAGGGCAAATCTGTTATTCCACTTCTCTTGTATGGTTCAGACTTTTTCACCTCACCTTGAGACAAAGCAGAGTTGTTTGCTAAGAACTTTTCATCAATATCATCTCTTGATTCCACTAGTTGCATTCTACCTGATTTAACCATCAAAACAGGTTGATCAATTGCTTGACATTGGTATAACCCCAGCTTCTGTATCTAAAGTGATTTCCTGCTTGGACTCTTCTACAGCTTTTGGCCTGGACAACATACCTGTTATAGTCTTGCAGATGTGTTCGCTGGAGCTGTCGTCTATACTTTCAAAACTTTTTTAACAAGTGCTTATCTGAGTTTTGTTTTCCAGATTGCGGCATCTGTTATCCCTATTTTTAAAAATTCTGGAGAGCGATCTGATTAGTCTAACTACCGTCCCATTAGTCTTCTTCCTACCATAAGCAAGGTTTTTGAATCTTTAATTAACAAACACTTATTCTCTCATCTTGAATCTAATAACTTACTTTCTGATTATCAATATGGATTTCGATCTTCTTGTGAGATAAAGGTGGAGAGGTTAAGGCCATTGCGCTTTACATTTCTAAAGCTTTTGATAAAGTTTGCCATGCTAGTCTTTTCCATAAGCTTTCTTTGTATGATGTAAATGGTAATATCTTTATAATTATTGAATCCTTCCTTTCCATTCGTAGTATAAAAGTTTTCCTCGATGAACAGTACTCTTCATATTCTGTAACTTCAGGGATTCCTCAAGGTTCAATCCTTGGCCCTATACTATTTTTGATTTACATTAATAATCTTTTAGATTATTTCACATCTAAGGTGGCATTGTTCACTAATATGCTACCATTTATTCTTGTTGTGATAAGAAGCCAACACTCTCTGATTGCTTGGAGGGGGCATTTGAGCTTGAAAAGATTCTCACTTCTGCTACAGGATGGGGCTCGCAGTGGCTGGTGATCTTCAATTCAAATAAAACTAATTTTTTTTCAGCCTGTTGTTATTGCAATAATTTAGGTCTTTCTATATTTATGAACAGTAATGTACTCAATGAGTTATCTACCCTTTATCTTCGAGAATTAATTCTTACTTCCGATCTTTTTTGGAAACCATATATCAAATCTGTTGCAAATATAGCATCTGTCAAGGTTGTATTTCTTTATCGAGCTCAACACTTTCTTACTCCGGATTCTATTTTCGATCTCTATAAATCTCAAATCTAGCCTTGTATGGAATACTGTTGCCATATTTTAGGTGGATCTTCTAATGATGCCCTTTCTCTTTTGTGACAAGGTGCAAAAACACAAAACATGTACACATAGTTGGACCTGCTCTTGCAGTCAACCTCCAACCATTATCACATCGTCCTAATGTTGCTTCTCTTTCTCTTTTATACAAATACTATATTGGGCACTGCTCTAAAGAACTAGTGTCTCTTGTGCCATCTTTTAAAGTTCATTCTCGTGTTACTCATCATTCAATTAAGTTTCATCCTTTTTCTGTGACTGTTTTGAAGTGCTCCAAAATCTCTTATTGCTCTAATTTTTTACTCAAACATCAATCCTTTGGAATTCACTTTCTTCATCTTGCTTCCTTGATTCATTTAATTTGTAATCTTTTAATTTGTCTGTTAATTGTTATCTTGCTCTACAATCTTCATATTTTCTCTTTCAGTGTTGTTATCAACTTTGACCAAATCTAAACTCCTTTCATTCAAAATCTTTTCATTTAATTTAACTTTTTAATCTTTAATTTTTGTTTTCATTTAATAACAAGAGTATCTGAATTGGTGAATGTTAAAAGGGCAGAAGTTCAATAATGTAAACATTCAGGGATAAAAAAAACTGCTTTTTCCCCCAGTAGTAAATTTTTGTTAATGGTTCAATAATTTTTTTTTAAAGATAAAAAACATCATCCCCTTCAAAAAATATTTTTAAACCATTAACAAAATTTTGCTACGAGGGAAAATGCAGTTTTCCCCCCATAGTAAATTTTGGCTTGATTATGCGGTAGTGGTATAGTGGTAGAGCGCTTGCTTAATAAGCGAGAGGTTCCAAGTTCGATCCCCACCATGTCCCTGGTAGTACTACGCTCAACTTGTTTCTCCACGCAGCGGCCTTGTTCGTCAAGGTTCGTCTTTCGGAGTTATAGAGTTAAGAGAGGGTTATAACCATGATAAAATAGCCTCCTCATCTGTAGTGGCTTTCTTAACCTTGAAAAGGTCAATTAACACACAAAAAAATAAATTTTGAATCGATAAATATTAAAAGGACTTCCACCCTTTTAATATTTACCAATTCAACTATTACCTAGTTTTTTGTTTATTCTCTTTAAGTTTTATCTAATTCATAGCATATCAGCATTATTTATTTCTAATTAAACTTTTGATTATGTTCTTTTACTTTTATCCAAGTTTGCTCGGGGTCCTGCGGCAAAATTAATTTGTTAATATTTCAAAATCTAAGTGTCATTAATTTATACAATCAAATTGTGAATATGATTGTAATTGTTAAGTAAAAATTCTTGTAATATTTACGTAAAAAACATATGCTTGGCGCACAAAGTCTACGAATGTGCAAACTTTTGTTTAAAAAAAGACAAAAGTAAGCATCACGTTTCTATATTTTTGTGCATGTGCAAAAATAAATGTCATGTTTCTATATTTTGTGTAAGCAAACGTTGTCGTTTGCTTAAAATTTTTAAAAACCAAAAAGCTTTTTTTTTTCAGTAATTTTTTTTCCAAATAATTTTGTGATTGATAGTTTTTAATTATTTATAATAAAAAACAGTTACTAAAATTTAAGACACATTTTAAAGACTTTATTTTCTAAAGATTATTTCTTTCAATAGTGTTACTATTAAGTAAAGTACGCTTTCAAAGAATGTAATTATGTTTTAACATGGTTTTTGTATGTGTTAACAAAAGCATTTAAGATTTTACTTATGATGAATGAATTTCCAATTACTTTAGAAGAAACCATGCTTAAACAATTTTGCTCCTAAAATGTGCTTTTTTTTCAATTTTTTCTTCAAATAAAGTAATGATTAAAATACAATAAAACATGTAAAAACACTCTTAAAATGTTTGAAACGAATTTTTAAGTTTAGAATTAATATGTTTATTATAGTTTTTATTTTTTATTGTGCATTTAGCAATGTCAATAATATGATATTTTTATTAACTTATTATTAAATACTTATATATATATATATATATATATATATATATATATATATATATATATATATATATATATATATATATATATATATATATATATATATATGTATATATATATATATATATATATATATATATATATATATATATATATATATATATATATATATATATATATATATATGATATTATTTTATATAGTTTTTAAAAAAAGAAATGTCGAAACAACTTATATTTTTTATTTTATTTTTTCCTTTTATTTTAATTTCTTTAAGTTTATACAATTCTTTATTTGTAAATAAATTTAGCGAATTAAATTGAGAAAAATTCACTATTTAATATCAATGAATAACAATTTACAATCGTAAGGTTGTTGCATATTGATTATCATTAATTCGTGCGCACTTTGCAAATGCGTAAAAAATTGTTTTAATGAAATAAAAATTAATTAAATTCAATAAGCATCGTTGATGTATCTAAGAACTTATTAACTAGAACAAAAATTATTTGAAAATATAACTTCCAATGACATTATCTCTTAAATTAGACGTTCATTAAATAAAGATACAAATGTCAATGTTCATAAAAAGAAAACGATTTGTCGCGCCCTGGGCTTGTAACAAGTATGAAACCCAAATTTTGTAATTAATAATGTTTTTTAATAAATAAAAAGCTCTCCTAAAAAGCTGTTTAGAGGAGCAGCTTGCATGGAACGCCATGTTCTTTTTAGGATAGCTTTTTGCCGTTCTCAATTATAATTCTCGAATCGACATCTTAATTATAAAAGTTAATAATTACCATTATATAATTTTTATAATTAAGGTGTCGATTTTTTTTTTTTTTGTATGCAAAAGGTTGGAAAAGAAGAAGACGTGTATGAACTTGTAGACGAAGATAAATATGCTCAACTTGTGCAAGACAGACAGGAAGAAGAATGGATTGTAGATGATGGTATTGCTTAAAAGCTTAAAGTTATTTATAAAGAAATTTACTTTAATAATTTGCTACAGGCACTATTTATGTGTTCATATTAAAACAAAGAAAATGGTAAAGCAAGATAAAAGTCTATGAATTAAAAAGATTAAAATTAAAGAATAAATAGGTTTAATAAATAATAGTAAAACTAATAATAGTATTTTTTATTTTTTTTTAAGATGGAGGAGGGTATGTTGATGATGGTAGAGAAATATTTGATGATGATCCAAATGAAATTCCTATTGGTAATTATACTTTTTTGTTAGTTCTTCTTTATTTTTTAATATCATTATATATATATATATATATATATATATACATATATATATATATATATATATATATATATATATATATATATATATATATATATATATATATATATATATATATATATATATATATATATATATATACACATATGCATATATTTATATATTTAAATATTTTTATATTTATATATAAGGGAGACTGGGGCTAGTGGCCTCTATTTTTACTCTTTAAGCTCTGTAGCCCTATCATCAAAATTTTTTTTAAATATTAAAGTGCAATCTTAAAGAGTGTGAATTTAGCTAACATTTTTAACTTGTATTCATTATAAAAAATATTTTCTTGGGGCCCTTTCGAGGCTTCTTAAAAAAAAAAGTTAACTAACTTACCTCACCTTGGGGTAAGTTGACGCAAATTGTAAAAATGATTATTAATGTACTATTAATGCAAAATTCATAGAAGTTTTTTTACTATTTATTTTGGCAACAATTTTAAGCCAAAAATTTAAAATTACTATTAGCTGGTACCAAATATCAGTACGTATAACAGCCAAAACAGTAGCCCACTTTTTATCTGTAAAAAAAAAAATTTGAAATTTTTTTTTTTTTTTGTAAAAATAAATTTTTTCTATATTGTTAAAAGTTAGAAAAAAAAAAAAATAATTAATTTTATAAAAATTTATATATTTTTCCATAGTAAATGCTATGAGCCAACTTACCTGGTGAAAATTTTGCCAACTTACCCCAAAAACCTTTTTTTTCAATAATCAGTTTATAGATCCTGAAAGACGGCAATTATTGAAAAAAAGTCTGATTGGAAATAGTAAACCAATTGTGACTGAATTTTTTTTTTCTTACGACTAATTATTTGCTTTGTAAACTAAAAAAGAAGTTCCAAAAGTTATGTTTTTGTGCAAAAAACATTTAAATCCTGTTATCTCCTATGCGCATGTGCGAATCCTAAAAGTACTATAGTGGATGATGAAATGATCAATTATAAAGGCTCTGTGCAATTTTTGTCACGTTTTCAAATGCTCTTACCCTTGCTGCCAACTGGCTCCGGTCTCCCCTATATATATATATATATATATATATATATATATATATATATATATATATATATATATATATATATATATATATATATATATATATATATATATATATATATATATATATATATATATATATATATATTTATATATGTGTGTAGGTATATATATATGTTTGTGTGTGTGTGTGTGTGTGTGTGTATATATATATATATATATATATATATATATATATATATATATATATATATATATATATATATATATATATATATATACTCATATAGTGTCGCTTTAAGAGCATTTTAATGTAAAAAAAGTCTCTTACGACTACAATTTTAATTACCTCGTCTCTTAAGCTGTTTTTGATTGTCATCGAAATGTCAAAGCAATTAATTTATGCGGAAGTACATTAAATTTAATTGTTTTTTAAAAAATTTTTAAAAAACCGCAATTATAACGACTAGAAAGTTTTTTTTAATTAGTGGTGTTTTTGTTATTGATTTAATAAAAAACATTTTTTAAACATGCGTAAATGTTACTACATCGACTATCTTATAGCCTGACTCGCAACGGAGTGCTGCTACATCGACTGACAAATAGCCTGACTCGCAACGGAGTGCTGCTACATCGACTGACAAATAGCCTGACTCGCAACAGAGTGCTGCTACATCGACTGACAAATAGCCTGACTCGCAAGGGAATGCTGCTACATCGACTGACAAATAGCCTGACTCGCAAGGGAGTGCTGCTACAACGACTGACAAATAGCCTGACTCGCAAGAGAGTGCTGCTACATCGACTGAGGGTTTGGTTTGGCCAGGCAGTCTATCAATTAAAAAAAAAAATTTAATTTTTAAAACTTTTTCTGGTCTTGTTTATTAACGCGCTCTTTAAAACTACAGTTTATGGGAAATATTTTTTGATGCTACGCAAGAGACATGCAAGACTATATATATATATATATATAAAACACGAAACAATAAAAATATCATTTGATTTTTAAAACTTTTTTTTTTCCAGAAAAAAAGAAAAAAACTGATAAAGAGGTATGCTAAGAAGATTTTTTTAAATTTTACTCTTTTTTTTTTTTTTTTTTACTTTTTATTACATAAGACTTTTAATTTTTTTTTTCAATTCAGTTATATAGATTTTATAGAATAAAACTATTTAATATTTAAAATAAAAATCATTATTCAAAATAAAATTTAATATTTAAAGTAAAATTCAATATTTAGAGAAAACTTTCATATTTAGAGTAAAATGAATATTTAGAATTAAATTTGATTTTAGTGTAAATTTTTGTAGAGTAAAGGATCAAAAAGTGATGTAAAAAGCTCAAAAATTACAAATTTGTTCAAGTCTGCAAATTGTATCACAAAAAGAAAAAAGGAGGTAATATTTTATTGAATGTAAAATTTTAACATATCATTATTAAATGAGGCATACAAAACTGCTTCAAATTTAAGAAAGAAATCATCCCGGAAATGTCAAAAGTGCAAACGCAAAAAAATATAGTGGATAAGAACAATAATTTTAATATTATCAATTTTATTGATTTTTTTTAATAATTTTTAAGTTAAATTTACTAAATTTATTTGGCACTAATAACCTTTTCTATTTTGTGTCACATGTTTTATTCCACATGTTTTTTGCATCTTTTGCATCATTATCTTTTTCAGCTGCTTTGTATTATTTTTTTCATTTATTAAACATCATTACCCATTAGTATTAAAAATTTATACTCTTGACAACAGCTGAATTGCCTGAAGTTGAATTATCATTAAAAATAAAATATTTTTGTATTACCTTGTCATTTATTAATTATCATTACCCATTAGTATTAAAAATTTATACTCATGACAACAGCTGTATTGCCTGAAGTTGAATAATCATTAAAAATAAAATATTTGTTAAACAACAGATTATTTTAAATATATTTTTTTTTACATTTGATTTCAAATTAAGATGAAGTAGAAACTTCCTTTGGTTTAAATATATTAAAAAAAAAAAAGATAAAATAGATAATAAGGATAAAAAGTTTATAGTTACAGTTGGTATATATTATATTCCTACAATCTCTTTGCACTTTTCTACTTATCATTGGTTGCATTTATTACAGTAAAAAACAAATGCTGATACAAAAAAATCTAATATTGTTAAAAAATGTGACTAAACTAAAAATTTGTTGTAGAATACTTATTGTCTTATTAGTATATTTTTATTTCGAAGAAAGGTAGTTAAGTATTCATCAAAGATTTAAAGTTTAAAGCTATATTTTTATAAAATTTTCCGAAAAAATTATTTTTTTAAATTTTAATTTTTTCTTAGACAAATGTTACAGTAGAAGGTGATTCAGTTTTGGAAGATATTCTCAATAGTATCACTGTAAGTTTTAATTATGGCTTTTAACATTTTTTAAAAATTTAATAAAATCCAGGGATAATTTAAAAGTTATTGATACTTTTTTGTTTTTACTTTTTTCTGTTGATATTTTTTAGTCTGCAACAACAACTTCTGGTAGCAAATACCATAATAGGTAAATGTGTAAATAAAAAATATAAAAATATTATATTGTAAAATAAACAAGCACAATCATTAAAGGAATTTTTCAAAACTATTTTTATTTTTGACTAAAATTCTTTTTATTTATAGAACTTTCTTTTTACAGATCTTCCTTACAAAATAAAACACAAAAACATTCTCATTCAACTCGTAATATTGAAAAGACGCAAAAGCAGTTCACATCTCAGCCTTCGCCTCACGTTGAAGAAAAAAAGATAATTTTGAAAAAAACAACTCATGTGCGTGATTTTACTCATATAGTTAAAAAAGAAAATATTGATTCAGGTGCTTCAGATTTACATAAAGATATAAATCAAAATAAAGATGTGGACACAGATTATAATCAAATAGATTGTGAAACATTTAGTCAAGGTTATTGTTGTTCCATTTATTTTATGATTATATAACAAATTTTTTATGCTACATTTTTTTTTTTTTTAAATACTAAAGATACAGAAAAGTACGCTTCTCAAGATACAGATAATTTTATTGAAAAAGTTAAAGATCAATCTTTAATAGAAGATGGTTTTAACGATGAGTTTTCTGATGAAATGGTAACCCTGGTAATCTTTTTAAGTTTAATATATTTATTGTAAATATTTTTAAGAAAGAAATACTTATCTAATTTTTTTCTTTAACATGTTTTTCAAATAACATGTTTCAAATTAAATAATCAGGAAATAGTTGCTTTTTTTACAATTTTTTGAAAAAGTGTTTTATGAACTATTGAAATATGAAAAAAAATATATAAATATGTGTATGAAAAAAGTGTTTTATATACTATTAGGGTAATTTAATTTCATGGACCAATTATTAACGGAAAGACATTTTTTTGTAAAGTGAGTTAATGGTAAAAGATTAGCACATCTGTCCAACAACATATGTGGAATAGTCCAAGATCATCTGTACACTTTTGTCAAAGATCATCTGTATTTTTCTTTTACTCTAATAACATCTGTCCAATATCATCTAAAAGTTCAACAACCCCTAATAACATCTTTAGAAATATGTAACTACATCTAGTAATTTTTCTCCAAGTCCAATAACATCTGGAAGAATTTTCTCCAGATGTAGTAACATCTGAAAAAATTACTGTGTAACTACATCTGCTTAAAATAATACATTATTAGTTAAAAAAAATTTTTCCAGATGTAATTACCTTCGAAATAAATCCTGTATGTAACTGTATCTGGGTAAAATAATTCATTATTAATTAATTCATCCTAAAAATAACTTCATCTTAAAATATACAGATGTTGTTGTACAGATGTTGTTAATTTGAAAGATGTAACTACATATGTAATATTCATTTAATTTTTGCACAGATGTTATTAGACACTGATGAAATTTCAGATGTTGGCGGACAGATGTTATTAGACATCAATGAAATTTCAGAAGTTGTTGGACATATGTTATTATACCTCATTATATTTACAGGTGTTGTTGGACAGATGTTATTAGATATGGCAAAAACTGAATGTTGTTACCCTGACCCAGTTAAATTTTTTCAATGTCTAAATGAAAAGTAATTAAATGAGCTTGTTTGTTTGAAAATTCAAATAGTTTTCTTAAATCCTGTTTAGAGATCTTAAAATTTTGGATATTTTTTGAGATTAAATCAATAGCAGTAGAAAGTCATCAGTAGAAATTTCTTTTAAAAAAGTCTCTACATCGAAAGAAACTAGATAAACATTAGAGGTTCTCACATTCTTTACTTCTTTGACAAATAAGAAAGAGTTTTTGGTGCAATGATTCATAGTTATGTGAGGAGATAAGGTAGATAAAAATTTTGATAGTTTGTAATTGTGTGTGCCTAAAGATGAAAGAGTTGGTCTTAATGAGAGAATATTGCTGTTAACTGATAGTTTGTATATTTTTGGTTTCTATACATTGATTTTTCTAATTTTGTAATGTCATTAATAAGTTCATTCATTTTTTGATGATAAATATTTTTTATGATTACAACAACTGGTTGCGTTGTTACAATATTTTTTGTTATTCTGTAGTTTTTTTTTTAATTTGTTTTTTAAATTTGCCAATAATAGTTTATAGGAGTGATATATGTTTGCCAGATAAGATTGAGCAGCCATGGCGCAGTGGTAGTGCATATGCCTCAGAAACAAAGGATCCGTGGTTCAAAACCCACCTCTGGGTAAGTTTAGCGACATCGGTTAGAAAAGAGGTGTGAACTTCCAATTAAATCCTCATCCGCGGTGCACTGTGATAAGTCTGTTAGGACTTCTTTGGGCACTTAAATAAAATATAATAATTAAAAAAAAAGATAAAAGATATCTTTTTTTTTTTCCCTTAAGGATTGTTGAGATGATGTGAGTCAATGAATCATTTCAAAAGCATTGTATATGCTTGCTTTGGTAACTTTTTTGGGTGGTGATACTTGGATTTTGTAGGCAGAGATGTTTATAAAAGTGTTGTTCAAAATGATATGAAAAATTTTTTGTTTTTACTTTATTAATATAATTTAAATTTGTAAGAGACCGACTTGTATATGTGTAAGACCTGCATACATGTAATATGTAAGAGACATAAATTACAATTAAAACATGCGCTGTATGTTTTATATAGTGGAAAATAATTTAAACAATATGTTTGATTTGTTTTTGACTTTAAGTTTTATTTGAGTTTTTTTCTGTTGTTTGTTTATTTATTTTAACACTGCTTTTGCAATTCTTGAAGTGTTTCAGGAATATTCTGAATCTTCTATCATTGATTGTTAAATATAATCAACAATTTTTCATTAGCATAACAATTTAATACTTTTTTTAATGAAAATTTTTGGTTTATAACCATTTGTTTAGGCACACTTCTTGGTTTTATTTATATTTATTTTACTTGCACCTTTTAGTGAAATAATGAAATTTTTGACTCATATTTTGCTTTGTTGTAATGCATGATATGGGCAAACCACAAGTTGCTCTCAATATTTTATATGGTTTTGTGGCTACAAAAAAAAATATATTTTATATGGTTTTGTGGCTACAAAAAAAATATATTTTATATGGTTTTGTGGCTACAAAAAAAATATATTTTATATGGTTTTGTGGCTACAAAAAAAAATATTTTATAAGGTTTTGTGGCTACAAAAAAATATATTTTATATGGTTATGTGGCTACAAAAAAAATATATTTTATATGGTTTTGTGACTACAAACAAAAATATTTTATATGATTTATAAGCATATTTTTAAATAAAAATATTTTGAAATTTTTCATTATTTTTAAATTATATTTCATATATTTTGTCATACTTTTTTATGGAGTTTTTTTTTAGGACTTTTTTGAATTATGATAAATTGAATAGTGATAAACAAATTTTGAATGATTGAACCTACTAATTAAAATTAAGTGAATCAAATTTATTTTTTAATAAATTATTTTTCTTTGATTAAAATTTTTTATTTTTTTTGTTTTTTTCTTCAGATTTTCAGAAACCACAAGTTGCTCTCAATATTTTATATAGTTTTGTGGCAAAAAAACTTTTTTAAAGCTTTAACAAATTTTTCAATTTATTAAATAATTTAAAAAGTTTAAGTTTTCATGTTTGAAGTGTTTTTTTAACAAAAGAGACTCTACTAAAGAGACTCTACTAAAGAAACACTCAGCTGATTCATAAAGCTGAAGAATAAAGAATAACTTCAGCTTTTTTTTAACAAAAGAGACTCTACTAAAGAAACACTCATCTGATTCATAAAGCTGATGAATAAAGAATAACTTCAGTTTTTTTTTAAGATTGAAGAAACTGATTTAACTCCGAAAACATCAATAAAACAATCTACGAAGTTTCGATCATTAGTAGCTTATGAAGATGTTTTTGATAAAAAAGAAGAGGTAATTTTTTGTCACTGTTTATGTGTTAATTACTTTTGGTGTATGTGAATATTTGATGTGTTCTTGATTTTTTGGGTGCAGGTTTAAATGTTTTTTTTTTGTGTGCAGGTTTTAATCTTTTTTTAAAAATATCTTTTTTTAAGCCATTACCAGATACCTCTTCAATTTCTTCATCATTACCTACTTCAAATATAAATGGTATCATTTGTATTAATTTTGAAAATTAATTTGTTGTTAGTTACAATATATATAAAAACTGCCTTTATTTATTTTTATTTGTATTTTTATACTTTGTTAAACTTTGTTATGATGCCAAATATAAAAGTTACATTACATTAATAACAAATATTACAAAAACAAAAATAATTGACCTATTCAACTGATTTTAAAATGAACAATGTTAATGTCTACTTTTTCAGGTGATGATGTTTTGAGATTTTTTTGGTTGGATGCCTATGAAGATCGGTTTAGTCAACCAGGTAGTATATTATTTTAGTCAACCAGGTAGTATATTATTTTAGTCAACCAGGTAGTATATTATTTTAGTCAACCAGGTAGTATATTATTTTAGTCAACCTTTTAACAAACTATTTTAATACTACCTGGTGTAGTATATTATTTTAGTCAACCAGGTAGTATATTATTTTGTAATTAAATAAGATCAATCAGATAGCATTTTATATGTTTTAAATAAGATGTAGCAGTTAACAATTTTACAGCACCAGTCATATAGATTTATGTAATATTTTTACAACAGGTAATCATAAAATGGTTGTTTAAAGGGATCCCTAAGTGCTATAAAGATATGATCTCATATGAAAGAGCATAAAAAAAAAAAATGTTTGATGTATATTTTTTTTCTAAAACGTAATAATGAACACACACTAACAAATTTAATTTTCAAAAAAACGCTTTTCTTCGATTAAAAAAATGTGTCTTGTCCAAAGTTTATTGACTCAAAAAACTAACGTTTGTACGTCAAATTAAACAAAGTAGACAAAATGTCATTATTGCAAATGTATTAGTTGGTAATTAAATTTAAAAGTAAAGTTTGTTTTTTTTTACTAACACATAACTACTTACAAGAATAAGTTTTGTATTATTTTGTGAAAATATATTTGTATATTAAAATTTTTTTTATAATTTTTATTTATATATTTGTGTTATAAGGGCAATTCCATGGCCAAAAATGAATAGAAGTCAAATTTTAAACTCTTTTTAGTCAGTTTTTAACTGACTAAAAAGAGTTTAAAATTTGAAATTTAAAATGAATATTGATCTAGACACATGAAAGTTTATTTAAAATATTTCCTTAGTATAAAAATAAATTTATTTCAGTCATTTTTATGGTTTCAAAAGTGACGGTTATTCTCACTTTCGCTTGATAAAAAAAGCAATTATTGTAAAATGTTTTAGTTAAACTAACATTTATGTTAATTTTGCTATATTTTTTTGGTTCAAATTGATAAGGTTAAATAGACATTTTATTAGAAATTAAATTAGAATTAACGCAAAAAAATCTAATTGCGATAAAAAAAATTTTTTTTGCTTCTCCCCCTCTCTCTTTTATAGCTCGCGCCAATGTGCGGTAATGGGGTATGCATCCCCCCCCCCCCCACCAGAATCTGAAAGTCTTGAAAATATCATAGAAATTGAGGACCTTGTTTTTTGCTTTTTTTTTAGGAGACGCGAACATGGTACAAAGTTCAAAAATATTTCAACATCCTCCACCTAAAATTCCTGGATCCGTCACTGCAATATTTAAACCACTTTAATTAGTCATAGAAAACTGTTTAATACGATCACGCTGACGGTAAATCACGCGTTTTTAATGAGTATTTAATTGTTATTGTAAAAAGCTATAAAACAACTAAAACAAAAAGTTGTCTTTAAAATATAAATAGCTTGTGTTAATGTAAAACAGTTTATACTGTTTAATAACATAAATTGCGTTTAAAATAAAACGAAGCAAATTAATGAAATTGTTTTAATTAATAAATTAAAAAATTATTGTCAATAAATCAAAAAACATCGTCAAAAACTTAATAAAAAAATAGATTTTTAAAAATGATGTTTTTATAATTTATTGTTTCTTGAATAAAGGACTAATAAAAGTTTAAATATAATTAAGTTTTTCATTTAAATGGTTTTTAAGTTGATGTTTTTATTCAATTTCTCTATTTCAATTGTTTTCCAATAGAAAGTGAAACAAAAAAATTTGGTTCAATAAATCGAATTATACTTCATGTTTAAAATAAGGTTAAAATGTTAAAGTAAAAAAGTTGCTGGTTTTTATTAGCATTTTTATATTGTTTGAAAATAAAAATAATAAATAAGAATTAACTAATAATATATTAATTAATAATTATTAGAATTATTAAGAATAATTAATTCTTTTTTATTAGTTTTTTTTTTAAACAGTATAAAAATGCAAATAAAAGTCAGCAAATTTTTTGCTCAAACGTTTTTAAGCCTTATTTTAAACATTTTGATAAACAAAGATAAAAACCAGGCTGTTTTGTTAGAATGAAGAAAAAACTCGAAATGTCTTTTTCCTTTTCAACTTTCTGCTTTAACGATCTTTTAAAAATTTTCCTCGCAGAGATTTAAAGTAATTTAAATTCAAAAATGTTTTATGTTGAAAGAAAATCTCTGCGCAAAAGAGCAAATCATCTATTAAACTATCTATTCAGAATAATAAATTTTGTGTGACGTTCTTTATGATAAAAACATTACTTTTAAGAATTGCTAAAAAAAATGCTAAGCTAGAAAAAAAGTAATTAAACAACAAAAAAAAAACAAATCGCAAAAATATTTTTTTTAAGAAAAAACTAATTGCGGAAGTGTGAAAAGCAATCGCGATCGCGATACGCTTAATACGAGCCCTGTAAGACTTTTTTATAAGTTCTAAACTATTTAAAACAATTACTTAATAACTTTTTTTTAACGACGTCTTTCAACCGAATTCTATTATACTGTTTTTTGCAAAACTAATGAAAAGAATTAAAACTTAACTATTTATTCATGACTTTTTTTTACTTGAAAAACGAAGTAGATATTCTAAAGTTGTTGTGACGTACTAACGTGATTTTTAACAACTAACAATCGAGTTTCAATGGTAAAAAAAATAAATTAAAATGGAGTTGTTTTTCAGTGATTTCGGCTACTGCTTTTTGTTAACATGCATTTATTATTACAATTTAGTGAGAAAGAAAAAAAACTTACATATTTTTTTTTTTTTTTATGCTCTTTCATATGAGATCATATGTTAGGAGCACTTAGGGATCCCTTTAAATATTCAAAAAAGTTTGCAATATTTTACAACTAATATTTTACATAACACAAAAGTGTGTCTAAAATAAGTATTTTAAATCTAATGTTTGTTACCAATGAATGCAGTAAAACATAATGGTTTGATGATATATATATTTTTATATTATAAATGTAAAAAAAAAAAAAAAAAAAAAAGTACTAAATAGTATTAAATTTTGATGATGATGCTATATATATATATATATATATATATATATATATATATATATATATATATATATATATATATATATATATATATATATATATATATATATATATTTATATATATATATATATATATATATTAAATAAAACTGCATGATTTTATTAGTTTCATGCAACATCAGGTAATAGTAATAGGTGTAAGTAATAGGTGTTTTGATGATTGTGAATAGCATGAAACTAATAGTAGTAAAAATCATACAGTTTTGTTTTTAATACATTTTGATTTAGTTCATCAAATACTTTTTGTGGCTTGTGCGCACACACACACACACATATACAGGCTTGGCCAGGAAGGCGTGCAGTTCCACGTCATAATATGACCACACAAATACTATTTGATTTTACTTAACTTGACCATGGCTGTTAAAATGTTTTGAAAATTTGTATACGTTTTAAAAATGCACTAAAAAAATTAAATCAAATCTTAAAGAAACTTAAAAAAAAAACTCATCGTTAAAGAAGCAAATAAATCTTCATAAAAAAAAAATGAAATTAAAATATCTTAAAACTAAAATAGCAAAAATGAAATTAAAAATTTACTGAAATAAATAATAAACTATAACGATAAGATTATCCAAATTACGTTTGAAATAATTATCTTTGAATCGTTTATCTTTACTAATGTTTTTATAATATAATATTATGCGAAACCCTTTTTTAAATAAAGTAACAACTTACAACTGACAATTGTTTAATAAGCGCGCACATTTAAAAGTTATTCTTAAATTTTACATTTAAACTTTTACTTACATTTAAAAGATATTCTTAACAATTTGTCATGCAAAAGAAAAAATAATTAAATCGTTTATTTAAAAAATTGATATTTTTTAATTTGATTTGATAATTTGATAATTTTTAAATTAATTTAATAAAAATTAAATTTTCAATTTGATAATTTGATAATTTTTTATTTTTTGTATTTAAAAACATTTATAATAAAAAATAAATACTTATATAAATATAAAAAAAATATATAATATTAACGTTTTTATAAAAAATCATTATAAGTGATTTGATACTTTATTTAAATGTGGTACTTTATTTAAATGCGTTATAAAAACGTAAGTAAAGATCAATTTAAACGTAAGTTAAAATATGTTTTGATAAGATTGATATTATTTAAACCAGCAAGATATAAAGTAATAAATAATTGTTATGTACTGATAATGCTGCTGTGAAGTTTAAATATTTAGTGGATTTTGAATTGGTTTTTCTTTTTTCTTTTTTTAAATTTTCTATTTTCTAAAAACTAATATTTACCCAATAGAATTAGTTTCGTTGAGAGTAAATGTTATAAATGTAAATTCTTGATAAAAATTACATTATGTTAAGTATTTAAAAAATAAAAATTTGTCTTTTGCTTTTGTGAAAACACCAAAATCTTTCTACTGAGTACGTTAAAAGCAACAGCAGGCATTATCTTTTTCCGGAATTCCGAATATTTTAGCATATTTTTATTTTTTCCGAATATCCAAATAATTTTTCTGAAAATTCAAGTTAAAAATAATTTTTCTGTCATCAAATAATTAAAACAGTAAAGGTAACATTCATAAATTACTTTATGCTATGTTTTACTTAAGTAAGGCTTTACTTTTACATATTTTTTCTTTTTTGTACAGTTATATTTATTAATAAAGGGGTTCCCAAGTGCCAAGACAAACTTTTGTAGTTGCTCAGCTTTTCATAAATAAAAATAGGTGAGCAAAACTGCTAAAAATTTGCATAAAGCTGAGCAATTACTTAAAAAATGCTAAGTAAAAGCAATTGCTTTTTATTTACTCAGCCTGTTAAAAAAATTATGTAATTATAAAATAAGTTTTGTGTTAATTAAAATCACAGAATCAATTTATTTATTGAGATGTTAATAAAAAAGCATTTATTGTTATGCCATATATTTCTGCAGTATTTATGTAAAAAAAAAATCAATGATTTTTTTTTTAATAAACTAAAAAAAACAAAAATTTACCTTCAAGAAAAAAAAATGGCATTAAAAATTATTTATTAAAAGGTTATTTGCTTATGTTTTTATATATACTTTGTTTTAGATCGTTTAAATAATATGAAACTTATTTTTTAAAGGATTATTTAAGATATGTAAACACTTAGCACTTAGAGATCACTCAAGTTATTTTAACTATTTCACCTAAAAATCTAGTTTAATTTAATTTATAAACTATATTTAAGTAAGCATTAAAATACATTTTTATTTATATAGAAGAATACCTGCAAAAAATTTTCTTTTCAAGCACATGAGATATTCTTAAATACACAAAAAGCGTTTTTATTACTAGATTTTTCCAAATATGTCTTGAAAATATTTTTCCTGATTTTTCCCCGATATTATAATGAAAATATTTGCGGGTATTTTAAATATGACCAGGATAATCTATGATCAAAGAATGTCCCCAAATTATCTTCCAATTTTTAGCAAAAATAAATAATTTAACAATAGTTATACAATATAGTATCTTATCAGTCATTATCTACCTTATCATTCATCTTTATGGCACTGATTTTTTTTTTTTTTAATATTTACAACTAGTTTTTAATTTTTAGGAACAGTGTATTTATTTGGAAAAGTTTGGATTGAAGCCTCAAAATGTTACGTCAGGTACTTTTCCACCTTATGATTTTTAATGTCTGAAATAGGATTGTAAAAAGAATTAGCCTAAACATATTTAATAATGTTAAGTTTAAATTAAAAATGCATTTTGGGATATCTTCTAATCAATTGCAGAAACATCTATAAAAAAATTTTTTTATTTGGATAAGTAAATCAAATTTATTATAAACAGAATAAATTGTGACAGGTTTATTAAATGTTAAAACGTTGTCTTTTAATATTTAAACAGTTGAACAATTTAAACATTCTTTAAAATATTCAATTTTTTAGTTGTTGTGTTGCAGTTAAAAATATTGACCGCCAATTGTACATTCTTCCACGTAAAACGGTAACTTATTTTTTCTTAAATTGGAAAAAAAAATTTTAAGCTTTGTTACATATATATATATATATATATATATATATATATATATATATATATATATATATATATATATATATATATATATATATATATATATATATATTTATATATATATATTTATATATATATATATATATATATATATATATATATATATATATATATATATATATATATATATATATATATATATATATATATATATATATATATATATATATATATATATATATATATATTAAGGCCCTGTGAATTCATTTGATTTGCAAATCAAGTGTCGCTTCAATTCAAGATTTGATTTGAAAAAAAATGAGTTTTTTTAAATCACTATTTATTTTGTGAGTGTTTTTTTTTTTTCCTTCAGATATTTAATGCTAAGATGCTATCAAAATGTTTTTATTTATCTCAGCCAGAGTAAAGTAATTGTAATCAAAAGTAATTTTAATACTGCTTCCAAACAACCGCTAAAAAATCATTCCTGTCAAAAAAATATTTTTAAGTAGATTTTTTTTTTAGTGTGATAAAAGATGCTTAAATTTGGATTTCCTCATATTGCTGGTTTGATTTATGATTCAATTTGATTCACAAATTAAGAACCGCTTTGATTCGAGATTCGATTCAAAACTAAAAATGGCGATTCGCAGGGCCCTAATATATATATATATATATATATATATATATATATATATATATATATATATATATATATATATATATATATATATATATATATATATATATATATATATATATATATATACACACATATATATACACATATATATGTATGTATATATATATATATATATATATATATATATATATATATATATATATATATATATATATATATATATATATATATATATATATATTTGTATAGATTTCGATATATAGAATATATTCGAGGTTAAGTATTTTGATGTAATAATACGAAGTCTCTTGTACGTGTTACAGTGCTCAATATTACTGAATAATAGAGCTATATATAATTATATTTAGATGAATAAAAACAACTGATTAGCGGGACTTAAAGTTTCATGCCCGAAGGCAATCATCAGCCGTTCATACAAACAAAAAACATAAACAAACCGTAACAAAAACGTAAAAATTACTGTAGAATGACATCTGACGTTATAAACAAATCTACGTAAAAAACAAATCAAAAAACAAAAAGCCATTATAGTTTATTAGTCCCCTGTGTCAAATAAAGATAATAGGAATTTTTTTGAATGCCGACACTGAGATACGATTTCGTTTTTTTTATTCAGTAGATTTTTTCCATTATGCGATAAAATTACATATTTTTCGTAGAGACAAAGGTGGCATATCTTTGTTGCTAGATTGTAAGGTTTACAACGTTTGACAATTTTCCATTCTATAATGGGCTTTATGTTTTGGTCTTTTAAACTCCATATTTCCTTAGATATTTCTGTGTCATTTCTATATTTAATTGATGCAAATGATTTGAGATGGTTTGCGTATCTTAGTTTAAATGGTGTATTACTAATGCCAAAATATAATATTTTTTATTACGATCATGATGACTGGAACTTACGGTTGCTTGATAGACAATATTGTTAGATAAATATTGATTGTTCAAAGGACAAAATGCTTTATCTACGCAGTTACATTGGTTGGTTTTTAATTGATTTTTGTTGTGTAAAATTTTGGAATTATGCGAACTTATGATAGATTTTAGGTTAGGCATGCAACTGTAGCTAATCTTAACAGAATTTCGGTTGAATATTTTATGTAGCTTGTGACCGGCTGGAAAATGTAAGTCAATAAGGGCTAGAAAACGGTTTCCTATTTTTGTTTTGACGTTTAAGCTGAACGGAGGGTTATACCAAATAATATTACGTTTACGTTGCTTTTTTTGTTGATTTTGACTTGAGATTATTTGTGGTTGGTAGGTAAGGTTCGATTTGTATCCCGATTTTTTTAAAGCCTCTTCATACGGTGGAATAGCCTTTTTGAAGAATATTTCATTAATTGACATGGAAGATAATCTTTGTTCGATATTGCGAGGGATTGTTTTTATTATGCTTGGAGGGTGGTTAGAATTAGAGTGGATGTACCTTATTTGATTATCAGGTTTAAAATATGGTTGAAACGTACCGTTACTTAGATTTAACGTAACATCGAGGTAGTTAACAATTTTTAAATTAGATTGAATGGTGATTTGAAGATCGTTTTTTTTAAAAATGAGTGTTATGTGCTTTTTGATTTTTTCCATTTGCTGACGGTTTTTGTTTTTGAATACAGCAAGACCGTCGTCACGATATAAGCCGAAATCTTCTTTATTATAATGTTGTGAAATTTGATACAGTATAAAAATACCTATTAATTCGCAAACTTCAGCACCATCAGATGCCCCCATTGTTACATCGTAAAGGAAAGCACCCTCAACAATGCTATGAATTTTGCTGACCATCATATCGTTATCAAAAGCGAAGACAAAGCCTTAATAAAGCATGCAAGAAAATCTCTTATCTTTAACAACGATGAAGCATGGATTAAAAAAAGAGGTGGGTTGTTCGATGTAACAATGGGGGCATTTGATGGTGCTGAAGTTTGCGAATTAATAGGTATTTTTATACTGTATCAAATTTCACAACATTATAATAAAGAAGATTTCGGCTTATATCGTGACGACGGTCTTGCTGTATTCAAAAACAAAAACCGTCAGCAAATGGAAAAAATCAAAAAGCACATAACACTCATTTTTAAAAAAAACGATCTTCAAATCACCATTCAATCTAATTTAAAAATTGTTAACTACCTCGATGTTACGTTAAATCTAAGTAACGGTACGTTTCAACCATATTTTAAACCTGATAATCAAATAAGGTACATCCACTCTAATTCTAACCACCCTCCAAGCATAATAAAAACAATCCCTCGCAATATCGAACAAAGATTATCTTCCATGTCAATTAATGAAATATTCTTCAAAAAGGCTATTCCACCGTATGAAGAGGCTTTAAAAAAATCGGGATACAAATCGAACCTTACCTACCAACCACAAATAATCTCAAGTCAAAATCAACAAAAAAAGCAACGTAAACGTAATATTATTTGGTATAACCCTCCGTTCAGCTTAAACGTCAAAACAAAAATAGGAAACCGTTTTCTAGCCCTTATTGACTTACATTTTCCAGCCGGTCACAAGCTACATAAAATATTCAACCGAAATTCTGTTAAGATTAGCTACAGTTGCATGCCTAACCTAAAATCTATCATAAATTCGCATAATTCCAAAATTTTACACAACAAAAATCAATTAAAAACCAACCAATGTAACTGCGTAGATAAAGCATTTTGCCCTTTGAACAATCAATATTTATCTAACAATATTGTCTATCAAGCAACCGTAAGTTCCAGTCATCATGATCGTAATAAAAAATATTATATTTTGGCATTAGTAATACACCATTTAAACTAAGATACGCAAACCATCTCAAATTATTTGCATCAATTAAATATAGAAATGACACAGAAATATCTAAGGAAATATGGAGTTTAAAAGACCAAAACATAAAGCCCATTATAGAATGGAAAATTGTCAAACGTTGTAAACCTTACAATCTAGCAACAAAGATATGCCACCTTTGTCTCTACGAAAAATATGTAATTTTATCGCATAATGGAAAAAATCTACTGAATAAAAAAAACGAAATCGTATCTCAGTGTCGGCATTCAAAAAAATTCCTATTATCTTTATTTGACACAGAGGACTAATAAAGGCTTTTTGTTTTTTGATTTGTTTTTTACGTAGATTTGTTTATAACCTCAGATGTCATTCTACAGTAATTTTTACGTTTTTGTTACGGTTTGTTTATGTTTTTTGTTTGTATGAACGGCTGATGATTGCCTTCGGGCATGAAACTTTAAGTCCCGCTAATCAGTTGTTTTTATTCATCTAAATATAATTATATATATATATATATATATATATATATATATATATATATATATATATATATATATATATATATATATATATATATATATATGTATATATATATATATATATATATATGTATATTTATTTATTTATTAGGGTGTTTCATAAATTTTTTTTTCTTTAATTTGAATGCATAGTTGTTTATCCTTTTAGCACAGTAATTAAGTGTCTAAAAGATCAAAATATCTAGAGGTTGCTCAAATATTTAATTTAAGCAATATTTCCTGGTAGCTTTACAATAGAATATATTCAATATAATGAATATAGTAAATTAAAAAATGTTTTAATTACAATTGAAATATTGACTAGAGTATAGAAAATTACTGTTCAAATAATTAAATAATTAACTTGAATTATAAGCAGTTGACTAGTGACTGAAATAAATAAAAGATTAGCCAAACTTAAACTAGTACTATACTTATTATACTAAACAAACTAGTTTGTTAAACTGGTTCACTTATTTAATAAGGATTGTATGTTTTTTAATGTACTTTTTTGAACATCTGGAACTCTCTTTCCGTGATCTTCAACAATTTGTAAGATTCATTGGATTTCTTTTTTATTTTTAGTGATTGATTTGTTGAACGCTGACATTAAGGCAACGGAATATTCAGCAAAATCGTTGACAACTTTCAGTGAGCTAACACAATCTTTGGCCTCTTGGAACTTTAGCGAATCTTACCATGTTGTCAGATCACTGTCAAACATGAAATCAATGTCCATCTTCAGGGAACACAAAGCGCTTGCGTTCAATGATGAGATCTTTTTCGATATATTGTCAAGTGTGACAATGATCCCTCATCAAGATCTTGACCATCAGCTTTTTGCTATTGCTGATGCTAAAATTGCAAATTTCTTATCTGATAAATTTGGATGATCCAAAGCTGATGATACATGTGGCGAACTGAGCATATTTTTCAAAATGTAGGATTTTTTGTGATACTTAATGAGGATGGTGAACTGGACTCGTCTGAAGTTGTTACGACTTGTTTTCTGAGGCTAATTGGAATCTCAAAATCATTATCTACATCTTTTTTTTCTGAAAAAGAAGATGTAGATAATGAAAAACTGTTTGGATAGTGATAATAATAATAATAATGTTTATTTGTATTAAAATTAAATACAAAAAGGTGAGACAGGTAATCACAAGATTACGCCACTAATATAAAAATATAAGAACACCACTAATATAAATATAAGGTAATAATAAAAATATAAGAACACCACTAATATAAAAATAGACAGAGATAATTACAATACAAATTAATACAGTACACAATTGCATTGTAAATCATAATTATTTAACTTTCTTTTGAACATTGATAAATAAGGACAATCAACAGTGTTAGCTGGTAAGAAATTCCATAATTTTACAGTTCTTTCACTGAAGAAGAATTTACGACAATCATTTGTACATATATTGCGTGATATAAGTTTTTTTGCGTGACATCTAGTATTGTAGTGAGAGTTGGAAAGAGTAAAGTGATTGGAAAAAGGTCGATGAGATTGTGTACAATTTTGTATGCCATAACAAGATCAAGTTTAACTCTACGGTATTCAAGAGAATCAAGATTTAGAAGAATTAGTCTTGATACGTAATCAGAATAAGAAATATGGCATCTTTTATAGGTAATTCTGCTGAAATATCTCTGAACATTTTTGGTACAACGAATATCTTTTAGAAGATAAGGGCTTCACACTGGGGTACAAGACTCTAAAATAGGTTGCACATAGATTTTGTAGGATTCTACTAAGAGATGAGGATTGTTACTAATAAAAGTTTTGTAAAATAGGTAAAGACGAGAGTAGGCTTTTTTGGCAATACAAAGACAATGCTTGGATAATTTTGGATGCTGATCCTGTTCCAAATTTTAAGTAATTTGTCAACAGTTGTTTCAAGACTTGAACTATTTTCTTCATCAAAATATGGTGGTGGAAAAGTGTTTTTTTTAAAACATCAGATGTTATAGGAAGTTTATTTTCTGGGAGATGTGGTTTTGGCTGTCTGGTTATTCTTATATAAGTTTTATGCCGTGTAGCTGGTATACTACTGGTATACTGAAGTGAATGATTTTGACATTATTTTTATTAGAAGCATTCAGCACTAGAATCTTGACTAAAAAACAAGATTTTATACCTTGTAGTAGATTAATTAAAATAAATATACTATCATGAAAAACACTAATTTTTGTTTTAAAAAATAGACATCATTTAAATAAGCAGACATACTGTGGTAGTCTGGTACCAAGATTTCTAATCTGTTTGACTACTTTATTTATATTTATATAGAGCTGACTCAAACAGAATTATTTTGAGAAAAAAATATTTTTCAGGTTTTATTAAATTTTAAATTTGTAATTAAATTTTTGAAAGCGTTGAGCAATCCCTAATATTTACTTGATTGATCTTTTACATAGTTAATCACAATGTCATTTGGCACAATATAAATCTATGCATTCAATTCAATTCAATTTCATTTGGCACAATATACAACTATGCATTCAGTTCTGAGAGAATTATTTTTTCTATGTGATAATATGAAACACCCTAATATATATATATATATATATATATATATATATATATATATATATATATATATATATATATATATATATATATATATATATATATATATATATGTATATAATTTTATTTTTTATTAGCGTCATCAGAATGGCAAAGATATTAACATTCCTGTAGACTTCAAAGATGTTTATGAGGTAGTTTTCCATTTAATGCACTCATGTTAAAAGCTTTTAATATGTTTAGTTAATAAGAAATAAAATATAAAAGATTTATCCACATGTAAGATCTTTTGTCATCTAAGCTATAAACATTCATTGAATTTTTTGCTTTTTTATGTAATATTTATTGTAGAATATTGTTTTATAAATTTTAGAATTAAATAATTTTTGAGTTTTGTTAGAGTGGATATTAAAATAGGACATTAGTAAGTTATTGAAATAATTGAAGGATTTAATATTTTAAACCAAAAAAATGCCTTATGATTGGTCCCTTGCTGGCTTTTGTATTTTTAGTCATCTTTGTAAAAAAAACTTAACTCAGTTGCTACCCTATTTATTTTTTGTAAACAGTCTAATATTTTGTTTATATATTAAATACATTTTTCTATTTAAAAAAATGCTGTATAAAAGTAATCTTTTGTGTGTGTATATATATATATATATATATATATATATATATATATATATATATATATATATATATATATATATATATAAATTAGTAGAAAATCACTTATCAAATTTTTCTCTAACAGTTTTTAAAATAATTTTAGATTGAGTTTAAAAAACTGAGTGGTCTAAAAAGATTTTTTCTTGTTTTTTAAATATATTTTACTAAACGACTTAAAAACAACTTAAGTAAAAAAACATTAATGTTTATTTACTTAAGGCAAAAAGAAAAATAATGTTGTTTTCGTTTTGTCTAGCCTTAGTATAGAGAATATATTTAAAATAAAATAGGAATGTATATATGAGTTTTATAATTAATAATATTAACTTTCTAGGAGCTTCATCAAGGTGCTATTGCTAAAAACAAAATCATGGAGTTTAAATGTCGGGTATTTAAATTTTTAATATTTAGAAATATTGAATTCTTTATCATAAAATATTTACTCTCTTTTTAATAAAGACATTTGTATCATGTCACGCATATGTTATAAGTATTCATGTTTCATAGATTGTATGTAATAACTATAGTGTTTTTTTTCCTCTAGAAAGTTCTGAAAAAGTATGCTTTTGATAAAGTTGAAGTACCATATGAAGCAGAGTATCTGGAGCTGTTGTACAGTGTAAGTTTTTGTATAGTGCAAAAAAAAAGTTCAAAGTTAAATTTAAAAGTAGTTTTCAAATAATTTTGTTTTAATTATTTTTAAGTTTTTTAATACAATTACTTTTAAGTCAGAATCTTATGCTCTAGTTTCCTAACTAAAATTTCTTAACTAAAAATGTGTATCAATTTTTTTTTGTTAAAGATTTTTAATATCATACTTATACTTTGATTTTTAAGTTGCAATAATAAAAAAAAAAAGAACTAGATTAAGGGCTAAAAAATGTTTGAGCGTGATCTAGAACTGCACTAGAACTTTTTCTAACAAAATGGGATAAGAAACTTACTAAAATTAAAACATTAGATAATATGAAATTATAAGTCTTAGTTTAAATGTAAGTCTCAGTTTCTTTTAGATCACTGTTTTCTGTTTTACAAAACTAAAGTACAAAATTCTCATAATAACCATAAAAAAGCCATAAAATTAAATTTAGGCTGACCAACCACAACTACAATCAGATTTAAAAGGTGAAACATTCAGTCATATATTTGGATCAAACACAACAAGGTAATCAACTAAGATCTAATAAAGATTTTTTTTTTTAATATTTTTAAAGTTTTCATTATTACATTAAGCAAGTCTTATTTAGCTTAGAATTGTTATTTCTCAATCAGAAGTTACAAGGACCATCTTGGATTGATGTTAAGTTTCCACGTAAGTTAATTATTTGAAAATTTGTCTTGAAAATTTATACTGTTTTAAAAATTCCATTTGCTTATATTTGCATTTCTTATATATATTGAATTACAATTTAGCATTAAATACCTGAAGTTTGAAATTTTGAAACTTGTTTAATATATAAAATATAATTTGTTTTATTTATAAAATGAAAAAAAAAAAATCAAATTAATATCAATTATTATTTTTGAAGAGTGTTGTTACAATTCAAGGTCATTAATAAAGTAAACACCTGATATAAATTATATAAATATATTATAATAATAGATAACTAGTTGTCAGTATCAGCAGAATACAAGTCTTCACCAAACCCACCATTTCTATACTTATTTATTCCGCACCGATCATTATACTTATTCCTTATTTACTTCAATATTTTTTAGTCAATGGTAGAAAAACAATTCATTAAAAAAAACTGCTTTAAGAGCAAAGAAAATTAACATAAGCACTTTTTTCGCATACCTAGAGCTTACAAGAGATTTACAAAATAGTTTCTTTTACTTTTACATGCTTTGATAGTTCAGTGGTTAAATGTTGTCATTGTTGTCATTTTTTAAGGGTTAAACTCTAACCCTTAATACAATACATTTAAATTTTTAAATTTTTTACAATCTGGCTGTATATATTTATAGGAAGAAAAAAAAAGCATAAATGACTTTTAATTGTTAAAATAAAGACCATAATCTTTTTTCGTAACTTATTATCTGAGCACATTTAATAACATTTTATAATACAGCAAATGGTCTTTTTTTTGTTTAAAAAAGTTGAAATGCTGGGAACCATGGCGCTTTGCATCAGAAACACTGCGAGCTAACCACTTTAGCCATTTAGGTGTATTGTATGGTAAATGTTTTAATAGTATTTAATAAACTTCATAAAATTGTAAATAAATGCTATAATTAAAGTTAAGAAGATATTATCACACTTTCAAAAGGATGCCCTTTGGTGTGATGTAATTCAGGAATGTATAACCTTTTTATACTCTCTCTTTAAATTAAAATTATGCTAATTATTATTACAGTTTTTAAAAATATTTTTCAGAGATTCCAAAACAAGCTGTCAGTTGGTGTAAAGTTGAGGTAATTCTTTAAATATATATATATATATATATATATATATATATATATATATATATATATATATATATATATATATATATATATATATATATGTATATATATATATATATATATATATATATATATATATATATATATATATATATATATGTATATATATATATATATATATATATATATATATATATATATATTGTTATTTCAAGGTAAATAAATGATTTATTAATTTTATATTATTTTCTGTCAGGCCTTTGTTGATAGGCCGACTTTCATTACAGTTGTTGAAGAAAGTATTCCCCCTCCACCTTTGGTAAGATAATTGTATGTGTTAAATAAATTATAACTTGAAACCATGTCAAACAATGTCATGACAACAAACATTATAAAAGTTGAGATTTAGTATTTTGAGTGCTAAATTTTTCTGATAGTTGTAATCTGTTACCAAATGTACATTAAAGATACAAGATTTAAGACTCCAAATCCGAACTAACTTTTGAAGTTTTTCATTTTGTAATATAAGAAATATTTTAGATTGTCTTAAGTTTATCCATGCTTGCTACAACTTCAAAAACTAATGCACACGAGGTTAGAAATTTCTTATTATGCAATTCTCTATAGAGATGTTGAGAATTTAATTTTGATTTTCTCTTTCTAATCTGTTCAGATAATATCCATATGTGGTCTTGTTAATCCAGAAGTATTTTTTGATCGTGGTGTTCCAGATCAATGTTTTAAAAATAGTTTTTGCTGTAAGTTTATAATTTGATTTTAAACAGGTAAATTAAAAATGTAATTCTAGCGAGATAAAAATAAATAAAAAATTTGTTCAAATGTCTTTTAAATTTTAAAAAATCTTCATATTTAATTGAGTAAGGAAATTATTATTGATATATTTTTAGGGATGATAAAAATATAGTTTTATCCCTTAAGACTTTATTTTTTTTTTTTTTTAGTTTTGTAGTCAATCAAATAACCCTAAAAAGTTTCAAACAAACCAAATTTATTAACAATTTAAAACTATGCATTTGTTAGCCATGCCATTTCATTCAGAAATTGTTAACTATTAAAGAGTGAATACGATGGCTTTTTATTTAAAGAAAAACCAGCCTTTTTTTAATGAAGAAATAGGCCAATGGCTGTTTTATTCAGAAATACGCCAGTGGATTTTTTATTCAAAAATAATTAATGGTTTCCAGAGTTTATGGTTTTTCATCAAGAAAGAAGCCAAAATAGAAGCTTATAAAAAACTTATCTTATTTTAACAAAAGTATTAACAGTTTTTGAACAAGTGTAGAAACAAATGCAACTATGTTGGGTACTGAGGATAACTTTTTTTTCATTTACTTAGTATATCTTTTTCTTTTGTTGGTAAGTTAAGATTTTTCCATTTTTATCCTCTTTAAGTTTCATCCTAGTTTTCTAAATAAATATATGAAGATCTTCATCTCAAGATCTTTGCCCAATTCTTGGTACTATGTGCTATTGAGTAATGCAATAAAGATTTATTGGCATAATTAAAAACTTTCATTATGCATAAATTTTCTTAGCTAAATCAGAAGATATACATGTTGCGGTCAGACAAAACCATTCGTTGTGTTTAGATATTCTGTATTTATAACAAAACTGAGTACATGTATTTGTCCAAAAATATGATTTTACAATGTTCAACAGAAAGGTATACAAAGACACTCATCTTAAGCTACTTAAATAGTTGACAAGGTGCTCTTTTGGGAAGTGACATCCAACAATTTTGGGAGGTGGCAGTACGCAAACAATTTCCTCATGAGAGTACACTGCAATGTCCTCAGTTAGAGGGTAAGTATAATGCTTAAGTGTTAAAAGTATTAAGTATAACTTTGGTATAATGAATGTTTTAAAAGTTTTCTAATCTCAACGGGTAACATTCCAAAAATAATATAGCCTATAAATTGTAAGAAAAAAAAAGTGGTTATGTTTATGCTTAAGTCTTATTTTATTTGATGATTGTCTTTTTATTTGATGATTGTCTTATTTGATGATTGTCTTATTTGATGATTAACTTATTGTTATTAGGGAGTCTATTAATTGTATTTTTGATGATATGCTTCCATCATTGTTGAAAACTGCTGATGTTATGAGTTGCTTTAAAAAGGACAGTCTAACCAATATATAAAGCTAGCATCTTATAATTATAATTCTTGATCTATCAAAAGTTTTTTATTTATTTTTATACCTGCAAATTTTTCTATTTTTTGAACCTCAATTAGATGCCTGATTGTGTGTAAATTGAAAATGACCACTTTGAATTTGTTTTACAAAGTAGTGTCTCAAAAAAGCAGGTAAATTAGTAAAAATTGTTGCATGAATGCAATAAAGGGCATTCTTATAACTTCCTTAAACCCACCACTCCACTGTTCAAAAGTCACTTCATTTGCACCATCCACCAGTTCCAACCAGCATTAAGTAAACTTCTCATATTGAAAATTACCACAATGTTCACTAAAAAGAAACATAAACTCTTTTTCGCGATGGATCGCAAACACAATTTTGATGTATGGGTTGACTAAGTATTGTGGCGAGTGAGTTGATCATAATCTAAAAATTAACTTGTATAGCACACATGCATATATTTTCTGGAATTTCTATTTAAAACTTAACATAAAATGGTCTAAAGAAAATTTCACAGGCACACCAGCATTGTTATTCTTGAATATTCAAAATACTTCCTTCAGTGTAAATAGCAAGTGACGAGTTTGTCTTTTCTCCCGAGTGGCTTTACTGATAGTAGTATATATTCATAAAATTTATGAATTAGTAGAGTATGACAATTCCTCTGTACTATAAGTGTACTACTTGGTCCATCATTATTAACTACTCGCAAACCAATCTTTTTGCCTACTTCTACAAACACAACGTTCCAACAGTCTTCATCTGTTGGTAAACTCTTCATAACTTTGTTTACTGCCTTACCAAAAGACTGGTGTAAAAAATATTTGTTGATCTGTGGATGTACTTTTTGTCTCTCTCTCTTCCCTTTTTTTTTTTTTTTGTTTGCTTCTCTGTCCCTTTTACGGCGTTCTTCTAATTGATCAGGTGTCATGTTTTGTCTTAAGGAGCATACTCGGTTCATTTCTTTCACTTTGTAATCTGGATGAGAGTCACAATTTTTTCAATCTAGATCCCATATCTAAAATAAAATAGTATTAAAATATAAATTATGACAAACAAGCGCTTAAATGGTTAAACCAAATTAGTTGTCTTAATTGTTAACTTTTGTTAACAGTTGTTTACAATTGTTTGATACGTTAAATTTAAAAACATAAAAAATACAGATATTTGTTTATATAGAGTTCAGACAACCCTGGTAGTATTATTTCTCCACTCAGCAACCTTGTTCGTCAGAGTTTGTGTTTCAGAGTTAAAGAATTAAGAGAGCATTGTGACCACAATTAAAGTCTCCTCGACTAAAGTGGCCTACTTGGCCTCTCCAGGACAAGTAGGCCACTTTAGTCGAGGAGGAGTTAACATTTAAAAAAATAATTATATAAGTGGCTTTAAATTAAAACTTAACTTAGAAATAATTTAATAATAAATTAACTTAGAAATAATAATATAATTATTTTAGTGGCTTTAATTTTAATTAAATAATGCTTATTTGATGTTTCCATCATATATGAATGTGTATCTAAGTTTTTTGCTTTCTTTTTTTTTTATTATTTAAAATCAATCATATTTACAAAAATAAATTATGTTAAAAAAAAATTTCTATGCAGTTGTTACGAAACCTTCTGATCAACTGTTACCTTATGATTTTCAATCAACTATACAAAAAAATGTAAGTTTTAAATTTAGCTCGTAAAAAAATAAAACATTTGTAAGATTTAGAGTTGAATAGTTTATTAAGTAGTTAAATATTCTTAACTTTAGAACACAAAAATTCAAGTCTGTGCATCTGAGAGATCTATGTTAGGACTTCTTCTTGCAAAAATTCTTGCTATTGATCCTGATGTTATAGTGGTAAGTTTGGTTAAACAAAATTATTTCATTATTTTAAAAAAAAATCTGTGTGTTGAATTGCAATATATTTTAAACTATATGCATTAATAATTACATTTTATAACTATACTTAGGGTCATGATATACAAGATTTTGTTTTTGATGTGCTGTTACATAGATTAGATTTTAATAAGGTAAATTTTCTTGAAAAAATAATTACATTATAAATTAATGATTGAGTGTTAAATACTTTTATGCTTGTTATCTTTTAAGATTCCACATTGGTCAAAAATTGGAAGGTTAAAGAGAGCCAATATGCCTAAACACTTAGTAAGTCTTGATTTACTTTTTTTGTCTCAATTGCACATATTTTTTTAGTAAACTTCTTTTATTATCTTCAGTGATTTAGCTCAAACATTCAGTACAAAAATTTTTTGAAATTTTATTTCATGTTGATGATGATGATGATGATGATGATGATGATGATGATGATGATGATGATGATGATGATGATGATGATGATGATGATGATGATGATGATGATGATGATGATGATGATGATGATGATGTGATGATGATGATGATGATGATGATGATGATGATGATGATGATGATGATGATGATGATGATGATGATGATGATGATGATGATGATGATGATGATGATGATGATGATGATGCAGGTGATGATAAATAATGAGTAAGTATATCAAACATTCAGTAAATTTAGAGTTTCAAATGAATATCACCTGTCTAAAATGGTGCAAAAATTATGTTGTTTGTTTAATATGAATTGCTTTCTTTAAAACCAACTTTTTGTATTTAAAGTTCATGATTTTAACGATTTATCATTTTTTCAGATTTTAATCACTTTATTTACCTATTTATTTTACACTTCAATCCAAAACAAAATGTTCATAAATTTAATAATATCAAAAAGTTTAATAGTTTCCAAAATATAAAATAAAAATTTAATTAAGCATTTAATATTTTTTTTTAAGAAAAGTTCTAACTTAACCATAAAAAATTCTGTAAAGAATTCTGTTACGAAGAAAAAAGTAAATTAAAATAAAATTGTTTTCTGTTTCTCTTATTTATGATGCAATCTACTACTGTGGGTAAGTGTTGGTATTTTAAACCTAAATTCAAATCCCAAATTTATGTTAGCATTACACACTGCTAGCATTTTGTAAAATTTGAGCTTAAAATTTTTATATTCTAAGAACTTAATACATCTATAACATTGCAAATACTAAATTTAATGCAAATATTAAAATATAAAGAAATAAATTAACATTTTTTTAAATGTATAAATTATAATTTTTAGAAAATGCTTTTTGAACACAATAACATTAGTTACTACAAGCACAACAAAACTTATCAAAAACATGAAGAGGTTTTTTATGACTATAGAGCATAAAGTGGGATATACATGGCCCAACCACACAAAGCCAACACTAAAGCCATATTTGTATAATAAATTTTTTATATACAATTTAAAATTTCTATCTATGGGTGCTTTTTATGGAATTTTTATGCCAGAATAGCATTTGTTTTTATTTATGTCTTTAAGTGATATAAGCAATATGGCCACATATTGGCAAAAAAAAAAAAAAAAAATTGGTAATAATTTAAAATATTTATTAGTAATTCAAATTCATAATTTTTAATTTTAAATTATTTATTAGTAATTCAAATTCATTTTATGGTGTTTTTTTTTTTTTTTTTGACATGTGGGCAATTTTATTGTTGGATATCCAATTTTCTTGTTAGGTAGACATGCAGTTTTTTATCTTTGCAGAAATTATATTTTTATATAGGTGCGATTTTTTTTACAAAAAAAGGGGATCTGCAATATTTTCTTTGGGCTGAAATAAATTTCAATATTTTTCTGAATATAAATTTCAGAATATCTTTGGCTTTTGCCATAAAACCATTTAACTATTAAGGCTTTTGGTATCCTTACAGAAGCACTGTTAAATGAGAGAAAGTATATGGCTTCATTTCTTTTAACTCTCTGAAAATTGATTTATTGAAATGGAAAAATTAAGTTATAAAAATTGAATAGTTACTTATGTAGAATTGTCATATAAGAATTGCTTCTCTTTTTTTGCTGTATTTTATTTTTCATTATTATCCTTGTATTATTATATTATTGTTTATTATGGTGTAATTATTTAAAATTCTGCGTAATTATTTAAAATTCAGCATGGCAAGCAAGGTTTTAATGTTACAGATAAAGTTATAGCCTGTGGGCGACTAGTTTGTGACATAAAGATTAGTGCTAAAGAACTCATGCGATGTAAAAGTTATAATTTAACAGGTAAATACTTATTAATATTATGCTTTTGTTTATATTATGCTTTATTTGTTGTGAATAGTCTAATTTTTTTAACATAAATCAAGATCTAAATAGTATAATTATAATCTATTTTAATTCCAAATTTTACACACTAAGTATATATTAGTTTGATTTTTTATAGTGATATTAAAATTTTATTGTTATTAAATCTCTTAGATTTAATTCACTTAATCGATAATTTCATCTAATCACAGTATTTTTTCAAATCATTTATGTAAACAACTTTTACACTAAGACACTTTTATAATTGCTAAATGGTTTCAAATATATGGTTTCAATTATTATCATAAGAACTAAATTTTTTTTTTTATTTTCAACAATGATAAAACCAAAAAAATTAATTTTTACCAAAGTATTTGATCATTATGGAAAAAAACAAAGAAATTCATTAATCGTACAAGCTATTTTCGGAAGATATTTATCAGGAATCATTTTTTTTTTTTTTTTAATTTCTTAGAACTTCCAAAACAGATAATTGCTCTCTTATTAAGCAGATAATCTACTCTCCCTTACCTAAATGTAGAGGTGAGAAGTTAAATCTCTGGTTTTAAGAAAAATTTTGATTTTAATTAATTAGTATCCCTCCAATCAAATTTTTCTTTTTCTAACACTTATTGCCCCCCCCCCCTTCCCTTCCCTAAAAACTAACACCAAAAAATATATAAAATTGGTAGAATACATCTTACATTCTATTTATACTCTAATAGTACAGTAGTAACTCTGCTCACCATGACAATTACGACACTCCAATCTAGTTTTACTGTTTTGTCCACTCTCCCTAACTATTAAGACCTTCCTTTATTTTGGTAGAGAAGAGTATTTAAGTTGGAAGTTACTAGGAAACAAAAAAGTTAAAAAGTAAGAAAAAGATCGATAAAGACAAAAAACTGTTAACTAAACATGAAGGCAGGAAGAGTTTTTGATATGAAAGAATAGTAACAATAAAAAGAGATCACTTTGCTTAATGATGAATCACACAACATTAAGTTTTGGTAGACAAAACAAGAAGTGCTTATTTAAGGAGCAACCATGGTACTATTTGGAAAAAAAATTGTAATACTACAATGTAACATACCAATCAAAAAAACTTAGTTAAGACTGGTATAAATGATTCTTTAATGTAAAGGTATCTTTAATGTTTTTTTTAGAAATATGCAGTTTTGTTTTAAAAAAGCAACGCAACGATTTATTACCTGAAGAAATACTTAAGAATCTTCAGAAAACAGAAAATCTTTTAAATATGTTGAATTACAATCGAGCAGATGCTATGTACCAATTGCAGATAATGTATGAACTAAATATTTTGCCACTTGCTTACCAAATAACTGGTATTTGTGGGAATGTAATGGTATATATTTAAATTTTAAAAATTAATTTAATTAATAGTCATTTATTTTTGCGTTTTCTTTATGTTTGAGTCATATTTTTGTATTGAAGCAGTAAGGCATTTTAAGTTTTTTAAACAAAAGTGTTTTAAATGTAAATTAAATAATAGGTCATTTTAGTAATGGAATCTAATTTTGCAAAGCTTACAAAAGTATTTTTATTTTTAACTTTTTTAAAATTATTTATGCTTATAATAATAACTTGTTATATATAATGATAAATTGTTTGTGTTGTAAATTGTTTGTGTTGTATAACTTTTACATGTTATAATAAAAAAAAAAAAGTTAGATTTTAGATCTGTTTTTGAATATATTTTAGTCACGAACTTTACTAGGAGGTCGATCAGAAAGAAATGAATATTTGCTTCTACATGCATTTTTCAAAAAAAACTATATTCTCCCCGATAAATCTTATGGAGCAAAAAAAGATTTTAAGTTAAATGAAAAAGATAAAGATGTAAAGCAAACAGGAGTTTCAAAGAAACCTCAAAAGAGTCGCAAAAAACCTACTTATGCTGGGGGTTTAGTGTTAGAACCGAAGAAAGGTGATAAGCGCTTGTTTTAATTTCATCTATTCATCTTCCCAATATTATTAGGATCTTAAAAGTGTTATTACGCTTTTTTTTATTATGGGATAATAAAAAAAGTGTAATAAAATAATTTTAATAATAAGTGAGATAAAGTATTGCTGAGTGATAAAATGTTGACTGTTGGTATCATGATATATATGTTTTTCTTTCAATTATTTAGGTTTTTATGACAAATACATCTTATTACTTGACTTTAATAGTCTTTATCCGTCCATTATACAAGAGTATAATATTTGCTTTACTACTATATCAAGGGAAACATTCAGTAATGGCGCAGAGGTTAAATATTTTCTTGTTTTTTTATATTGTTTATATAAATATGTATTTTTGCACATGTATAATCAACAAGTAAAAGTTATTTTAAATCAAAATACTTTGGCTAAATGAAAAGAAAAAGTTTTTATTACAAGATATATAGGAAGCCACTTATTTTACCACCTAAGTAAAAAGCATTTCCTAATAATTTAATTTAAATATAGCTTAATACTACCGTGATCAAAAAGTAAGGTGAATTTTTTTATAAAATGAAAAATCTTTATTTATTCTTCCAAATCTGTATTGTCCCCCTCAAAATAATTCCCTCCCCCCGGCCCCAATGCACTTTTGCCAACGTTTTTTCCAGTCTTCGAAGCATGCCGAAAAGTCCTCGGTAGGGATAGCCTTCAATGCGCGTGCTGATTCATGTTGGATCTCTTCAATGGACTCAAAACGATTTCCCCGGAGTGGTCTCTTGAGCTTTGGGAACAGCCAGAAGTCACACGGTGCTAAGTCGGGCGAATACGGTGGTTGTGGAGCAACATGGGTAGAGTTTTTGGCGAAAAACTCACGAAGAACCAGTGCTGTGTGCGAAAGCGCATTATCTTTGTGCAAAATCCAAGAGTTATTGGCCCATAATTCCGGTCTCTTATTGCGAATAGCTTCACGCAAACGTCGCATAATGCTTAAATAATATTCCTTGTTGACAGTTTGGCCAGTTGGAAGGAATTCGTAGTGCACGACACCACAATAATCAAAGAAAACAGTCAACATGACCTTGATTTTTGAGCGACTTTGACGTGGTTGCTTCGGTCTCGGCTTGCCTTTTTCACGGTATTCACTCGATTGGTCGGTTGTTTCAGGGTCGTATGCGTAGACCCAAGTCTCATTGCCAGTAATAGTTTGTTTGTAGACGTCTTGATAGTCAGAAAGCATTGCTTCACACGCTTTAACGCGACGCTCTTTTTCAAAGAAATTGAGAAATTTCGGCACCAAATGTGATTTGAGTCTTCTGAGGCCCAAATGATCCTTCAAAATCGCTTGCACCGACCCAAATGATATTCCAACCATGTCAACAAGGTCTCGAATGGTTAACCAACGATTTGCAAGCACCAATTCTTTGATTTTGTTGATGTGGCATTCATCAATCGAAGTCGATGGTCGTTCGGAGCGTTCCAAGTCATCAACACGTTTTCAGGCTTTCTTTGAAGTCTTTGTACCACTTGTAAACATTTTTTTAGACATAGTCTCTTCACTGAAGGCCTTTTGCAACATTCGATACGTTTCAGCAGCAGAAATATCATTCTGCAAACAAAATTTAATAGCACTTCTTTGGTCAACAAAATTAGACATCGTGAAAATTGCCGAATGCACTTTTGGTAATCCAGAAACAAGCGTAAACAAAAAAAAATAATTATGAGTTTGACATGTAATTTGGCGCAAATGTTAATGAATTTCCTACCGACTTAAAAATAAAAAAGATTGGACGATTTGAATAAGGCGGGAAGTTTAAATTAAAAATTTACCTTACTTTTTGATCACAGTAGTATGTAATCAAAAAAGTTATTATTAAATAAACAGGTATGGATGCAACAGACTGAAAAAATGTCTTAATGATGTCATATACCAACTTCAACACTTTTACAGTCATGTTATTATACTTAATGATGTCATGTACCAACTTTACTACTTTTACCATCATGTTACTTTTTTTTTTAATATATAGTTATACTAGTTTTAGGAATAAAAAATTATTTTCAATATTTTTTTGGTCAAAAGTTTAAATTATAAGAATGTATTTTTATAGTTTTACAATAACTTTTTTTTTAGGAGGAAGAAGAGTTGCCAAGCATACCATCTCCAGATTTAGAAACAGGTGTCTTGCCAACTGAATTAAAAAGATTAGTTGAACGGAGAAAACAGGTAATTTTTATTGCAAAAAATTATCTAAGTATCAGTATCTTTTTTTCTGAAGTTTTTTTAGAGTTTTTTTTAAACAATATATTAACATTTTCACTTCCAACAAGACTGCAGGCAATATATATATATTAAGATTTTCACTTCCAACAAGGCTGCAGGCAACCACTATTAGAGTTAAAATCTACTGGAAGTGAAAAGATGACGTTTATAGAGCAAGATAACGATTGACAGATGACTTAAAATATTGCAAATTATATGAATCGTGAAAACAAGATGAAAGAAACAAATTCCAAAGAACTGATGTTTAAGGAAAAAAACTGTACGAATAAAATTTTTTAGAGTACTTAGAGACAGTCACAGTAAAAGTATGAAACTTAATAGAATGGCAAGTAACACAAGAATAAATTTTAGTATATGGCACAAAAGACTCTAGCTCCTTAGAGCAGTGTCCATTATAGTATTTATAGGAAAGAGAAAATAAGCAACGTTACGACTATATGATAATGGTTGGAGGTTAACTGCAAGAGAAGGTCCAACTATGTTTACAATGCATTTTTGTCTAAAAGAGAAAGGGCATCATTGAAAGATCCACTCCAGATATGGCAACAGTATTTCATACAAGGATGGATTTTAGATTTATAGAAATAAAGAAAAGAATCTGGAGTAAGAAAATGGTGAGTACGATAAAGATATGTAACTGTGGCAGATGCTTATTTTGCAATCGATTTGAAATATGGTTTTCAAAAAAGATCTGAAGAATTAATCCTAGAAGATGAACGGTAGATGATTCATCGAGTACATTACCGTTCATAAGTATAGGAAGACCTAGATTGTTATGATAACAATTAGCTAAAAGAATTTGAGTTTTATCTGAGTTGAAGTTCACCAGCCGCTGTGAGCCCCATTCTGTTACAAAAGTGAGATCCTTTTCAAGCTCAAATGTCCCCTCCAAGAATTTAGAGAGTGTTGGCTTCTTATCAAGACAAGAATTAATGGTAGTATCATCAGCAAACAATGCCACCTTAGATGTGAAAATATCTGGAAGATCGTTAATGTAAATTAAAAAAGGTATAGAGCCAAGGATAAAACCTTAAGGAGTCCCTGAAGTTACAAGATATGAAGAAGAGTGCTATCCATCAAGGACAACTTTAATACAATGATTGGTGAGGAAGGACTCAATAATCTTAAAGATGTTACCTGATACACTGTAAGAAGAAAGCTTATGGAGAAGACGAGCATGCCAAACTTTATCAAAAGCTTTAGAAATGTCAAGAGTCTTAACCTCTCCACATCTATCTGATTCATGATAAAACCTATGGCTTATAAGCATTAGCAAATCAGCTGAATAAGGAGATAATCAAAATCCATATTGATGATCATAAAGTATTAGATTCAAGATGAGATATTAAGTGTTTGTTATTTAAAGACTCAAAAACATTGCTTATGAAAGTAAGAAAACTAATGGGACAGTAGTTAGACAAGTCAGATCGCTATCCAGAATTTTCCAAAATAAGGATAACAGATGCCGCTTTCCAGCAGGTTAGAAAACAAGACTCTGATAAGTACTTGGTAAATTGTTTTAAAAGTATAAGCGACAGCTTAGGAGAACATTTCTGCAAGACTAAAATAGGTATGTTGTCTGGACCACAAGCTGTAGAAGAGTCTAAGCAGGAAATAACTTTTAATACAGAAACTGGAATGATACCAAAGTCAGGCAATGGACTAACCTGTTTGTCGGCTATATCAGGTAGAATGCAACTATTGGAATCAAGAGATGATATTGATGAAAAGTTCTTTGCAAACAATTTAGCTTTGTCTTTAAGTGAGGTGACTAAATCTGAACCATGCAGGAAAGGTTAAACAACAGATTTTCCCTTATTGATACTGTTAAAGATTCTCTAGAAGTTGCAAGAGCTTAATTTTTGAGATGAAATACGAGACTTCATGACTTTTTAGACAAAACATTTTTACAATGGTTTCTAGCACAAGTAAACAGACGTCGGTTTTCTGGAGAATTGTTTTGCTGATAGATATGGAAGTGATGGTCTCGATTGGAAATTGCAGCAGCACAATTTGAGGTAAATCATGGAGAAGAATAAGGCTTGACTAAGAATCGTAGAGAGGGAATGAAAAACTTCATGCCAGCCTGAGTCCACGAAGTTATGTAAGAAGCACATTTGTCAGCAAGAAGACGAAAGATTTCTACCCATGGCATTACAAAAAAAAAAAATTACTGAAAGAGTCCGCGTTTAGGTAGTTGTAAGAGGTACAACAATAGGGGAATTCTGATGATTAAGAAAAATAAGATAATAGTTTTGGAGTGATCAAATCATGATTCGCCTGGAAAGCAAGTTTAAAAGTCAAAAAAGGAAAATTAACTTTTTGAGTTAGAGATTGAGAAAGGCAAAAGATGTGGGCTTAACATCTGCAGAGTCACTGAAACTAGAGCCAAGCCAATCAGTGTTATGAGCATTAAAGTCACCAACCACAACGATATTGGCTGATGAATAAAGAGAGAGGGCTTAGTCAATTTTATCTGAAATAACATCAAAAAGAGTTCAGTCTTGAGATGAAGGAGAGCGATATAGGACAAAGAGAAAGGCGATAGAGTGATGTGGTGCTAAACAAAAGCACATAAAAGAATAGTCTGTGGATTCAAACCTAGTTTCCCAACAAATTGGAGAATTCTTATGAATGATAATACCCAGGCCAAGCATGTGACTATTGGAGTCTTTACGAATTAAAAGAAGATAAGCATCAACACTAAGCTACAAGATGAGACAGCTGAACTCAAATTAGTTTCAAAAAGAGCAAGTAGGTCTGGTGAACTTTGCAAGAGATAAGACTCAACAGAAGAAAAGTTACTTCGAAGACCACGAATATTTATGAATGATAGATTTAGAGAAGTTGTTGTTGACAACAGTTTTGGGAGTTTTATAGTTTTTGGATTTGTTAAAGAACTTGACTCATAGCATAGATAGTACTCAGTACACTATTTACCAGCCCAAGCAATTGCCTCATTACTATTAATAAACCCTAAGCTGTAATAATGGGCTCAAAGCATAGCCTACTTTATAGAAGGCCTCGACACCGTGCGGGAATTTTTTTGACTGAAGGCCGATTTAAAACTAACAAACAAACGCATTTTTTGGTTGGAAAAGAAGTAAAATATTAGTTACGTTTTTTCAGAAAAATTTACAGCTATTCTTCTAGTAAATTTAATTTAAATTATTTAGAATACCTTTAAAATGTTGTGTTCCAAACTGTTCCTCAAATTATAAGTCTTCAGCTTGTAATGTATCTGTGTATAAATTCCCTCGTGAAGTATGTGAAAAAACTAAATGGTTTATGAGCATCGCTCGTTTAAATTGGACCATAACAAAATACACCATTGTTTGTAAATTGCATTGGCCAGATGATGCAGAATTTAAATTATGTCGTGGTAAATTGAGACCCATCAGTGTTTCCAAATATATCTAAAAGTTGTCTATCTTCTCCACTACCTAAAACGAGAAAGACTTTATCTTCTTCTTCAAAAAGAGGTATCAGAAAAAATGAATTAAAAGAATATAAAATAATTGATAATTTAAATTTTGAAGAAATCGAAAAACACTTATCAACTTATAATGATTTGATTTCATACAAGCAAAATAATTCAATTTTCATCCAATCTAAAACATTTAATTGTGGTGTTCCACTATTTTTGCTAATAATTAATCAAAGTTTGTCGTTTGAAGCATTTCATTTTGGTTCAAAATGTACTATTAAATCTCTGGCAAATAACTGAATCACTTCCCTTTGTACAAAGTCATCTTTGAATGACTTAAAAATCTGAAAGTTGAAGATAAAGATCATAAAACTTAAGTAATGTTTGAGCATTTAAATGTAATGGGAGATCATACTGTTGGCTGTGCTGTGTATTCTCCAGATATAATAACCAGAGCTTTGAATATTTTGCAACAAGAAGTTCCACTTACCATTGATTATGTTATGATTATCAGTTGCCAAGTATTCGAACTTTGACACGCATAACTTTAAAAATAAACTCTCAAGATGATTTAACTTTTTTAAGTTCTGTGTTATCGAACCTTGATGAAAAAAAAAGAAATTGTGTTTTATTGATAGATGACGTTTATGTAAAAGCAGCATTATTATATCAAAGTGGAAGTATTTTTGGAAAAGCTGTTAATAATCCAGAGAAATTAGCTACTACTGTACTTTCATTCATGGTAAAAAGCCTTTATGGTGGACCTGAATTTCTAGCAAGAGTTTTACCAGTTAGTAATCTGACATCAGATTTCCAACAAGAACAGTGCAAATTAATTGTAGACACCATAGAAAGTTCTATGAGTAATGGTAAAGTTATTGCAATTATTACAGATGGAAATAAAGTTAATCAAAGCTTTTTTTCTAAATTCAAAACCGTAGACGGAAAACCTTGGTTATGTCAAAATGGCTCTTATATTTTATATGACTATGTCCATCTTTTAAAGTGCATAAGAAACAATTGGCTGACAGAAAAACTAGGTCAGTTACAGTTTACTCAAAATGAGATAACTTACATTGCAAATTAGAGAGATTTAGTTAACTTATATACACTTGAAAAAAACCAATTAATAAAGTTATCCAGATTGACTGAAACATCAATAAATTTTAAACCAATAGAACGGCAAAAAGTAAGCACTTGTTTACAAGTATTTAGTGAAGAGACAGTTGCAGCTCTAAAAACTCATCCTAAAATAGACCAAGAAAGTGTCAAGGGTACTATTATAGAATTTTGGAGTTGATTATAGAATTTTGGAAAATAGTGAATGTTAAATGCCCAGGTGCCAATGCTAGATTTAGGGATAAGTCACGTAATGTAATCAGATCTTCAGATGACATTAATTTAAAAAAGTTACTTGCTATTGCAACAATCGCAGAATATATGAAACCAACATCTGGTAAACGAATTCGCCAGCTTACGAGAGATACAAGCAATGCACTTTCACACACTTGTCGTGGACTAATTGATTTGTCTTGTCATCTTTTATCAAGTGGAAATGAGTATGTTATTTTAGGTTGGTTTTCTAGTGATCCAATTGAGAAATGTTTCGGAAAACTATGGCAAGGTTTTGGTGGTACTTACTTTATAACTGCTAAATCAGTTATCGAAAAAGTACGTATTCAACATGCTAAGCTGGTGCTACATCTGAATATCGAAGTAGAAGGAAATGATGGCCATGACTGTCTTTTATGTCTTAAAGATTTAGATGATATGGAAAATGATTTAATTTACAATTTACCAGATCTAGAAGATAGTATAAGTATAGAAATTTTTTATGCTATTGTCTATATTGCTGGTTATGTTCAAAAGTGTTCTACTGAAGAAATTGGTGAAGATACAACTACATATTATGAAAAATATGGAACTTATTTGAATACTTTAAATAGGGAAGGATTAACTATTCCATCTGATACTCTATCTCAGTGGTCTTTATTTTGTTACATATTTTTTTCTTTATTAGATAAAAAAGTTTGCAGAACATTTCTGATAAAACAGTTTGCTTTTATTGCAGAGTTGTATAGTTTTTCTATTGCAAAGAAACAATGCCAAACACTAGCAAACATTTTTTTAAAGAACTTTGTATTACTTCATACTCCCAAAAGTAATAAAGAAGCAAAACTAAAAGAAATCAAGCTCATGTAATTTTTTTTTGGGAAGATTTAGTACAAAAAAAATTAGATTTGTTATTGGTGTATTTTTCTGATTATTTATTATTTCTTGTATATTCAAAAATTTGATTCAAAATGTTTCTATTCAATTTTACAAACTATTTAAGCTTATAAAATAGTTGCCAAATTAACGTCAAGAAACTCATTTTATAAAAATGCATCTAAAATTTTTTCAAATAGAATAATTAGTTATTAAATAATTAGTGTTAGCAAAGCTGTACAGCATTTTTCTCTTTTAATAAACCGCAATTTTATTTTTAAATCGGCCTTCAGTCAAAAAAATTCCTGCACGATGTCGAGGCCTTCTATAAAGTAGGCCATGGCTCAAAGTGTAGCCTTGACAATGCTCACCAAAAGTACAAACAGGGACACCATTTATGCGCAACATGGCACTGTTAGGAATCTGATATTTAACAGCTGTTGATGGAATCAGCCTCTCTGAGAGCTATCGTAGAGTTCAGGAAATTTGACTACCAGGCGCCTCAGAACCATAAATTTGTGATTTAGAGCTGTATCCTCATTAAGAGATAATAGAATGGGTTGCCTAGTCATATAAACAGAGACACAAGCAAAACCCATGCATTGAGTCAAGAAGATCCAGCATTCAACATCCTAAACTGGAAAAGTGTTTTATAAATACATGTGCGCCAGCCTAATAGATAAAGAGGTGCAAGGCTGGTCAACAGATAGAATCTGTTTACCCCTTATTTCTTTACCTAGGAGGCTTTCTACAAGACAGTAGTTGGATGAATTTAATGTCTGCCCAAAATGAGCATTTTTATCCAGACATCATTTCTAGTGTTTACTCAACCAAGAGCCCCAAGGCAGGGGGTGTTTTAAGTTGGAGTAGGCTTCTCCTAGCCCTTGCTTAAAAGAGCGTATCTACAAGGCAGCAGGACATAAAGCAGGTTGTACTGGGTTATGTGTTACTTGTAGCAGGATAACCTGACCAGACAAAAGCTGAACAATATATATATATATATATATATATATATATATACATATATATATATATATATATATATATATATATATATGTATATATATATATATATATATATATATATATATATATATATATATATATATATACATATATACATATATACATATATATATATATATATATATATATATATATATATATATATATATATATATATATATATATATATATATATATATATATATATATATATATCAGGGGTATACACTCTGAATTTTGGTGGGTGGGCAGACCCACCAAATATCTTCAGGTTAAACAATAGAATCTAAATTTTTTAAAATACTACAATATTGTATTTATATAAGCTTGTGTAGAATTTTAATGACTTTAATCTCTTAAAGTTTTCTCAACTTTAGTGTAACTAACTTTAACTTTAACTAAACAACATTTACTAAGCAGAATTTTTATATAAAGTATACATGAATATAGTATAATATATAAAGTATACATGTATATTAAATTATTAGCTGTAGTTTAAGATGTAATTTTTTTTGCTGACTTTAGTTTATGACTTAAGTTTTTTAAATGTCAAACTTATGAAACTCTGTAGAAAATTTAGAATATTCAAATAATATTAACTTATCAAAAGTTACATTAAGTCATTGAATGAATGTGTTGTAAATAAACACCCAGTTCATTGTGGCTTTTTCTTTCAATATATAATGCTAAGTTTATTTTTTACAATAATATACTAAAACACTTTTATATAAGTATCTGTTTTTAGGTGAAACAGCTTCTTAAAACAGCACCTCAACAGTCAGATCTTTATTTGCAGGTTGTTTTTTTTGTGTGTGTGTATGTTGCAAATAATATATATTAAGTGTTTTTGAATTTGAATTACTTTGAATTTTTGCACGGAAGCCAATATTTTTTCTTCTATTATAAAGTAAAATTTAGTGTAATTTACTTTATATATAAAGTAAATTCCAAATTTACTAATCAACACAACCATAAAGTAAATCACAAGTTTACAAATCAAAACAACAAGTTAGTCTTCTAAAAAATAAACTTTAAAATAATTTTGTGAATTTTTAACATTTGATTACAATAATAATGAGTTGAATTGAATCAAAAATGCAGTGACGTTCATAATACACAATGGTGTAGCAGGGTCATTCTTGAAATTCAAAAATAAATTTAGCCATAGTAGCAGTATCATAAGTCGTAAGCATTTTTAATAGTTATATTTTTCTTTTGAAGGCATTATTTTGTTTCTTAAAAATAGTCTAAAAAGTAGAAACAATTCTTCATAAACTAAATTAAAAAAATTTTAATTTATAAAAAGAAATTGTTTTAATTCTGTTCAAAAAAAATTTCAAAAAAGAAATCGAAATTTAAGTCTATTATTATTACTTGGACACTGAAGAAAACTGTTTAAAATGGTTCAAATATTTGTGTTTTTACTTTTACTTTTTTAAGGATTATGTTAAGTAAATTATTAAAACTAATATCGTAGTTTTTTTTTTCTTTCAACATCTTCACTTCTAACAAGGCTGCAACAACCGCAATTAGAGTTGGAAGTTACTGGAAGAGAAAAGATGAAGTTTATAGAGCATCGACAGATTACTTAAAAGATTGCAAATTATATGAATCAGGAAAGCAAGATGAAGGAAGCAAGTTTCAGAGAATTGATGTTCGAGGAAAAAAATTAGACAACTAAGAGTTTTTGGAGCACTTAGGAATAGTCACAAAAAATGGGTGAGACTTTAAATGACAAGTAACACGAGAATGAATTTTAGTAGATTGCACAAGAGACGCTAGCTCTTTAGAGCAGTGTATGTTATAGTATTTGTAGAAGAGAGAAAGTAAAGTAACATTTCGATGATGTGATAATGATTGGAGGTTGGCAGCAAGAACAGGTCCAACTTTGTTTTCAATGTGTTTTTGCGCCTTATTTAAAAGAGAAAGGGCTCTTTCTCTTTTAAATAAATCCTGAGTAAGGAAGTGTCGAGCCCGATAAAGAGATGCGTTCTTAGCAGAAGCTAGTTTTGCAATGGATTTGATATATGGTTTCCTAGAAAGATGGTAGATGGTTCATCGAGTACATTACCATTCATATTCAGACAGTAGCCAGATGCGTTTGATATCTGCCCAAGATGAGCATTTTTATCGAGACACTATCTCTAGCTTTTACTCAATTAAGTACCCCTAGGCAGGGGTTGTTTTATGTCAGAGTTGGCTTCTCCTAGTCTTTGCCCAAAAAAGTATATCCTACAAGGTAGCAGGACATGATGAAGGTTGTACTGGGTTACATGTTACCAGTAGCAGGATAACCTAACCTGACATAAATTTTTTTTACCTGACGTAATTTTAATAAAATGCTTCTTGCACATTATATAATAACTGCAACTTAAGTTTTAAATAACAACAGGCTGTTAGTTATAACATTAAGTTAAGCTGTTTGAAACCCAGCCATATGAGAATATTATGACATATTATTTAAATAAGACATATATATATGTGTGTGTGTGTGTGTGTATAAATATATTTATACACACATTATACATACTATTTATACATACTATATAAGGTATTTAGACAACAAAAAGCTTTTTGTTATCTAAAAATTTTTGTTATCTAGTCTTTCCAACCTTTATAGCATACAATGTTTTCAGAAAAAGAAGAAAAAAATGAAGAATAAATAAAGAAAAGTTTCTGCCCTGTGCCAAGCCCTTAGTCATTGTAGCCACACTCCTTTACCACAGCAGGCTATAAGGTGTATGTACTGAAACATACACTGAAAGTGTGATGTCAGATGTTATATAAATATGCATTATAAATAAATTTTTATAATATAAAAAAATATTTATATATATATAACGTGTGTTATAAAATGAATTTAATGTATTAAATTCTTGTTACTTAATATTTAAATATTTTTTCAATAATATTAGTACGATATTCGACAAAAGGCTTTAAAATTAACTGCTAACAGGTTTATATATGATTTTTTTTTTTTCTATTGTTATTTGATACTTATTAGATACCAGTATATTTTGGTATTAAGTTGCTTCCAGCTGGAGTAGATCGTTTATATAAAAAAAGAGTTAACACAAAAATAAAAAAATTGAAAGTGACTATCTTATTTGAAAAATAAGTTTGAAAAATCAACATAAATTAAAGACGCCATTTTTTTGTCAAGTATTATAGTCAAGTTAAAATACTCCCGCTTGAAGCAGTTGATTTTTTTTTATAAAGTTGAATATAGCTGGTGGCTATTACTTTTTACTATACCATTTTTTTCAGTATGTACGGTTGCCTAGGTTTCAGTGAATCAAGATTTTATGCAAAGCCATTGGCTGCTTTGGTTACTATGAAAGGTCGTGAGGTTTGTTATACATTTAATTGTTAGAAATATTTTATATAAAATTTAATTCTTTAAACATTCATGCATGTTTTTCAGTATTTGATTAAATTTTTAATATTTACTTTTTCTTTGATGCTTCTATCATAATAGAATCGTATGAAAATTTTAAAAGTAATAATCAGTTTATGAAAAAATATTATTAATTTAGATTGCATAAAAAATGCTAATATTTTTTTGATTTTATATATAGCAGGTGAGCAGCCATGGCTCAGTGGTAGTGCACTTGCCTCAGAAATAAAGGACCTGTGGTTCAAACCCCACCTCTGGTTAGAAAGGAGGCGTGAACTTATATATCAGCCGTGGCGCAGTAGTAGCGCACTTGCCTCAAAAACAAAGGATCTGTGGTTCAAACCCCACCAAATTATGTTTAATAGATTATATTTAATGCTAATGATTTAATGCAACTTGTTTTTGTTAAAAACAAGTTGCATTAAATCATTTTTAGGATTTAGTAAAAATTAATACAAGTAAGTTTGATTTACTGATAGTTGATGAAAACAAGATGTAAGCATTTAAAAAAAAAAGTGTTAAAGAAAAGCTTCATGAATTGTTGAATTAATAATTTTTTTGTAATGTTTTACAATAACCAAAGACATTAAAAAATTAAAAACCCAAAAGTGTGGTTAAAAAAAACTTCTACAAGATGGTTAAAAAAAAACTTCTACAAGGTGGTTAAAAAAAAAACTTTTACATTGACAACACAAGTTCATTAAATTAGATATTTTTATTTAAAAAAAAAAATATGTAGAGTTGTGAGCCTATATTAGCTTTCTAATGTTTGTTCATAAAATAAATATAATTTTGCACTTAGGGATCTCATTAAATATATAGGGTAGCGTAACTTTTTTGTTTAAAAATCAAACACCTCTTGACATTTCTCATTACTTTGTTATTGAACATAATGATCTTAAGATTTTAAAATAAAGCATAAGGACATTGCTTTACTCTAAAATCAAATTTTTCTTTCATTAATTGAGGAGCATTTTATTCATGCCACTTTATATCATTCAAAAATTCTTTTTTATTATATTTAAAAAACAAAATATTTACAATTTAGAACATCTTTGGGTGTCTTTTGGTATCTTTATGGATGCTTAATAGGTAACATTATGGTTCAAATTTTTTTTCCAAATCATTGCTAAATTCTCTTTTACAGCTTTCTTGTTTTTGCACAGCTTTTTCTTCAAATTTTCTTCTAATTTTTCTTTATCATATTTTCGTTTTTGTTTAAGCACACTCTCAATATTCATAATTCCCGAACTTGAATTTACTTGGAATTTATATTTACGGTTTCCTTTTTTTACAGGCTTTTTTGGAATCTCCAACAAAATACAACTTTAAGCAGTTTTGAAAATGTTGCATTTATCAATCCATTTCAAGTGTAGCTTTTTTTTTATGCTTGATCGGCAGGTCCAATGAGTGTTACGCCACAAACTTGCAAAATATAAGGTTTATAAAGTGGCAATATGACAATAAATAATCCACGGTCCTTGCACTGTTTAAACATTTGATTGATCTTATGAGACTCGCGCTTGTCCATTGTGATGATGATAGGCCTTTAGACATATTTGAGTCTTTTGTTCAGCATTTTGATATAATCGAAAAAAGTTTCTTTTTTTCTTCCATCCATTTTTCTAAGTGAGAAATAAAATTTTGCTTTGGCATTTAAAAATTTACTATAAATAAATCATTAATACATAAAAATTAAACATTAATAAATTTTAACACAAGAACAAATAATGTAATAAAATAATCAAGAACAGAATAGAACCTAAATAAATTAACTTGAAATTTAAAAGATATATTTAACACATTAAAAATTATTTTAAAAACTTAATCTTATGAAGCAAGAAATATTGCTATAATATATCATTTACATGAATACTCAAGACCAAAAATAACAATACTATTAGCACCTCTTTGCCTTGTGAAAACTTTTTAATATTTGTAAGATCTTCTGGTGAAAAACTTTTAATGCGACTTGATTTACTGCTTCTGCGAAAATGTATATATTGATGCATAAACTTGACAACCCATGTATACAAAGGAATTTCATATTTGAATATTATTTTTGATTGCAGCCTAAGTTTAAAAATTTTAGTTACATATACCCAAATTGTTGCATGGGTAAGAAAATTCAATCAATGCACATTGTATGAATCATTCAAAAAAAATTTTCTTCTTCAGCATTCAAAATTATTGGTTTTTTATGATTTTTCACTACTGTATTTTTTTATCTAAAATTGTTTTTTTTGGAATTTTATACAATTTTGCAGCTTTGCATGCATCAATAACTTTTTTTGCACATCATTGACAAGATTAAGTAAGTTTTCTTTGCTATATTTGTTATATTTGCCACATTTTTGTTGACTTTATCTATTTTAAATAGAAGCAAATTAAAAGAAATTTTTGAAAAATTAAGAACAAAATAATGCGATACACTTAAATCACTTAAAATTAATTAAATAAACAACTAAACCTAAATTTTTATTATGCTGTATTAAAGAATTTATCATCACCTTTCCAACATGTGTTAACTTGTTAAGATTGTATAAAATTATTATATTTTTATTTTTATGTTTTAAAATTTTTATATTATTATTATTTAATAATATTGTTCTCAAAAAGTATATTTAAAACAATTTATATATGATGTGAATATATTTAAAAAGCAATTATAAAAAGTACATCCTTATCTATTTTGTGATTATGTTTTGATTTTATTATCATTAGTTGTTAATGTGATTTTAAATCGTATAAAGATATATTACTTTTTGGAAGCAATAAAGTGACGTTGCAGTTTTATTGTCTAGTTTTTTTTATTTAATCTATTTTTGAATTTTTTTTTTCTAACTTGTTCCTTTATATTTGAGTTTTATTTTTTTAAAGTCTATTTTTTTTGGGTTTGACTAAGTTTGTTTTGTTACTAATAGTATTTTTTATCAAACAGTTATTTTTTACAGCTTAAAAACTGATTTAGATCTTAATGAAAACAAAAGACCTTGCTCAAGCTCTTGGGCTAGAAGTTATATATGGCGACACAGATTCAATTATGATTAATACAAATTCTAATGATCTCAATGAGGTTCGAAAAATAGGATCAAAAGTAAGTTAGTAATTTTCAAATACTGTTATAAATTTTTTTATGGTTGAAAAGTTAATTTAATAAATTATAACACTTGAAATTGATATTTTGTTATTAAACATCATCCAGCTAATTTCCCTAGCTTTATCAAACCTCATCAGACAATCATTAGATCATTGAAGCACATTTTGAGTATTTCTGACATATATTAAATATATGGAACAGCATCACTTTTGTTAAAATGCTAAAATTAGAAACAATATTTTATTACACAATAGAACTTGAAGCCAAAAGGTCATCAGAATACCATTGAGTACAATGGCAAAAATACAATCACAAAAAAAACAAACATGATAATTCCTAGATAAACATGGCAACTTTTTCTTACTTGATGATAAAATGTATGTAAAATGTAACTTATGTAAATAGAAACTGTAAGAAAAAGTTAGATTTTTTTTTTTTATTATCTTTGCTTCCAACAAGGCTGCAAGCAACCACTAATTAGTGTTGGAAGTTACTGGAAGAGAAAAGATGAAGATTGTAGAGCAAGATAACGATTGAAAATCGTTATCTTACTCTACAATCAGAGAAAGATATCTGCTTTGTATGAAAATGTTCCGCAGATGTTAAAATATGTGATGGAAGATAAAGTTGCTAGGAAAATGCTCATCCAAAACCTTGCCTGTTCAAATAATTGAGTAAAATTTCAACCCTTAAAGTGATCAGGTTTTAAAGTGTGCATGGTTGAGGTGAAAAGTGAAGGTCATAAATTAAAGAGAACACTTAAAATTTATATTTTTTTATTAGGTGAAAAGTGAAGTTAATAAATTATACAGAACACTTGAAATAGATATTGATGGAATATTTAAATCAATGCTTCTTCTCAAGAAAAAAAAGTAGTTTTAATTATTTTTAAATTTTATTTAACATTTTAAATTTTATTTAATATTTGTTTTAAGATATCTTAGTATTATTCTTAACTTTGGTACAATATTTAGGTATGCTGCAGTTGTAGTTGAAATTAAAGATGATGGTTTGTATAAACTTTTTATTAGTTAAATGGTTTTTAATTATTGATGAAGTTATCATTTAAACATAAAAAAGCTAGAAGGGATTATAAGAGTAACAAGGGTGTATCCATGATGAGTGATGTAACGTGTTAATAGAGATGTAGAGCGCTCACTTCATAAGCGAGAGGTCCCGAGTTCGATTCCCACCACGTCCCTGGTAGTACTGCACTAAACTTGTTTCCCCACGTAGCGGCCTTGTTTGTCGAGGTTTGTGTTTCGGAGTTATAGAGTTGAGAGAGGGTTATAACCACAATTAAGTAGCCTCCTTGTCTGTAGTGACCTTCTTGGAGTTGGGGAGGTGAATTAAAATAAAATAAAATAAACATTCTTTGTCAGACTCTAAAGCATCATTAGGTAAGTTGGGTATTGTAACCTTGAGGATGGAGTTTCACCTACATTACATTTCATATTTTAGTTAATTTTATTTTTGTCAACATTAGGATAGCAATATTAGTTGGAAAAGACATCGCATATATGTATATATTTATTTTATGGTTGTTCAGGATATAGTATCAAGTCTCAAAGCATGGTGAAGTTTTTTGCCACTATATTATCAATACTATGTCTAAAAATAATTTTAACAGATTTTTGACAAGTGATCCTGTTGTCCCTTAAAGCCTCTAAATGTGAACCCCACTTTTAAAAATGTTATATTTCTATAAATTTAACAACACAGTTTAACTAAAATTATTTAACATAAAGTTAATCAGATCTACAAAAAAAGCAAGTTTATGTTACATTTAACATTTTACTTTTGATTGTAGCAAATGATTGTATGATTGTAGCAAAATACGAGATTAATTTGACACCAAGTCCGCTGCATCGTCGACAACTTTAACTGTAAAAACAAATTGTTCTGCAACTCTAAAAGCCTGGCCTGAATTCCACTGCTCCACTTCTTTGGAAAGCCAACCATTACTCACTTTCAAAATGTGGAACAACAAATGAGATTTAGGCCCAGTCAAACTTTTCAAAGTTGTTTCACCACCAATTTTTTTGAATACTGGTTTACCAAGACGAAAGTTTTCGGGTATTTCTTGGTAAAAGTTTGAGTCAAAAGCAATTGATCTGCCATTTCTTTCTTTAGTGCATGTATCAACAAAGGATGATTACTAAGTAAGTTAAATAGAGCAACTTCTTCTGACAAGTACGATTGATGATTATGGAGTTTTTTAATCACAATGTCAGCAATATCTTTGTCAACACTTCTGAAATCAATCATGTCATGAACAAACTGGAGGTCGCCCATTGGTGCATCCACTCCCCATGATGTTTTTATTCATGCAGGAGTTTAGAAATGAGCCAAAAATCCATTCATACGCATGAGTTTAGCAACCATGTCATCATCATAACACATCTGTTTGGAAAACATATACATCTTTCCAACGTATATGTTGTTAGCCATCCAAAATGCTTTATTCATAACCCATGGTTTGAGAAATTGGGCCACATGTGGGGGAATTTCACCCAAGATTATCAGAGTGTTTCCAGCAGATTCATGATAATTATCTCTAGGAAAAGTTGTTGATAGCATGTCTGTAAGTTCTTTAACAACTTTATGTTTTATGTTTACCAACCATTGATTTTCAGTTTCTAGTACTTGTATTGGTTGATCTTTATTCAAGTTTGACCAATCTTTAAATTTTGAAAACAGTTTGTTTCCCAGGCCTAAAATATCACCAAATAATAACTTCCATACAGTACCAACAACAAGTTCGAAAAAAAAATAATGACAACTATAGATAATAGATACAGTTAATTTCTATCTAGACTTGCTTCCATTAATTTAGCAGCTCCTTTGTATATACCATTTTCTATATATCACTTGATGATATGTCTTTCCTAGCATATCTTTTAAAAGCTTACCATCCCAAAGCACCATACTGGAATAGGTTCTGTTTCACTGTCTCCATGACACTTTCTGCAATCTTTCGACGATTGAACATTCTTGTTCTCCGAGTTGTAGATCTTGATATGTCAAAATCTTCAAGATTAACTCCAGCAGTTTTTATTAATGCTGATATAATCATTGTCATTTGATTGTCTTACAACTTGAGACAATCAGCAGCACTGGTTATCTGGTCACATTGCATTATTTTCTTAGGTAGCTTAAGAGTTACATATTCGTCTTGATCTATTTCTGTTGCTTCCTGTTGTAGTTTTATTTCAAAATCAGTATCAATTTCAGTTTGGTCATCTTCATTTAATTGTGTCTTAGAACCATATTCTAGCAAAGCAGAAACTCCTTCAACCTTTTCTTCTTTTAAAATTTCCAACCTGCACTGTTCTCTTTCTGCAATTCTTGCTTCACGTGCTTGTCTTGCAATTTTCATTTCAGCTTTGGTCTCAAAAATTTTATCCATCCATACATGATCTTCTTACCTGTTGTTGGTCCAAATAAAAGTCATTTTATTTTTTTTCCTTTCTGACAAAAATCTTGATTTCTTTATTTAATCTAATTAATCTATGGCGTTAGGTGCACCAATGTTAAAAATCCAATCGTTCAATAAAATTTGTTTTCTTTTTAAAGTTTCATTACATCAGACATGCAATTCTATCTGTATTTAATTTTTATGCATGCCATATTCCAAAAAACAAAGGCTGTATTAACCACAACACAAGGAATATCCTCATTCTTCAATTTATTTTTAACATTTTCTGGATTGTTCCTTAGAAATAAGACATATTTCATAATTTGCCTACAATCAGGCATTAATTGATGTTGAAGGATGACTAATTTACCAGAACTAAGTTAACTTTTTTGTCACAGGTCTGCTTTATATGAGCTAGGAGTACTAATATTATTTATTGTCTTACCTTGACTAAGTAGATTCTCTTTTGGTTCTTTAGACTTTTTGTCTTTGTTATTTGCTGTGATGATGATCATGATGATGATGGCTCATGCTTCTTACTACTTCGAATATTTTTCCAATATATTTAATGATAAAATTAAATTTATTCTTTCACAAAACAGTGTCAAAACTCAAATTGTACAATTAGAAGCCACTGAAAACAAAGCAAAACTTTTTAAAAATGATTCTTTGATTATTGTGATTCTATAAAAAAAAAATTAAAAATGCAATTTATAACAAAAATTGGGAACTTGTTCAGAGGCTTTGAGGGACCTTGTGATCATTTATCAAAAACTATTTTTAAACAGTATTGATAGTATAATGGAAAAAACTTTACTTCAAGAGTTTGGACAACCCTTTTATATATATATATATATATATATATATATATATATATATATATATATATATATATATATATATATATATATATATATATATATATATGTATATATATATATATATATATATATATATATATATATATATATATATATATATATATATATATATATATATATATATATGTATATAATGTATATAATATAATATATATAATATATATAATATAATATATATAATATAATATATATATATATATATATATATATATATATATATGTATATAATATAATATAATATATATAATATATATAATATAATATATATATATATATAATATAATATATATATATATATATATATATATATATATATATATATATATATATATATATATATATATATATATATATATATATATATATATATATAGTGATAATATTTTAAATAAAGGCTCAAAAATGTTTGATTTTAAATCATTAGGAAAACTTGTTGAGCACACTGAAATGAAAGGTTTAGATATTGTACGTCGCGATTGGTGTGGTTTAGCTAAAGAATCGGGAAGGTATTTTTTAATTGTTACATTTTTACTTCTTACAATATCAAAAGGATATCTTTTTTGGATTTTATTTTTCTTTTTATTAAATTTTAATGTCTATGCTTGTTTCTTTTTGATCATTATTTTAGTTATGTCATAAATGAAATTTTGTCTTCAAAGCCTCGAGATGTTATACTTGAAAATATACATGAGTTTTTAAGAGATGGTATATATTCGTTTGTGTTAGCTTTTTATTTTGATAAGTTTTTTTTTATGTATATATGGGTGTGTTTTTGTGTATATATTAATAAAAGTTTTTATTTTTTTTAGTTGCTAAAAAGTTATCAAATGGTGAAGTAGAAATGGAAAAATTTGAAATTAATAAGGTCTAAAATTAAAATATTAAAATTGTTTAGCTAGATGAGCTCTGAATCCTGTTTAAATTGTTTAGATCTGAATTTTGATCATGTTGTTTAGCTGTATCTGAATCTTGATCAAGTTGTTAGCTAGATCTAAATACTGATTAAGTTGTTAAGCTAGATTTGAATCATAGTCAGGCTCCTCCTAAATAGTTTTAATCTTTTGATAGCTTTATTTTGATAATTTTTTTTTTTTTTTTGTTAAAGTTAAAATTTGTCTTAAATAATAATAACTTCAATAATTTTCTGCCTTTTATTAGTGTTTGACAAAAAATCCAGATGAATATCCTGACAAAAAATCACTGCCACATGTCACAGTTGCTTTAAGGTTAATGGCACAAGGACGTCGTGTTGCTGTTGGAGATACTATTACTTACATAATTTGTGATGTGAGTAAACAAATTTATGAAAATTTGATAAAGATTGATTAAGTAAAAAGTGTGTTGATTAAATATTTTTATTCAGGACAATTCAAAATTACCTGCTACACAGCGAGCTTACCACCCAGAAGAGTGTTTAAAAAATTCAAATTTAAAAATTGGTACTTTTTACTATATGTTATCTAATTTTTGTAAAAACTTTAATATATTAGTTTTTTTATATATATTTATATTTTTACACTTTTTATTATAAATACTGTAATTACTAAAGGTTTTTTAATGTTTTAAGTTATTAAATATGTAGATTATCATTATTATCTATCAAATCAAGTTCATCCTGTTGTGTCACGGTTATGTGATCCTATTGAAGGAACTGACTCATCTTTCATTGCTGAATGTTTGGGTAAATAAATTTTTAAATCTTTTTAAAATTTCTTTGTATTTAAAACAACCTTCACTTAAAGATGAAATATTTAAAAAAATGTCATTGTGAAAAATAAAGAAATTTTCTTTGTTTTTTCAACATAAAATTTATGTTGTATAAAATGGATTTGATTCTTATTGATTTCTAGATGCGTTGAAAATAGCTTCCCAGTGATTTATTTCTAAATTTTTATTTCTAATTTGTTACAAATTGTTTGATTTCTAGATGCGTAAAAAAATATCAAGTGTAACACATTTTTTGAGTTTTTAAAGATTTTTTTCTTTCTAATTTATTAAAAGTTTGTTATACGTTTTAATATTTAGATTAAAATGTCATTTCTAATCAAAACTCATAGGTATAACAAAACTTATGTTTAACAGTTCCACCTTTCATTACATATATGATGCACATCATCATATATGTTATAGGGGTAAGAAGTTGGCAGGTGGTGATTCTTTTAATGAAAAGAAAATATTGTTTACCTAGATTAACAAATAGATAATATAATATTTGTTTACAATATTTAAGTTTGATAAATAGATATATCAGATAATGATTATATATATCACCTAGTTGAAAGTTTAATAATATAATATCAAATATTAATGCATAAGTCAGAAAAGCAAACTTTTTACAGCCTAGCTGACATTATTTGGACACTCTAGATGTAGGAAATTAAGAAAAAAAAATCATCCTCCAGACTCAGAAAAACAACAAAGTTTGTTACATTGTGTAGTTTTCAAAATGTTTGCACTGGGAAAAATATAGTATAGTTCTATTTCTAGGTATCTTTGTATTTAGGAGAATAATTTTCTACATAATTTAATTTCTAGGTTTTAAAAATATGGTTGAAATGATTTTTTTACAAATGAAATATTTTTTAAATTTTATTTTAATAGTGCTTAAAATGAAGATTTTTTAAAACTCATATTGTGATAAAATAAGGCACTTGATCTTTTTTTTTTTTGGTAAAGCAAGTCAGAAAAAAAAACTAATAAAGTTATTAATTATTAAATGTTTATTTGTGAAAATCTTTTAAGCTCAAATTGTATTTATATTTATATTGTTTGAAGTTAGACTAAATTTATAACCACAAAAAGTAAAATTAGTAAAAGTCTTTAACGCAAGGCCTTTTACAACATTTACACAATTTGAAATACTATTAAGTGTTAGTTTGTAGACATAATTGTATAGATAATTTGTATAGATAATTGCAACTTAAATTTTCTATCAACTATATCTTATATTTCATCTTGTTCTATCTTATATTCTCTATCTTCTGAATTGTAGATAATTTGAATAAATTGTAGATAATTTTATGATGAATTGTGGATAATGTTATTTATAGGACTCGATCCGACAGGTTATAAATCATCTTCAGTTCAACAAGATGAACAAGGATTGTTAACAGTTCTCATGACAGATGAGGAAAGGTTCAAAGTAAGTATATTTTATACTTTTAGATTTGGTTTATGATTTTTTCTAATTTTAATCATATATATATATTTAACTATATTTTAGGATATTGAGAAGTTTTTTGTGAGGTGTAATATTGAGTCTTGTTCTTTGTTCAAACAAGAAGTAGAGTTTAAAGGATCTTTTGATAATAAGGTTTAAATATACTATCTAGATTTTTTCATTTTTATTAAGAATCACTAAAATATTTTTGTTGTTTATATTTTTTTGTTATTTTTTAATCAGGTTGATCCTTTTGTTTGCTCTTCATGCAATCAGCCATATCATCGTAATAAATTGCACAACTGTTTAAAGCTTTTTATCAGAAATTTTATCAATAGATACTACTCAGTGAGTTTTCATTATATTTAATATATAAGCCTAAATAAATATATTTTATGTGTAGTTTGGTAATAAAGTGTTGTACATAGTAGAGTGCATGTTTGCAAAAATTATGCAGCAAGTTATTGCAGGTCAGAATTGGACTTGATAATGCAATAATATCACCAATACTTTGCAAAGATTAGTTGTATATTTATAACATCAACATATATAAACGGTAACAACAAATATTATTGATATTATTACAATGCTAATCTTAAAAAAAATATATTTTTTTGTTTTTACTTAACGTCTTTCTCTTCTGTACTTTACATTATCATCTATCTATAAATTGTTAAGGTCTGGTTTGAAACATTAACCATTTCAAACAAGTCTTTAACAACTTCATGATTGAAATGTATTTTATCAGCCATTCAGAATGTTTAATTACAGTTTAGTTTATGTAAAGTATTGTAGAAGGCTTTTGAATATAAATAGTATGTTGGATAATGGTTGTGCCATGATAACATCTCTGGAATAACTTTCTTGAAAGTTACATGATTTAAAATCTCTTTCTTCAATGACTATTCTGTTAGGCATTTAAGTATTGCTTTATTTTGCGTTTTCTTTAAGTATTGCTTTGGTGTTCCATGTTTTTATTTGTTTTTATAAAAAGTATTAACTTATTTTAAAATAACATTAATAATCCCTCACAAATGTTTTATGAAACTATTGTTTATGATAACTTTTTTTTTTATAGAGAGAGAGAGGGAAAAAAAAAGCTTCCTTTTAACTTTTAAATCATAAATAAAATAAAAATAAACAATTAAACAAATAAAAGACTTTATAACAATATAATAATAATGGTGCTGAAAAACTGAGAGAATGATAGATTACTTAAAGTGAAAGTTTTTATTATCTTTTGAATAAAATAATGTTCTTGCTAGGCTTTTTAATAAACTTTACTTGTTTGTACATCGCTGTTTTTTTGTTTGTTTTTCCATGTTTTTTTGTTAAGGTAACTTTTTCGACTGATTACAAAATACTGGTAGTTAAGTTATTAAAACATATTTAATGTATAATAGTTTTTAATTTTAATATATATTTATAAAATGTATTTTTTTGTGATTATCAAATTCAAGTGTAGAATATAAATATTAAGTTTAAAATGCTGACATGCTAGAAATTCAGGTTGGTTGTAGTTAAGTTCGACTCCCACCACGTCCCTGGAAGTACCGCGCTTAACTTAATTTCTCCGCGCAGCGACCTTGCTTATCAAGGTTTGTGTTTTGGAGTTAAAGAGTTAAGAGAGGGTTGTACCACGATTTACAACAACAACAACAACAAAAAATGAGTAACCTCCTCGACTGTAATGGCCCCTCAGGCCTTGGGGAGGTGAATAATTAAAAAAAATTATTATAAAAATAATTTCAAAAGTTAACATTAATACTCTGAGTTGATTTAATCAATATATGATTTTGACTTTAAATGGATTTTTCAGTTCAAATGATGGGAATTTACATTTTTAACAAGAATTATCAGCATCATCCGCTTTTTGTTTTTTGCTTTTAAAAAAAACAATTACTAAACTAAAAATATTAACATACTAAAGAAACTCCTATTGTTATAAGTTATTTAAAAAATAATTTTATAAACTAACATACAAGTTTTCATATTCAAATATGTTTTTATATGAATAAAAAAAATATGATTGAGAAGGTAAGAATTATGTGATATAATAAAATGATAATTAAGAATGAATTTTATTGTGAGAATTAAGAGATAATTCAATATCATAAAAAATGTTTTCATAAAAAAGCAAGTTCACAGTCTTTAAAACAATTTTTATGCTTTATAAAAATTTTTCCTTAAATGTATGACAATAGAATGGTGTATACAAATGAAAATAATAGAATGTTATCTCCACAAAAAAATATTGGAACAAAATTCATTTTTTAGACTAATTTTTGTAAATTATTTTTTGGAAAAAAATTTATAAATTGTTTGCTAAAGTATAATAAAAAATATTTACTTTAAGTGAAAAAGTTCCTAACTATTTTTTGTTAATTATTTTAAATGAAAAAGTTTTAAACTATTTTTTACTACTATTTTTGTTAATTAGTTTAGTTTAGCTAACAGTGGCAAACTAATTAGTGATAACTTGCAATGATAAAACTAGATGTAACTATGTTGTTAAAATGATAAAACTAGTTGTAACTATGTTGTTAAAATGATAAAACTAGTTGTAACTATGTTGTTAAAATGATAAAACTAATTGTAACTATGTTGTTAAAATGATAAAACTAATTGTAACTATGTTGTTAAAATGATAAAACTAATTGTAACTATGTTGTTAAAATAATAAAACTAATTGTAACTATGTTGATGAAATGATAAAACTAATTGAAATTATGTTGTTAAAATGATAAAACTAATTGTAACTATGTTGTTAAAATAATAAAACTAATTGAAACTATGTTGTTAAAATGATAAAACTAATTGAAACTATGTTGTTAAAATGATAAAACTAATTGTAACTATGTTGTTAAAATGATAAAACTAATTGTAGCTATGTTGATAAAATGATAAAACTAATTGTAGCTATGTTGTTAAAATGATAAAACTAATTGTAGTTATGTTGTTAAAATGATAAAACTAATTGTAACTATTATGTTGAACAAGTATGTTGTTGAAATATTGTTAGAATTTTTAACTATTTTTGTAGCTAGAAAAAATATTAAAATCTCATGGGTATGAAATGTGTATTACTATAATATTTTGATCAATTAAATTTAATTTCTAATATATTTGAATCACCATAAATTTGAATTAGTTATATATTTGAATCACCATAAGATATTGTTTTTTAAAGTTTTTTTTGTACACATAAACATAATTAACAAGCTTGTATACTGTAAGTAATGCGATAAAAAATGATGTAAATAAATTATGGCTGAAAAAATCTCTATCTATTTTATTTTAAAATATAAATATTTTTATATTTTACATAAATTTTAAAATTTATGTAAAATATAAAAAAGTTATTTTCTTTTTCTTTTTTTTTTTGTTTTTCTTAAGTAAAAATGTTTATATAGGTAGTCAGCAACTAGAAGACAATTTTTTTTTTAATTTAAAAATTTTTAAAAAATTTGAAATCTATTTTCGAATTTTTATTTTATTTAATATGGCTCGAGAATATTTTTCGCATTTTTAAAATCAGAAAGTTGTATCTGTAGATAATCAAGAAATTTTTGAGGATGTCTTCCATGTTCTTAAAGTTTGTTTCTAAGTGTATTAATGTATTTCGAATTTTTTGTTGTTGTTGCTGAAATTCATTTTTCTTTGCGAACATTACCTTATAATTGTGAAATTAATGAAATATTACTGAGTATGATTGAATTACATAGTGTTGGATGTCTTGTGACGATCGCTCGTGTGGATATGTATCTCGACACATATCGGTGAAAAGCTTTATGCATGCGCAAATTTGTAATCAGTGTGGCAAAAGAAATATTCATGTTGATGTGAGCAGTTTTTTTAAGAAGTTTTCACTAAAAGTTTTGCTTACATTTTTAGGTTATAACATCGGTTTTTTCATTTTCTTTTAGTATAGCGACACTATGTTGTACAATCAGCTAATTTACTTAAGCAGGTTATTCGATGTTAACAAAACTTCTGAAGTCACAATAAAGCGAATTCGAAAGCAAAGTAAGTTTTTTTTCTGTTAATGGTAACCGATTGTTTGTATTTCTTCACATAATTTTGATTAATGGTACATGTAAAAAAAATTTTTTTAGATGATTTATGGCAAACACTTTATCATGAGGTTGAAAAAACATTAAAACTCAATGCATATTCCACTGTAAATATTGGGGACCTTTTTAAATGAACGAAATATTTATTGAATTTTATAGAAATGTGTACTGTGTTGTAGCTGTTCCACTTATGAATATTTGTCTGATGTTTATTGTTGAATGTACAAATAAATCTTGTGAAGAAAAAAAAAAATTATTAATTTTTATAAACAGCTTTTGTTGTCGCAGCTTTTAATTACAACTATTAATTGGCTTTAAGGAAACCTCGACCACTGATTTCTACATTACAATTTTTTTAGTAATAATATTTTAAAATCATGGGTAGGACAGGGAGAGTGTTACATATTGTTTACCCAATGCAGGTTAGAATTAGGATTGAAAAATCATTATAAGCGTTGGGTCATAACTTAACAGATTCTAAAAGTAGCAAATATGCAGCGCTAATTTTGAGAGGTTTGAAAAATTTTTTTTACTTTTTTTAATAGTTTCCAGTTTCTAGTAAGGTTTACATGAAATTGGGGCAGTTAACTATTTAAAAACTTTTTTTACGTTATTAAAAAGGCTTTGCGTGAATTTGTTCGTACTCTAAAGTGCTTGATACAAGGAGGGGGGATGGAAGGGGTGTGAATATTAATAAACGGGGGGGAGGGATGTGGGGAGTAATTAAAGGTTGGGTGGGAATTTTTTACAGAACAAACCAATTTAAATCTAGTGTGGCTTGTGGTCAAATGTCCATTTTTTAATAGATGTTTCGTATGCATTTCATTTCAATAGGATTTAATATGCTTATAATTAAGAACTATGTTATGGTAAGATAAAACAAAAAACTGTTTTTTTGACAAATCAAAATTTACGAAATTTTATAAAGCCTAATTACCAGGACTGTGAGTCTGAGTCGCTAAACAAAATCGCGACTCCGATAGTAAAAACTCCGTATTGCACGTGCATGTACAAAAAATTTAACCTTCAAAGATTTTTTCATATATTTGGCAAACAAGCAATTTTTTAATTATCGCATAATATTTTTTAAAGAATTCAAAAAAAATTTCAAAAATTTTGCCCTGGAATCGGAGTCGTACTCTAAAAATTTCAACGGTCGGAGTTGGTATTTTTTTTTTTTTTACGATTTCACACCCCTGCTGATTACATTGAAAGTTTTTATTCTTATCAGTGACTACTCAACATAGTTAAGGCTAATTTGTTAATCTTAAATAGATATTTTTTATAAAAGTCCATAGCTTAAGTTTTAAATGAAATGAAATAAATGAAAATTAATTTTTGTTTAATACAACTGTTTCTGCTTGTGTCTAAAAAAAAATTTTGCTTTATACAGAATTTAAGACTTTAACAAAGTCTCTTTTTGAACTTCCTAACCGATGACGCAAGTTTGCGGTATCGGTTAGGATGGAGGCGTCAACTTCCAATTAAATATTCATCCGCGATGCTCTGTGATAAGACCATAAGGACTTCTTGGGATACCTAAATAAAATTAAAAATCTAATCGTTTAGCTTGCATATCAGATATTTGACGAAAATATCTTGATTGATTAAATTAATAACCGATAAACGAGAATCTTTTGAAAAACACCTTAATTTCAGTGTATATTTTTTAGATAAATATTTTTTCTGTTTTTTTTTTTTTTTTTTTTTTTTTTTTTTTTTTTTTTTTTTTTTTTTTTTTTTTTTAGATGTTATTTTTGTGGATAACAAATAAAAATTAATTAACAGGGGAGGGAGGATCTTAACAAGCTTGGAGTGTGTGGGAAAATTATCCAAAAATTAATAAATGTTACCTTCCGTGTATTAAACACCTAAGAGTAAAATGTTGGGGTTGCTCCATGCTTGGAAAGACATATTTGAGTTTTTGGATATATCCATAGTTGTATCCATAGTAATTAAGTATATTCCAGCTGAATTTACTTCTTAAAATATAGTAATTAAGTATATTCCAGCTGAATTTACTTCTTAAAATATTTTTAGTAATAATAGTTTACAAATTTTTTTTCTTTCTTTGGTAATTCACCTCCTCAAGGCCGTGAAGGCACAGACAAGAATGCCACTTAATTGTAGTTATAACCCTCTCTTAACTTTATATTTCCGAGACACGAACCTTGCAGGGTTCGCGTCAAACAAAGCCGCTGTGCGGAGAAACAAGTTGAGCGCGGAACTACCAGGGACGTGGTGGACATAAAAACCACGGGACCAGGGACGAGCTAAAACATAAAAAGCTACCAAGAACTTAATGTTGCTCTTAATTCCTTAAAATAAATTTGTGGCGAAGATTCTGTAGTAGGGAAGAGGCAAGTATCTTTACAACGATAAATAAACCTATATTTAAAATTTTTAAGTCTTCGATTAAAACAGGAGCTGTATCAGACAAGTTAAAAGTAGCTAAAGTAGTACCAATATTTGAAACAGGTGAATCATACTTAATTAATAATGATAGACCTATCTCAGTATTCCTTACCTTTTCTAAGCTTCTCAAAATAATCTTTCACAGATTTCATGAGTATTTAACCCAAAATAAAATATGATGGGTAGTCTAAAATTAGACGTCAAAATACCAATATATATATATATATAATATATATATATATATATATATATATATATATATATATATATATATATATATATATATATATATATATATATATATATATATATATATATATATATATATATATATATATATATATATATATATATATATATATGTATATATATATATATATATATATATATATATATATATATATATATATATATATATATATATATATGACTTTACCCCGTCACGTAAAGATAAGCAGTCTAATATTAGACGTCAAAACATCAATATTTATATATATCGCTTACCCCGTACTGGTGACTTTCAATCTTTTCCGTGCCAAATTTATTATTCCATAGAAGGATCTAAATACAAAATGAATAACCATTTATCGGAATTTTTGAGTGCATTTATCTGTGTTTTTAAAAGCAAATGAGTTGGAACTAATTGTTATAAAGGTTCTGGCCTTATTTACACATATCTACACCAAAAACTACTATTTACGCGTACTGAAACCAGACACTACCATTTATATATACCGACAACAGACACTATTATTTACATATATCGACACCAGACAATAATAAATTCGTCGTATGAACAAATAAAAACCTCCTCAATCTTAAGTGTAAAGTGCTTCATAAAAAAGTTTGAGCGATTACTTACCACTACCAATTTCAGTCGGAGTTAGAAACCAGCACACCAAATACAATACCAATGAAATAAAGGAAGGTGTTAATATTTAGAACGGTTCTATCTTGATAAACTTATATAATAATCATTGGACTGTTTGCATTTTTTTTTTTATTACTGATAATTATGAAAATGACTTTTTTAAAATTTACTGCGCTAAATTTCCTTTTAAGTAAACTTTAAAAAGCAAAAACCTAATTTTGAATTCAAAATTTAGGCGGACACCTTAAGTCGCAGTAAAAATTAGCTTGAGGCAAACTTTTTTCAAGATTAATAAAAACAATTGCAGTTTATATTTTAATAAAAAAAATCAGCGTTTTTGCAATTTTTTTGTTCCCATTTCTTGATGTTATATTCTTGTTAATAATATATGTTTTCTCATTGCTTACATTAACAATTTTTTGGTATTCATAGCCTGCGTCGCATAAAATTTTTTGGAGTTATTGGAATATTATATTGAAGGCGTAATACCAATTGACGCTTAAAATGTAGATACTATCTTGGAGCAGTTTCTATTTCTAGGTTAATATATTAGTCACCATTTTGAAAACGATAAAAGCTAAATTATTCCACAGTTTTTGTTTAAACTGTTCAAGAGTTGTAATATCATTACTAATTATCTTATCCCATACATTAGGTCCTCTAATAGTTACCCGGTGGGAAATCGGCCAGCAAATAGCTAGTTATAATCGTAGTTATATTAGTTATAATCGTAACGATAAAGACAGTGATTTGGCCACAAGGATCACCAGCTTTTTTAAGTTAGCGAAAAGCAATCAATATTTTGGACGTATTAATTAAATTTTTGGACGTATTAATTAAACGTTTAAATGACGTGTTTATTAGGTCCGGTGCCCACTGGGACAAAGCTGCAATATGTAGCTAGCGACACATTTCTACAAAATTGCAATGTCAAACTTTAATTATTCTCATAATTATAATAGACTCAACTCTAAAAACCGAATTTTTAAAGATGTTTAAGACATTAGGAAAAAATAAAATAAGAAAAAAAAAATTGCTTGAAAATCGCTATAAAGTCGCTCGCTAGTCGCTAGTAGACTCATACATAGTTTTGGGTTGAACAAAGTTATTTGAATATTTAGTCATGTATTAGTGTTGAATTTTATTAAATGATGGTTTGAAAATGTTTGGTATTGTATTATTATTAGTTTATACATAAAAATTAGAAGATGATATATATTTATTTAGTACAAATTTAATATTTCTAGATTGTTAAACAATGTTCTTAAATGTGAGAGGTGGTGTGCATTTGCTGATAATCTAAATGCATGTTTTTGTTTGATAAATAGCTTTTTTGTCTTTGTTTTATTGGTGCTGCACCAAGAAATGTTTGCATAATTAAGATAGGAATGAATAAATGATTAATATATGTATTTAAAACATAATTGATCTAAGATTTGCTTTATAGAGTAATCCGATATTTTTAGAAATTTTGTTTTCAAACATGTTTATGCGGTCTTTCCAATTTATTTTTTCATCTAGAATTACACCTAGAAATTCCATCGAACATCCTTTTTTTTATTATTTATTTGTTACTTAGATGCCCCAAGAAGACCTAACGGTTTTGTCACAGAGCACCGTGAAAGTACATTTAACCAAGAAGTTCACGCCTCCTTCCTTACCGTGACGCGAAATATGTCCGAAGCTCGTTTTGAACCTGGATCTCCTGCTTATATAGCAAGCGCTCTAACCATTGCGCCACGGCTGCTAAATTATTTTTTTACGATGTTTTCTCCAATAATAAGTTTCGGAAGTGCAAGAGGGTCAAGGTCAGGTCAGGTTTTCCTGCTACTGGTAACATGTAACCCAGTACAACCTGCTCCATGTCCTGCTGCCTTGTAGGATACGCTTTTTTAGGCAAAGGCTAGGAGAAGTTAATTCCGAATTAAAACACCCCCTGCCTTGGGGCTCTTGGTTGAGTAAAGGCTAGAGATGGTGTCTCGATAAAAATACTCATCTTGGGCAGATGTTACATGCATCCAGCTGCTGTCTTGTAGAAGGCCTCCTAGGCAAAGACTTAAGGGGTAAACAGATTCTATCTGTTGACCAGCCTCGCACCCCTTCCTCATCTATTAGGCTGGCGCAGATGTATTTTTAATACATTGTTTCCAGTTTAGGATGTTGAACGCTGGATCTTCTTGACTCAATGCGTGGGTATTGCTTGTGTCTCTATTTTTATGACTGGGCAACTCATTCTATTATCTCCTAATGAGGGTACAGCTCTAAAACTCAGTTTTATGGTTCTGAGGCCGGCTGGTAGTCAGGTTTCCCGAACTCTGTGGTAGCTCTCAGAGAGGCTGATTCCATCAACAGCCGAAAAATATCAGAGTACTAACAGTGCCATGTTGCGCATGGATGGTATCCCTGTTTGTACTTTTGGTGTGCATTGCAGAGGCCACATTTGGAGCCCTTTGTTACGGCTTAGGGTTTATTAATAGTAATGAGGCTATTGCTTAGTTGTTAAATAGTGTACTGAGTACTATCTATACTTGAGTCAAGTTCTTTATAAATTTAAATGACTAAAGTACCTAAAACTAAAAAACACAAAAAACCATCGTCATCACCAAGTTCTCTAAACCTATCATTTACTAATATTCGTGGTCTTCGAAGTAACTTTTCTTCTGTTGAGTCTTATCTCTTGCAAAGTTCACCAGACCTACTTGCTCTTTGTGAGACTAATTTGAGTTCGGCTGTCCCATCTTGTGATCTTAGTGTTGATGGTTATCTTCCTTTAATTCGTGAAGACTCCAATAATCACATGCTTGGCCTGGGCATCTACATTCGTAAGAACTCACCCATTTGTCGTGAAACTAGGTTTGAATCTACAGACTATTCATTTATGTGCTTTCGTTTAGCACAACTTCACTCTATCGCCTTTCTCTTTGTTCTATATCGCTCTCCTTCATCCCAAGATTGCACTATTCTTGATGTTATTTCTGATCAAATTGACCAAGCCCTCTCTCTTTATCCATCGGCCAATATCGTCGTTGTTGGTGACTTTAATGCCCATCACACCGATTGGCTTAGCTCTAGTGTCAGTGACTCTCCTGGCATTAAGGCCCTCAACTTTTGCCTTTCTCAATCTCTAACTCAAATAGTCAACTTTCCAACTCGTTTTCCAGACAACCCTAATCATTTACCTTCTCTACTCGACTTATGTCTTGTTTTGGATCCTAGTCAGTGCTCAATTTCTCCACATTCACCCTTAGGTACTTTTGATCACGGTTTGATCTCTCTAAAACTATTATCAAATTCTTCTACTTCATCAGAATCCCCCTATCATCGTACCACATACAACTACCTTAAAGCTGACTGGGACTCTTTCCGTGATTTTCTTCGTGATGGCCCTTGGGTAGAAATCTTTCGTCTTTCTGCTGACAAATGTGCTTCTTACATAACTTCGTGGATTCAGGCTGGCATGGAATCTTTTATTCCCTCTCGACGATTCCAGGTCAAGCCTCACTCTTCTCCTTGGTTTTCCTCACATTGCGCTGCAGCAATTTCTAATCGAAACCGTTACTTCCATATCTATCAGCAAAACAATTCTCCAGAAAACAGATATCTGTTCACTATCGCCAGAAACCATTGTAAAAAGGTTTTGTCTGACGCCAAAGCTCGCTATTCCCAGGTCATTAAATCTCGTATCTCATCACAAAAATTAGGCTCTCGAGACTTCTGGAGAATCTTTAACAGTATCAATAATAAGGGCAAATCTGTTATTCCTTCTCTCTTGTATGGTTCAGACTTTGTCACCTCACCTAAAGACAAAGCTGAATTGTTTGCTAAGAACTTTTCATCAATATCATCTCTTGATTCCACTTGTTGCGTTTTACCTGACATAGCCGTCAAACAGGTTGATCCCTTGCTTGACATTCGCATCACTTCAGCTTCTGTATCTAAAGTAATTTCCTGCTTAGACTCTTCAACAGCTTGTGGTCCTGACAACATTCCTGTTGTAGTCTTGCAGAGGTGTTCTCCGGAGCTTTCATCCATACTTTCTAAACTATTTAACAAGTGCTTATCAGAGTCTTGTTTTCCATCATGCTGGAAAGCAGCATCTGTTATCCCTATTTTCAAAAATTCCGGAGAGCGATCTGATTCATCTAACTACCGTCCCATTAGTCTTCTTCCTGTCATAAGCAAGGTTTTTGAATCTTTAATCAACAAACACTTAATCTCTCATCTTGAATCAAATAACTTACTTTCTGATCATCAATATGGATTTCGGTCTTCTCGTTCTACAGCTGATGTGCTAACAGTAATAACCGATAGGTTTTACCGTGCATTAGATAGAGGTGGAGAGGTTAAGGCTATCGCACTTGACATTTCTAAAGCTTTTGATAAAGTTTGGCATGCTGGTCTTCTCCATAAGCTTTCTTCTTATGGTGTAGCTGGTAACGTCATTAAGATTATTGAGTCCTTTCTTTCCAATCGTAGTATAAAAGTTGTCCTCGATGGACAACACTCTTCTTCACATCCTGTAACTTCAGGGGTTCCTCAAGGTTCAATCCTTGGCCCTATACTCTTTTTAATTTACATTAACGATCTTCCAGATATTCTCACATCTAAGGTGGCATTATTCGCTGACAACACTACCATTTACTCTTGTCATGATAAGAAGCCTACACTCTCTGATTGCTTGGAGGGGGTATCTGAGCTTGAAAAGGATCTCACTTCTGCTACAGCATGGGGCTCACAGTGGCTGGTGAACTTTAATTCAGATAAAACTCAATTTTATTCGGCCAATCGTTATCGTAATAATTTAGATCTTCCTATATTTATGAATGGTAATGTACTAGATGAGTCATCTACCATTCATCTTCTAGGATTAACTCTTACTTCTGATCTTTCTTTTAAACCGTATATCAAATCCATTGCAAAATTAGCATCTGCTAATGTTGCATCTCTTTATCGAGCTCGACACTTTCTTACTCCAGATTCTATACTCTATCTCTATAAATCTCAAATCCGTCCCTGTATGGAATACTGTTGCCACATCTGGGGCGGATCTTCTAATGATGCTCTTTCTCTTTTAGACAAGGTGCAAAAACGAATTGTAAACATAGTTGGACCTGCTCTGGCAGCCAATCTCCAACCTTTGTCACATCGTCGTAATGTTGCTTCTCTTTCTCTTTTCTACAAATACTATAATGGGCACTGCTCTAAAGAGCTAGCGTCCCTTGTGCCATCTACTAAAATTCATTCTCGTGTTACTCGCCATTCAATTAAGTCTCATCCTTTTTCTGTGACTGTTCCTAAGTGCTTCAAAAACTCTTATTCTTCTAGTTTTTTTCCTCGAACATCAGTTCTTTGGAATTCGCTTCCTTCATCTTGCTTTCCTTATTCATATAATTTGCAATCTTTTAAGTCATCAGTCAATCGTTATCTTGCTCTACAGATTTAGTCTTTTCTCTTCCAGTAACTTCCAACTCTTATAGTGGTTACTTGCAGCCTTGTTGGAAGTGAAGATGTTAAAAAAAAAAAAAAAAAAAAAAAAAAACGAGGGATTTCATCTTTTTTATGGAGGCAATGAAAAATAATATACGTAGTTTTAGTTAAATTAATTGAAAGTTTATTCATATTTAACCATTCGGTTAGTTTTAGAAGTTCAATGTTGACCGTTTTAAATAATGTTGTTATATCACGATGAGATTAAAACAAATTTGTGTCATCAGCAAATAAGATAAATGTTTGTTAAATCATTAATATAGATTAAAAACAAAATGGTCCTAATATAGATCCTTGAGGAACGCCGCAAGTAATTGTCATATTGTTAGTTTTTTCATTGCCAAATGAAATAAATTGTTTTCTATTAGATAAGTAGCTTTTAAACCAAGCTATGTTTGTATTTTTGGTTCCGTAGTTTTTTAATTTTTTAATTAAAATACTATAATCAACAGTGCCGAACGCCTTACTAAGATTTATGAAAACACCTAAAGTGAACTTGTTTTTGTAAAAACTTTGAAAAGTAATCTGAATGAGATGAAGAATTGCATAATTAGTAGAGTATCCGGTTTTGAAGCCATATTGTTTGTAATAAAGAATTTTTTTTTCTAAAAATGAATTAAAATTTGTTATACATAATGCGTTCTAGTATTTTCGAGAAGCAAGCAAGAATGGAAATAGGTCTACAGTTAGAAATATTAGTATCATTTCCAGATATTAAAACTGGCATTGCCCTTGCAGTTTTAAGTTTATTTAGAAAGATTCCTTGTTTAAGCGAAAAACAAAAATAAATGCAAAATAATTTTTTTAATATAGAAAATTATTAATTAACTTATTTACAACATTACTGCTAACATTATCAAGTCTCTGTGCTTTGTTTAATTTTAATGAATGCACAGCATCTAATAACTATTTTTCAGTTAACTCAGCATTTTCCATTATTGATTTGCTAGGAGTCAATTTTCAATTTATTGATTTGCTAGGAGTCAATTTTCAATTTATTGATTTGCTAGGAATCAATTTTCAATTTATTGATTTGCTAGGAGTCAACTTTCAATTTATTGATTTGCTAGGAGTCAATTTTCAATTTATTGATTTGCTAGGAGTCAATTTTCAATTTATTGATTTGCTAGGAGTCAATTTTCAATTTATTGATTTGCTAGGAGTCAATTTTCAATTTATTGATTTGCTAGGAGTCAATTTTCAATTTATTGATTTGCTAGGAGTCAATTTTCAATTTATTGATTTGCTAGGAGTCAATTTTCAATTTATTGATTTGCTAGGAGTCAATTTTCAATTTATTGATTTGCTAGGAGTCAATTTTCAATTTATTGATTTGCTAGGAGTCAATTTTCAATTTATTGATTTGCTAGGAGTCAATCTCGTTGTTAAACTCACTGTATTTTAATTTTGATGCTAAACTTAAACATTGACAAACACCTCATTAAATATTTTAGCAATTATAGATTCTTTTGTAATATCTTGATGATGATAATTTAGTTTTTTTGGAAGACCTTTAGCCTAAGTGTTTTTTTTCGAATTACCTCTTTAATGACTTGGCACGTTTTTTGAGTATCGCCTTTAAATTTTTTTTGAATAGTATAACTTCTTTGAAAGTTTTATAATTGAGTTTTATAAGTGACCTTTATATATTTTTTATACTTTAATTCATTTTCCTAAGTTCTTTTTTTAGAAATACTTCATACAATCGTTTTTTTTTTTTTTTGATGATTTTATTATTCCTGGTATAACCCAAGGTTTTAATATTTTAGTTTTAATCATTTTGTTACCACCGCGATAGCTTTATAATAGTGTTTTTTGAATATTCAAAGAAAACTGTTATAAGCAGTATCTGTGGTTTGAATTTGTAAAATTTCGTTCCAGTTTTCAGAAAATAGAGAATTATTAAAAAGTTCCATAGAAATGTCATTATATATTCGATTTGAAATTTTTTTTTTGAGAAGTGTGTTCGATACCTTTATGTATGATTATAAATATTTAGAAATGATCCGATATATCAGATATTATTATTCCAGTTTTTATTTTGTTTTTTTGCTTATTCATTAACTATTATTTGATCAATTGAGGTAGCACAATATTCCTAGTAATTATTCCTAGTAATTATTGTTTATTAGTCCTAGTAACTTTGTTTATTGTCCTAGTAATTATTGTTGGAATGAATCCATTTTGAAATATGATGCTCATAAATTTTTTTACATTATTAATTGTGTCATAATCAAGCACATTATGATTAAAACCCCCCACAAAAAAGGCACGTTTGCCACATAAAATTTTGTTTTTAATTTTAATTTTAAATTTTTGAAGTGTTTTTCAAAAAATTTGTTATTGCCAGATGGTGGTCTGTACACAACATGTACAATGACGTTTTAAGTGGTTTTATTTATAACTTCGATCGTTAATGATTCACAATCATTAATTACACTAAATTTGGTTAGCGGTTTAAATTTTAAAGAGTTGTGGATAAAAACATATACTACTCCACCTATTGTCTCAGAGTTTCTGACTTGATGAATGACTTTATAGTTTTGTAGCTGAAAATTTGAATCATTCATTAAGTATTTTATTGGATAATTTCTTCTATTTTTATTGTTTCTTTCTTGTAAAAACAGACCATATCTAAGAATTTATTGGTAATAAATATTGGTAACTCCGATACCAGAAAATCTGTTCCAGAACTTATATATTCTGAAAGCTTTGATCCGCTCCTTTTTCTAGTTCTTAATGATGTTGACTCTGCCATGATTAAATAGCAAACTTCATAATTTGCAAACCTTTTACGCAAAATGTAGTTTTTTTTAAATAATACTTTTTGACGTATAAAAATAACATAAAAACTAATAAATTGAAAATTTTCAAATTTTCTGTAGTTTTGATATCACACATCACACATTATTTTTTTCTTTTTTTTAACATCTTCGCTTTCAACAAGGCTGCAAGCAACCACTATAAGATTAAGTTTACTAGATAAAGTTTATACAGCAATATAATTTAAAAGATTGCAAATTGTATGAATCAGGAAAGCAAGATAAAGGAAGCAAATTCCAAAGAACTGATGTTCGAGGAAAAAAACTAGATGAAGAGGAGTTTTTGGAGCACTTAGGAATAGTCACAGTAAAAGGATGAGACTTTTGAATTGAACGACAAGTAACATAAGAATAAATTTTTGTAGACGGCACAAAAGACTCTAGCTCCTTAGAGCAGTGCTCATTAAAGTATTTATAGAAAAGAGAAAGAGAAGCAGCATTGCGACGATGCGATAATGGTTGTAGGTTGGCTGCAAGAGCAGTTTCAACTATGTTTACATCGCATTTATGAATCTTGTCTAAAGAGAAAAAGCGTCATTGGAAGATTCGCCTCAGATATGGTAACAGTATTTCATACAAGGACGGCTTTGAGATTTATAAAGATAAAGAATAGAATCCAGAGTAAGATAGTGTCGAGTACGATAAAGAGATACAACCTTAGCAGATGCTAATTTTGCAATGGATTTGATATATTCCTAAAAAAGATCTTCAAAGGTTAAGCTATGCAATTGAGTTGTAGAACTCATTGAAGCAAAGGAATATCTTCAAAGATATTCTTGAAGAAAAATATTCCAAGATAAACTTATTTCTTTTCAAAAAATGAAACTTTTTACCTTGTATTAGATACAATGGGTGATAAATAAATATAAGTAAGAGTTAACCCTAGAAGATTAAGGGTAGATGACTCATCGAGTACATTACCGTTCATAAATATAGGAAGATTTAAATTATTGCGATAACGATTGGCTGAAAAAAATTGGGTTATCTTAAAGATCACCAGTCACTGTGAGCCCCATGCTGTAGCAGAAGTAAGATCCTTTTCAAGCTCAATTGCTCCTTTCAAGCAATCAGAAAGTCTTGGCTTCTTATCATGACAAGAATAAATGGTAGTATCATCAGCAAACAATTCAATCATTTATTCTTGTCATAATAAGGAATGTTTAAAAATGTTTAAAAATGCGTGGACGCAAAACAGCATCTGTGGTTAGGATCAAAGCTAATTACGAATGCTATTTCAAAACTTCCCGGTAACAATTTTTTTTTTTGGTTAACATTAGTTGTACACAAGTTTTCTATATACCGGGTTTTTGTAAAAATTAAAAAAAAAAATCACAAAGTATGACACACCCTAAAAAGATTCCGGGGGACAGGGCCCATTTTTTTTGTAAAAGAAGGATTCCCCGTCTTTCTTTTAAGAAATTTCTAGATATAGAGTATATTTTTTAATGTCCTCTATATCTAGAAATTTTAAATGCCCTCGCTTCAAATCTGTTTCGGTATTATTAGCACAGAAAATTACATTTTTCAGTTAATATATATGAGCAATTCCACGTAGAAGAGGAAAAAAAAATAATGTTACCCCAACATATAGTAACCTCAATAAACTTATTTTTCAACTATTTAAGAATATCTTAGTCAAGTTTTTTTAACTTAGAGTTAAAGGATAAATTAAACATTATTCATAATATTTTTTTATAAAAACGCACTCTTACTAGGTCTATAAAAAGAATATATTTATCAAAACAATACGTTACGACCGTCACGAAAAAAAGTCTAAAAGTTTTTTCTATGCTTCGTATCAAACTTTTTAAAACTACAACCACGGTAAAAGTAAAGATAATATTGCAAATTTTATCATTGTTTCAATTTTTTTTTTTTTTTAAAGTGCTTTAGATTACCTTTTCAAGACGTTGTTAAGCACGACCATCACGATATGTTTGTTTTTCCAAAACGGCTTCTTGACTTTATATAAAGTTTAAGCGCGAACGATTTTATTATTTAAACCAAGTAAAAAATCAATTCCGTTAATTGATCGTTTGTAATTTGTTGTCAACTTGTTTCTCCGCGCAGCGGCTTTGTTCGTCAAGGTTCGTGTTTCGGAGTTATAGAGTTGAGAGAGGGTTATAATATGGGCTGTGTACTACTAAAGAAACGAGTTCACTTTACATCAGAATAAATTGAAAAACTAAAAAAATTTTTATGAAAGAGAAGATATATCAATAATGTCTCCTGGAAGAAAAGATTGTGTTAAAATTGGCGGAGAAAAAGTTCAAAAGCGCAACTTAGTTATGAATTTAAAGGAGCTGTACCAACTGTATTGTGAGAAGAGTGCCGGCAAAACAATTAAACGTTAGTTTTGTGAATTAAGGCCTACATACATTCTTACGTGCAAAGACACGTAACATGCGGTTTGAAACACTTGAAACATGCGGTTGTGTTTATCACAGCAATTTTACTTACAGGGGTGGGACCGCAAAATGTGAACGTTTTTGTTTTATTATAACTATTTTCTCGTTAGATGTAGTTGTACTCTCTCACTCATCAGAAAGTATCTAAAGAGTTGTTAAATATGAACTATTTTAAATAAGAATGTCCAACCATTGGACATTCTTATTTAAAATAGTTCATATTTAACAGAAAATTAGTTATTACAATCAGAAAAGTGTTCACATTTTGCGGTCCCACCCCTGTATTTGTGTGCTGCTTTGGCAAGTAAAATACCTTTTCCATTGTATTGCAATAAATGGTTAGTAAATTATGTATTGTGCAAGCCCCCTATGTACAAAGGCTGGATTATGAAATGTTCATTATGTAGTGATAGCAAATTATTAAGAGTTTCTTCGCCCGAAAATGGAGACTTGGATACATTAATTCCCTATAGTTGGTTGGTAAAAGAAGATCATCGCTGTGTACTCAGTCAACATAGAAAAAACATAAAAGATGTTTTTAAACATTTCCGCAACTATTTACCAGAGTTTACCGAGCATCATCTCATTAAAAAGCACCAGTCTGAGCAATACCGCAGTCAAAAAGAAAATCTCGAACCAGGCCAAATTTTGGTACACTTCGATTATTTACAAAACTATACATGTGGTTATCAGGATGCTGTTCAAGTTGCTTATTGGTCGCAGTCAACTATTACCTTGTTTACAGTTGTAATCTACCGTTACCAATTAGAGCCATTATCAGTTGTACTAATATCCGACGATAATGATAAAACAAAACGCGCCACTAATTGATAAAAAGTGCGTAAAAATTGATAGAAAGTGTTTTGACAACTATATATAGTTAATATACGTCAAAACCGATTACAACTAGGATCAGTAGTAAATAAAGAAACTTTTTAAAAAGATTTTAACTAAATTCATGTTAATGCCGATGAGCGGAATAATTCTTAAGACTCCAAAATAGTGTTCTTTAGATTCACTATTACGGGTAGTAAAAAGATTTTGAAAATTGTATAAAAAAAGAGAGGTTTCTTTAAATATTATAAAAACCTGAAGCAAAAGAAATTATAACATTTAAAGATCTTGTTTGGACATAATATGCTAACAAAACCATGCTAATTCCAAATAAAAGAATTCGAATATTTTGTAAATCGTCTTAACTACACCGAGTTGTTAAGGGGGAAACTCCCTCTAAAATCATCAAAAAAACAAAAATTTAGTATGACCGTTTTTAGACATAAAAATTACCATAGATTTCATTTATGTAATTTGTTTTTCATAAAAATCATTCTAAAGTGCAGAAATTTTAGGTTTTTTAATGGTAAGTTGATGTTTCGTTATATCGAAAGTGTAATTTTTTTGTCGTATTTGAAAAAAAAAAAAAAAAAAAAAGCTTATGTGAAATGCCTAACTTGGGTTAGGATGCTTCATTCTATTATACTTCTTGTTCAGCTAAGCAAAAGTAAGCGAGATTAAGAGACAAAAACAAACTTAGATTAATTTTATTTAATTTAACAAGAATGCCAAAATATTGTAGAGTAAAACGTCGAACTATTATTGTTATGAAAAAGTATAGATCTTTTCCAGTTAAAAAATCATTATTTTATGAAGAAGAAGTTGTTGTTGATAGTGTAAATAAAGAATCTACTCCAATTGTAAATATTTTAATTAATAATGACACTGTGATTCACTGTCTGACTGACGCTTCTGATAATATTGTAAATATTCCATCACCACATTCAAAAACACGACAAATTGATGTAGTTGAATATTGTATTCTACTGTCTAGATATAGAATTATAGATATAGAAGTGTTATTTGTTATTTTTAAAGAACTCATTTGTCCAATGTGCTTCAATGAAGACTCTCTTGTGTTGTCTGACAACTCAAAAGATCGACATGGACTTGCTCCTTTTTAGTTTTAAAATGTTCAAATTGTTTATTTTTCAAAAATATTTGTACTATAAAAAAAAGTGGTAAACAGGGATACGACATAAATAAGCAAGTTATTTAGACAATGCGGTCGTTGGGTCAATGTCACGCAGGACTTGAAAACTTCACTTCTTTTATGAATATTCCTCCGCCAATGACTACAAATAACTAAAACAAGCTTGCTAAAAAATCTCTAAAGTTGTGAAAAAAGTAGCAATAGAGACTATGTGTGATGCTACTGCGGAAATCAGACACGATTCGAATACTGATATAGTTGATACTGGTGTTTCATGTGATAAAAACATATAGGTACAAGATTAAGAAGTTGAAAAAAAAACTGAAAACCTTGGTGGTAGAGGTAAATTAACAGATGCAACAATTGATCGGTTGCAAAGTTGTTTTGGTATTTCAATTAGAGCTAATGTAATGTAATGAGATTTAGCATCTATGAAACCTGGTACTCTGGCATCACTTAATTATGTTGCCTCCAACAAGGAGAATAATCTACATTTTCCACATTGCCCAGTAGAAGCTGATAATTGGTGCAAATATAATTCAGGTAAAGCCAATCGTGCAACTTAAAAACTTAAAAATTTACCAATAGCTATTGTTTATAAAATCAAACCAATCTTTGCAGAACTCAGTGCTGACCAACATTTATAAAAGTGCTTACATGGTAAGACACAAAATACTAATGAAATTTTTAATGGTACTATCTGGGAACGTTTACCTAAAATAAAATTTATATAATTCAGTCAATTAGAATTTGGAGTTTATGATGCAGTGGCTAATTTTAACATTGGTCGAAAAGCCTCGATTTTAGTTTATGAATTTTTCCAAATAATTCCAGGAGTATATACTCTTAAAGGTTGTAAAAATTTAAACTAAAAACGACTATCACGTTCCAAATACATAAATATTGATAAAAACAAGTTGCGAAAAAAAATTATTTGTGGCAAAAAACATAATAAAAATGATAATGAAAAAGAAAAAGAAGGGAAGTTGTATAAAGCAGGAGGTTTTTAATACTTTTTATTAGATATTTTAACTATAATATGTGTTTTACTTAAAGTTTCAAAGTTTTATATGCTAATTTTTTTTTCTTTTCGCGTTTTCTCAAAATAGTCTTTTTTCATACGCCGGCCGTTTTATCTCAAGAACCGTTTTACCAATTTTGATGAGATTTTCTGGAGTTGTTTCTATGATTATAAACTGTGGTTTAATAGAAACAGTTTTTTAAATTGAGGTTTAAATTTTTTTATTTTTAATATTTTGAATAAAAAATATTTTCGCCATCTTTAAATGTGCACCCATTGCTCAGATTTTTAGTTACAGAAAAATGCCGCTATTAAAACACCCTTTGACCTTTTGTGAAGCATTTGGTGAAAGCTTTTTAAGAGATCTTGCACGGTTATTTAGTTTTTACGGCCGGTGTGAATGCATTTTTTGCCCATTTTTATGTGTTTTTTGTGGTTACTATGGCAACCAAAAACCATTTTGTATTTTTTTTCAAGGATTTTGTTTATTCATATTATATTGATGTTTTATATTCTTGATTTTGTTTAAAATGTTTAATACTTCTGTTTAGGGGGGGCTTCCCCCTTAAACAATTTTTCTTCATAATTTTCTATTATTGATTTCAAATTTTTTATAATTAAATAGCGTCCGTTTATTATTAAGTTTCAAACTTATCAGGTAAAACTAATTTTTTCAAGCACAATAAGCTTGTAACATTTCATCTTTTGGACACTTTCAGGATGCAAGACACTTACATACTTTAAGACTGATCAAGTATGAATAGGAAGAAGATCTTTAATCCAGAATCTTCTTTTTTTAATCACAAATTGTTTTTTAATTTGTAAACTCAAAATTGTATTTATGTAACAATAATACAAAAAGAAAATCTTTACTGTTCCACACTATTTTTTAGTTTTGATTTAAAATCTGAGGAGAAATCATAAACACAACAATTATTATTTTACGAGATCCTGTGCTTAAATTAAAATCCTCATCGAAAATGTTTTTCGCCGTAAAAAAGTCGGCATTCGCTTATTTTACGTAAAATCAGCTGTCGCTTTCGTTTTAAGATGGCCTTAGTATCAACTAAATTTTTTTTCTTCCATAAATAAGTTATAAATAATTTTTCTTATAAAATAGTGAACAAATTATAAAAAAAAGCCCACTCAACTAAAATTTGTATTGAGCAGATAATACAAGAAATATTCTCATACCATTTGGAAATACAAGGAATGTGGTTAAGAAATGCAAAAAATATTATCATCTAGTTGGACATAAACTGATTGAGAGAGAAAAAAATGAGATAGTTGTTGAACTCCATAACTCCAAAGTCCATAAATTCTTAAAAAAATAGACTATAGGAATATTATATAAAAATCGCCTTATGAAAATATTTCTAAATTTAACGATTCCATTTATTGCAGCATAGAATTGCATTTTTTAAAAAAGAAAAAATATATATATAAAAGAGTTGCAATCTAAATTTTTTCTTCAAAATATTCCCAAATTTCACTATCATACCCTTCGTACACATGATCTAATAATACGTTGCGACGATGCTCACAGTATCTACCAAAGTAAAAAAAAATACTTCAAATTATTTAGTATTTGCAAACTTTTTATTTGAAAACCGAGACACTATATTGCTTTAATAAACAGAATAATTTGAAGAAATACCTATATTTATCTTGAACTTTTTGTTTAATAGCTTGAACAGCGGTTATTTCATCAGAATTTATATCTCTTTCTAAGTATTCAGATAAATGTTCGGTAGCCATCTCTAAGTCTTTTTGGTTTTCCTTAAAAGTAAACTTTAAAAAATAAAATTATGTTAACCGAAAAAAATATTCGACTCGAACAATCTTTAAAATAAACAAAATCTAAAAAACGTTTGACTTGAACAATTAAATAAACATTATACCTCAAATATAATAGAGTGATTATTCTTTTTAAGATAAAACGCAAAAACATAAGTGTATTTTAAAGTATTTCGGCACATACATAAAACGTCGACAGCTTTTTTTAAGAATTGTACCTAAATTAAAATAATAAAAATAAATAAAAATAATGAAAACATATTAAAATAAAAAAAATAAATGAAAATAAATTAAAACTAATGAAAATAAAATTTCTTTAAAACTTGTTTAACTTTAATTTTAATCAAATAATTTTTTTATTATTTTTACAAATAAATTTTTACGATTTACAAATATTAATGCTCATTAGGGTTTTCTTTTTCTTTTTTAATCAGATCATTAAAAATAGTGCTCCAATACCGATACCTTTTTTCAATACCGGTATTTCGGTACTGAATAATTTCAATACCGGTAGTACCGGTATTAAAGATTTTTTTTAATTTATCATATTATGAATAAAATCTCAAATTAATAGTAAAAATTTTATTGATTCATTAGCCTTATTTTTTTTATCAAAATAACTGACTTTTTTTCCTTTGTAAAATGAGCCCGTAAGAAACATAGGGCGTTTAGAGTATAATCCTCAAGAGATGATCGTAATTTTGTGACAACATTGCTACTTGCTGAAAATAAACACTCCGATTCGATACTTGTTGGCTTCACAGTTTTCAAATATTCGTAGGAATTTTGCAAATAAATTCCACGATTTCCTCTTTCTTCGAAAACTGTTACTACCTATAGATCTATATATACCTATATAATTTTTGATTGTTACATTTCTTATTTTTCAAAATTGCAAAGTCAAGCTTTTCTTTCAATGACAAGTTTACAGCGTTGTCAACAATATCACTATTAGAGAGGATTATACGCTTTCTTATTTACAATGGCTGATTTTCTAAGGTGCTCAAAAGATAGTGCTGGATCTAAACTCTCGTAACGTTGATGACCCGTGTGTAGATATTGGAGTAAGCTGGAAAAAGATGTACGTCACTCATTGAACCGTCGCACCAACATAGCTTTTAACTTTACGCCTAATTCGGTTTCTCCAAGGTTATCGATCATGAACATTTGTGTTGTATCGGCTGACAACAGTGTTGTCATTTCGGCACAATGTTTTACAGTCAATTTTATTGGTGCAAGACATAAAGTAACAGATAAAAACTCCTTATCCAGTTACCTCAACTTTAGACTCATGATCGATCAGTGACTTGCAATTGGAATTTTTCAATTTTACAAAACGTTCACGCATTGTGTGCAAACTACTCCAGCAAGTTTTGGAGTTAAGTATTAGTGGAAGGCCTGTACCAAATTTGTCTAATGCGTATTTTTGAAATGTTTGATCATTTTTTATTGGAGAACGGCGAAACAATTTTACAACGATGCGCACCTTAATGATTAACGGCTGCAAATCACCATTCAGTTCAATAGAGTCATTCTTTTCACTTATTACAACTTGAACCTCGCCAGAAAAATTTTTATCATAATTGGTTTTGTATGTGTCATCGTCAGTATTTCTATCCTCGTCTCTTTCACACTGCTATTGTTGTAATTGCAGATTACATTCAAGTTTTTTTTGTGCAGAAGTTGACGGCTTTTTGTACAAAGCGTCTTGAACAGCTAGTTAAATTGCACAATGCACAAATGTTGATCACAATTACTTAAATATCGGTACCATTGAAAACAAAACCGATGTCAATGCTGCATCTTGAGACAACTTCCTCTTCAGCTAGTCAATTGCATGGTTAGTTCTTAGGTACTTCCACCATTTGATTTTCTTCATCACGCAGAAAAAAAAACCACACAGTACTTTCATCAATTCGTACGCAAGTGCTGAACTCTTGGAATATTCTTTGAATCATTTTATGTTTTTCTATTACTTATATTAATTATAACTATTTATATTAAGGTGATTCCAGATTCTTAAATCAAAATGCATAAAGTTTTTTTTGTAAACGTAATTCTAATTGCTATTAATTTTATAACTTTACGTGGCATACCATTGGCATGCCAAATTACACTATGATTAACGATTTATAATCTATTACCTTGACGTTTTTACAAAATTAAAAATATTTTCAAGTTTTAATTTTCTTTTAGTAATTTTCTACTAACATTGCTTTTGCATTAGCGCTATATTCCATTCATACTGCGTTTCCGCTTCAACGCGCGCTTGGTTAAAATAGCTAGCATTCTATTATAGAAATCAGCTGTAACAACTTCAAACTTTTTATTCTTTACATTAGCGCAAAACTTAAATATGCGTTTTACCATAACCATAAGAAATAGATTTCTTATGTCTATATATTATATTATTAGTATATATATTAAATCCATTTCTTATGACATATGGTTCTACATTCTAATGATAATATTTTAAATCAGTGCATTGTTATTAAAAGAAAGACAAATTTTACTTTTAAATTAAACAAGTTTTATCTTTAACTAAATATTTTAACAATAATTTTTTTTACAAAAAATCAATTAAACAAATTATCTTAAACTCTTTAGCGAGCGTGATTTTATACTCTCAATACAGGATGAACGAGCGTTAAACAAGAGTTTATCGCGACTGGAAGTTTTTAATAATTCATCTACTTTTGTGTTTTACGTAAAGAGAGCGATCGCATCCGCTATATCACAAGCCCTCTACAAAGTTTTTAAAACCAAACCGTTACCGGTATTTCAGTACTTAAAAAAGTCGGTACTACCGGTATTGGAAGCACTAATTAAAAACATAAGCTATTAAAAGTATTTTTAACTCGTTTGCAACTTCGTAATAAAGAAACCAGTAACATTAAAACTTTTACTACTATTATATATCGAAAAAGACTTATAATGGCATTTTGAACTCTTTCTAGAGAGTTTGCCTTTTTTTTTCCAGATTCATCTGATACCGCCATTTTACGTTCACAAATTAAAAACTTTTGATTCGTAAACGTGATCGAATAAGTGTAAAAGTCCCCGTTAATTTTGAAAACAACAAGTTAATAAATCCAATGGTACTTAACTTGATGCCCGCGGGGCATCTATAGCCCGCCAAACTTTTTTTGTGTAGCCAGGGAGACATCAACAGAAAAAAACATTTTAGCAACTATAGAAGCACAAGTAGTGAAAATATATTCGCCAAAGACAAACACTATAAGTAACACGATAAGTAGATGCTTAGAACATTCGAATTCGCCAAAAAAAAAAAAAAAAAGAGTCAGGAGTTTTTTTCAAATGTAAACACAAGATCTGATTTGAAATGACAAAATATTGGAAAGAAGAATATTTTGTTGCAAATAAACACGGTTTGGCAACATGTGTAATTTGTAACAAAAGTGTTATATTCAAAAAAATAATATAGTAAATAAACGACCAAACAAAAATCATTTAATGACAATATTTCTAATGGGTCTTTAATAAAATGTGAAATTCTAAATAAATAAAAAACTATGCAACAGCAACAAAGAATTGTCTCATCGACAATATCACAAGATACAAATGACAAGAGCATCATTTGAAGCATGTTAACTTTTTGGTAATAACCTAAACATATATAAAAAGCAAATATCACAAATAAAAACATCAACCTCCCTGATTCTACCTGTTTGATGTATTGAAGATATTACAAAACACATATCTGATCACATCGTGAAAGATATTTACGTAAATATTTTAGTTTTTAATTTTTTTTTTTAGTTTTTAATTCTGGTAATTAAATGACAACAACAGCGAACTCTGTGAATTTTATATATGCTTATTTTTTTTGTATCAGTGAATTCATTAATACCTTTTAGTAACAGTGAATTGTTTCTATTATCAGTGCATTTATTTATTCAGGTATATTTTATTATTGATAAGTTAGCTGCGTATGAGAGAGACAGTTGGGTGGCTGTTAAACATAATAGCATCTTGTGTCCTGCTATAGTTACAAAAGTAAATCTTTTTAATGGTTGTCTTCTGAAATACTAAGTTTAAACATTGTTTTATTCAAATGTAGTTATTCAATTTAATAATTTTAATTAATAAGAATAGCATAAGTGTTAATTAGAATTTAATACATTAATAAGAATAGCATAAGTGTTTCATGCATAGAATACGTAGCAGTATGTGATAAAAACTGTTTCAATTGGTCAGTAACAGAACAAATCTATCAAAAATGTTTCTTAATGTTAGATACTAAAAGATACTAGAAGATGAAATTCATAAAAATTTATTAAAATTCCTTTTCTATAAAAAATCAAACAAGACTGTTACTTAATGCTATATATTTTATTTTTTCAGATATATATTTTATTATACCTAGAGAAGTATAATAAAGTAAAAAAAAAAGGGATGTTTAAGGGTATCTTTCAACGAATGGAACTGAAATGACTTTCGTGACCTTGGAGAGGTGAATTGAAATAAAAACAACTTAAAATCTTTTAAAAACTTAACTAACTTTAAACTAAAAACATTTTGAAATACATCATGGCCTACTTTATACACGGCCGGATATGTTGCATAAATAGGCCGAAAATTAGAAGGCCAGTTTTTCAATATTACAAGTTTTCGGGATTTAATTTTAAATAGGTTTAAATATAATTAAATTGTTAGGTTTTTTAATTTAAGTTAATAAATATATTATAATTATTTAAACTAAATAGATTTATATAATAAAATATCTTTCCGTATTTGTTTTTCCTTATTTAAAAACGTTTAGGTTGCTTTTATTATTAACATCTAGTAGTTTTTTTTTTAATTTGTTTATTTGATTTTCGTAGTTCACTTCAAATATTTTTTTCTTTTGAACAACTTAAAATTTTAAATATAAAATTATGAATATGACTATTTTTATACACATTTTTTTACGTAGAGATTTCAGACAAAAATCAAAAAATACTAATAGCAAGTTTCATCAAGATTTCATATACAAAATATATCTATTTATATATCTACATACCTGTATATCTATATATATCTATATCTCTCTATATATATATATCTCTCTATATATATATAGACACACATAAACTACATTTCGTTTTTTTTCTTTTCCCTTTGTCTCCTTTTAAAAGATAATACAGCATCTTTGGGCTTTCCATTACTTAAAATCTTTTGTTCATTGTTATAAAAAATATTTATTACTGTCTGATTAACAAGAGAAAGCACTTTAAATGATCCTCACAAATAAAGCTGTGGTTCAAGTTATATTCATATAAAATATATTCGTTAACTTCTCTGATGTCAAGAATTTCTTATTGTAAGTAAACTTTTTTTTACTGCATCAAGCATAGCAAAGCAAATAATAACATGATTTGCAAGCAATTTTGAGGGAGTTATGAGACCTCCTCTGGATAGTAGTTCAATATATTCTGTATTTAAATCAATGAGATCACTTTTTAGCAATAAAGTACATAATTCACATTTAACTTTTTTGAGTAATTTTCTGCATATATATCCAGCAATAAAAATAGCAACTTCTTTACTGTTATCATCTAAATCACATTGAATATCATTAATAAAAAGTTCAGAAATCGAATTTATATTTACAACCAACTTGAAAGTTTTTAAATCCATTTTCCAAAAGTCAAAATTTTCTTTTAATAATGATCTCATTTGCAAAAATTTTTCAGAAGTTATTACTTCACGTAATCCAACAAGAAATCTGCCACCACTCATTTGACGATACTTTGAAAATGTCGCTCCAATGGATCACTTTGGAAACGAGAGGTAAGGACATAGTTATATCCTTCAAATAGAAGATCTTTAATTAAACTAGAAGTACTTTGCAGTGTTATAATAAGGGCTTTAGAAGTCTGAGCTGTAAGAGAATATCTTTCGGTGGAACTGTATTTGCGAATTTTGCCACTGATCAATCCAATGAGCAAATGCATGTAAAAATTGTGGCTTTCCGTCCCCCATAACAGATGCATTTCCAAACTTATGATTAGAGTATTTCATTTTAGAATTAGATATTACCCACCATAAATTAACAAGTTTTAAAAATTCTGTTGCTGAAAATTCATTAGGAAAATAACTTTGAATTGGTGCAGATGTAGTTTCATGGAATATATTTAATGCTAATTGTTTATTGTTACCTGGATATAATGTCTTTTCTCCTAGTTTTGATGCCTTTCTTAAGTTTGCTGATAGAGTTTCATCTTTTTCATGCACTCTATGAAGCAATACCTAAGATATATCACCTGCAGAGACTTTTATATTAAAAATGTAATCAGTGAACTGAAATGATGGGAAAATAAACTTTTTGGTACTAATTAAATTATTTCTTAAGTTTTTGAGCAAATGTACACTATCATACATCAAATAAATTAAATGACCATTAAAAGTGATACAAAAATTTTCTTCTGGCTTCTCTGAACCATAAACGCTGAGTAATTTTGAATAAGCTGACACATTAGTTGGATGGTTATATTATCTCCAGTAAGACTAATTTCTGGGATAGCTTTAATAACATAAGGTATTGATTTTTTAGGACCAACAATCATGAACCCAATTATTCCTTTGTAAAGATTATCCTCAGTATCTTGACCAATTAATCTACCACTGTTGTATTCACAAGATTGCTGTAAATACATTTCATCAAAAAGGAGAACACAATCATTGCTTATTTTTCCTTCATTTAATAACAGTTTTAATGATTTTATTGAATTGATTCCACCAGAAACTAACTTCTTTAGTAGTGACATTGATGGCAATGGGAGTTGTTTCAAAAGAAGGGAATAAGCCTGAAATGATGAATATCTTTGCATAAGTGCAAAACGTAATACTTGTGAAGAATATGGAGGACGATCTTTGGATTTGTAAAAAATTAAATTTGATAGTTCATTAACTAAACCATACGAATTTTCTTCAACAAGATTGTGCATATAAGACACCAAATTATTTAAAATTGATAAACTTGTAAGCTTACAATTGTTAATTGTTCTAAACCATTTAGGGAGTGGAAGTGGAAAACTTTTGTAATGTAACTTTACATGCAAATTGTTATCGATGGGTATTGATTCAATAAATGGAGTTTATTGAATCAATACGCATTTGAACAAAACTTTCATATCTTTGAAAACTAAATCCATTTGGAGAGTTAGATTCATGAAGCATATCAATGTTTTTTATTTTATCCATTTCTTGAAATGTATGAATTTCATCTGGGATGGTAGAATGTCGGTCAGTTGGAGGTTTACGAAAAGTAGGAATTTTAGGTATTATAGAAGATGGAATACAAATTTCATCAGAATAAATGGTTGGAACAGGGTTTAGCTCATATTTTAAGGTAACTTGTTTTCTATATTTTAAATACTTTTTTTCAAAATGGTCCAAGCATATAACTGAATGTTTGCTTGGCTTCTAATCTTTTCTGTTAACAAATTTCATCCATTTTTCTTCTAAAACAGTATTTTTAGGAAAACTAAAAACAGCTTTACTTGCACTAAGAAAACTAGATTCATTTTTTTTTAGATTTATAGCCAGATCGACAATTAAAAACAGCACATTTGTTCACCATTATATCCAAAACTAAATTTCCAACTTAATCAATATCTTCCAAAATAAAATTTAAACAATATTAACTGGCAGTATTAAAAATAACCAAAATACTAAAAACTGGCCTTCTAATTTTCGGCCTATTTATGCAACATATCTGGCCGTGTATAAAGTAGGCCATGAATACATGAACAGTAACTAAAGTAATAATTTTTTTTTAAATAATATTTTTTTTAAACAACTTATTTTTAAATAACTTTTAAAGATTAATTAGGGAGAAAAATTTTTTTGTTCTTCCAGCAAAGAATTTTTTTTTTAAGCAACAAAATAATAAATAATAAAATGAACCTCAAAATGATGGTAGGGTTTATTGGTTTTCAGAGAAACATCACACAAAAACTTAACAAATTCAATTGTAGTTTACAGTGTGAAAATAAAACTTTAAGAGTATCAATGTTTTAAAAATTAGCCCCCCCCCCAAAAAAAAAAAAAAAAAAAAAAGAAAGAAAAAGAGGTTTAAAAAGTTCACCCAGTTACTGGTAACATTGTTTGCCTTAACTTATCTTTGTAAATCATCTGATTCCAAAATAAAATACATGAAAAAATGTATGCAGATATAGACTTACTGATCTTCACTTTTATGACATTTTGCCGGTAGCATATAGCAATTATAAACTTTGTTTAAAATTGTAAAAAAAATTAAATTGTAAAATGTAAAAAAATTCTCAGTATTCTACAAAATTATTGTTTTTAAAAAAAGCTTAATTATTACTAAAATATGTAAATATTACAATCAATATCTAAAATATCTAAATGTTATGACCAATATCTAAAATATATAAATGTTATGATCAATGTCTAAAATATCTAAATGCCTGTCAATGGTCTGCGATACTTGCAAAAATGCAAACCAAGGAAAAAAGTATAGAGTACAGCTGAATTAATCTTTTTAAAATCATTAGAAAGAAGTAACTTTCAAGGAATAGCAAACATTTTCTCTCAGTGTATACATATAGGGTAAGATTGGCGAGCTTGAGAAAAAAGACCAAATGACATATTTAAATTGGAGTATAACATAAATTATGTGCACTAGGAAAATATTTTTCCAAATGACTTTTCCAAATTTATTTGATTAACCCTAACCCTGACTGTTTTATAGCTGGAAAGTTTAACCATAGTTTTTTATTTTTTTGTATTTACTCAAGGAATTTTAAACAAATATTGTTTTTTTTTATTTTTAAAAGAACCTTTATTTTAAACATCATCATTTATATAATAAAGGTTTATATAAAAACTTATTTATTAAATTTTTTATGATCACATTTTGTAATAACTAATACTAGTTACTAATACTAATTACTAATGATTCATTATTATTATCATTATTTTTCAACATCTTTGCTTCCAACAAGGCTGCAAGCAACCACTATAAGAGTTGAAAGTTAATGGAAGTGAAAAGATGAAATTTATAAAGCAAAATAACGCTTGACAGACAACTTAAAAGATTACAAATTATATGAATCAGGAAAGCAAAAGTAAGAAAGTGTCAAGCACGAAATGCAACCTTAACAGATGCTAATTTTGCAATGGATTTGATATATGGTTTTTAAGAAAGATCGAAAGTAAGAGTTAATCCTAGAAGATGAAGGGTAGATGACTCATCAAATACATTATTGTTTATCTAAATTATTGCGATAACAAATGGCTGGATAAAAAATTAGGTTTTATCTGAATTAAAGTTTACCAGCCACTGTGAGCCCCATGCTGTTGCAGAAGTGAGATCCTTTTCAAACACAATTGCCCCCTTCAAGCAATCAGAGAGTGTTGGCTTCTTATCAAGACAAGAATTTATGTAGCATCATAAGCGAACAATGCCAACTTAGATGTGAGAATATCTGGAAGATCGTTAATGTAAATTAAAAAGAGTATAGGGCCAAGGATAGAACCTTGAGGAACCCCTGAAGTTACAGGATATGAAGAAGAGTGCTGTCCATTGAGGACAACTTTTATACTACAATTGGAAAATAAGGACTCAATAATCTTAAAGATGTTACCTGATACACTGTAAGCATATGGAAAAGACCAGCATGCCAAACTTTATCAAAAGCTTTAGAAATGTGAAGAGCGATAAGCCTTAACCTCTCCACCTATCTATCTATCTAATGCATGATAAAAGCTATTGGATATTACTGTTAGCATTTGCTAAAAAATCAGCTATAGAATGAGAAGATCGAAACCCATATTGATGATCAGAAAGTAAGTTAATAGATTCAAGATGAAAGATTAAATGTTTCTTAATTAAAGACTCAAAAACCTTGCTTATGATAGGAAGAAAACTAATGGGATGTTAGTTAGACGAATTTGATCACTCTCCAGAATTTTTGAAAATAGGATAATTTTTGATAACAGATGCCGCTTTCTAGCAGGCTGGAAAACAAGACTCCGATAAGCACTTGTTAAATAGTTTTGAAAGTATAGACGAAAGCTCCAGAGAACACTTCTGCAAGACTATAACAGGTATATTTTCCAGACCACAAGCTGTAGAAGAATCTAAGCAGGAAATCACTTTAGATACAGAAGCTGGAGTGATACCTAAGCCAATCAATAGATCAATCTGTTTGATGGCTAAATCAGGTAGAACGCAACTAGTGGAATCAAAATGATATTGATGAAAAGTTCTTAGCAAACAATTCGGTTTTGCCTATAGGTGAGGCGATAAAATCTGAACCATACAAGAGAGGTGGATTAACAGATTTGCCCTTATTATTGATACTGTTAAAGTTCTCCAGAAGTCATGAAAGCCTAATTTTAAAGATGAAATATGAGACTTTATGACCTGAAAATAGTGGGCTTTGGCATTAGACAAAACCTTTATACAATGGTTTCTAGCAGTAGTAAACAGTAAGGAGAAAACATTATCTAACTAAATAATGAATATAAAAAATTGCTTAATAAAAAATAGTTTTAAAATCATTAGATAAAGATTTAAAAGTTCTAATTTTTTTTTATTGTATCAAAAAAAGAAATACATTTTGTTTATTACTTTGAAAATCAACTAATTTTAAAATTAATTTGAAAAATATATTTTAATTGACAACTTTACAATGTACTATAACTCTTTCAGTCCAAACACCGTAAGATCTAAACACAGCTTAACAAAGCTTTCAAAAAAAATTTTGTTTAACAAAGAAGAAAAAAAAATAACCTCAATCCAAGACATGTTTAGCTCCTGCATTTTTTCCATTTGATCTTTCACTTGATTATAAAGCTTCTGTTCAAATTTTGATGATTGTAAATGATTCATATATCGGTTACAGTAAAATAAATATCTTTCTAATGCAGCACGAGATTTTGCCTGGGCATCTCGAGCAGCTTGGGCATCTTTCTCATCGTAGCGATTACAATTGTACCTACAAAACATATATATTTATTACAACCTGTAAACAGTTTATTTATAAAATAAAATTTCAAAATAACTAGAATAAAAATTTATTTTCAAAAAAATTATTTTTTTTTAACTTAAAAATTTCAAAATATTTTAACTAAAATAACTTCAACTTAAATAATCTAAGAATAATAACACTACTAAATATAACTTAATAGAAAAAACTTAAAAAAATAAAAAATACAGAAGTGCATCAATAAACAGCTTAAATTCCCATATTAAAATTTCTTTTACAAAATAAATTTGCAACAAAATTGAATACCCCTATAAAAAATGAATACCCCAATAAAAACACCTTTAAGCATACCAGCTTGATCCGTGTGATTGCCATGGTCCAAGACACACCCAACAAAAATCAGCCTACGAAAAAAATAAAAAATAAAAATATCAAATAAACAAGAGAAAACTTTTAACTATGATCTAAAAACACAAAAAAAAGAGAAGACCTTACAAGCTGTTGCTTACCTTACAAGCTGTGTTACGACAAACCATATGGTTACATCCACCATTTTTTTCTATAGTTACATGGCATTTTGGACATTCCTAAAAATATTAAGTTTAACAATGAAAGATCAAAAAATCAATAAAAGATCGAAAAAACTTTCAAAATTTTTTCAAGTAAAAACATTAACCTTAGTATTTGCATGTATCCAATTTGATGTCTCACTGTCATCGTCACATTTTTTAAGCCATTTACGAAGCCACTGTAAACCAAAATAATTAAAACTAAAAGATAATCAACAAGATAAAACACACAATCAAATAATTTAATTAACAATTTTTAAAATATTAAATTTTAAATTCTCAGTAGTCTTTTCATTTGCTTCTGAATTTTTGTATAAATACTTTTTTTTAGTTCCAAATAGGGTTTTAATACTTTTACATTACGTTTAACTCCAAATAGTGTTTTAATACCTTTTTTTTTTACAAAACTCCAAATAAGGTAAAAGCAACTACTAACTAAAAAAATTACAAAAAGAAAAAAAAAAAAAAAAAAAAAAAAATTAGGGGTAGAAAAAAAGTAATAAAATGCATGCACAGTTCAAAGCCACCTTGGACTTTAATTTTTATTGTACTGTGTTGCGTTAAAGCCACATCTTTCCCAAAGATCACTTCAAATTTTGCAAAGAACACAAGGATTGGACATGTGGCGACATGTCATGCTCTCAGACAAATCACAATTTAAGCAGTTTGCAGTACACAAAATCAATATTCACCCGCCACCAAACTTGTGGCAAAAATTGTCAAGACATAGCTCCAAAAAAATAAGATAATGTTCTAGCCCTGTGACCATACAGTTTGCTTGATATAAACCTCATGGAAAACTGTTGGGTAAAAATGAAAGCAGAAGTTTTTTAACATAACCCAACCTGAGCCATAATGAAAGCATCATAAAATAATTCCAGCATTTTGTGAGTCTCTTGCTACCTCAATGCTGCAAATAATAAAGGCTAAAAGTTTGAGGAGCTCATGCATAATATTAAAATGTTTTATAAATTAAAACACTATACAGTACAAAAACACCTTTTTGCATATTGTGTGGTTAGATCTTTTTTTAGCTATAACTGCATCAACACAAACAAAAGACATACATAAACAAGATTAACTTATTAAAAAAAATTGAGAGTATAATAGAACCTTTAAAAAAATCTGACCAAAAAAACTTCTATAACAAAAATATCAATATTTAAAATAAAAAAATCATTTAAAAACTTTAAAGTTTGATAAACTAATAACCCTGAATGCCTTACTGAATCCAATATCAGAAAATGGTCAAAACCACTTAAAACCACTTAAAGAAACTGAACAATGATTAGATTAAAAGAAAAAAAAACTCAAATCAAGGAGCCTGGAAATTGATTTAGAAAACTGAATAATTTTCACCGGTTGTAAAAGAAATCATTTTTGAGCTATAGTACTCGATAAGTAAAAAATTTCTGAATTAAAAACTTACTAAAACAAAAAGAAATGTGAAAAGAAAGTGTTGAAAAAAAAATTTGTTAAAAGAGTCTATTTCACAGAAATTTCAAGATGACTTCACTTTTCTAACATTTCTTAAAACAAATATGATTCAATCAAAATACATTTACTGCTATAATTAAATTTGAAAATTAAATTATTTTATCTAAATAATATATATATATATATATATATATATATATATATATATATATATATATATATATATATATATATATATATATAATAATAATAAAAAAAAAAAAGAAGAAAAAAGATGAAATAGTCGAACAATAAAAATATCAAAATAAACTTACATTACATCTAACTGGTTCATGAACAGGTTGAGTGCAACCAAAACTAAAAAGTAATGCTTTATAATCATACAAAAGATATATTATGCTTAGAGTTATTAAAAAAGCAATTAAAGGTATATATATATATTACAACTTGCTGTATTTATATATTAGGGTGGTCCTTAAAACAACTTTTTTTTTTAATACTTGCTCTCACCATCTGAATGTGTTCTATATAATAAAATAATACTAGAATTAAAAAATTTTTTGAAAAAAAAATATTTTTTTTGGTGCCCCAAGGCCCTTGAACACTTAACTGGTCGCTATAATTATCAAAAAAAATAGTTCTTCAAAAGTATGTCATGTTGGGTCTCAAAAGAAGCGAAATAGTATTAATTATACAAAAAACTATTAGTTATATATATAAAAAACTATTAATTATATAAAAATTAATAAAATTTTTACTTTAGATTTCACTTCCTAGAAAAAGACATTTTTAAAATAAAAAATAAAAATATGCAAAAAAAAATTTTTCTTTTTTTTTTTTTTAATAAAATAATTTTTATGATATACTTTTGAAGAACTATTTTTTTGATAATTATAGGAACTACTTAAGTGTTTAAGGGCCTTGGAGCACTCTTTAAAATATCTTTTTTTTCAAAAAATTTTTTAATTCTAGTATTATTTTATTATATAGAACACATTTAGAAGGTGAGAACAAGCATTAAAAAAAAAAGTTGTTTTAAGGACCACCCTATGTATTTATGTATGTATGCACCATGCATGCATGTATGTGTGTATGTATATATGTATGTACGTATGTATATATGTATGTATGTATGTATGCATGTATGTATGTATGTATGTATGTATGTATGTATGTATGTATATAAATTATATCAGTCTTCTCCAATTGAAATTTAATTTCAGCGCACAAAAAAGCGTTGGCATGATGGTCATTTTTAAAATAGGCTTTTAAAATTAAAAAAAAAATTTTTTCTACTATTTAAAATAAAATAAAAATAGCGAAAAGAATGCTTTGAACAAATACTAGATTGAATAATTTTTAAAAAACTGGTAAAAAACAGCCACATTACATAAAAAATGAACAAATAAACAAAAAAGGTTTTGTTGCAATTTACAACAAAATGCTTCTGTTTTTTTGGCAAGTGCTTTTTAATGCGCTCGCCAGGTTTTTGAGGATGTATGGGTGAGCAGGAAAAGACTTAAGCATGAAAAACTTAAACGTAATAAATTTTATCAATGAGATTTTTTATCTTAATATTAAAAGAAAACCAACCGAAAATACTTATTGCCCATGTTACTTGCAATTATATAAAATTGTTATGTTTTTTATCATATTATAAATATTTATATTTTCATTACACTTTTTCTTTGTGAAACATTTTTTCTAATTCAAAAACTTTAAAAATAGCACAGAAATAGCTCCAAGCGAGAGGGCAAGTAATTATAAGAAAAGACTTTAGTCATTAACTTGAATGGATAAATTTGATTCTTTTAAAATTATTTTTGTGTCAAGTAATTCAAATTTAAACAAATTTTTATTACTGTTTACAAAAAGAGATTTAATTTAGGTTTTAAATAAGCGTATCTATTATTTTCACATTATCATCTTTTAGATAAAAAGCAATTATAAAAATTTTGTGTATTAAAAAGTATATTTTATTTTTAAAAAGTTTTTAATTATAAATATAAAATTTAAATAGCTTTGTAAAAACTACTAGTTTTTTGTTGTTGTTGTTTTTTACAGTTTTTCAGATGAAAATTCTTATATTGGTCATTTAAACATTTTATTTTAAAATAATCATGTCAAAACATTTTCAAAAAATCTTTAATTATGAACTTTTTTAATAAACATTTGTTTGCTTCTTTCAAATAATACTTATTAAACCAATATTTTATTTTAAATAGGCTAGATTTTTTTTACTTTTTTCGTTTATGTAAGTAAAATACAACTTAAAAACATTAAATTTTGCTGTTTAAAAATAAAATTATTGTATACTTGCATGAGCTTTATTTCACCAATGTAAACTAACTTACACGGGTGTATGTATGAAGCAGACGTGGATGATTGCCCACCATTCCTGCCTAAGCCTGTACATATATATATATATCAGGCCTTGCGATGAAGCAAGAGCAATTACTCCGCGCACATGAAACATGCCAGTAAATGGCCTTTCTAGAGCGACAAATAGCGCTGGCTAGTTTCGTTATGAGAGTAAAAAATTGCACTTGTCTGAAGAACTTGTGAAGGAAAAAATTATAAGTTGATTTTAAAGAAAATTTTTTTAGTAAAATTTTTTTGCTGAAGTAAAAATATGTTTTAACAGTAGGGTTTGCATGTAGTTAAATAGTGAAGTTATATTCATAATAAAGTACATCATGCAAAATTTATATGACATAAGTTTAAACTAAAAACAATCTATTTTTTCAATTTGAAAGCTAAATTCAGCATGTTTTTTTTTTAAATTCCAATTGAACTTTGTCATATTATCCGCTTAATAATACTCTGGTCAAGTCGAACCATTCTTCAACTCTTACAGTTTTTTAGTACATTTGACAAAAAAAACTTTGGTTAACTAGAACTTTTACTTTGAATTGCATAAAAGTCCATGTGATAAAATATCAACACTTCAATAAAAATTCCAAACTTAAATGGTAAAAAATAAAAAATCTAGCGCAATATTTATAAATATCTAGCATAAAAACTTTATCAAACTAAAACATCACTTATAACTTCAATTTCGTACAGGTTCGATTACACTCTATGGGCTCGTCCATAAATTACGTCACGCTATAGGGGGGAGGGGGAGGGGGGAGGGGGAGGGGGGAGGGGTTGGTGATATTGTGACGACTTATACAAAACTTGATTCTTAAGTATTACAATTTTGTGACAAGGAGGGGGGGAGGGGAGGTCAAAATTGCGTGACATAATTTATGGACGACCCCTATCAATTAAAGACTATTAACTATTATATTTAAAATCATCAAAACATTGGAATATCAAATATTTTTTTGTCAAATTAATAAGTTAATAAACTAAATATTTTCACTGATATCTTCGAATCAGTTAAGCTTATATCAAAGTCTATTTATTAAAAAAATTAAAAAAAAAAGTTTTAAACAATACCTATAACAAATATTTGTTATAGGTATTGTTTATTGCTATTTAGTTTTTATATTAGCAAATATAAAAACCAAAGCTTTTTCATCTGATTTCCCGGATTTCACATGAAAAAAATTCAAACAAAAAATCATCCACCCTTTCCCTTGTACGCACTCATACACTTTTAAGTGACCTCCTCCCCATACTTGCGTATGTAATTTATGGATGGCCCATTTCCAACTCTGAATATTGCTCTCGAAGACTTGATACCGAGCGCGCATAATCGGGCTCATTGATGTGTTTCAGTATCACGAGCACGAAATATTGCGTTGGGTGATTTTATTCATAACATGCACTGATATATATATATATATATATATATATATATATATATATATATATATATATATATATATATATATATATATATACAGGGCTTGAATTAACGTAAAAAAATCTAATCGTGATTTTTTTGTTGCTCATAACTCCTTCCCCCTCCTCCCCCATGGGGGGGGGGGCATGATTTATTTTAACTTATTTATATTAACATACATAATAAGTCTCATTTTTGCATAAGATGTCATAACATTTACGGTTAGCGGTTGTAAAATAGCTTTAGTTATAGTTTACATTATTACTATTATCATATTGCATTAAATCTAACGGCTATGTTTTTGTAAAATTAATGAGCTTGATATTCCTAACCTTCTTTTAATTAATTATTTCATCTTCTATTTTATTTACATATTTTAAACTGTTTAAAACAACTAGAATATTTAATTTTCTATAAATTTTTAACAGTAAAAAAAATTATTTAAAATTCTAATTTTGAAACAGTAATAAAAAACTATTAAAAATGACGAAAACATTATTGTGATAAAATGTTAAAACTTAACATTTTGACGAAAACCTGCGCAACAAACAAGAATGATAATCAAATTCTTATTAAGTCAGTTTTCTTATCTAACTAACCTTATCAAATTCCGATGATATTTTTATCTATTGCTTTTTCATTCAATGCATTTTTTAATAAAAGTTAGCGTTCACTTTTTTCATTCAATAAAATAAAGCTAATACTTTTTTTGATTGTTAATAGAAAAAGTATTAGAACTTAATTGTAAATATTTTTATCGTTTTGAAATAATTTCACTAGTTTAATGCTTAGAATTTTTCAGGATTTTTACTAACATAAAAGTATTTTTACGAAGCTAAAAATCATACGCTATTTAAAGTTGTTATTTGATATTTTAATTTTAAGGGGTTACAATGCGCTAAAATAAAATTAGAAGTTGTCACAATATTCTTCCTCACTCTCACTTTCTTCCAAATCTGATATTGTAACTGTCGCTAGATCAATGTCTGTTTTTCCTGACTTTCTTTTTCTTTTTTCTGGATAACAATGAAAATTTGCTGACAATCGTCTAACTTTATCATTATATCATTCGTCCATAGCAGTATCAGGTTCAAATTTGTCAATCTCAGGACCTTCTTTGCTTATCCGAAGTAGAGATTCTAATCGATCTCGTCTAAGACAACTTCTCCAGTCATTTTTTACGTGATTCATACATGAAAACATTCATTCTACCTTCGCATTTGTAAAAGCACAAATTAAAAATAGTTCAAAAATATCAAGAATATTTCGGTATTCTTGGACCAAACTTGATTTGGAAAAAACAATTTCCCAAATTTTCAAATAATACTCATGATTGTTACTTATGATGGGAAACATGTATGCTTTTAAAAGGATCCACTCATGAAGTATATTATGCAAATCACATCCTACACCAATTAAAAATTCAGAAAAATGTTCAACAACTTCACCGATAGCTTTATTGCCAAAAGTACCGTCATTCACATTTAACGGCCAGTTATAAACGTCAAGTAAAGCTACCAAATGCATAAACAATGGTAATTTTTGGAGAGATTGAAAACAGCCTTCCATACATATGATAATATTTGCAATAATTAGTTTGTACTGGTCAAGAACACGGCTATTAACTTCGGTATATTGAGAAAGTGGAATATTTTGATAACATTGCTTTGAATCAATTGTCTCAATATTTTTAGACAGTCTTTTATAATGGGTCATAACACTTGTATCATCAAGAAAATTGTCTAATGAATTTTTTAGAAGAATTTGCAGCTTGGCCATTGTCCATGTAAACTCTTGGACTCTTCTTACAGCTTTTACTGGATCATGAATATTGTTCTGAAAACTTAAACTCAAACGCTGAAGGGGAGATAAAACATTAAGATATATTGATAAATTAATAGGCACAGACGCATTTTTCCATCGCTTTAAAAAACCTTTTAACTCTGCTCTCTTTGCTATCTGGGAGTCTGTTATAGCTAATGATTCAATATGTGTCATAAACACACCATAATTTTCTAAAGCAATTTTCATTGCTTTATACTTGTGATCAATCCACCGAGTTACCCCAAGCTTCGGCTAATCCTTGTAGTTCTCGGTAGCGCTTTGGTGACTTTTGATACAAGTAATAAAGTTGTAAAAGGAGTTCGTCAACAGTTTTGAAGGCAGATAAACTTTCAAACGCATCTTTTAAAGCAAGTTCAAGTCGATGGTTAAAACAGTGTACAACTTCCAGCCAAGGAGAACCTTCCTTTAGTAATGCGCCTAAACCAGCATAAGCTCCTAAATTAACGTTAGCTCCATCAAGATTTACACCCAATAGATGTTTATAAGAATTGGTAATGCCAACTCTTGTAAAAGCGTCTGTTATACATTTTTTCAGGCCAACAGCATTAGAATTCTCTGCCATTTCAATAGATAAGAATTATACTTTCGGACTTCCATCTTTTAAATAAAGAATGTAAATCAATTGCTGTTCCGATACAGCTGAATCTGTGCTTCCATCACAGAGAACACAGTAAAATCTACAATTTTTTAAACATTCAGTTAATTTGTTTTTAATTACGGTGCCAATGTAATCTGTAAATATTGCTGCTGCACGGTCAGAGCCATAAAAATTTCCTAAATTTGTAACCCCATTAATCTTTTCTAATGCAATCGAATAAGGATAATTTGTGAATGGACGCTCTCGTTTTGCCAAGTAATATGCAATATTAAACTTTTTCCGTAACAAATCGGCGTCTTTTACAGCCATTTTACGTAAACAACGCTCGATAGGAGTATTATGAATAACATGGTTAAATAATGAAACTGAACCTAATGTTGTTTGTTGATGAATTTGCGTGGCCTCTTTATGTTGCGCACTACTTAAGTGCGCTGCCAGTGAGTCTTTTTTTATTGATATTGTTCCTGGTTTGATCCAGGTCATAGAAAACAATTTTGTTTGACTTATCCGTTTTTCAAATTTTTTACATAAACTGCATCTTAATCTTATAACTTCATCTCCATTTAAATCGTATTCTAACTCGCAATTCAAAAGTTTTCCCTACTTTTTAACTGTAGATAATCTGCGTCTGTGGTCCTTATTTGCATCCATTTATTGCTATTAATTTAAAGTTAGCAAGTATACTAACAAACTTTAGAGAGTTTTTTTTTAATAACTAGTTTAGAGTCTGTACTGCCTTCCACAATTCTTCACAAATTAAACTTATAAAAATATCATTAAATTTGTTCATAATGAATGAGCAAAATCAGAATAAAGCCCTTGAGAATTCGAGTTAAGAAAATGACTTTTCAATCAATTAACTTTTATTTCTTTTTTTAATCAAAATCTTTTATTACTTGATTCGAAAAGGTATTTTTTTACATTTTAACTAATACATTTTTGCTAATTGATTTTCTAAATATTTTATTTTTCTTTCTTTTACTCTATGCTCAGCTTTTAAAAAAATTTATTGTTACAGAAGTCACTGCAGTTTTATACTGTAAAAGAACGCTAAATATTCGCGATTAATATTAATTATTTAAAATTAGATTTTTCTAAAATGATAAAAAAATAATCGCGAAAAAAAGAAAGGTTGCGAAAAAACAAATTTTAAGAAAAAACTAATCGCGAAGGTGCGAAAAGTAATTGTGAATCGCGATAGCGATTCACAATTACCACACATTATCATCAAACAATATGTATATTTTTTCTCTCTCAAAGATGAAAAGATCATTTTCTATTGAACTGTGTCGATTTTGAAGGGTTCAGTTTTATTAAACCTTTTGAAACTTATACTCAGCACACACATTATACTTCATACAATTTACTTTATACATTTATACATATATATATATATATATATATATATATATATATATATATATATATATATATATATATATATATATATATATATATATATATATATATATATATATATATATATATATATATATATATATATATATATAATTTTAACCATAAAATATAAACTTTATTTTAAAAGAAAAAAACAAAATACAAACTTTGTTTTAAAAGAAAAAAAACTAATTTAGATGACCAAAAAAAGTAGAAAAAATTTTTTAATTCATAGATTGCTTGTTTAAACCAAAACCCTCAGTCTCTCTACCAGAATTCCTTGCATGTTCTACCCATTTGTCTGTTAATGTAGTAGCACTCCTTGCATGTTCTACCTATATTTCAGTTGATGTAGCAGCACTCCTCCCATGTTTTACTTAATTGTCAGGGGATGTAGCAGCACTCCTCACATGTTTTACTTATTAGTTAATGTTAGTAAATGTATATAAATAATACAAAAATATAAATAAAACTTATATTTTAAAATAAAAAAGTGTTCCATTTAAAAAGAAAACTTTTTAAAAAATTTATTTAACTGAAAATATAAAGTATTGTTAAAGAGCAAGAAAATGGTTGACAGAAAAAAAACTGTAAATAGTAAAAAAATGTAAATCAATTTAAAAAAAAAAAAATAAAATGCTAATGAAAACTTACAACATTTTTTTTTTCAAATAAAGTTTAGGAAAAAGAAAACTAATAGATAATAAACATTTTTTTGATACTTTTTTCATTATTAATATGAATTTTTTAAATATAAATTCATGTTTAAATCATGTTTTTTTTAATTGTTAAAAAATTATTAGAAATTTTATTAGAAATTTTTATTCAAAACATTTTAATAACTGATTTTTACTACAACTGTTGTCAATAATCTGCCCTCCATTTTGTTTTCAAAACTGAATGCTGTTAATTTATCAGTCATAGCTTCTTCTGTCTATTTCATTTTTAAGGTAAATGATAATAAAAAACCTATACTATATACAAAAAATGAATTTAAAAAAATTCTACTATGAATATTTATTTTATAATAAGCAATGCGTTACAAACAATAAATTAAATAAAATTTAATTGATACTTTACATAATTAAAAAATATTCTGAATATTTAATTTTCTTATAGTAATTTTCTATTTGCATTTTATTTGCAAATTTCAAATTGCATTTCCATGTGTGCTCCCTTAAAATAGTTAACATTCCATTTTAGAAATTCTTAATTTTTAATATCAATAACATGTCTTAAGTGTTGTCAAAAACTAATGACAATCATTGCTATCGAAGTACAGTTTTAAAATGAGAAATAGAATTTAATTGTAAGTTTAGTATGATGTGAATGACACTAACAATGTGAGATGTTCTCTATGCAAACAATATGAAGCTTATATTAAAAAAATTAAAACATTTTTTATTGCTTGGATTTGCCCTGGAACTCCATTCTTTAAAAAAGACAGTTTAAGAATTCACTGTAATAGTATTCAACATAAAGAGGCACAAGTATTCTTGATGATAAAAGTGATTAAAAAATGTGGCAAAAAACACCATTCTTGGAAAGGGTCTATGAAAAATGAGTGAAAAAGATTGTAATTCCATCTAAAGGAAATTCAGCGGTTATTACATGGCCAAAAAGAAATTTTACTCATTTCTCTGATTAATTAGAGCTGTTAAAAAAAATGGCGTTCAAAATCTTGGTAATAGTACTAGATGATGTTATGTATGATATTAGAGATGATTGTACTTAAACAGTGGTTGACCTTCCCTTCAGAAAAAGTTTAATCCTCAATGTGCTTATGTACCTGGTTCTTATAACGGTACATCTAATGCTTTGCTAATGGTAGTTATTTGGTCCTTTAAAAAACTCTCAACTTCAGGTGGGTGTGTTTGATGTATTAGTATTGACTTGAAAAAAGCATTTGACAAAATCTTTCATCTAGCTGTCCTCTTTGCAGCTAAAAATGATTTTAAATTACCAGACACTGTTTTAAGACGGATTAAATTGTATTTATTTCACCGCTCTCAAAAGGTCTCTGTTTCCCGTCTCTCCGACTTTAGTTTGGACTAATACCACTAGAGGAGTTTCACAAGCTTGTGTGCTCTGACCATTTCCCTTTGTCATGCTAGTCAACAGTATGTTGGTCCTTGACCAATCCAGAAGTCTCTTAAATTTGTATGCCGATGACACTTAGCTGTTACATTATGTCGGATGCAATAACTCCGATAATTCTCAGGAAGAAGGTAATAATTTGCTAAGTTGGTTAAGTGCTAAAATGTATGTCAACAACACAAAAACTCGATTGATTTATCCTTAGAAAGTTTTAAGGGTTTGCAAATATTTTTTGCAGGCAGTAGGTTAGAAAACCAACCTTAAGTCAACACTCATTACAAAAACATCCATCAGAATGTTGCGCTGGAATGTCTGCTATCCATTGCCTGGCATCTTTGGCAGCTCTCCTGATTTTATATAGAAAACTTATCTTACCTTAGTCTTTTCATATGGCTTACGCTCGGTCTGTATTTTGCAATATTTCTTGCTCTTAATTTATAAAATTTTTAACCATAGAGAAACATGCAACAATCATATGTAACAAGCGCCCATGTTCAAATCAACCCTCAAAACATCTAGAAGGCATCTGCCTCAGATTAATCAAAAAATTGCTAAATCAAATGATCACCCTCTTCAACCATTGCTTTTAGTCAGACCTTAGCGCAACCATAGCGCAAAATCTTAGGAATTTGCTTTTTTTTCGAATTTTTAACATTTCAAAAATAAGATTTTTGAAATATTAAAAAATTCAGTAGGTGGAAATTATTTAAATATTTGGAAAAAAAAAATATTTGACAGATAAAACTACTGCATAATGTCAAAATGTATTAGATGTCTTCAAGTTGCTTTTTGCTTTGTCAATTTACAAATGCTCAAGTTGAAAATATGTTTTTACAGGTTAAAATCACATAACTAGCTATAATGTTTTTCAAAAATAGGAGAAGAAGGATGTAGTTAGTAAACAATCGTAGTTAATATTTGACCGGGGCCGGGTTTGATAAAATATAGCTGGGACCGGGTTTGTGACCAGGGCTGCATAAACATTTATACATCATAAAGTACATTTTAATTTTTCAAAATTTATGTGTAAAATTTGTATATATATGCATTTATAAACATCATTACGATCAAAATGATCATGATCATCATGATGATGATAATCATCATCATCATCATCATGATCATCATCTCCATCATCATCATCATCATCATCATCATCATCATCATCATCATCATCATCATCATCATCATCATCAGCAGGCTTCCTCTTTTGTGGAAGCCTGCTGATGATAATGATGATGATGATAGCCTTCCTCTTTTGTGCTGTTTCTCTAATCATGGTTAATGCTCAAACGAGTTAAAGTTTTTATAATTATTTAATTGATAATAAAAATAAAGATAGAAACATATATTCATGAAAATATATATTCATAAAGCGCTATGCTTGGCGGTATATTTTTTTTTTTTTAAAACATCTTTGATTCCAACAAGGCTGCAAGCAACCACTAATTAGAGTTAAAAGTTACTAGAAGAGAAAAGATGAAGATTGTAGAGCAAGATAACGATTGACAGACGACTTGAAATATTGCAAATTATATGAATCAGGAAAACAAGATTAAGGAAACGAATTCCAAAAAACTGATGTTCGAAGAAAAAAACTAGTAGAATAAGAGTTTTTGGAGCACTTAGGAACAGTTACAAAAAAAGGATGAGACTTAACTGAATGATGAGTAACACAAATAAATTTTAGTAGATGGTACAAGAGACGCTAGCTCTTTAGAGCAATGCCCATTATAGTATTTGTAGAAATGAGAAAGAGAAGCGACATTACGACGATGTGATAATGGCTGAAGGTTGGCTGCAAGAGCAGGTCCAACTATGTTTACAATGTGTATTTCACCTTGTCTTAAAGAGAAAGGGTATCATTAGAAGATCCGCTCCAAATATGGCAACAGTATTCCATACAAAGTCGGATTTGAGATTTGTTGAGATAGAGAATAGAATTTGAAGTAAGAAAGTGTAGAGCTCGATACAGATACAGCTTTAGCAGATCCTAATTTTGCAATGGATTTGATATATGGTTTCCTAGAAAGATCAGAAGTAAAGTTAGTCCTAGAATATCAAGGGTAGATGATTCATTGAGAACATTACCATTCATAAATATAGGAAGGTCTAAATTAATGCAATAACGATTGGCTGAAAATAATTTAGTTTTATCTGAATTAAAGTTCACCAGCCACTGTGAGCCCATGCTGTAGCAGAAATGAGATCCTTTTCAAGCTCAAATGCCCCCTCCAAGCAACCAGAGAGTGTTGGCTACTAATCATCTTATTATCTAGCACTGAATATATTTTATTACTTTTATAATTAACTAATTGATTAACTAATTAAAAAAATTTAAACATTTAAAATTAACAAGTTTCTCCTAATAAATAATTTTCTGGACCGTTAGTAACAGTTTAGAAATTCTAAACTGTTTATAAAAGTATGTATACAAAAAGTTCCTGAAGTTGTTAATATTACTTAAAAATGTTTTCTATTTTCCAAGAATTTCTAGTTCTTATATTAAAATTTCCAAGAATTTCTAGTTCAATTAAAACTTCGGATTACTTATTTAAATCATTTTTTATTTATAAACAATAAATTGAATGTAAGTTATAAATTACTCAACAAACAATAATTACTCAACAAACAATAAATTATGAATGTAAGTTATAAGTTATAAAAGTAATAGCACTATTATAGTATTATTACTTTTATAACACAGTTAATAACTATAATGTTATAACATTTGTAATCTTAAGTTTCTTATTTTTTTTGTTTTGTTTTGTGTTTTTTTTTTAAATAATTTTTTCGTTAATTAATTTAAGTTAATAGGTCCATTGAAACAATGTTTATGGTTTTGCATAAACTAAAACTAAAGACCAGATATTTTTCCTGATATCGCATTTTGCGATCACTTAATTTAACCCTTGTTTTTCGACTTTTACATTGTTTGTTTATTTAATTTTTTCATTTTCAGTGTTTAGTTGTGTTTTTTGTTATGTTCATTCATTGTGAAGTTTTTATGCTGAATACTGTTTATATCAGAGATGATTATGATTCTAATTGAAAATTTTAAATAGTTACACTCTTTACGATTTTTAATTTAGAATCATAATTATTTCTGATATAAACAGTATGCAGATTTAGAAATCTGAATACTGTTCACATCAGAAACCTGTTTAAGATGCACTCAAATATTTTGGAGGATCAAAGTCTGCCTTTAAGTAAAAATATTTAAGTATTTGTTTTTTATTACAGATTCTGTAGAAAATTCAAGAAAACTAATTGGTAGGTTACAGTTATTTTTTGACATTGTTGCATTATTTCTGATTCTTTGTTTTTATATCTCAGTATAATTTTTATTTCAATAAAACATTTTTTAATCCAATTTAAAAATAATGCAAGCTCAGGTATGTTCCCAGTTTTTACTTTGAGTGTTAATTACAAGTTACTTTAATATTGATATTTTGTTAAAATTTTCTTTTAGTTGTTAAGTTCTGACAAGTTTCCTTTGTATTGTCAATTATAATTTTCATTTTATTTTCACGAGTCTTTGTTTACAAATAAAAAACTCTAAAAATTTCTTATCAATTTTTGTATGGAATACTGTGTCATCTTTTTATCAATCTTTGTAGGTAATAATGTTGTCTTACTTGGGTGAGGTTTTGTAACAAATTCCTTTCTCTTTTAGACAAGATGTAAAAATTTAAAGCCAACATAGATAGACCTACTCTAGCAGCCAAGATCAAGTCTATTATATAAAGTCTATTCAGTTCAAAATTCATCATTACTTCTTGAGACTACCAAAACACAACTTTGAGTTTATCATTTAATAAAACCTAATCTCTATACTGTTCATCTGAAAAGTTTTTTTTTTTATATAATGATTTTCTGCAAACATTTCATGCTTTTAAGCTCTCTCAGCTTCCCTAATTTATAAATTTTACAGCTTTTTAAACCTTCTGTTTACTGTGTTTAGGTCTGTTTAGGTCTTGCTCTATAACTTATATTATTACTTTCTAGTAATTACAAAATTAAATAGCAGAAGCTTGCAACCTTGTTGAAAATTGTTTTAAAAAAGAATACTCAAGAAGCAACTTAATATATTAAAAATCAAAAAAATATATAAAACTAAAACTCACCAAAATGTATAACCACATAAACATGTGACAGGTTTTGCATCATTATATAATGCTTTTATAGCATTTGTACAGTCTGGTGCAGGACACCATTTCATAAGCCGATTACTCTATTATTATAAATATACAAACTATAACTTTTAGATTGAGTTTTAGAAAATTAAGAAAATAATTAAGGAAAAAAAACTAATATACCTGTACAAAACTGTCACCAATTAATTTATGATACTTAGATCTAATAGTAGGGTCCAGCAACACCTTTCTAAAATACATTTAAGAAAATTAAACTACTAACTCAATAAAAACTATAACTATAAAATATGTATTTCAAACAATGAAAAAAATGTTAAAAACAATTTAAATACAAAAAAAAAAAAAAAAAAAAAAAAAAAAAAAAAAAAAAAAAAAACATAAATAATAAAAAAATCCATATGTTAAAGGGATCCCAAATCTCTGAGACATGTTGTGTTCATATTAAAGAGAATGATAAAAAAAAAAGTTTGGGTTAAATTTTTTTAATTAAAACAAAAGAATAAATGCATACCAAGAAAAACTAACTTTTTTATTTTAGTCAAAGCTCGCCTTCTCCATTTTGTTGTAGGTCAAATAGTCTTCATAAAATATAAAGAGCTGCAATCTACAGAGTTGATAGTTTATTCAAGCATGTTTTATTCCTATGAGTTTTAGTACATGATGTCATTGTTTGTGTACATAATTGATCTTTTAAACAAACAAAAAAATCAATGATGCCATGTAGTAAAACTCATAGGATTAAAACCCGCTTGAATAAACTATAGATTATACAGTAGATTGCAGCAAATATTATGAAGACTATTTGACCTACAACAAAACAAAGAAGGCAATATTTTTCTTATCTTTATAGCTGTATGCTAAAAAGCAAAACTAGTAAGCGATTGCTAATCTTTATAGCATATATATATATATATATATTACAAGCAACTCTGTTAAATTTTTTCAAAATTTTATTGGATTTAGGGGGAGCACAAGACCCTTGAACATTTACCCGGTCCCTAATAATATTAAAATTTTTTAAAATAACAATTATTTTATAAAAAAATTATTATTTTAGAGTTTTTTGCAGAAAAATGACCTTTTTTAACCTAAAAATAAAAAAGTGTATTTTTCCGATAATTATTCCAAAAAAAAAATTGAATAATAATTTTTTTTTTTTAGTAATTGTTATTTTTAAAATTTTTAAATTTTAAAAATAACAATTACTTAAAAATATATATATATATATATATATATATATATATATATATATATATATATATATATATATATATATATATATATATATATATATATATATAACTATATTTAAAATCAGTCTTCCTTCATTCTTCTCAACAGCATAAACTCAAGAGTGAAAATTAGTGATCGAATTTTGGATCATTTTTATCGGTATTTCTTGAATTGTTTCCTTGATTTTTTCAACCTATTGAAAAAATCAAGAAAACAATTTCCTTCCTGTTCTGATACTTTTTGATTTTCAAACGATTTTCCACTTAATTCACAAGCAATCACAATGATTAAGCATGGTTTCTTTTAAAGTAATTGGAAATGCATTCATTTTAAGTTAAAATTTGAATTCTTTTGTTAACGCATGCAAAAAACTGTGCTAAAACATTATTACTTTTCTATTCTATAGTATACTTAGTATTTTTTAAGGCAAAAAAATTAAAAAACAAAAACAACTTAAAAGTAACACTGTTGAAGAAAGTAATAATATTTTATCATGGTTTCTTTCAAAGTTTTTAAAATGCATTTTAAATTTTAGCAACTATTTGTTTTTTATTAAAAAACAAGAGGTTTTTTATAATAAATAAAAAATTATCAATTGCATAACTATTTAGAAGAAAAAATTGCTGAAGTAATACATTTGTTTTTAAAATTTTTAAGCAAATGCCAATGTTAGCATAAGTCTGTCTTTTTTTTAAAACAAAAATTTGCACGTTTGTAGACTTTTTGCATCCTGATATACATTTATTTATATATCTATATCTATATTAGTGTTGTTACGACTATTGAATAATTTGACTGTCAACTATTTTTATTTATATTTTCTAAAGTTAACTAAAATCCACAAATACATTTTAAAATTCGACTAAGCCGATTTAGTCGAAATATGGTAATAATTTTTTTTTTAAATAAATTGTTACAAAAATAATAAAGTAACTTATTTTTGCTTTCTATTTTTTAACATCATATCAATGATTGTTATCAACTTTTTAACATCATATCAATGATTGTTATCAACTTTTAGTCAAAGTTGATAACAACACAAACAAAGTTTTTAATAACTTTAACAACTATCTATATATCTATCTATCTATATATCTATATAATATATGCAAAAATAATTTTATAAAGATTTATGGTCGTTTTAGCGCAAAAGAAGTTTATTTAAAAACAAAAATTTGCCACCATTTTTAATTGGACTTTTGTTTTGTTATTAAGATACACAATTTTTTGTTACACAATCAGTATTCAAATTTTTAATCAGATTTTGTTCAAATTTTAATTTTGCAAATAAAGTGGAATTCAAGAGTACAGTTTGCAGATATACAAAGTCCAAAAAAAGCACTTCGGATTTGAAAGACTAGTTTTTCCTAATTTTTAGTATCCAGGAGCTAAAAATTAATACTTTTAGGTTAGAGGAACAATCAATTTTTTAACCCAGAGTCATTGCCGCCATTATACCTAAAGACTCCAGGTTTAAGAACAATAAGTTCCAAGTCATTAAATCTCATGAATTTTTCTCTTATAGCAGATCATAAGTCAGCAAACATATTTGGAGCTTCTAAACACCAAACACCAGGAAAAAATAGAAATATATAGTTAGAGATCTTTAGAGACTCCACATCTCTGGCAGTTTTATTTGTTAAGTATTTGCTTATTAATAATCTTTATTAATAATAATAATAACTATTATTACTAAAATTTAACCATAATTGTCTCATTAAATAATCAAAAACACAAAAAAATATTGCCATTTTTAATTTGATTGATTTTTCAGTTATTAAGTTTTCAATTTTATGAAAATAATATTTTTAAAAAATACAAATAATAATTTTAACAATGGTTTTAAAAGTTAAAGTTATATAAATTTAAAAATGATAGCTAATGTAATTAAAATGTATTAAATTTGTTGATTAATATTTAAAGAAATCATAAATATGGTATACAATGTTTTATATATAGTAGGCAAGTAGCCCACAGGCTATATAGTATCAACGTATTGGGATATATGTAGGTTATGTAGTATGTATGTAGCAGGCTATGTAGTAGCTATGTCCTAGAAAGAATAAATTTAAGATGTAATTTAACTAATTTAAAACCTCCCGATTGTATATATATCTACCTATCTATATATATATGTATATATATATATATATATATATATATATATATATATATATATATATATATATATATATATATATTATATATAATATATATTAAAATATATATATATATATATATATATATATATAATTTTAAATAATTAAATTACCTTTTTTTTATAATCTAACATAATTTAAATTAATTTTTCATACTTTTCTCAACATTTGTATAAATGAATTATGTTTATTACTTTTTCCTTATTTCTTAAAAATTCGGCTTCGCAAATAATGATTTTTTACTTTTAAAAAGTTATTAACAAAAAAAAAAAAATTAATTGTTGCAAAGAAAAAAACTTGAGTTAATACTTTCACAGCAAAAAAAAAAACTAAAGTTAATAACTTTACCATCGCTTTTTTTTTTGTGACAAACAAAGATTTAAATTTCCAAGTATCACTTATTAAAAAATATGTACTGTTGCGCTTTTACTTGCCTTAAGAAAAAAAAATTAAACGTACACTTTATGAATATTTTTGATGCAGTGTTATAAGTTATAACAATGTTTACAAGGAATTTAATTTTTTGTAAAAAATAGAAAAGAACAGAGAAAAAAAGAACAGAGAAAAAAAAAAAAAAAAACAAGTAATTTTTTTAAATCTAAATAACTTTTTAATTCTTTCTTAATTATAAGGAAATTTCTGTTTTTATTTTTTTGATATTGCACAATCTGTAATTTATTTAAAGCTAATATATGTAATTTCTAAACTATTATTTAAATAAAACTTATAAATATATAAACAAAGACATTGAAAGAGCTATATTGCTTCAATCATCAATTCAAGCAAAAAAATTAATAATAGAGTTAAATCTATAAAATAAATTGTTTTTTTTTTATTATAAAAAAAATGAACTATTTATAAGATGCTGTTCAAAGTTTGTAATAATTGGTTTTTTCATTTTTTTGATAAAATAAAAAATTATAAAATACATATTAAAAAAAAAATTATGATAAAAACACTTTGTTACAAAACCATTATAACAAAATAAAGAAAACAAAATTTATAATATCAAAAGTGACACTTGTATAAAACAAAATTTTAACGTGTACTATTTTTTAACTAATAATTTTTTGTTTTGTTTTTTATTTTTTTGTAAATTGGGTAATTATTTTTGTTGTTTGTTATGAGAAAATGCCTTAATAAATATAACTAAATAAAACTAGTAAAATGTGTAAAGTAATGATAAATATAAATAAATATAAGTAATGAAACTAAATAAAGATGATAAATAGAAAAGTTTTCATTAAGTTTATTTTATGATTTCTTTTTTATGCGCTTATAACATCTTTTTTCTTTACATTTTTGATGGAAAAGTTAGGTTAATAAAGATAAAATTTTCTTTTTTTTTCATATCTTATTACATTTGTAAATAGCGCAAATATCCAATGTAATTGTCATGCAAACTTTTTTACGTAATCGCCATTTAAACTTCATAAGTGTTTTTATAACATTAATTACGTTACCTTACCGTTTGTTTAAATATTAAAAAATGATATAAAATGGCTTACTGCGTATGTAAATGGCACGCCAGTTTACGCTTTAAAACAAGGCCTGATATATATAGCCTTCGGAATCAAAGTCAACCTTAAGCAATGCCTAACTGAAGACCTGACAGCAGGTTGGTAGTTTAAACCATGATTTAAACCAATTGAAAAAATATCACTTTAAACCAAATTAATATTTTTTAAACTTGAAATTTTCAGCAGGAAAGTAAACAAGGGGAAAGTAAATCAGGGTAATAATAATAATAAACCAGGAGAATAAATAAACCAGAGAAAAGTTAACAAAAGTTATGTTTACAAATAGAATTATATCTTTCATGTAAATACTTAATGTAAACGCATATTAAATTGTAATAAACTGGAAAAAACAATTAAATTAAAAATGGAAAAACAAAAATTTTAATAGTTCTAAATAAATAGTTAAACTAAAACATTTTGTTCATCTTTAAAATTTCTGAGCAAATGTCAACATTTTCAAATAACTTAAACTTGAGTTATGTTTGGGATTTAAAATCTTTAAACTGAAAATAATTTTTTTGTTTTGTTTGATTTAGTAAAAAATACTAAAAATATTTAATTTGACGTTTGATTTCATGGAAAATGAAAACGAAATATATTAATGGAAATAAAAATAAAACAAAATAGAAATTTTTATTTTGTCAAAAATTTTGTTTATTTTTATTTTGTCAAAAGTCTCTGCTGAACTAAAATGTAGCACACTGCTGAACTAAAATATAGCACAAACACCTTTTATAAAAGTGGAAAACCCAGTTTAATAGGGAAAACCAAATTTTATCTTATTGTAAAAATTGTTTAAAACTCTGTGGCAAGTACATTCATCATTCAAACTAGATATTTTAACAACAGAAAAAACTATGCAGATTCATGCAGATATTAAACTCTCAACCGGAAGTATAATGACAAAACAACAAATGTTTTTTGTTAATATCTCAATAAATAAATTGCTTTGGTAATTTTAAATAAACTCAAAACTCATTTTTTATTGTTTATCTACAAAATAAATATAACTTGTCTCAGCACTTGGGAATCCCTTTAACATTCAAAAATAAATTATAACTATCAACAATTCTTTTTTCATTTCGGCTTTAACAAAATCTTTGCCTACTATTCATAAACTAGTTAATCATTTCTAATCTAGTTAATCTAGTTAATCTATATTCTATTCTATAACGTTCATTCTATGATCAATCTAAAAAATTAATGATAATGAAAAAATTTTTAAAAAAGCAATTTCAAAACTAAAAAAATCCTCTCTTCATAAATTTTCAATAAAAGTATTGGCATAACATAAATGGGTTAATGCTTAGGTAAAATGCACACGTAACACTTCTCAACAAGGCCTGAGATAATCACCAAGAATTTCTATGCAAGTCTTCTTTGATTTACTTAGATAAAAATTCTCTTTTCAGTTTATGGTTTATTTATTTTTAATTTTAGTTTAAGCTTAAATTTGTTTACCCAGTGCATTTTTAAATTCTCAGATTTTTCATCTCAGTGCATTTTTAAATTCTCAAAACTTGCAAAGAGCCGTGGCCAAGTTGTCAAAACAAAATGTGAAATGTATTTCCTCAGAAGGCTCACCAAGTATCTTTCAAAGTTTAGTTTACTGTCAACTAAGTGAAAAAGCCTGACACCTTTGCATGTCATAAAATAGAAATGAAAACACTACCTCGCTTAGCGCATTTTGATACACAATCATCTTTAATGCATTTTTCAGTGGTTTTTCGATGCAGCATTACTCAACCTTTATGATTATGAACCTCAAAACTCATTTTAATGCTTAAGACTACTTCACACCGCTGATTTACCACTATTTTTTTTGAGCCGAACATGAATTCATGTTCAGCTCAAAAGTTCATGAATTTTTTTTTAAGTTCATGAGTAAATTTGAGTAAATTTGCTGTGAGTTGAAGTTGCTTTTTGCTAACCATTTTAATTCAATTGAATTTTTAACATGTTTTTTGATTTTGTTTTTATTATATATATATATATATATATATATATATATATATATATATATATACATATATATATATATATATATATATATATATATATATATTATATTATATATATATATATATATTATATATATATAATATATATTAATATATATATATATATATATATATATATATATATATATATATATATATATATATATATATATATATATATATATATATATATATATATATATTATATATATAATATATATTAATATATATATATATATATATATATATATATATATATATATATATATATATAAAATACACTGTAAATCTAAAAGGTTCTTTGCCAGTTCTTTGAAAAGCCTAAATGTTCTTAGAGAAAATTTAAGGTTCTTTAAAGAACCTACAGGTTCTTAATATTCTCTAATGGTTTTCTGAAGAAGCGGCGGCTTATTTACAAAGCCATACAAAGAACCCACAAGGTTCTTCAAATCATTTTACGGAAAACCTCGAAGACCCTTAATTTAGGGTTCTTCAAATTGTTTGTAAACGCCATTTTATTTTTCTAATTGGTCATTATATATGTAGACTTGTATGAATTTATAACGAATGGTATAATAACAATAACAAATGAATATCATGATAGTATTTAATTTGTGCTTTAAACATTTGAGTTGTTTTTATTACCCTTGTTAACATCAACAGCAATTATAAAAGCAACATATTTTTATTATTATTTTAGAGCAGTTTTCTTATTCCTATATGCTTTCCTATATGCATTATGCATATTATAAATATATTATTGTATATTACGAAATGGCTTTGTTTAGATAAATAAATACATATTATTTGTTAAAATTTAAAAAATGGCAGGTTATTTGAACTGGAGTGTAGAAGATGTTTGCGTATACATAGAACTTAAAGGACTCCCAGAACTTAGACAAAAAGTTATTGATTAGATTGAAGTTTCTATTTATTTTCAATTATATAAGTGTTATATATATATATATATATATATATATATATATATATATATATACATATATACATATATATGTATATATATATATGTATATGTATATATATGTATATATATATATATATATATATATATATATATATATATATATATATATATATATATATATATATATATATATATATATATATATATGTATATATATATATATATATATATATATATATATATATATATATATATATATATATATATATATATATATATATATATATATAGTGTTGATTGGCTTCAATGTTTTCATGCCAAAAATGTTCAAGAAATGTATGACAAGTTAATTCATTACACTGAAGAAGCATGTAACTTATATGTACCTATAAACACTTTGTAAATTCGTCATCAAAGAACCCATGGCTGACCAAAGAATTAATCTCACTCATTAGAGAAAAACGAAACTTAAGATACAGAAAATGGAAATTCGAGTAAATGGAAAAACTCAAATCTTTGTAAACAATATAAAGAATTATCAAAAAGAGTTTCATTTGAAATTTCCATAGCAAGACGAAAGTATGAGTTATTGATTGTTGATAAAGCTAAAAAGAACCCAAAACTATTATATAGATATATGAATTCACAACAATATGTTAAAGACTCTATATAAGTTCTGAGACAACCAAACGGTGAAATAACTCAAGATTCAGAAAAGATTGCTGATCTACTGAACATAAATTTTCAAAACGTTTTTGTCAAAGAAAATAATAAGTGCACTCCATTATTTAAAAATAGAATCAATGATAACACCTTTAATCTATCTTCTGAAGATATCCATTATGATGATGTCCTTGAAAGGCTAAATAATCTTGATGAAAACAAAGCGTATGGAGTTGACAAGTTACATCCATCTATATTGAAAAACTGTGCTATTGCCTTTGCTCTTCCTCTCACAATAATAATTTATGGAATCAATAAAAAAAAGTCAACTATCAAATCAATTTAATTCAGCAAATATAACTGCACTATATAAAAAAGATGACAAGACTGATTCTGGAAATTATAGACCTATATCACTACCTTGTGTTACTTTTAAAATACTTCAAGGCATAATAAAAAGAAAGTTAGAAAAATATCTTTATGAAAATAATATTATAGCTAATCAACAGCATGGGTTTGTTAAAAACAGGTCATGTACGACAAATTTACTTGAAACTTTAGATTATATTACAAGAAATGTTGATCAAGGAATTCCTGTTGATGTAGTTTTACTTGATTTTAAAAAAGCGCTTGATAGCGTTCCCCATCAAAGGCTTATCTCAAAACTTAAAGCATATGGTGTTAGTGGCTTGGCACTTGATTGGTTTCGAGCTTTCTTATCTAATAGAAGGCATAGAGTCGTTATAGGAGATTATGTTTCAACTTGGGCTGAGGTGCACAGCGGAGTTCCCCAAGGTTCAGTATTGGGTCCACTACATTTTATACTCTATATAAATGATCTTCCAGAGTCTCTGAAGAATATTTCAAAATTTTATGCTGATGACACAAAAATCATGTCAATTAGTTCTTCTGATGAGTTACATAATAAACTACAGTGGGATTTAAACTCTGCATATGCTTGGACACAAGACTGGCTGCTTAGTTTTAATATTGAAAAGTGTCTAGTTATGCACTATGGCTATAAAAATAAGAGACCCAATTTATATAAATGGTTGTAAACTCAATACATCAGATTCAGAAATGGACCTAGGAGTGATTTTTTCAGATAACTTGAAGTGGAAAAATCAAGCATTATCGAGTGCAAGCAACGCTAATCGCATGTTGGGCATAATAAAAAAATCTTTTGTTCGATTTGATGCTGAACTGCTTAAATCCCTATATCTTTCATTTGTTTGACCGCTACTTGAGTTTGCTATACCAGTATGGGCTCCTTATCAAAAACAAGATATAATCATTTTTAAAAAAATTCCAGCGTCGTGCCACTAAACTAATACCTCAAATTAGTAAATTATGCTATGAAGATCGACTTTCAAAGAACCCTCTAAAAGGGTTCTTTGAAGAACCTCTAAGAACCTCTGAAGAACCCTTATAGGTTCTTTAAAGAACCATTGGGCTTAAGAGTGTATGTATATATATATGAAATATGTATATATATATGTATATATATATATATATGTATATATATATATATATATATATATATATATATATATATATATATATGTATATATATATATATATATATATATATATATATATATATATATATATATATATATATATATATATATGTATATGTATATATATATATATATATATATATATATATATATATATATATATATATATCTGTGCGAGTGTGCATGTGTATATAAACATTTTTAGGTACATAACCTAGCATGAAACTGATAATGTCATACTGAAATAGTCATCTGTGGGCTTTGATGTATATATGTATGTATGTGCGCATGAATGCATACACAAAAATTATAATGCACCTAATAGAACAACATGTACTTACAAAACAAAATTTTCATCAACTAATATATCACATTCGGTTGCTGGGCAAAATATATTCTGGCTATTACTTTCATCTCGTATTTTTGCTACTAAGTAATCATTCCAACACTTATGACAAAAGTAATGACCACATTCCAAGCCAGTAAAAGTCTAAAAGTAAACAAATTTTATAAATCACATAAGTTAATTCTCCATTAATGTATATTTTTATTTTATACCTTGTTTCTGAGTATAGTTATAAATTTTTTTCTCAATTTTACGTTTACATTAAATTATTACATAATAAGTATAAGAAGTACTTCATTAGGTAATGTACACAGACATATTCCACAATCAACTTTCATTAGTGAGCGCCCACTGCTTCTTGTGTTCTTAAAACAAAAAATATTAATTATAAATTAAAAATTATTTGCAAGATAAAATTGTGTACAAAACTTTGAACTAACTTTTATTCTTGAGCATGATTGTTGATTTCTATGAGGACTGATGACATGAGCTTCTTTAAAAAGACGATCTTGATCACCACTGTAGTACCTTATTAAAAAGTTAACAATAATGAAATTTAGTGAAATATATTTATTTACTGCTGATCAGACAAAAATACTAAAGTTAAACCTTTCTAAAAGTTTTTCTTTGTCCCATTTAAAATGCGTAAGCAAGATTCTTGCAATAGATCTAGGGATCTAAATAAAATAAAATATACACACACACACAGATATATATATATATATATATATATATATATATATATATATATATATATATATATATATATATATATTATACACATACACATATATGTATGTTGTATATTTTCTAAAATATTAAAGCATATATATATATTTTTTTGTTGTTAGTTCACCTCCTCAAGGCCAAAAAGGCCACTACAGAGGAGGAGGCTACTTAATTGTGGTTATAACTTTCTCTCAACTCTATAACTCTGAAATACGAACGTTGACGAACAAGGCCGCTGTGCAGAGAAACAAATTAAGCGCCAGGGATGTGATGAGGATCAAACTTGGAACCTCGTGCTCTACCACTACACCACTACTGCATATTTAATATATTGTAATAATAAATTGTTCAAATACTTTTTTAAAACTAAACTTTTAATTAACTGCTATCATATTTAAAATAACTGTTTAATTGACATTAAATTGTTTTACGTTTTTAACTTTATATCAGGTAACATATTATTTAAATTAATAATTTTTTAACTATAATTTATTTTTTAACTTAATTGTATTTTGTTCATTAAATATCATTTCTACTTTTTAACTTTAGGCAAATACTTCCTGTTGTGAAAAGAGGACCACCACCTGTCATTTTGAGTGGCAACTTTCAAAAAGGCAAATACTCCATGTTGTAAAAAGAGGGCAACCAACTGAGGTAGAACATGTATAAAATATTTTTTACATTGACAATGGATGCAAAAGTTTACATTAACTGAAAATATGAGAGTACAAGATGGTAAAAGAGAATTTTATTAATGGCTATTAAAAGAGGAAGATACTATGAAAGGATGTATTGAAATACCATATCAGTGAAATATCAGAGAAAACAACTCAGTTGTTGAAAAGATATTTGGAGATGCTGATCAAGATAAATATAAACAAGTTATTTTAACACCAATTAATAAGGATTCCCTCTCAACCAATCAAAAAGTGATTGAATATTTACCAGGAGAGATAAAAACTAACTCAAGTAATAATTAAATTGAAACTGATGAAGTTAAAGAAAGAAAACATTTTCCTGTCGAGTTTTTAAACAGCTTAACTCCTTGTATACCTCATTGTTTAAAATTAAAAATTGGGTATGTGATTATGTTACTTAGAAATTTAGATATCAAAGCTGAGTTATGCAATGGTACATGAAAGATTGTGCTTTTCAAAATAATTATATTGATGCAGATTTTCTTTTATTTATCATTTATACTTTTTATTTATTTGAACATTGTTTTATTGCATTATCTAACCAAATTATTAAGAAACTCATAAACTGTCTGATTTTTATAAAAACTAATTCAATATAAAACTTCAAAAGTTGAATTAACAAAATAACAACTTTTGAATGATTTTATAAAATTATTTAAAATAATAAAATTTGCTAAAAACTCAAATTCATTTTTTATCTTAAGTGTTTTTTATAGTTTTGCTCTTTGAATGATATTTTATAGTTGGCTTTTTATCAAAGATATTCATTCCAAATTAATCCCATTACAAAAATGATATTATAATTTTTTCTTAAAAAACTGGTTTTCATTTTTATTTCTGATGTTTTTATTTTTTATTTTTTATTATTTTGCCATGACAATGTAAGCACGTAATTATTAGTTTAACCATTATCTCTATTGATAATAAACATTTTAAGTTATTATAATATGGTTTTTTGTATAACAAGCTGTGGTTTCCCTGTCCTGTAGATGCCAGCTGTTATAACAGATTTTAAAAAGTACCTTCATAATAGAAGTTGTGATGTCTTCAACATTGTTTATTAAAAAAATTGAAAAATGTTGTGATTTAGTTTAACTTTTCATGGATTTGTTAAAACATTTTCTGTAAACACAAGTATAAATAAATAACAAGTATAAAAAAATAAATAAACATAAAATAAATAGCTCAACGCAAAATTAGGAGGAATGCAAAGCAAAATATATTCTAGATGTTATTTGCCAAATATTTGCCAAATATGAACCGTATGATGCTGATATAAATAGTTAATTGGCAGATGTTAACATAACTCTAAAGTATTATCTCTTACAGTGTTAGTTTTTTTTGTAATTAAATTTTGCCGCAATATTAAATAAAATAAAGATAGTAAAAGTAATAGAACAGAATGAAATTTTAAAGAAAAATAGACAAGATAGCTAAGGCTTGGATATTATAGAAGCCAAAATATTCAATTAAGCAAAAATATTTAATAATTCAATTAATCAAGCAATGCAAGAGGAAACAGTTAATAAAGATCTCTAATGATGATCTCTAAGATCGTTACTTTTTACTAAAAAATAAATAAAAAATAAGTGAGAGGTGTGTATCAGACCTATTATGACCCGTATTACAGATTCAATCTTTCTAGAGTCTTATAATTAAGATATTATGTAAATTTATAGTATTTTATATTATATCATGTAAACAAGCTGACAACATGTCAGGAAACTGCTGCAAAATCAACTGAGGGTTTGGGTTATGGAAGTGATAAGTTTTTTTCATTATTCTTATTTATTAGAAATATACACAAATAGTCTTGCAATAATATTCATTAATATCATAATGAAATATCTGCAGGAGCTTCAGTATATTGACTGAGGGTTTGGATTGCCTTCATTATATATTTTTCTTCAAAAAAAGTTGCAATTTTAAAGCTTAAAGTGTGCAAAATATTATTAGGGTAGTGCCAACCTAAATCTGTTAAAGTGTATATGCATACATTTTACATTTTTATTTCAAAGTGAATACAAAGACAAATACCATAAACATATGGTTATTATTTTAAAAAACAAAAAAATAATGATAACAAAAAACTATTGGCACTAAAATAACTTTTAGAACTTTTTAGAAGTTTTTTGAGAATATTTTAAAATTTTGGTAGTTTATCTCTAAAACTATATTTAACACATAAGATACTGACTAAATCATTCAAATTATAGTAACATGTGCATTGTATTATATATATATATATATATATATATATATATATATATATATATATATATATATATATATATATATATATACACACACACACACAAAGGAAAATTGTGAAAGGCCTTTTAGTGCTAATTATCATTTATTTATAAGTATATATATATATATATATATATATATATATATATATATATATATATATATATATATATATATATATATATATATATATATATATATATATATATATATAAATATATATATATATATATATATATATATATATATATATATATATATATATATATATAAGCTTAGGAATAGTAACTAACTCCTTAAGATGAGTTTCAGGATCTTCCTCTTTGTAAAATATTTCTGAAGTGTGATATCTTTAACTTCATCTTTCTATCAAAGGTAAAGTTGTAGTAGTATTTATCCAATGATCTAAGATTCTCTTCTTGCAAGGCTCTAGAGTGCAGAATACCTTATAATACAAACAACTGTACTTTCCAACATGACTACTAATTCTGAACACTGAATTTGTGAACTTAATATCAAAAGGAACATTATACTTTACATCTTGCAACTTTAGAGGCTCAATAAGCTTACTGTTAGCTTTAGTCTATTCATATTATGTAATCTCATGACACTTTAATGTGCAGTTAAGCATGACATAAATTGAATTATATTGAATAAATATATTGTATACTGTATATCTATATTGTATATGTATATGTGTATTTTATAACTACAATACATGCAAGGTTTGAATTTAGTGATTTATTAAGGTTTATTTTTAAATTACTGCGCAAATTTTTTGGACCTATGGTACTAATTTTTTTTCCTTTAGCTTTATTTTTTATTTATAATCCTTATATTACCTGGTATTTAAACAAACAATAATTTAAAATATGCAAGTTTTGACTGTTTTTATTTTTGAAGTAGTAAATTTATTGTTTTATTTTTTCATTATTTTTTGCAATATGATAAACTGACCAATCCATTAAACCAGTGTCCATGGTTTTTAATAAACTGAGAATTTGGTGACTAGAAATTTTCTAGAAATCTCAATTCGTGATCGCTTAATTCGAGTTTTGACATTTATAAACATATACATACATATACAATATATTTAAATGTTTTAATTTATATTATTTTTATACTAAGTATATGTATACGAATATACATTTATGAATATACATACATTAGGAAAATTAAAAGCATTTTAATAATAAATGTTTCAACATAAAAAAATAAGTTTTCTTATTTCATTTTTCTTCTTTTAACTTAGAACTTTTAATTAAGAAAATGTATATAAGTAAAACAAAAGTAATAACTAGATAATAATAAAATAAAAAAATAATAATAATAATAATAAATAATAATATAAAAAATAATAAGTAATAATAAAAAAAAATTAAAAAATATTAACCAAAATATAGAACTTAATTGTGGATATCTTTTCTATCCAGTTCTCCAGGTACTCTTCCCAGGTCCAGTTCCCCAGCTACACCTTGTTTTTTATTGAGTTTGTATAGATTTCTGTAGCAATCGTTGCACACAATCTTAAGATAGTTGATTAATTTTAAACTATACTGGTTCTTGATGAAGATTTTATTCTGTTTCAATTGTAGAAGGGTTTTTTTTTAGTTATAATGACTTTTTACAAAATTGTGTGAGTCAAACAGTCCACTCATTGTTCACACAATTTATTAATTTTGTGGATTTTCAACTTGTCCAATTTTATAAACAATTTTTGATTTAAAATAATAATTTTTAAACAACAATTTTTTGTTGTTTAAAAACAAGAGTCCAACCCCTCATAAGTTCTAAAAGATTTGATGAGGTTTGGCATGCTGATCTTCTCCATAAGCTCACTTCATATGGTGTATCTGGGTAAGATTTTTAGAACATTAAGTCATTTTTTTAAAACTTTAAAACTGCAGTTTAAAATCATCTTCAAAGGCTAAGACTCTTCTTCATTTTCAGTAACTTCTGGGGTACCACAAGGTTCTATCCTTGATTTTGTATTGTTTCTTATTTACATGAATGATTTTCCCAACAATCTTACATCTAAATTGGGTTTGTTTGCTAATGACTCAGCTTTTTACTACTGTCGTGTCTTTTTCAATTGCTTAGATGAGGCAGCTGATCCTGAATCTAAAATCTTTTTTTGATGGTCTGGAACTTGCAATGGCTTGTGAATTTTATCACAATATTGTTGACATTCCTATATTAATAAATGACAACCCTCTCACTGAGTATACTATATCATATATACAATCTAATATATACATATATACTATATAATACATATGTACCATATATACAATCCATTCCAAAGTTTGCATCTGCTAAGGTTGCTACACTTTATGGTTCTTGCCATTTTCTTAGTCCCAATTCCATTCTCCACTTCTAAAAATCTCTTATTCACCCCATTATGAAATAATTGTTATCATATTTGGGTCTTTCTCTTTTCTACAAATATTATCTTAGTTGCTGCTCAAAAGAGTTATTATCTCTAGTTCCTTCAAATAAAACTCACTCTTATTTGACTCATCAATGCTTTGGAACTCTTCATCTTCATATTTTCCTGACTCATACAACCTACAACTTTTAAAATCCTCTGTCAATTGCCTCTTAGCTTTTTAACAGTATTCTTTGTTTTCTAGTAACTCCAAATTTAAAATTTAGTGGTTGCTTGCAGTCTTATTAGAAGCAAATTAGTTAAAAAAAGATTACATAAAATTGGTTATAATGACCATTTTAGCCACATTAAAGCCTTTTTAAAAATAAGATCTTAACTGATAGAAAGGAGTTAATGAGTTAAAAAGCAGTAAGCAAAGCAATCAAGGGATAAATAATATCTATGAATGGTGGCTTCATGATTTGTAACAGAGGAAAATGTCAGAGTATTATATTTAAAAAGATAGGTGGAATCTAATATTATGCAGGACCCAGAAGGTTAAAAAACTGCAGAGCAATTAAACAGTCTTATATTTCATAAAATTAGAGCAGGGCTTAATTTAACAGTCAGACATTGTCCGGCTAAAACCTCAGATTGCCCGATCAATTTACAAAGTGATCGAACATTTTGTCCGGCAAGATTTTCAATTTTTTAAAATAAAATTTTATTTGTTGATTTGAAATTGATAAATTTAAACTTAATATAAACTATTAGATAAACTTATAAAATATGTTGATAATGGAGGCATTCATTCCCAAAAAAAGCGCTGTTATTAATTGTATTTTTAACGACTGTTCTTTAACAGTTTTATTGTTATATTATTAAATTTAAAATAATTGCTTATTTAATACGATCGCAAAAGTCAAAGTATATTCGATTGATTACTGCAAATGCCGTGGACACCCAAAAGCAAAGAAAAGCTAGCAGTTTAAAAAATTTGATAATAAAAGATTTTACAAATGTGTTTTTTTAAAGGCTGAGATCTCATCGATGGAATATTTTTAAAAAAACATTAAGAAAATATATATTTAAATATTAACATTATAATCATCCAAATCATTTTATTTTAGCTTGAGCGGTTTCTCGGTGGCATCCTGGTCCTTCTCGAGTTTTCCGATTCTTTATTTATTATTCGTTTTTTAAACTATATCTTTATTTTTTTTCTTATAATTTATTATATATATATATATATTTTTTTTTTTATTTGCAAGTACAATTACTATGTTTACATATATTACTTATAGAAAAACTATCAGCTTCATGTTATACTATATTTGCCTCGTGCTTATTTTTGTTACGGGAAAAATTAAATATGATTCAGATTTAAGAAGAAAAGCAGGTGGTAACAAGACAAAAAAAAAATACTTTTGAGGAAATCAATTTTCTTCAGCATCAACAATCAGCATTAATTTAACTTCTCAATCGGAAATCACTAACTCACCTCAATCAAAAATTTTGACATAAACATCTTCAAAAAGTTATCACATAGCAGTAAAAATAGTAATGCAAAAATTAATGATTCAAATATATTGCTTTCATGTTTTATACTTATTGACGCAGATATTTTAAAATTAATTGTTACTTTGATTGGACATTGTCCTTAATGCCATAACAATTCAATTAAAATGTCAACTGATTTAAAAAAAAAAAAAGGCTTGGCAGTGTTTTTAAACATTTCTTGTGCAACATCTTCATGCGATTGGAAACAGTCTTTTTATTCTAGCAAAGAGATTGAAAAGCAAGGTCCAGGAATGTCACCATTTGAAATAAATCTGTTGAAATAAATCTGAAATAGATCTGTTGTTGCAATGAGAGAGATAGGAAAAGGTCATTCTGGTTTGGAGAAATTTTGTGGTTTAATGAGCTTACCTCCTCCAATGAACATAAAAGCATTTAATGATATTCAAGATAAAATTCATATCATATACCAAAGTGTAGCTGATGTGAAAATGAAAAATGCAGCAAATGAATTTTGATATCTTAACAACGATATCCAACTAAATAATTTTGATATTAATGTAATAGCTGATGTTGTTGTTTCCTGTGATGGAACTTGGCAAAAAAAAGGTCATTCCTCACTTAATGGTGTTGTTACTGTTATTGCTAGTGACTCAGGGAAATGTGTTGACTATCGAGTTCTTTCAAAAATATGCAATGCCTGTACATCATGGGAATCAAAAAAAGATAGCAATCCAGAACTTTATGAAAATTTTTTGGAAACCCATGATTGTTTAAATAATCACGAAGGTTCTGCTGGATCTATGGAAGTTTCTGGAATTGTAGATTGTTCTATGAAATCTATAGACAAAAAGGGAGTTCGATATACTAATTACATTGGAGTCGGGGATTCCAAAGCACATGATGAGGTACACCAGGTACATTTGCTACTCAGTACTGTACCAAAATAGACCAAGAAAGAATAAAGATGATGGAAAAAAAGTTGCTTGACTCAATAAAACAAAAAAGAAAGCTGCTTTGCGCTGAACGAAAAGGTTTTACAGATATAGTAAATGAAAGCGAAGGTGCATCTTATGAAGCAGAAGCTTTTTAGATATTAGTTTTTTGTTACTTTTTAAATTAAATTTATGTTAAGGTAGTTATTGTATTTTTTTAATATAGTTATTGTATATTATCTTTTTATATTCAAGCTTTTTTTCATTGATTGAATAATTCTATTTTGATTAAATGTTTTTTAAATATTAGTGTTTTCACATTTTTCTTTTTTCTGTTTTTTTACACAGAAAAAAGAAAAATGTGAAAACAATAATGCTCAAGTCATTTTGTTTTTCAATAATTTTTTAACTTTTTTATATATTAATTTTTTTTTTCCCATTAAAAATCTTTATTATTGTTTTTCTCAATATATGAGTTTTTTGCACGATGCAATAAATATCTTGAGATTGGTTTGTCTGATTGTGTTAAAATTTTTAGGAGTTGTTTATCATATGTATGCATATTCACCTTACCAAAAGAATTTTTGTTAGTTAACTGGTTTTAAAGATAAGGTATAGGTTCTGAGTCTTTTCTGGGCTTTTTTTTAGGCCTTAAACCAGTTTTTTTTACAAAAGCTTCAATAGTTTGTTTAATTATTTGATTTTGGCAGGGTGAGTGTAATCATCTGATATTCAAAAGCTGCAAAAATTTCATGATCATACCATTATTAGTTTACAGGCTGTTTATCGCAGCGCGTATACCATATTTAGGGTCCACGGACCCCAAATTTTGACCAAAAAAAAAAATTTCAATTTATTTTTCCTTTACTGTGCTTTAAATATAAAATACTATTTCTTATATGAAAATCATAAAATATGAGTGCATTTTAAAAATTTAGATTTAATTAGTATAGGACCACCTTAAAGACAATATTATACTATATTACTATAACAAACTTGTTTTCTTGCCATTTTTATTATTGATAAAAATAGTTACATGAACGCCATATAAATAACTTTTTAGCGCTAAAAGTGGAGCTTATGCGCAAAATTGACACTTAGCATATTATATTTTTTTAAGTAAAAAAATTTACATAACTTTTATAAACCAGTAATGCAATTCAATTTAAACTAATAAGGTTTTCGAGAGAAAAAAACTCAATAAAACTTCAAGTCTATCTAAAAAAATGCGCAGTATTGAATTTAAACTATTTTATTTAAAATACAAAGATCTACGATGATAAAAATTCTGAATATTAAAAAAAAAAACTACAACTTCACTAGCCTAAAATAAAATAAACTGGGAAAACATAACATATGTTTCGATTGGATAATTGGGTTCCGTAAAACTCAGATGCGCCAGAAGCTAGTCTAAAAAAACCCATCTGCAGTACTTTTTTACTCTCAGCATTTAAAGAACTATCTTTTTCCTGTGTTCCTTTTAACTAAACAAATATGAATATATGTAAATATTGGTGAAAATTATTTGTTTAAATTTTATTTCAAAAATTTGATCGGACAATGTCCGACCAAAATAACTTTTGGTCGGACAATTTGTCCGGGACCTTATAAAAAATTAAATTAAGCCCTGTTAGAGTCAAACCATAATTAAGTTATAATGAACTGACTAACAAATTCAACAAAAACCATGAAAAATGCTTTTCTTCGAATAAAGTTAAAAACAGTTTATTAAGTTAAACATTTATGTGTTTTTTAAAGACCACTCAGTTCTCCCCTTACACCACCTTGGCCAATTACTAGCTGTCAGCGTGACTTTCTAACAGCTTTTCTAATAGCTTTTTCTAACAGCTACATAGCTGTTAGAAAGTCACGCTGACAGCTAGTAATCGGCCAAGGTGGTGTAAGGGGAGAACTGAGTGGTCTTTAAAAAAGTCAAAGCAAGTATAACTAACAATTAAAATGCTTGTAACTCTGTTGCACATAGAAACATCTTCAATTTTATACTTAGATAAACAAAGATGTTTAAAAACATATAAAAACCAATTTAAACCACTTATAATTATTTATAAACAAAACAAAAAAACTATAAAATACCATTTTATAATTATTTTTATTATCTATTAATTAAGGTTTAACTTAAAACATTTAAGTTTTTAAATAAATAACTCTTTAAAGTTTTCCCTTAACAAAAATCAGATATCAATGTTTCGTACAATGTGCAAATAGGTTTAGAATAACTTTTTGTTGGTTAATTTTAAAATTACGAAGCATATTTTTTGAACCTTGAGTAATTATTATTTTAATTTTTTTTTATTTATAATACTTAAAAATAATAGTCAAAACTTATTGTTAAAAAAACAATAAGTTTTGACTATTATTTTTGCAGCTGTAAACTTATTGTTTTGTTTTTCATAAATTTTCGCAATATGATAAACTGACCCTTTCATTAAAACAGTTCATAGTTTTTTAAGGGATCCCAAACTTTTAGCACATGCTGTGTTCATATTAATGTTGAAAAAAAAGGTTTGAACCAAGTTTTTTGATTAAAAATAAATAATGAATATATACTGAAAAAAACTAACCATGTTGTTTTAGTCGAAGCTCTTATTATATATTCTGAATCTTACTTATTTTTATTTAAACAATGAGAACTATTTTCTAACTTCTCTGGTCATTTTTACACTACGACATTTTTTGTTTTTATTAACAATTACTTTCATTAACTGACAGTATTAATTAGAGATATTTAATGAACTGTTAAATTTTTTTATTATAAAAATTTTTTTAAGCTGATTTAATTTAAATTGCTAAATTTGCTAAATTGGATATGGGTAAAAAGGAAATATCATTATATTTTGCATTTGATTTTTGATAGCGAAACTTTTAAAATGTCTGCAACTCTATACCAATCAGAACCTGTTAAGGTTATAAAAAGAAAAGTACAAGAATACACTCAATAATACAGTTGACAGTAGTATCAGATATGAAAATTCATGAAAGAATATGTTAGATCCTGGTTTTGCATTACAAGTACAACCAATAGAAGCAAGTCAGCATTATAAATTTTGATTATAAGTTTACTGTTCAATATTTTATCACCATCAAATTAAAAACATGAAGTACATATATTTTTGCCCATTTTATACAATTAACATTTAACAAAAATAATGACAATTAATTAATGTGTTAATTATTAATTAACGCAATAATTAACACATTAATTAATGGCTATAATTCAGGATAGAAAGTAATTTAAATTGTCAAAATGTCATAATGCGCGTTAAAAAACATTATATTTGGTATTTACCAATTTATGTGTCGTATTTGACATTTGCTTTTTAACAAAGAAAATATTTAATTCTCTATGATACATATATGATACCTTGATTGAAACCATGAACCAAATTGAAATTC
>NC_061164.1:24792524-24805024 GCF_022113875.1 Hydra vulgaris
TTAAAATTATCAATACCAATATAGTTGCTAAGAATTTGTATATTATTGTTTTTACTGCTGTCAACCCCATGATTATTATATGAATTAAAGACATAGCTAAGGTTTTTAATCTTATCATGCAGGGCAGAAATAGTTTTGTTGACTTTTTTATTATTAGTTTTCGAAAATCAAATGTTTTTTGTTGCGCTCTGGAATCTCTCTCTCTCTTTATATATATATAAAATATATATGTATATATACTTTGTGTGTGTGCGTATGTGTGTGTTTACATAATTATATATTGTATTCTAGTATACTTTTTTATTATAATTTCATTTGTTTAAAGTACCTCAAATACAGAGTTTACTTCATCAATATTTTTTTTCATTGAAACAACAATTGACTCTGGAGTTAAACAATCATACGAGAAATCATCTTTATCTTTCATATAACGTTTTGCAGATGGCTCACCCGCTGCCTCTACATCACAAGAAATATCAAACTCTTCTTGATCATCTTCTGGATCTGATAACTCATCCTCATCATAAACCATAGAATCATCATCAGAATCCATTTTAATTTATAAAAAATATAAGGAGGTTGGGTGCTCAAGGATCGAAGGGAACATTTTTTCGACACTTTAATATAAAGTATTTCTGCATGTTTTGATCTCAGAATAATTTTACGTCTAAAGCAGACACCGCTTGGGTTCTAATCTGACGTCAAAAAAAAAAAAAGTACATCACAAAAATTGTTTTAAAAGTTCATTGGTTGTTATTGAAAATACTTGGCTTCACTGACACAACTTAATAAGTCATGAAATTTTTATTTTTTTGAATTTATTTAAAACTAAAATATTTATCAAACTCATCAAATCATTTTAAGCAATAAGTTTAATTATAAATTTTTTTTTTTTCATTTAACCTTTCTTCCGTCCAACGGCACTTATTTCAATGGCATAGTTTAACTTTTTTTGTCGGAATATCCTCTTTTCATTCTTTAGAGCCAGAACATTATATATAAATCAATTTTTTTTTTCTCTTTATTTTATTTAATTTACTTTAAAGGCTAATAAAATAACTGGTGTTTAACTTAGTTCAAATTATTTCTAATTTATTCAAAATCTTATTTGTTTTACAAAATTTATGTTTTTTTATACCATCATATTTTTCAATTTAATAATTTATTAATTTTTTTTTTTTTTTTTTTTTTTTTTTTTTGTAGTTATGTGCTCTCAAAAGCCCTTACGGTATCACAGAGCACCGCGGGAAAGCATTTAATAGAAGTTTACGCCTTCTTCCGTACCAATGTCGCTTGTAGGGCTAGAGCCGGTTTTTAACATCGGACCTCTGGGTTCTGAGCCGGAACTCTAAACACTGCGCAACGGCTGCTCTATCTTTTTAAAGTAGTTTAAGTTGTTTCGATCAAAAATAATTTAGTTTTTGAAAATAAATAAAAAAAAAGGGTAAAATGTTTATTTTTTGCGTGTTAAGGTTTTTTTAATTATTGTAACATAATTAAAAAAATCTTAAAAGGTCGTCCATAAACGTCAAGCAATTATTGACTGTAATCCTTTTCCTCCCCACGTCCCCTCCACGTCAAAACATCGACTTAGTAACAAGTCTTGTACGAGTTGTCACAAAATTACTAACTTCTTTCCCCTAGAGCATGACATATTTTATGGAAGACCCCAAAGTAATAAAATACGACGTTACTTACATAAATATTCATTTCCTAAAAGGTTTTTTTCTTTACTACCGTAGTTAAATCTATTTTTAGATTTGAAAACAAAAATACCTAAAAATACATAACTTACTTGAAAAGGCTAATTTCACAGTTTTATTTTGTATTCCATGAAAACTGAATTTTAAATTAAACTGAAGTTAAGTTTTTAAGATGTTTAATTTTTTTTTAAAAAAAATTAAACATCTTAAAATCAATTAAAAAATATAAATAAAAAAAAAAACTCTTGCCTAAGTAAAATATTTTTTAACACTAAATTTGCAAAACATAAAGTTTTATAATTTTAGTGTTACTTTTAAAAATTTACTTTAAATTGAAATTTTAATTTAAACTATGTTACATCTTCGTGTTTATTTTTGTTACGTTTTCAGTGTTTATTTTTGTTGACACATTTGATTCAATTTAACTCGTAATATCTCTTAATTTTAAAGCAATCTAATATTTTTAATTTTTAAACAATCTATTTTTTAATTTTTAAACAATCTACTTTTTTTAATTTCAAAACAATAAATTCTTTTTACTTGGGTCGTTAAAAAAGTTAGTAGAACTTCATCTGTCAAGTTGTAATAAAACCTTTAACTGTATTTAATTATTAACATTTTACGTACTTTTTGAAAGTTTTTGATTATGTATGTAAAAAGTCGTTTAATTTTTATTAAACACATTTAAAAGAAAATTACAAAATTGAAAATCAAGCATATATTGTAATCCGTGCATTACAACGGAGTTTCAGCACAAGCAATAACCAATAAGCTTGTATTAGTTAGTGGTTGGAAGCTTTTTTTCAAGATAGTAGAGAAAGTTTCAAAGACAATAACCGCCCAGGACACCCTAAAACTATATATGTATATATAGCTAAGAATATCTTATTTTGTCTAGTTTTTAAAACAAGTGGCTGAATAGCTCTGTTGGATATTTAATTACTCTTGAATATTAATTTGATATTATAATATAAACTTATCTTATAATATAAACTTATAATATAAACTTGATATTTAATTACTCTTGAAGGATATAGCCGTTTATTATTAACTTTTATCTTGATTTCAACATTTTTAAAAAATAGTTTTTTCTTGGAGATGAAAAAAAAATTAGTTCAATTTTTTCGGTGTTGAGATATTTCGGTGGTTAGCATTTAATCAGTGAAATATACGTTTAAGATCCGAATTAACATTTTTACATAAAAATGACACGATTTGTTGATGTGCAAGAGATTTGTATGATCAGCAAACAGATGAACTGATGAAAAGTGAACAGAGTTGATTAGGTCGTTAATTTAGAATCAAAACAAAAGAGGAACTAGAACAGAGCCATGAGGAACACCAAACAAAACTGATTTATTACTGGAATTGAAGCCATTAATACTTACAAATTGTTTTCGATCTGAAAGATAAGATCGAAACCAGTCATTTACTATACCGCGAACTCCATAATGTTTTAATTTAGAAATCAAAATACTATGGTCAACGGTATCGAAAGCTTTTTGTAAATCGATAAAAACACCACAAAAGAAATGACCAGTATCAAAAGCTTTCCTGATTTTTTTTTGTTATACTTATTAATGCATGGCAAGTAGAATGTTTTGGTCGAAAACCAATTTGAAAATCATTTAAACAGCTAAATAAGTTTAGAAAAGAGTACACTCTAGAATACATAAATTTCTCAAAAAGCTTACTAATGTTAGATAAAAGAGAAATAGGTCTGTAGTTAGTACATGAAAGTTTAGAGCCAATTTTAAGTATTGGAATAACGCGAGATAATTTCAAAATATCGAGAAATGTTCCATTTGTAAACGAAGTATTAAATAGTTTAGAAAGAATATTTGAAAATTCATTATTAAAAATTAAAGAATATTTGTGGGAATGCTGTTTGGACCTAATGATTTTTTTTGGATTCAATTTAGATATTAGAGATGAAATTTCAGGAATATTTGTTGGAGATAATAATAAACTATGTAAATAATGTTTAAGATATTTTTGATATTTAATGTAAGACGAATGAATATTGGATTTGAGTTTATGAGCAACATTTGTAAAAAAAGTGTTAAATGATTCAGAGATTAGAGTCGGGTTAGTTACATATGTTTCATTTTCTTGCAAACAGTAGGGAGATGATTTATTAAATTTTTTTACATTAATTAGAATGTTGATGCCTTTCCAAAGTTCGTGAAGATTTTTTACATTTCCTGAGAAAAATTTTTTTTCAATTGTTTTTTTAAAAATTTAAAAATTTTATAAAATGGTAACTGGACAAAAGTAATAACTTTAAAATATTTATCTGATTACTCCCATAATTACCACGTTGAATATTTTTTAAACTATAAATGCAGTGGTACTATGGATTTTTTATTTGGTTGATAGTGACACTTGAAATGCCTGGCAATCGTTCATTTTGCAAAGTTACTAACTTTTTTGTAGTTAAGTTTGTGCTATTTACTCAGTTTCACTAAGATCCAATTACTGTATAAGCATTTAGAATAAAATACATTTAATTTTTTCGTCACATAATGTTGATAGATCATTTGATTTGGTAAAATCATTATTAGAGACCATGCGGACATCCGCGGATAATAAACCAAATTTATATTGATAATATACAGTACATTATTCGATAGAATTCGATGTTCAATATGTACATTATGTGCATATTGAACATTGAACTTTAAGTCTCAAATTACTGGACCACCTTGGACCACAAAAGTATTTGATTATTTAAGTAAAATTTTTACCAAAATAAGAAATTAAAACTTGCCGTCATTTGAAAAACTCATTTAGTTTAATTTAGTTATGCAATAAAAGGAGAGTTTTTAAAATTAACAACTATTCACGGCCGACAACACGGGTTTTGAAGTGGAGGGGCACCATCGTTAATTTTTTTAAAAAAAGTCCTCTATATCTAGAATTTTCATTAAAAAAAAGTACCCCCTGGTGTCATCGCTCCATGCAATTTTATGATTATTATTAACACAATAAGTATTATCAAGTTTAAGAAAAAAAAATGTTCAAAAAAAAAAGTTCAAAAAAATAAAATTTTTTATTCTACAGATTAGAAAACATTACAGCATGATAATTATAAAAAATATAAACATTTTATAAAAGCTGAATTTTTAAGATATAAAATGGTATATAATAATATTGTAATTTTTGAGAATGTTCTTTACTTTCGTCCACCACCTGGCCCACTGTGCAACCGTTGAATTGAAACCATAGCCGTCTGTACGAACATATAACTTGTCTATACTTCTTGCACGTATTATTCTCTTTGTTTTTAGGGGGTTTTAAAGACGCAACTGAAACTATGCGTAACTTTTTACGGCTAGATATTTACAAAAAGTATATTGCTACGTCTCAAAGTTTTCACATTTTTCATAAGATCTTCCCCGACGGGCATTTGTTTTTAAAAGTTACGATCTAAATGTATTTTAAATGTAGTTTAAAAGATAATATTAACTAGATAATATAACTTATGTTTTGACCCGACGGGCATTTGTTTTTAACATATAACTTGTCTATACTTCTTGCACGTATTATTCTCTTTGTTTTTAGGGGGTTTTAAAGACGCAACTGAAACTATGCGTAACTTTTTACGGCTAGATATTTACAAAAAGTATATTGCTACGTCTCAAAGTTTTCACATTTTTCATAAGATCTTCCCCGACGGGCATTTGTTTTTAAAAGTTACGATCTAAATGTATTTTAAATGTAGTTTAAAAGATAATATTAACTAGATAATATAACTTATGTTTTGACCCGACGGGCATTTGTTTTTAACATATAACTTGTCTATACTTCTTGCACGTATTATTCTCTTTGTTTTTAGGGGGTTTTAAAGACGCAACTGAAACTATGCGTAACTTTTTACGGCTAGATATTTACAAAAAGTATATTGCTACGTCTCAAAGTTTTCACATTTTTCATAAGATCTTCCCCGACGGGCATTTGTTTTTAAAAGTTACGATCTAAATGTATTTTAAATGTAGTTTAAAAGATAATATTAACTAGATAATATAACTTATGTTTTGACCCGACGGGCATTTGTTTTTAACATATAACTTGTCTATACTTCTTGCACGTATTATTCTCTTTGTTTTTAGGGGGTTTTAAAGACGCAACTGAAACTATGCGTAACTTTTTACGGCTAGATATTTACAAAAAGTATATTGCTACGTCTCAAAGTTTTCAAATTTTTCATAAGATCTTCCCCGACGGGCATTTGTTTTTAAAAGTTACGTTCTAAATGTGTTTTAAACGTCTTTTAAACGTCTTTTAAACATTAATGTTTAAAAGACGTTTAAAAGACATTTAAAATACATTTAGATCGTAACTTTTAAAAACAAATGCCCGTCTGGGAAGATCTTATGAAAAATGTGAAAACTTTGAGACGTAGCAATATACTTTTTGTAAATATCTAGCCGTAAAAAGTTACGCATAGTTTCAGTTGCGTCTTTAAAACCCCCTAAAAACAAAGAGAATAATACGTGCAAGAAGTATAGACAAGTTATATGTTAAAAACAAATGCCCGTCGGGTCAAAACATAAGTTATATTATCTAGTTAATATTATCTTTTAAACTAGTTCTTTACTCAATATAATACGCATAATATATCATTTAGCCTTTTTACGTTAGTATAAGCGGCTATGGTTGAAATCTTATTTTTTAAATTTAGTTACATATTTTATATGTAGTTTTTGTGGGCTTATAATGAAAAATTATTTCGTGCAAAAGATTTTATTTACTAAAATTTGTCCGCACTTATATTTTAAATTTGAGCGCCAAAAAAAAAAATGAATTTATGTTGTAAATTTCCACTCCCAATGTTTGAAAAATTGTAAGCGGTCTAAAAAATCAGTCTGTACGCTACAAAGTTATACAAACCATGAATATGTAAAATATTTAAATTCAGCGCTATTAAAATTGTGGAAGTATAAAAAGTGGCAAAAAGTAATTAAATAACAGTTAATTTTTAAATCACTTCTTTTCGTTCATTTTTTTAACTTCATTTTTTTAGGTTAACTTCGTCTTTAAATTTTTTTTAGTTAGAAATGCTTCAATTAACAGAGAAAGAGTAAAAAAAAAATCTTTTATTTTTTCACTGTAAAACCATCTCACAATTCTCAAAATATAGGATCAAGAGGCAATTCAACTGGGCAACCATGTAATGGGAAACGACCCCGCTTTGTGAAAGAGAGATTTTGACTGGCTCGTCAAAAGCATAATTTTATGCCTGGATTTCAGTCTTTCCTCTTGAATGGAAATTTCTTAGAAAAACTTAGATTTCTCGAAGCTAAATGGAAACTCTCCATTTAGCTTCGAGAATTCTAAGTTTTTGAGATGGGTTTTACAGTTTATATTTATAGAATGTTTTTACTATTGCTTGGATTAAAATTCTAGATGTAATGTATATTTTAATAGTATGTTCATATTTATGTAGATTCATTAAACGTGCTGGCTGAGAATGATAATAGTATTTTTTTTTTACTCATTCTTGATACTTTATGAGGAAGCACAATAAGACAATCCAGTTCCACCTAAAAGATGTTTCTCAATACCAAAAATAAGGAATTAGGATAGAATGTAAGAGCATTATTGAGAAAATAAGTTTATAATGGCATGTAAAGTAATTGTATTAGCTGGGATTCTTGAAGAACTGAAGCAGTTGGGCTGTCTCTTTATCAAACGTCTCAAACAAGACAGAGTGCACACACAGAGATGATGAGGCCATTGTTAAAACAATCAAAAGAAACAATGAAATCGTTGCAACTGGCTTTAGTTAAGTGGATTCAATCCTTTGAATTCCTGGCTTCTTTTTGGTTCCAAGTTCTCCTTACAGCCAATGTCAGCCTTTTCCAATCAGAAAGCATTTCTTTGGACAATTTCTTTTTCCTTTTTTTTTTGTGTTTTTTTGTTTTTAATTTTTCTTCTTAACTGGACTTACAATAACATAAAGTTTAACCAGATAAAGCTCAAAGAAGATAAGGATAACATTTATCACAATCTTTTTATAGAACCTGAAGAAGATAAGGATAACATTTATCACAATCTTTTCATCTCTTTGTACATGTTTTAAATAATATATTGTAATCGTAAAAACCTCGTACAAAAAAAAAAATAATAATAATAATAACAAATTTGTATTTATTTGACAGTCATTCCATAATTAAGGTCCTCGAACAGATATGCATTATTCTGAGATTTTATTATATTTTTGAGGCAATTTACAGCTGCTATTTATGTTTGATCTTAGATTATACTTTTCATTTAGATTAATTTCAAACTTATCGTTGAAGTTTGCTGACAAGAGATTGTTGAAGTATCTATACATGAAAATTAGATGCTGATAGATATTTATTTCAAATACATCATTTTCATATCTTTTATAAAAGCTTTTGTATGCAGGATTGTCCCGAAAAGATCTTACAGGATGGGGGGGGGGGCAGGTGAAGTGTCTTTATTTGCCAATTAAGACCTAGATAATCTTTTTTGCCGACTAAAATCTAAATAATAAAAAAAACTCCTCGTTGGCTAATATTTGCCGACTGCCTATTACAGTTACAATTTTGCTGACTCCAATGTTTATTTGCCGACTAATTAATTTTGTAGGAGGGCAAGACACCCCCTAAGCCTCCCCTCGGGACGTCTTTGTTTGCATGTTCTCGTTTATGTTTAGAGTAATTGATTCGGGAAGCATTTTTTTGTAGCCTATGAATTTTTCCATGAAATTTAAGGAGCATTTTTTTTTTTAGTGTTGATATCAACATCCCCCCCTCCTCCTCCCACCGAAAATTCTAGATCTGTCACTGTTGTCCATGATATAAATGCATAACATTAAATTACCCAAAATATATAAATTTGAGACTTAACTCGATACATTATGCAAATTGTTTTTGATGACTTAGCTGTTATTGGAAATGCTATATTGCAGTGACTTGAAAGTTTCTAAAGAAAATTAGAATAAGTTATATCAACATTTTTAATTTTCGAAATAAATTTCCATTTTATTATAAATCATTTTTTTAATATCATTTTATTAAACACCATTATTTGTTTAATGGTTTTTACTTTGTTAAAAAACTGATTTTTGTGAGTTTATAAAATTGTTTTAAAATTAAAAAGAGTACATTGTTTTAAAATTGAAATGAGTAAAATGTTTTAAAATTACTTAGGGCTGTTAGAAAAGTGTAGAATCCCCTATGAAAAAAATTTTTATAGTTTTATTTTAATAAATTTTCAAAATAATGCCTATAATTATTGATACATAGTTGTACCTTTTCAAGCCATTTGTGAAACGTTTTTTAAGCTATTCTTTGGGTACTTTGAAAAAGCTTGATTATGTGTTTATTTCGACTTTTGACTTCAGTGTAACTATCAACATTTTATGTCAAATAGCCAATAATTGGATGAAGGTAGGTCTGGCGAGTACAACTGGTGGCAAGTTACTGTGAATCCAGCTAGGCTAAGATAATATATGACGGTTTGAGTTATATAAGGTAAATCGTTATCGTTATAAATCGTTATCGTAAATAAAAAAAAAAACTACATAGTCTCCATGGGCCGTTTTTGAATAGGGCTAAATTTTCCTTACATACCTCAACTCTATTTTTGTGATTTTGACCATTTAGCTCGTTGTTCGTTCCAACGTCATGCTAGTTTTCTTTTTTAAGAGCATTGTGAACTTCATTAATTTTGAATAAATATTCGAGATCAAGACCTCAATTATATTATGTGTTGCATGAGTGTTTTTTTTCAATACTAGCATGCACACGTTCGACATTTATTTATTTATTTGAATTTCATAATACATTTTGCTATACAATGCTCTTATAACCAAAATATTGTTGGTTTAGTACAAGCACAAAACAGGAACAGCCACAAATAGTAATAAAGACTAATCATTTTTGCGTACTGAAGTACTACTCGAGCGTTGAGTGGTGGTGACAGGATTTGAACTCGTATCGCACAACAGTTCGAGTTTTAACAAATTAATTGAACAAATTAATTAATTGCAATCTTTCATGTAACTTTTATATTGATTAACTAAGCAAGAAACTATCTCGAGCTAACGGGATGAATAATTCGTCATTATGTAAATAAAGTTACACTTAAGAATATTTACTATGCATTATTCTCATCTCATCTTAGCTATTGTTGCCAAGTTTGAGGTAAAGTTAAAAACTATCGCATTAACAAGTTGCTAATATCTCAGCGTCAATTTATTAGAATGATAAACTTCCAACAAATTAAATCAGATACATCAAAGTCCTTTAAAAAAATTTTCATTTCAACATTTCCAGCACTAATAAAGTATGCTAATCTTCTTCTTGTTTTTGACTCCTTAAATAAAAACTTACCATATCCTATCACAAGCTTGTTCACAGAAAGTAGACTATTACATTCCTACTCTACTAAAAATATACACAATGGAAAAATAAATGTACCATCTTTTAAAACCCAAAAAAATGGTAAAAATTCTATTGTTTATCAGTGCGTTTGTAAAAGGAACAGGAGCTTTGCATTCATTTTGAAAGAGTCCAAAAATATATACCTTTAACCCATTTTAAGCAATATCAATTTAGAAAAATTCTTTTAATTAAAAAATTATTTTAATTTTCTTTTCGTCATTACTACAATTATCATCAGTATTTTTTGTTTACTTTTTCTTTTTTTCATTATTAAATCCTGCAAATTATGATTTCTACATGTTTGTTTTGATGCATGTTTTATGTGCTTTGGTCTGTGTGTTTACGGTCCATGTGTTTCAGCGTGCGTCTGCTTATTATTACTTATATTATATTTAAAAATTGGTGTCACTCCTTTGATCAGATTTCTGTGTGAGTGACACCATCCTAATAAATCATTAACTTATTATTATAAATAATTTTATGCTTATAACTACCATTATAATATTAGTTAATATCATTATTTTTTCATTGCAATTATTGTAAACATACTTATTATTACTATTACTATAGTTTGTATTAATTTTTTTATCTTATATTATTATAATATATTATTATTATTACTATTAATATTATTGTTATTATTATTATCAGGACCGGCGCGATCCCAGTAAACAGATACTATTTGGCCCAACAGCAAACCAGGCTTGGCTGCCGAGCTGTACCAGGCCTGGCCCGCCAGTGCTGTGCCAGCGTCGGGTTGCCTATTCCCAATCAGCAGTACATTATTGGGCCTGAGCTCGCGAGCCAGGTCCGGCAAAAACATGTGTGATCCAGTTAACTGCCTTAGCTGGCGAACCAGAACTGGCTAGCTATTGTCGGACCATAAGCGTATCATTAATGGCTCGCCAGCGAAGGTACAAAAATGCATTGCGCAAAATGTTTTTAATGTAGATGCAAATTTTACGTAGAAAAAAATGTATTTATGTTTTCAAGTTATCGAACGAAAGTATTACTCGAAAGGCGATCAAAGTCCACTTAAAAATTATACGTAATTATGCGGAAATTACTTATGCAAAATTAAATAAAATATCCTAAAAAAGCTTCAAAAGCACATGTTATTCAACAGCCGCGAAGAAACGGAAGTGAACTTCAATATTGTTTTAATTGCCAGCGTTATATCTGTTTTAAAATCGTTAATCTTATTGTGATTTTACAATTGTGGTTTTTGTTTGAGCAAAATTTTAGAGTTTCTTTGTTCCCAAGCTCCAATCATTGTAATTTTTTGCAAAGCATTCTTATTTGACATAAGTATAAACATATAAATGTTTAGAGCTTGCTCCATGTCTGGTAGTTACCTAATCTAAAAGAGAAAAAAATGCAATCGGCGCCACTGTTGCAAATATAATAGATTAGAAGATTAGAAGCTCTATGCAAATCATTAATGTATATTAAAAAAGAAGTGGCTCCAAAATTGATCCTTGCGGAACACCATATGAAACATCTATAACATTTTTTTTGACAAGGATTGTTAAAAGAAATAAATTGTTTTCGGTTTGTTAAATAACTTTTAAACCATTTCAAAATTACACCATCCACTCCATAATATTCAAATTTATGAATCAAAATGCCATGATTTACTGTATCAAATGCTTTTGATAAATCCAAAAAAAAACCTAAAGTGAATTGTGAATTTTTGAAAGAGTTCACGGTAGAATGTGAATTTTTGTGGTAGAATTGTGAATTTTTGGTAAAATTGTGAATTTTTGAACGGTAGAATTGTGAATTTTTGAAAGAGTTGACGGTAAAATAGATTTCACGGACGAATTGGATGATTGCATGCTCAGCAAAACTATTTTTTTTAAAACCAAATTGATTTTTATAAAAAAAATTCTTCTTCTTAAAATAAGTATATGAACTATTGTAAATAATTTTTTCTAAGATTTTTGAAATTGTTGATAAAATAGAAATAGGTCGAAAGTTACATATATTAGTTCTGTCTCCTTCTTTGTATATTGGGATTATCTTAGCTATTTTTAACTTATCAGGAAAAACTCCTTGTTTTATTGACGCTCTGAAAACTTTAAAGAGAATATCTTTTAATTGTTCAAAGCATTCTAAGACTATGTTTTCATTTATTTCATCAGTTCCAGGGCCTTTTTTTTAAATAGATTTAAACGACACTTGAAACTCCTCAAATGATAGCTCAGAAGATAAATTATTTGAGCAAATGCAATCATCCATCGGTGTTAAAAAGTTATTGAACACAACTTGGGTATTAGGAATTTTATTTGCTAGTTTGTGAATGTTTTGTCTTTATATTTATTATGAAGAGAATTCGACTAAGGTTTTTATTTAATATTTATTTTAATATTTTCATATT
>NC_061164.1:24815024-24854416 GCF_022113875.1 Hydra vulgaris
GCACCATTGTCATAGCTCTGACCTCTTATGTTTTCCACTGACAACCTATTTTTTATCAGAGAGTCAATAATCTTATTAGATAAATCTAGTCCTGTCGAACCTTCAATTAAATGAAATCCAATAAAACTTTCATTAATGTGAGTTTCATTCTTATCCTCTACATTAACATATCGAACCAGCATTGACATTTGCTCCTGGTGACTGATATCTGGTGTACAATAAACAATAATTGAAAAATACGCACATTTGAGCAAATTTTAAATTCAATGGATTTGCCAATTAAGTCAATGATTTCATTCTGAATATCTTTTGCCAAATAGTGCACAGAATTTGTTTGTTTTTTTTTGCTCTCAACAAATGTTTTTCCATAACTAGATCAAATTCAGTTAAAAATTCTAAAATTTTTAAAAAGTTTCCATTATTATCATGATAGACTTCATGATAGAGTACATGATAGAGTCAGTAGTAGACTTCATGATAGACTTCATGATAGAGTCACAAGAGCCTCTGAGTGGCATATTTTGCTTTGCCATCATAATAGTTAGATAAATTAATTTTCTCATTATGTTGTCCCAATGTTCTACTTCTTTAATTAAGTTATTTATCCAAAATTCTATCAATTAGGTGTCTTTTCGTAATCTATTTTTTAGATCCACCCACCCATATGCTGCAGCAGTTAAAATAATCAAGGCTTTTTTCGTGTCTTTTTAAAATTCGTGAAATATGGTGCCAATCATTACCACCATTTTGAGCCAACATAATAGGATTTAAACAAAAAAGTTTACAACAAAAACAAAAAACTATGTTTGCTTTTTTTGAATAAACTAACCACGTTCTATGTTTTTTTTAACCATTATCCATGATGCGGTAAAAATAATGATTTAAAAAACTCAAATTATCAATATTATCAATAAAGATGTTTGATTTGATTTCAATTGTTCCTCTTTTCATAGGCGTTTTTGTTCGAACTCCCAACCTGAAAGTTTTCTTTTCTCTGTTATTTTCTTTAAAAGAAACCAATAAATATTATATATAATTTTATAGCAATAATTAGATAACTTTATATCAATAAAAAAATGACTGAAATTCTCAAATAAGAGCGTTAAAACACTTTAAAAATGAAAAAATATTTAACACAAACAAAAGTACTTTTAATGCTTTAGTTTCTAAATTAATTTATAAAGAAATGCTTCTTTAAAGAAATGAACGCTTCTTTAAAGAAATGTTTGCTTTTCTTTAGAAATTAATTTTAATCCAATGATTCTTTTCTTTACTTGAATTGGTTCATTTTTGCACCATAAGTAAAAACAATTTTTCTAAACAATGTCAATGATTGGTTAGCAGAACAATTCAAACATGATTTGTTTTTAATTGACTGAAACATTTTTTAAATTGAACACTAAATGAATTAAAGAAAACTAAATATTTTTTTTTTGAGTAATTATGGTTTTTATTATAAAGTATTGTAGACTAATTTTTATATAAATAAGTATATAAGTTTTAATATAATTATTCGTATCAATTTATATATTTTCATATTCTCAAAAAAAAAAAAAATTAATATAAATTTGGCACCTTAGCCGCCTTGGCGTCTGGGTGAAAATTGCCAATTGTACCCGCCTTCTGCCAGGCCTGTATATATATATATATATATATATATATATATATATATATATATATATATATATATATATATATATATATATATATATATATATATATATATATATATATATATATATATATATATATATATATATATATATATATATATATATATATATATATATATATATATATATATATACATATATATATGTATATATATATATATATGTATATATATATATATATATATATATATATGTATATATATATATATATATATGTATATATATATATATATATATATATATATATATATATATATATATATATATATATATATATATATATATATATATATATATATATATATATATATATATATATATATATATATATATATATATATATATATATATATATATATATATATATATATACAGGCCTGGCAGAAGGCGGGTACAATTGGTGATTTTCACCCAGACGCCAAGGCGGCTAAGGTGCCAAATTTATATTAATTTTTTTTTTTTTGAGAATATGAAAATATATAAATTGATACGAATAATTATATAAAAACTTATATATATATATAATTTGCGGCAAAAAGCTAAACTTATTTACTACGAAAAAAATATTCTTAAATAAAGAAACGAAATTGTAATGAAATAAATATATATATAAGTTTAATTAAATAAACTAGAAAATCTATTAATTAAAAAAATTTTATAAAAAAAATAGTTTAAAATTTTTATACAACTTGTTGTATGAGTCGTTGTTGAAAAAAACTTTTTTTATAACGATTTAACAACAATTGAACGTTTTGATATGCAATTTATTCACAATTTTTATCAGTCCATATAATTAAGAAACTAATCTGTTATGTAGGCTAGAACTATAAGAAATTTTGTTAATTTTTTTTCATACATTTATTTGTTGATTACGTTATTACGTTTATTGGCTTATTGGCTTTTACGTCCTTTTGCTATTAAAAAAGTTTTTGCTATATTTGATGTTTTTTCTCAATACTTATATAATAGGAAAATAAGAAAATAAATTGTTATTTATTTGTGAAAAATATTATTTGATTAATAAATTTTGTTAATGACGGATTAAGTTAAATAAAAGAATAACAGTTTCTTTAATAAATGTATTTACTGCATTTGATGCATGTATGAAATTGTTTCTTTTATATTGCCCATGTTAATACAAGTTACTAGAGATAATGAAAATAACAATTGCTCTGTTTAAAATAATGTATTTGAAAACTTAAAATAAAGTTTTAAATAAAGTTTTAAGAAAGTTTAGTAAATTAACAATGCACTAGCCCACAAAATTTTGCAGCACATAAATAACATTTAGTTTTCTCGCTTTCCTGTCTATTGATAAAAACAGTAAAGTTTAGCAAAGACATAAAGTTTTGATAAAAACAGTAAAGTTAGTCTTTGGTTCTTTTCTTTGAGTATTGCTGATTTATTCTCTGGTTTCTTGTGGCTTTATTTTGCAGTGGATTCTTAAGAGGCTTGCTATACAGGTCAAACAGGTTGATCCACTGCTTGACATCCATATCACTCCAGCTTCTGTATCTAAAGCGATTTCCTGCTTAGACTCTTCTACAGCTTGCGGCCCGGACAACATACCTGTTATAGTCTTGCAGAAGTGTTCTCCGGAGCTGTCATCCATCCTTTCAAAACTATTTAACAAGTGCTTATCTGAGTCTTGTTTTCCAGCCTGCTGGAAAGCAGCATCTGTTGTCCCTATTTTTAAAAATTCTGAAGAGCGATCTGATTCGTCTAACTACCGTCCCATTAGTCTTCTTCCTATCATAAGCAAGGTTTTTGAATCTTTAATTAACAAACACTTAATCTCTCATCTCGAATCTCATAACCTACTTTCTGATCATCAATATAGATTTCGATCTTCTTGTTCTACAGCTGATTTGCTAACAGTAATAACCGATAGGTTTTATCGCGCATTAGATAAAGGTGGAGAGGTTAAGGCAATCGCTCTTGATATTTCTAAGGCGTTTGATAAAGTTTGGCATCCGGTCTTCTCCATAAGCTTTCTTCTTACAGTGTATCTGGAAACATCTTTAAAATTATTGAATCCTTTCTATCCAATTGTAGTATAAAAGTTGTCCTTGATGGACAGCACTCTTCTTCTTATCCTGTAACCTCAGGGGTTCCTTAAGGTTCAATCCTTGGCCCTATACTCTTTTTAATTTACATTAACGATCTTCCAGATTTTCTCACATCTAAGGTGGCATTGTTCGCTGATGATACTACCATTTATTCTTGTCACGATAAGAAGCCAACTCCCTCTGATTGCTTGCGGGGGGCATCTGAGCTCGAAAAGGATCTCACTTCCGCTACAGCATGGGGCTCACAGTGGCTGGTGATCTTTAATTCAGATAAAACTCAATTTTTTTCAGCCGATTGTTATCGCAATAATTTAGACCTTCCTATATTTATGAACTGTAATGCACTCAATGAGTCTTCTGCTCTTCATCTTCTAGGATTAACTCTTCTGATCTTTCTTGGAAACCTTATATCAAATACGTTGCAAGATTAGCGTCTGCTAAAGTCGCTTCTCTTTATCTAGCTCGTCACTTTTTTACTCTGGATTCTATTCTCTATCTCTATAAATCTCAAATCCGGCCTTGTATGGAATACTGTTACCATATCTGGGGCGGATCTTCTAATGATGCCCTTACTCTTTTAGGCAAGGTGCAAAAACGCATTGTAAACATAGTTGGACCTACTCTTGCAGCCAACCTTCAACCTCTGTCACATCGTCGTAATGTTGCTTCTCTTTCTCTCTTCTACAAATACTATAATGGGCACTGCTCTAAAGAGCTAGCGTCTCTTGTGCCATCTACTAAAATTCATTCTTGTGTTACTCGTCATTCAACTAAGTCTCATCCTTTTTCTGTTACTGTTCCTAAGTGCTCCAAAAACTCTTATTTGTCTAGTTTTTTTTCCTCGAACATCAGTTCTTTGGAATTCGCTTCCTTCATCTTGCTTTCCTGATTCATATAATTTGCAATCTTTTAAGTTGTCTGTCAATCGTTATCTTGCTCTACAATCTTCATCTTTTCACATTAAGTAACTTCCAACACTAATTAGTGGTTGCTTGCAGCCTTGTTGGAAACAAAGATGTTAAAAAATAAAAAAAATAAAAAAAAAATAAAAAAAAACATGGTCAAGTTGTCTGAAAAAATTACTTTAAGCGTGGACGTAGAAGGCATACAACCGCTCGCTCTTCCCGGAAAGGCTTGCAATATATACAAGTTATAGAAGAGTTTAAGTGTGAGAGAACTTTACTAATAAAAGAGTATGGTTATTTGATTTTCAAGATTAGTTTGAAGGAATATTTTTGCTAATAGTTCTGTCTGGTTAATTATCCTTGGTGAGGATGTATATGAGAGACAATTTGAATATTAAACTTGTCTTTCTTAATTGACAAATTTTTAATATCTGGAAAGACTAACTTTTCTCTGTAATGTAAAAATATTTTTGTGAAAAAGATAAAAGAAGTAAAGATTGGAAATAACAGCAGCCCAAAAAGCAAAAAAACATTCGATTCGAAACTGACAAGTAAGAATAAAACTTCTATACTTATGAGTTTGAATGATTACATAGTTTTTGTTTAGAAAAAATGAGAGACGAAAAGTGATTATTCAGTATAATGAGCATTAAAGCTACCAAAAACAACAACATTGGCAGATAGAAAAAAAGGAAGGATTTGATTAATCATCAGAATAAAAAAGAAAAAAGTGAGTAGATTATTAAGAGAACAAGTAATCTTGGGGAGAAAGGAAAGTCATAAACTACAAAAGACGTCTATTGAGTGAAAAGGTGTTAAAAAAAAGCACATTAAAATAATCAGAGGGATGAAAATCTAATTTCATTACAAATAGATGAATTGATGGATATCAATTCACCTATTTGTCATGGATATATATCCATCCAATTTCGATTAGTGAAGTTAAATGAACTTTGCCAGTGCTTAATACTGAGAATATGTTATTTAAACTTTTGTTACATATTTCAGTTACTTTAAGAATGTTAATTTCTGTTGCGATGTTTTTTAATTACAAAGGTTTTCTAGAGCTCTTTTGTTTTCTGCTTGTTTGAGTGTTTCACAGGAAGACGAGTGATCGCACGCAGTTCTATATATATATATATATATATATATATATATATATATATATATATATATATATATATATATATATATATATATATATATATATATATATATATATATATATATATATATATATATATATATATTAAAATCTTTACTTTCAACAAGGCTGCAATTAACCTCTATTAGAGTTGGAAGTTACTTAATGTGAAAAGATGAAGATTGTAGAGCAAGGTATCGATTGACAGACGACTTGAAAGATTGCAAATTATATGAATCAGGAAAGCAAGATGAAAGAAGCAAATTTTAAAAAACTGATGTTCGAGGAAAAAAACTAGAGGAATAAGAGTTTTTAGAGCATTTATGAACAGTCACAGAAAAAGGATGAGACTTAATTGAATGATGAGTAAAACAAAAATGAATTTGAGTAGATGGCACAAGAAACGCCAGCTCTTTAGAGCAGTGCCCATTATATTATTTGTAGAAAAGAGAAAGAGATGCAACATTACAATGATGTGATAATGTTTGGAGGTTGGCTGCAAAAATGTATTAACTTTGATTATTCTTATATTAAATTCGCTAAAGAAACTTTCGTAGTCGTAGAATTTCATTGCTTTTAAAAACAAATTTTTATTTTTAATAATGTTAATTATAGAAATGCACACTTTAACAATTTATATAATATAAATTTAAAAAATTATATACAACTGTTAATTATACTTTTAAAAAAAATCATTATCACTAAATTGTTTCTTTATTTAAGCATTTCGCTAATATAAAATTGCTTGTTAAGAAGTTTTGATGTAATATATTTCACTTGAGGTATAATTCAAAATATTTTTCATTCAGTACCTTTTTAAAATGTTTTTTGAAATAGTCGTGATCAAATCGTCAAAGCAAAATATGATTTGCCTGGTCATATAACGATGTACAATCGCACATCTTCCTGTGAAAGACTGATTATAGCATCTTATTTTTGTTCAGGTTACTTTTGCCAAACAACTAAAAACTACTTTTATTTAATATTGTTGGCTGGGTGGTTGAGGTATTAAAAAATTTCACTTTTTGAAGTATTACTAAGACCTTTAATCCATAATCTGATAAAAGAAATTTTTGCCACTGCTTTTAATGCTTGAGGATAAGGTAATTTTGAATTGATAATTGATTTATGATTATAACTTATTTGAAACTCTATTTGATTTTGATATTCCATATTGACCAATCTTGAGTAAAATGATTTTATATTTTGTTATCTTTAATTTTTGTTAAATAGCAAAAACTCATAAGCTTTTTACCTTTGTTTGATTTTTTATCTGATAAATTAATTTATAATGAATGTTTAGTTCTGACATGTTTGTTAATGTCTAGTTATATTCTTTACAACCTTTACTATTTACATCTTTCACTCTTATGTCACACCATTTGCTTCTTTCACTATTGTTGCATCATTTACATCTTCCATTCTTATGTTACATCATTTACACCTACTCTATGGATCACTCTTTACATCTTACATCTTTATATTATGTCTTGAACTCCTAGGTTACACTTTTTCCATCTTTTCCACATTTATATTACACCATTAACATTTTCTTTATGTTGCCCCACACAGTGGGCTAAACAGTAGACATAGCTCAAAAATCACTGTTACCAAAATAAATTTAAGTTAGTTGTTATTGAAAGCCAAATAAATTTCCAGTTCATTAAAAAAAAATAATTTAAAAGCATAATTTGTTCAGGAAATATACAAGTTTGAATAACGAAAATTTGTTGCAAAAAATATGTAATAGGTATAAATGATACATAAAAGTCACTTTTGGCTTTATATAAGAAAAAAATGTCACTATATAAGCAGTGCTAATGTAGTAATTGTATGTAGAAACAATCTTAGACTGCAGTTTATGGAAATGTGAATGTTAACATCATAGATTATAGCATAATTTTTTTTTTACATGTTATACCTTATAAAAGTGTTTTTTAACTAATTTTTTATCAGAAAAAATAATTTATCTTAAAAAGTGCTAAGTTGGCACTATTAAACCCATATATTTTTAAACTCCTATAACAAAGAGGAATAAGATGCTTTTTAACTAAATTGTGCCAACTTAGCACTTGAAAAAAATAAGTAAAAGAATGATTCTACCCCTATAGTTTAACTTTTTATAAAATCTATTAAAAAATGTTAATGCAAATATTTTACATTATTTTGTACATATTTTCATAAAGGGAAGATGCGCTCAGTAAAAGTGTATATCTAGAAATTAAAAAAAGGATTAAGACCAATATTTGACCTACATCCCTCCCTCCTCCCTAGCCTTCCTTTCTATTGAACTTTTTTTTTGACCAAATTCAATCTAGTTAGTACAACCATTAACAAAATAAAATATTGCAGCATTGAAATCTGTTTTAAAATGAATTTAAAATTGCAAGAGTTAATATCAAAACTGAGGGCTTTGTGGTGTATTTAGTAATTATATAATATTTTTACTTTTCATGTAATCTTGTTTATTTTTTGAATTATATTATTTTAAGATTAAATTTTTTTGTTTAAATAGTTATTAGACAAATAAATCAACAAAAATGTTTATATCTTTAGTTTAATAACAATGAAGCTCACTGAATTTGAATTATTTGAAATTTTCATTGCTGAGGAAAATAAACAACCGTAAACTATTTCTGCAAATATAATAGGTTGTATACTGGTAATTGTTAAGGTACTTGGCTCCGATGAATTGACATTTGCACAAAAAACAATAGTTCAGAACAGCTGGCAAAGATCTGCATCTGAAGAAAAACCAACTTAAAAAAATGGGCGATGCTGGCATATATTTCAAGGCTAGTAAAGAAATCTTGCTTTAAAAGTATATTAAAGAATAACTCTTTCAACAAGTTTCCAATAGAAACAATGTCAATTTAAACAGTTTGTGCACTTGGTAGGGATTCATATAAAAACTAGAAAAAAACTTTTCCTGTTTTAATATATTGCCTAGTTGGAAACATCTCAGAAGAAAACAATCTGAAGTAACACAAATTATTATGAATTATCTTGAACTTTATTCTTGTTTTTATTTCAGCCTATTTCAGGCTATTAAACTGACGATGCAAAGGATATTGGTGAACATTTTTTTAGAATAATAAACATTGAAAATATACAAATGAAAATAAAGTTTGGATTTGATGGTAGTGAAAGCCATGCATCATTTAATTAAAAAGATAATTTAACACTAGCAATATCATACTGACAATGTTTTGTCCATTTTTACTTGAAACAGTAGCAGGTTTCTTAATATAGTTGCAAAAGTCACAAAATGCCCCACTGAGTCACAAAGTGGTGAGTCTTTGGAAAAAAATGAAGAGAAACTCTTTAATCATTGTCTGTCTAATTCTGACATAGAAGAGTTAAAAAATAAATGTTTCTTTATGTATAAAGAGGGAAAACAATTTAATGTAAATGTGATAGCGCAGTCAAATATGATGGTTATGAAAACAGCTGGTCTTTTTTCAGAAGTTGGAGGTGCATATTGTGATCATGTGGACTTGCTCAAAAAATATTGAAAGAATTGAAAATGGTTTTGTAATTAATTATAACTATGAATGAATTATTTAACCAACTTGAACATGAAGACGTTTCTTTACTTTACTTAAAAAAAAACCTATTATATCACAAGGGCTGAACAAACCATCAAAACCAATTCCAATTTGTGGTGTAAAGCCAATACAAGTAAATTGGTATCTTGTAATAGTGTTCATATTATTCTATATTTTTAATATGTGAACATACTTGATATTAAAAATAATTTTATAGGTTCTTCATGCTTTATGGGGTATATTTGACCAGTTCATGAAAACTGTTTTTCATTTGAAAGCTGGTGTTTTTGATTGGTCTGAGTTTTCTTTCAGTGTTTCAAATAGCTTTCTGAAGCAAGCAGAGACTTCATTACAAACAGAGGTATTAAAAAAAACAGGTATAAAGTGGGTCTACCTTAATGAAATTACAAACAGAGGTATTAAAAAAAACAGGTATAAAGTGAACCTTAATGAAATTACAAACAGAAGTATTAAAAAAAACAGGTATAAAGTGAACCTTAATGAAATTACAAACAGAGGTATTAAAAAAAACAGGTATAAAGTGAACCTTAATGAAATTACAAACAGAGGTATTAAAAAAAACAGGTATAAAGTGAACCTTAATGAAATTACAAACAGAGGTATTAAAAAAAACAGGTATAAAGTGAACCTTAATGAAATTAGAAAAAGAGGAACAACAACAACAGGTTACATAGCTAGAGAACTATTGCACAAAAAATCAAACAGGGATTTAATTATTGCACAATTTTTATTTTTTTTTATTTAACGCGTTTCCACCTGTTACAAAAATAAATTTACCCGGACCATGTATCAGTATAACACCATCACGTCACAAACTGATTAGTCATTCTTGAGTGCTAATTTTGAATAATAAGGAAAGTGGTTTGGGAAATCTTTATGATTCAGAGTTAAAAAGGTAATAACATATATTAAGATTGATCCATACAAGATTTTCAAGAAAATTTTTCACTTTTAAAAAGTCTCTCCTTAATTGTCAATTTAACATACACCATTAACTGAATATGGATATCATCTAATCAAAATTTTTTTCACAAGAGATACAAGTCAAAATCATTTTGCAAATTTTGGTATGAATGAGGACATTCTGATAAATATTCTTATAAACAAGTTGTCTCTAATAACATTTTATCTAAAGATGACACATATTTAAAATGTTAACATATGAATTAATTATGTATTTTAGTACTTCTTTTAATAATTTTTATTATTTTTGCCGTTGATGTACATATGTTATCTTTGTATTACAAAGTATACATTCATATTTATAAATATTTATACGTATTTTTGTTATAACCTATAGAAAGAAAATTTTATGAAATTTTCAATATTTTTTTATTCTTTTAAATTATGACCTAAATATCCAGCAGCAAAATTATTTTTTATTTTTTCCAAAATTTACATATAAAAACCTTTCCAAAAAGTCTTTAACCAACTCCATAGAATTTTTGTTCAAAAGTTATGAACCAATGTCTGTGAAAACATTGTGCACCATTTGCATTTCTACTTCTATGTTACACCATTTAAACACAATTATAATAAAAATTTCTAGAGAGATGATAAAGGTTTGTAGTAAGATACAAGCAGTTGTTGGTGTTTTTATTAACTAAAAAAATTAATTACCTAAAAATTATTTATATTAAAGGGTTGATAAATTTTTTCTTTGAGTTTTTTCTTTCAAAAGATAAGACAATATTTATTCATGTTTAAAAATTTAGAATTTATAGTCAATCTTTATATAAAACTCATTTATCTGCATAATATTGAAAAATATTGTTTTAAAACAGTCTGTTAATTCCAATAAAAAGTATTTCTAATAATGATTTTAACTCTTAACTCAAAGACTTAACTCTGATCTAGATTAGTTAATATATAACTCTCTTTTTTTTTTAATGTTAACTAACCTATTAGTTACTGACCTAGACCCTGTCCTTTACTAAGACCTTACTTTATCAAACCTGTTACCATCACCTTCTAATGTCAATTTATAGCTTTGGCCAGTTACTAGTACATAAATATAATATACCTTTTTTAAAATATTATTTTCGCATTTTATTTATTTAGGAAATGTTAAAAGATTTTTTGGATAAAAGAGAAAATGGTGAACTACTTGCTTTCAAAAGAAAAAATTTGTTTTTAAAACTGTTGCAACATGTAAGTTTCTATTTTTTAAATTAATTATTATATACAGTTAAGTTAAATATATATTTTTGAACACTAGGTTAAACTTACTCAAAACGATGATGAAAAAGTCAGATTTGGTGATGTTATTTGTTTACACAATGTTTTTATTAAAGAAAATCTTTCAATTAGCATGTCTGAAAGTCAGCTTCAAGATTCTGATATAGTTAACTGTAGTGTTTCTGTATCACCAATCTTGCAACCATGCTTTAGAAATGCTTTTGTTGTAACAAGGTAATTTTCAATATTTTATCATTATAAATGTAATTTTTATTCAACTTGAATGTTATGATTTTGGTAAATATGATAACTTAGTCACATCAAATCATCAATCAAAAATTTTAGTTTAATAAAATGATAATAGTAAAATAATAATTTAAAATAAAAAAAAAATTATAATAAAATAATAAGTCAGAATAAAAAAAAAAGATAAAATAATAAATTATAATAAAGTAAAAAGTCAGAATAAAAAAATAAAAATAATAACTCAAAATAAAAAAAATAATGTCAGAAAAAAATGTCAGAGTAAAAAAGAAATAAAATAAAATAATAAGTCAGAATAGAATAAAAAAAAAAAAAAATAATAAGTCACAATAAAAGAAAAAATAAGATAAAATAATAAGTCAGAATTAAAAAAACAAAATGAAGTAAAATAATGTCAGAATAAAAAAATTAATAATTAAATAAAATGATAAATTAGAATAAAAAAAAAAAAGATAGAATAATAAGTCAAAATAAAATAAAATGTCAGAATGAAAAAATAAATAAAATAATAAATCAGAATAAAAAAAATAGAATAAAATAAAATGATGAATCAGAATAAAAAAAAAAGAAGATAAAAAAAAAAAAGTCAGAATAAAAAATATAAAATAAAATGTCAAAATTAAAAAAAAAAAAAAAATTAAGTCAGAACAAAAATAATAAAATAATAATAATAAGGGATCATCCATAAAGTACATACGCTCGGAGGTGAAGAGGGGGTCTTCAAATGGCGTATATGAGATGGGAGGGTATTGGGTCAATTATAAAAGAAAGGAGATACTAAATTAAAAAAAATATCATAAAATGCTAGATAAATAGGTTAAAAGCATAGGTACTTTTAGGGAGGTGGAGAGTACTCAAAAAAGTTGTTTTGCAAAATGTGAGGTTGGGGGTGGACGAAAAAAAGACGTATGTACTTTATGGGCGACCCCTAAGTCAGAATAAAAAAGATAAAAATAAAATAATAAGTCAGAATAAAAAAAATCCAGAAAGTTAAAAAAGTTACTTTAGCTAAAAACAAAAATAAATCAACACTATCAAGCAAAAAATATAAAAATGTTTCATATATTGTATAGTATGCGATTACATTGTAAATTGTTGGAGCTAATAAAAGACTCAGACTACTTAAAAAAATTACTGTACCTAATGTACGATCATACATAACATGTATGGTTGTACATAAGGTACAGTAATTTTTAATTGTGTGATCTGTACATAAGGTATACTAACTTTTAGTGGCTTTTTTATTTAAGATTCCATCACTCTGTTTAGGATTTAGAAAGCTTCTTTTAGATATAAATGATATGAACATCATGAACATGTTGGTTCTTATACAAGTATTAGTCAATATAATAACCATATCTTTTTTTAAATTAAAATATAAAGTTAAACTCACTAAGTGGCAAGATCTGTTTTCAACCCTTTTAGAACTTCCCTAAAGTAACTTATTTTAAATGTTATACAAATCTCTAAAAGTTTAGATATCATTAAACAGTCATCGTTAGACAGTTGAACTGGAATAATTAGAATATAAGACCTGTTTGTTATGGATATCAAGAGAAGTGGAGGTCACTAGAATCAATATATTGAATAAGAGTTCTTGTGATAAAAAAAAATGAAAGTAATGGTTCAATTAGCATTAAGATTTATATACTAGTTAATAAAAACCACAAATTTGGCAATACTTTACTTATCTACCAATTTTTTTAATGTTTTGATGACTTTTTTTGGTGACTGAATACTCTTTTGTATTTACAGTTTTGGAAAATTATTAAGTAATATAATTGAAAAAGTAATGGAGTAAAGCAGTACAAGATTTCAACATACAGCAAATATCAGAAAAGTATGCCCTGCTATTAGAGTTAGTGAATGAGCTGATAATATTCATTATCACTGAGTTTGTCACTATAATCATCATATAAATGACAAAAATAATAAAACTACTAGACATCAGTGAAATGTATAATAAGATTATATACCTTGCCAAACTAAATTTTACTATTTTTGTTTGCTTAAAACTTAAATTAAAAAGCAATCGAATTTTTTTTATATAAGGCACCTTTTATTTTTGATGGAACTAAATAAAGAATTAAGTTTAATTTTTTAGCTATGATAGAGTCAATAAAACTGGAGATTTGTTATGTTATGGTCAAAGTTTTGTTTTAAGTGCACTTCCAAATCAACTTCCAAATATTGAAAATGTAAGTATTTATCATATTACTTAATCAAACATAAAAAGATAATAGAATATGTCACTCATATGTTATATATATATAATAATATTAAATACGGTGAACACATCTGAGTTATTAGCTCATAAGTAGAAAATCTATGGTCGAGGGGACCACTATTGTCAAGAAGGCTACTTTTTTTTTCAACCCTCTCTCAACACTTTATTTCTGAAACACAAACCTTGAAAAAACAATGTTGTTGCACTGTGAAACAAGTTGGGATTAATTACTTCATTCTATAGAGCTACAAAAAAGCATTTTATAATTGTAAATGATGCCTTTTTTTTAGGTTACTGAATGTCAGTTTATTTCCATTTGTTTGATCATGAAATTCAAAAAAGTATAAATTTTACAAAATCAGGTTTGTTGTCACTCATATAATTAAAAATTAGTGATTGGAGTAACACTATAATAAAGTAAACAAATAAAAAAAAACAAACAAACAAAATGAACAAACAAAAAAAACAACAGCAAAAATTAACAATAAATACAGTATAAACCAAAGATTTTAAATTTTTTTTAAACCAAAGATTTAAAAAAAATTTTTTCTCTTGTCTTCTTCAGGTTCTCCTGTCTTCTTCAGGTTCTTCTATCTTGTAATTATATACTTAAGTGTATTTTTTATTTAGTATTTTAATATATTTTGTAATTTATTACAAATAAAATAAAAACTATACTATAAAAAAACAGAAGTATACAATTCTAAAGAATTTATTAAGAAATTTTATTATAATGTCAACATTCTATAATTGTGTGAAGTATAATAGTAAGTACAGTTTAGACATTTATGACACACTTGTGTAACCTGGACAGGTTCACCACGATGTCATTTTTTCATTTAAATAGGACATTAGGGCAAAAAAGTTTTTGCAATTTTTTTACAAGCAGATGGTCTTTCTGGAACTAACCTGTTTTGTTAATCAGGTTTAAATATTTCTATTGTAATACTACCATGTGTTTGATTAGCAAGGTCTATGAGCTTCTCTTATCCACAATTAAATGATCTAAAGTACCACTAAATTGATATAGTTTTAAGTTAATAATCAATTTACTTAATAAATAGAATATTTGAAATTTCTATTTGAATGATAAAACTTTTTTAAGCTTCATAGCTTAAATTAAATAATATGATTGTACGTTATTTTGTTTAACTGTTTATTTTTGTTTCTTTTTTTGAGAATCTTATTGTGAAATTTAAAACTATATTTATTTATGGGTTAAATCATATTTTACCTTTAGCTCAAGTTAACAAGTAATCCAGTGACATTTATGAAACACTCCAAAAAATTTCCATATCAAGAGGTTTCCATGGCATCAACTTCTACTTATCTTAACAATTGGTTTTTATTTATTTTTTATTGAAAAAGTTTTCATTTAATTTTGTGTACAATTTTTATTATACTTTTGTAAATATTTTTTAATGATTAATAACAAAAACAAAAATAAACTTATTTTTGTTTTTATTATAAATGATATTTATATTATCAACTTGAAATAAAGATACATATTTAATCTTTGGTATATTTATAAAACCAAATAATATATATTTTTTTATAATAAAAGATAAACTAAGAAATTATTTGGTTCACTTAACACTATATTAATACTGTACTAATTAATAAAAAAAGTTTTAAATATCTTTGAAATGAGAAAAATTGTGCATTTTACAAATCTTATTAAAGTCTTTCTAGAAAATCAATTTTGTTGAAAAACAAATGTAGTTTTTTAATAATATTTTATTGATAAATGCTTCTTATAATTATATATATTCATATTTCCTAATATTCTTGGTTTTGTATTAAATATAATATGTGAATTGCATATAAATTTTTTTAGGCAAGTTTTACATCATGATCCTCAAATGAGATTAGAAACAGAGGGATTTCCCATAAAGGTAACATTTAAATGTTTGTATAAAAAATATAAAAGATAGTAAATAAAACATTTTCCTTGGAAAATGTCTAAAAGATTGGTCAGGCATGAAACGTTGTGTAGAATTACTTTTTTAAGTTTTTATATATCATAATATATCATATATATGTGTGTGTGTGTGTGTGTGTGTGTGTGTGTGTGTGTGTGTGTGTGTGTGTGTGTGTGTGTGTGTGTGTGTATAAGATTTTCATAGTTTCCTCAGCCTAGGTTTAGCTTTATAGAAAATAGATAAACTTTGGTTTGAAAATAACTAAAAAAAACAATGGTTCTACTTTTTGTAAAAGGTCACCTCTAATATTCCTTGATTAATTTCTGGGTCCCATATATCATTAAAAAATTTTTAGATTATGTTTTAGCAGATAGAGCAAGAGATCATAGGTTGCAGTAGTAAAAGAAAAACATTACAATGAGATAGAGGCTCAAAATTGGCAGTTAGAGTAGGTTCAATTATATTTACAATGTAATCTAAAAAAAGAAAGAGCATCATTAGAAGAATCACTTAAGTATAATAATAGTATTCTATACAAGGACAATAAAAACTTGGTAAAGGTAGGAAATAAAATCAGGAATAAGAAAATGGCAAGCACAATAAAAAGAGGCAACTTTAACAGATGCTAACATTGCCTGTCAATGCTTTGCAATCAATTGTATTTATGGTTTCCATTGAAAACCCATAATACAATCCATTGCAAATTTATTAAACTAATAAAATTTAGTAATAAAAGCAAATTTGAGAAGTCATAAAGCAGAGGACTCAGTAAGAGTGATTTCATTAGAATATAGGAATATCAAAATTATTGTAGATCAAAAGAATATCAACATTGATAATGATGTGATAATGGTTGTAAACAACTGAGCTTTTTTTGGGTTACTGATAATTTTTTTTTGGGTTACTGATAACCACTGCTAGTCACAGAAGAGAGATTTCATTAATCATTAGCTACCTTTTAAGTGATTAAAAATTGATTATTTTTTATCAAGATTGGAGGCAAGCTTACAAACCAAGAATTAGTGAATATCTGCTTATGAATTGAATTTTAACTTATATAGACTAATTTTTAGCTTTGATTTTTTACTTTGTCTGTAATAATTAAATTGCTTTATTACATTATTATATATGTATGTATAAATTATTTTTATGTAGTATAAGATTTTCATATCTTAACTCAAATATATATTTCTTTAGGTTAATGAAAAGATTGTTATAAAGCACTGTTACACAAATAGAGCTTTGGCTGCAGTATCTGATTATACAACAAGGTATTGAAAGTATTTTAGTAATTAAAATCAACCTGATCAATAAAAGTTAGAAAGTTGAATTAAATTTTATATATATTTCATAAAGATAAAGATGGCTAATAAAAAGTTTCAATAATAAAATGTTTTAAATAAAATATTGGGTTGTCAACTAACTTCCCACCATTTCTCTATTTGCATTATTTACTCGTTTTATAAAGTCGAATAACTGTTTAATCAATGATTTAATAACAGCTAAAAACTATTCAATCACTTGAAAATTTTCCATAGAGTGAAGATGCTTCTCTATTTGAAAGTATCCCATTTTGTCAGTGTTAGAGTATCTCATTTTCTCTGCCAGTTATCTCATCCTTTGATGTGATTCTTTGAGTTCAGTCAGGCGGCCTAAATGAGGTGCATCTTTGAGGTTGAAATTTTCATTTTTGAATTTAAAAGCTTTTGCAGCTTTTGAACCTTGATTAAAAGCAAAAGGGAGGAGGTATCATTGACATTCCATTTTGATGATCTGAAAATGAATGTACAGACATAATTAACTCAAAAAAAAAAAAAAGATAAACTAAATACAATTTAAAAATACAATAAATTTAAAAATTGATGGGAACTTAATTGCCAAAATGGTTATTGTATATTTTTAATAAATTATTAAATTTTTTTTATGTTCAAATAAAAATGTAAGTCTTCTCGGCCTTGAGGAGGTGAATTAAAATAAAAAAAAAAAAAAAAAAAAAAGTGGAAATAAACTCTAAAAAAATTGGATTTGTTAAGAAAAAATTAATTTTATTTTATAATAATAATGATTAATGTAAACAGTGGAATTTCTACCAACAGGAAATTTTTACATGTAACCATTTGTTGTGATGTATGATAGACATTTTTTATTTTATTATTCTCATCATAATTCATTTTTTAATGTTGAAAATGCTGATATAAATCAGCATTTTCAACAATAAAAAATAAAAAGAATAAAATTATAAAGAGGGTATTTTTTTAAAGTTCTTTTGTAAATTAAATAAATAATTTGGTCCGATTGGGAAATACATTGATGTTTTATCAGAAACTTACAGTGTTTACTTGTTTTTAAAAGGATAACTTTAGCTTACCATTTTTTATATTTCTGTTACAATACTGTTGTATTTTGTTTTAAGGAAAAAATTAAAAAAACAGTTTGATAGTTTACTTTGGAAAAAATACAAATACAAAAATTATCTAATGGATAATTTTATCATGAAATTCAATGAAAATTTATTTAAGATTAGGATTTTAAAAATATTTTTTAAAGTCAGCATGCAATGGATGTTTTTTTGTAACTTATCTGCAAATGGAATGAAAGTGACTTTCTGATATTTGTTTAGGGTTGTTTATCATTTAGCTATTTAGCTAGCTATGAATTATTTTTAGAACATTTGTTTAGAAAATTTATAAGGGTTCAATTTTTTTTTTTTTTAATAAATTCACTCTAATCAAGGCTGCAAGCAAACAATAATCAAGTTGGAAACAGAAAACAAAGAAGAGAGTTAACTTATGCTTATCGTTATCAAAAAATAATTAAAAATTGTTTTTTCTTTTAAAAATTAAATTTTTAAGTTATAAAAATTAGTTTTTATAAAATTAGTTAAAGTTACAAGTAAGTTTCTATAAAATGTATAGAATTTTTTTAACAGAATTTTTTATTTATAACAGTTTATTGTTTTTAACAGAGTTTATCAGAGGATGTTTAAGATTATTGATAAGTAATTGCCTTTTTATATTTTACATTAAAAAAAAAAGAAGATAATTATTGAAATAGTAAAATGTTCTAGAATATTGGATATTAACCCACTCCTAATTTAAGTAAGAGAACTAAATTCAAGTTAATAAATAATTAATGGGTGATTCATAAGTCTTTGCAAAACTTTGGATTTAAGCTACTATATTAGCTTTATTATAGTAAATATTACTTATTAAATAAAAATAAACTTTGGCTATTGTAAATTAAAAATATTGTATAATGCTTTAAGGGCCATGGTCAGCTATTTTAAAAAGTTTATATTTTACCTTCTCCATATGACTTTGTAACTCATTTTAATCGAATTCTCTCAAAAAAATTTTTATACATCTGATCAAATGGTGCTTTGTTTTTGCATATACTTTCAAACACACATTAATCCAAAAGTTTTTAATTAGGCGGGCTTGAAGAACATTTTGAGGATTATTATGCTCAGGAAAGTTGATCACCTCATTTGCATAATGAGCACTAGCTAAATCTGGCCAAAATACATGCTCATGTTTGTTATACATTGATCTAATAAATTTAGGTTGCATTTATTAATATAGTGCTTAGCATCGGTTAAAATAGATGATTCTTCTATAAATGGTTCAGAGATACCATCTTTAGAGATTGCAATCCAGACTAATACCTTTTTTGTATTTAATATCTTTTAAGACTGAAGAAATTCGGTATATTAACCATCATTACCTGCTATTTTACTGTTGCTTCAGGTAAAATATTTTTTATCATCGGTAATTATTGGTTTTCCAATAAAAGATTTTGTTGCTAATTTTTTTGAGGTTCTGATAATTTTTGCATGTTTTTTTTTTCCTATTACTTAAATTCCTTTTTTTTTAAATATTAACTTTATGAAATATTAAATTTTTTAGCTTCAGTTCTCTGACTTTTTCCATCTTTGTTTTTGAAAGATTTTACAATATTTTAAGATTTTACAGTGATTTTGCAATGTTTTAACTTTGAAAGATTTTACAGTGTTTTAACTTTGCCAGGCTCTAGTTTAACAGGACAGCCACCTCTTGGTAAATCTTCAGTTGTAGAAAAATGTTCATAGTTTTTAATTATCAAATAAATTGTTCTTTTAGGTGTTTTTCATAAAGTGTTTAACAGTCATATTTTAATTATCATTAATAACATTTAAATAGTAATTTACAGTTCTTTTATTGATCCACAGTCCAATTTTCTGTGTGATTAAGATAAAAACTTTTTTTTTATGTAAGAAATAAAGTCTAAAAATTTTTTAAAAATTTAGAATAAATTGCAATTACTTCCAGATATAGACATAAAAATGTCTGCAAAAACTTATGAATCACTTGTTAATATTTATCAATCAAGTGGCGTTAAATGTATTTTTGAATTTTTCAAATACTACAACAATCTTTAATTGAATCCATTAAACCAGTTTAAAAACTAGACAGAAATTATTGATGCCCTGTTGTAAAAAATAATAACAGCCTTCTTGGTTGTAGGGGTTGAGGAGGTGAATATAGTAAAAAAAAAAAAAAGAAGCACCACATTTAATTTGTTTCTTTTTTGTTTGGCTGTAGGCCACCCCTTCGGCCTTATCAAATTAATAAAATTTTATTTTGTGAAAAACAAAAATTTTGCATCTTCCTAAGCAGTACAACAAAAGATAAAGCGAAAGATGTTATTTACAAAAAATATTTTGTATTTTTATTTTGAAGTTTTTGAATTAATTTTAGTCTTAATTTTGGTTAAATGGGTTTTGTGAGATATAGCAAGTTCTCTCTCTTTCTTTTTTTTTTAATCAAATACTCCCAACAATGCTGCAAGCAACCACTATAAAGTAAGAAAATACTGGAAAACAAAGAATAGAGTTAAAGAGCAAGAAAATGGTTGAAAGAAGACTTAAAAAGTTGTAGATTGTATAAGTCAGGAAATTATGAAGATAGAAGAGAGTTTCAAAGAATTAAAGTATAGTGAAAAAAGCTAATCAAATAAATGTTTTTAGAGCATGCAGGGACAGATACAGTAAAAGGATGAGACTTTAGACTTTGTCTAGAAAAGAAAGAGCATCATGAGAAGAACCAGCCTAAATATGAAAACAGTATTTCATTTAGAAATGAGTAAGCAGTTTTTCGAGGTAGAGAATGAAATCAGGTGTAATAAAATGATTTTTAAAGGTAGAGAATGAAAGCACAATAAAGAAAGCAATCTTAGCAGATGCTAACTTTGCAATTGATTGTATATGATTTACATAAGAGGTCAGTAGTGAATAATAGCTCAAGAAGATGTAAAACATAGTGAGAGCCATTCATTAATATAGGAATGTCAACAGTATTATGATAGTTCTTTACTGTAAATAACTGAGTTTTGTGGGAGTTAAAATTCACAAGCCATTGCAGCTCAAATCTGTTACAGAAGTGAGATTAGATTTTAGGGCAGAAGTATAAAGTGAAATATGCAAGTCAATGGGTAATTAAAAGAATACTTAATTAAAACAAACGATTTTAAAAACAACCATTAATAAAAATTATAAAATCAACCAATTTGTACAAAAAATTTTTTTTGCGATTATGTTATTTCATTATAAGAGTCTAGAGTTTGGGAGGCACTTTTTGGTGCAATAAATCTCAGTGTTTTTTACATATTAATTTAGTATGCATGTTTAATTAAGTCTAATCTTACCTTTTGAATTTTTGTACTGATACCATTTACTATTTGTTTCAATAGTATTAGCAGTTTGTAATTTTGACTGGTCCATTTTATAAACTCTTTTGACATAACAATCAACACCAATTTCAAGTGAATGCAGAATGTGCAATAAATCTTTACATTATGATGATGTTTACAATATATTACTAACTTATTTGCATTGAATCCATTTTGTTTTCAATGCAAATAAGACAACCTGATTGATAACATGTATTAAATGCGGTAGTGGTGTAGTGGTAGAGCGCTCGCTTCATAAACGAGTGGTTCGGAGTTCGATCCCCACCATGTCCCTGGTAGTACTGCGCTCAACTCATTTCTCCGCGCAGCGGCCTTGTTCGTCAAGGTTCGTGTTTCGGAGTTATAGAGTTGAGAGAGGGTTATAGCCACAAATAAGTAGCCTCCTCGTCTGTAGTGGCCTTCTCGGCCTTGAGGAAAAAAATTGTTGAGCATTTTAGTTGTTAATTACCTGGTAATTTAAATATTGGGTCAAGCATTTTTATCATCTTTCCAAATGATGGCTGATATAGCTATGCCAGTGAGTAGCTGGTATTGACAATCATTTTAATGACACTATCCTGACCCAGTCACTGTTCACTCGATTTCGTTGATCACTTGGTTATTTGGCATTAAAATCACTCTCCTATTGTCTTGATTTTTGTTTTTCCACCTTTTTGGAAAGATGTAGAGTCATTTTCATCAATTTTACGCTTTAAAAATTATTTTTTGGCATCTTGTTTTTTCTTTTCTTTAATGTAAATTTTGTGTCTTTTTATGTATTCTCTGAATATGGGTTACCAAGTTACTAAAATTTTTTTCAAAGAAGATTTATCCCACACATGCCCTCATTATTCTAGCGTCTGGTATCTGGATATCCGGGGACAGAATTGCTTATTGTTTTAACTTCAACCAAACTTCTTGATATATAAGTCTTCTTCTTGATATATAAGTCTATGAGTGTTATGGAGTCAATAACCAAAGCCTTATTTACTCAATATAGATATGTCTCACTTAAAATATTTTTTTTCATTTTATTCACACTACAGTCGAGAAGGTCTACTCCTTTTTTTTTCTTTTTTTTTTTGCAATTCTTTGTCTCTCTTAATCTTTTATTTTCCGTTATATAACTTTTGATTAATTAGCGCATATAAGCGATTATTTAGCAATAAATTACAAAGAAATATAAATTTTATATAATACCACAATTATAAACGACTTTACATAATACCTTATTTATAAAAAAATTATAAAAATTAGTTAGAGTTAATTTAAATTTTAAAGCTCTCTTCATGATTTTGGCATTAACAACATAAGACAGCAAGTTTGGGATTGTCCATAAAGTAGCTCAGATGCAGTTTTTAACTTACCTAACTAACATTTATTATATTTTTTTAATTTCAGAAGAAAGGGTCTGTAAATAGTGTATATGAGATGAGTGGTAGGGGTCAATAAAAAAATTAAGGAGACACTAAATTAAAAAAATATCATAAATGTTGGTTAGGTAAGTTAAAAACGTAGATACTTTTAGGGAGGTAGAGGGTACTCGAAAAAGCATAAATCGAAATGCGATGGAGGAGGGAGGAGGGATGAAGTTGAACATACTTTATGGACAACCCCTTATTCCAAATATAACAATCTATTATTTTTTAATAATAAAAAATTTGATATATTTAGGCAAACTTAATTAGCGCAAATTAATCAGCTTTATTTTGTGAAAAAATTCAATTCAATGCAAGAGATTTCTCAAGCCTTTTGTTCCATCTTTTCTAATATAGACTCTTCATAAACTGGTTCCGGCACAGCTCTATATTATTCTTGTCCTGAATAAGTATGTGATTGTGTCGGTTTTTTTCATCATAAATAAAAAATTTCCTTACATATTTTTCACGTTTTTTACTAGCCAATTTTTTTGTTAAATTTTACTTTTGAATTCAATAATTTTCATTCAGTAATAATAAATATTTTTACTTTAGTTTTTGTTTTTGATGTTGGTATTCAATTCTATTTCAGTTTTCGTACTTCAAACAATTCCTAATTTCAGTTTTCATTCACATTAACAAAATCAATTATTTTAACTTCTAATTTTACTTAATGTTAACTTAAATATCACTGAGGTGCAGGGTTGTAAGGGAATTCTCTATCAATGATTGAAAAACAATCTGAGCATCTTTTTTCTACTGTTGAAGAAGGTGTTCTAACTACTGAACCTTGTGCAAATTCAATTTTCATTTGACCATTGTTTCTCAGTTTTCCAACTGAACAGATCTAGCAGTCACAGAGAGATAGTAGTGTGATGTCTTCTCCATTTTCTTTTTTTCTCAAACAAGAGCAACATTTTTCAAAAATACCAAGTGGACCTTTGTTATCATTAAAGTCAATTTTCTCTTTCAGTATAATCTGACATCTTTTTTTTAGACTTGATGTTAGCTCTCTTTGACATTTACTGAAACAAAGAAAACAAATAGTTTTCCTGCATTCTTGTTGGTTTTTGGCATTTTTTGTAAAATTATATGTGCACAGGTTAGCTCTTATTGGTAAAGTAAAAATGACATGCATTTTCCCAGAATTCAAAAGTAGTAGCCAAAACGGGCAAAACTTTAAAGAAATAGCATTTGCGGGTGTTAAACCAAACAAATTTGTTATTAGTATGGATCTTTTAGATTAGTACTTTATTTCTTGCTAACTTTTTTATATAATATTTGCTATTGTTGGAATGCATTGCAAAAAACTATTTTCAAACTTTATTGCAAGTTGCCAAAAAAATCGCTCCAAAAATCCCAATTCTCATGATGTTTTTTTCCAAGAAACCAATTTTCGCAGTTATGCAATTGCGTTTTTATACCAATAAAGGCGATTTGAAATCATGTTTTACGCAGTTATTGAATTAGAATTTTTTTATGTTAATTTTCTATTAGTTTTGAATAATAATTAATTTCAAATTATTTTTAGAATTATTATTAAACTTTAATTTGGAAACTTTATTTGGAGAATGGAATTTTTTCATCTTTAAGTTGGGAATTTTAATTTTATGAGCATTTGGGAAAACTGCGTTTGACTGGGCGCCACAGGGCTAGTTTACACCCTGATATATACAGATAAATATATATATATATATATATATATATATATATATATATATATATATATATATATATATATATATATATATATATATATATATATATATATATATATATATATATATATATATATATATATATATATATATATATATAGTACGAATAAAATGAGGAGGGAGAATCCTTAAAAAGTACCAACTGGCTTTTTTTTTTAAAAAAAAAAAAAAGCACTCAAAACTAAAATTTACCCGACTGAATTGTGTCAAATACCCGACTAGCCGACTAAATTTGTAAAAGAACCAAATATAACTTGAAAATCATCTTTTTTTGGGGGAAGAAACACCTCCCCTCTTCCCCCGTAAAATTGCCTATGTATATATACATATATTAAGTACGTCAGAAACAGAATCTTTCGAAAAACTAAAAATTCCAACCTTTCTAGTGCTTGTAAAATTTGCTAATCATCTTTTTTTTTTTTGACTCTCTTAATAAAAATTTACCCTTTTCTATGACAGAATTTTTTACAGAAAGAAGAATAATACATACTCTACTAGAAACATATATAATGGAAAACATAGTGTACCATCTTTTAAAACTGAGAAGTATGGTAAACATTCTGTCTATCAGTGTATTTGTGAATGGAACAAGAATCTTTTATGCATAGTAAATGAGTTCGAAAAACTACAACTTCAAACACCTTTATCGTCTTTTCTTAATCTTAAACAAAACCAATTTTAAAAAATTCTGAGAACAGTTTCGTTCTAACTTATTGACATGATTTTCACTTAAAATATACTCTTATTTTTTTTAACTATGATTACTACAACTATTATCATTAACTTATTTTTTATCATCAAAGTATGATTTTTAAATGTTTACTTAGTTTATGTATGTTCTATGTGTGTATATTTATTATTATTCATATTATATTTAAAAACTGGTGTCACTCCTTTGATCAGAATTCTGTTTGAGTGTCCTTATCAATCATTTAGTTATTATTGTTAAATACTTATAATTAGTTTACTCATTGTTAGATTATTTTATATTATTATTTTTTTTATATATGTATACAGTAGCGTGCAAAAGTTTAGAAACATTAATTTTTTTTTACTTTTTACTTCATAACTTTTTACAAACTTTCTTAAATATGCTGGAATTTTTACCAAATGCGCTCTATATTATTTCAATTTAAAATACAAACCACAAATGTTGTAAAATAGAACAGTTAATTAAAGTTTAATTGTTTTTTTTTGAAAAAGCTACTATGCAAAAGTTTAGGAAACAGTATCATACTTCTCAGTTAAATCATGTTTTTGTAAACAAAAGCAAAATTTAAAGCCAAAATATTTGTGAATTTTAATAATTTAATCACTAAGATATTTCAAAGGCAGTAAAGTATAACTAATTGCCAAAAAATTTGTAAAAATTTTTATAGTTTAATTACTTAGCAATATTTTAAAAGCATTGGAAAAGGAAGTTTCAAAGGAAATAAAGGAATTAATTATAAAAGCTGTGGGAAATAAAATGGCTTAAAGACAGGTTTATGAACTTTACAATGTTTCTGAACCAGGAATAAGTCAAGTTATGAAAAGATTTTGTCTGCGCAAATCTATTGGAAGCAAATCTCGCTCTGGAAGACCTAAAGTTACAACTGAAAAGTCTGATAGATTATTAGTAAGGTATTCTAAAATTAATCCTTGCAAGGCTGCTGTTGAACTTAATTCATTTATGCCTCAGTTTATGGCACAAACTGTTGCATCGATACAAATAAACTTCAATTACAGCAAAATAATCTGTATGGTTGTCGTCCAGTTAAGAAACCGCTAATATCTGCAAGAAATTTAAAAACCAGAATAAAATTTGTAAAAGATCATTTTAGTTGGTCAGTTAACGACTTATCAAAAGTCCTTTTTTCTGATGAATCAAAGTTTATGCTAATTAGTAGTGATTGAGTTAGGTATGTTAGGCACCCAGTAGGAGATCCAAAATTTAATCCAAAATATCAGTTACCCACTGTTAAACATGGAGGAGGAAAAGTTATGGTTTGGGGATGTTTTAGTTGTGACAATGTGGGTCCTATTCATCATATAGAAGTCCATCATATAATATTATGGTCAAGAGAGTTTATTTAGACATCATAAAGAATGTTATGCTGTCACATGCAGAACATAAAATGAACTGCAAATAAATCTTACAACAAGATAATGATTGAAAGGATTGTTAGTGCCAGATCTGTTAAGGAATTTTTTAAATCACAAAAAATTAAAGTTCTTGAATGGCCTTCACAGAGTCCAGATCTCAATCCTATTGAGCATCTTTAGGAGTACATCGACCTGCAATTAGTCATTAGAAAAACAAGCAACAAGACCATTTATTTGCATTGATTACAGAATTTTGGTATAATATTTCTCAGGATCTTCTCATTAAATTAGTAGATTCAATGCCTCGTCGCTGTGATGCGGTTTTAAAGGCAAATGGATATGCCACCAAATACTGAGTGTTTTATTAAAAATATTTTATTGTTAAAAAAAATGTTATTTTGTAAATTTTAGTAAAAGTTTCAGCTTTTTTGAAATAAATATTAATCAAATTTAGTTGTTTCTAAGCTTTTGCATGGGAGCTTTTTTGAAAAAACAATTAATTTTTAATTAGCCATTCAATTTTACAACTTTTGTGGTTTGTATTTTAAATTAAAATAATATAGAGCGCATTTAGTAAAAATTTCCGTCTCAATATTTGTTTTGACATTAAAGAATTACTTGACAAGACCTGTATTAATATCCTTAAAAAGATCCTTGCAGACACAAACCATCTGATAACCACTAAATTACAAGTGTTGTGACCAAAACTAAAAGTTGTAACTAACTAAACTAAAAATACTGTAACTAAAATTAGTTGAATAACTTTTTAGTTAACTTAAATTAGTCGACTATCTTTTTAGTTAACTAAAATCAGTCGACTAACTTTTTAGTTAACTAAAATTACCCGACTAACTTTTTAGTTAACTAAATTTGAGCGACTAACTTTTTAGTTAACTAAAATTACCCAACTAACTTTCTAGTTATCTAAAATTACCCGACGAACATTTTACTTAACTAAAATTACCCGACTAACTTTTTAGTTAACTAAAATTACCCGACTAACTTTCTAATTAACTAAAATTACCCGACTAAGCTTTTTGTTATCTAAATATACGCGACTTTGTTTTTGGTCCCACTAAAGAATTTTATAAATATATAACATAAATAATTTGGGTTTATGATATCATTTCTATTAGAATTTTTGAATAAGATTGCGAATGCATAATCATTTTATCGCATAATACTGCAAAAATAAAAAAATATCAAAATAATTTTCTTTCAATTTTCAGTTCCAAAGGTTTAGTATCAGTGTATCAAGATACTTCAAGAAAATATTATTAACAAGATACTTCAAGAAAATTTTTCATAAAAAATCCAAAAAGTAAACATGGTAAAACGCAAATATCTATAGAATTGAATAAGCTACCAAGGCCAGCGCAAAGGGGTGTAAGGTCGGGTTGGTCCCAATCAGTGAACTTTTAGCTCATTTAGTAAGCCAATTTGACTATTTTAGATAAGTAAGTTGGCAAATGTAGATTTTCAGAACAGTCACTTGGTAAATTTAAAAAAACAAGAATTTTTTTTTTCCTTTTTCTAGTAAGTAAAATTTTAATGGCACTCTCTACATGTTACCTACTTGTGCCGGCCCTGTAAGCTACAGTATATTACAACAATTCGGTTTTATTATGTGCCACTTTTTTGGATCCAAATTATAAAAGTTTTCAATTCTTTGAAAAGTACAAGGAAAAAGAAATTTTTAAATGCGTTAAAGAATTTTTGTCGAAATTTCATTAAACAAAAAAAGTTTGTGATATAATTCCATTTAAAAAGGTGACAATCAAATTAAAAAAATTTAAGTTATCATTTGACAATGAAGATGATATTTCCGGAAACGATAGTGACAAAATAATAAGTTTAGATTTAAAAAGAGAAATTAAATATAATATATATAAAATTATATAAAATTGTCAGTAAATGAGCAAAATGTGTTTTTACACTTTTGGTATCAAAATTAACATATATTTCCAATAATGTATTGTATTTCAACAATGATTTTATGTACGTCTGCTACCAGAGCACTAAGTGAACACCTTTTCTCTGACGCATTAAACACTTTGTAAGCAAAGCGAAACAGAATGACAACTGAATGCTATCAAATGTTGATGTTTTTGTACGAAAATTTGGAATTTTTTAATTTAGTTTAAATTTATTAAATTTAATACTGAAGTTTTTTCTTGTAATAAATATTTTTTAATATATTTTATTGTTCTAAATTAAATATTATCGAATTTAGTATTCGAACTCTTTTGGGTAAAACTGATTTTTTTTTTTGATACAAAAAATAAAAAAAGTAATATAGTTTTTTAAATTTAAAATGTGTTTAAAAAAAAAAGATAAAGAAAAAATTGAAAATTAAAAAAATTAATGTGTGATTTTAATGTTCTTGAGCGTGCGGCTTTATTATAATGTTGCCTAAAACAGCAAACTTTTTTACCTTTATTATTTTAATAGTTTGATTTTTTTTTTTTTAATATTTATTTATATATTTTTTAGTATTTTTTTAAACATCTATCTAATGAAAAAATATAAAAATAAATATCATAAAAAAGTTATTGAATTTTAATTGATGATTGTTTCGACCTGGTTTTACACGTATTTTAAAGTGCTTAAAAACTACGTATTGCATTTTTCAAGTAATTAAAATCTCATAAACAATTTCCTGGTTTTAAAAGCGACCGCAGTTACTTAATAAAATGTTTTCGTTATTCAACAGTTAAGTATTATTCAATACATTTTATACACTATTCAACAACTTATATTGCGAATATTGCATTCAAAAATGCAAATACCAATCTTCCTTTTAAATTTTGCAAGTATCGCCAACCGACGAACAACTCTGAAACTATACTCTGAAACTATACTCTGAAACTATACTCTGAAACTATATTCTGAAAGCAATAAATAAATTCATAATAACTTATTTAACGATTTCCTTTTGGGTTCATGTCAATACTTTCGCCTACCTTACTATAGTGTTTGCGGGTTGTAATAGTCGTTAGGAGAGGTTGATATTTGAAGGGGTGGGGAGGGGGAGTCATAGATTTGTTGTGAAAATTAGAGATGAATCATTCCTATAATATGGCAGGGGACAGGGCTGTACTGAACAACGAAGACGTAAGGGGAGGGGGTGCATATGAAATAAACTTTTTTACCATAAAAATCTCACCAAAGTAGGGCTTTTTTTATTTAAAAACCAAATAGCAGTTTTAACCGACCGAGTCTCAAGTTTTCTAAATTACCGACAAAACCAACAGAATGTCGTAACCCTGGGAAGGTGCCCATACTCACGTCGGTACGGCCTTGGCAGGAGAGATTATTTTTGATGTGCCATTGTTATTGCACACTACCTATAGGAAGCAGCACATAAAAAATATAAGTTAAATGTTCAATAAGCATACAAAATTTGATTTAATTGACTAAAGGGCATTATTTGTATATTCCATGCTGATTGGGTGTTAATAAACAGTTGCAACAACTTCATAGGCAGTTGTCTCAAAGCTGGGAAAAAATAAAAATAATCGAATTTCGCTTAAAACATTTCTTTTAAACAACAGTTTAGTTTGATTGGGCTCTAGGATTCACAACTAGTAAAGTGTTTAATTACGATAAAATAATATTTATCGCCTTAATAATGCTTCCTCGTGTGTAAAATTTTTATGCGAAAGATTATTTCCTTTTTCAAGCACTAAATCTTGCTTTAGTCGACTAAATTTAGTTACACTAAATATTTAGTTGACTAATTTGAGTTAATTAAAAAGTTAGTCGACTAATTTTAGTTAGCTAAAAAGTTAGTTGGGTAATTTTAGTTAGCTAGAAAGTTAGTCAGGTAATTTTAGTTAACTAGAAAGTTAGTCGGGTAATTTTAGTTAACTAAAAAGTTAGTCGGGTAATTTTAGTTAACTAAAAAGTTAGTTGGGTAATTTTAGTTAACTAAAAAGTTAGTCGACTAATTAATTTTAGTTAACTAAATAATTTTAGTTAACTAATAAGTTAGTCGACTAATTTTAGTTAACTAAAAAGTTAGTTAACTAATTTTAGTGAGACTAAAACTAACCTTAACTCCCACCCCTATAAATTACCTTGCACCAATAGCAGAAACCCCAACAGATTCCCTTTTGCTCTAAATACTGCAATTACTACTACCTATCAGCAATCCTTTATTCAAAAGTACCTACGCATTCTTCGTGATGGTGTCAATGACCTCTACCTCCCACGAAACATTCGCAGCTCCGCTGCTTTTTCAACACATAAATGATCAATTCTTTTTTTGCGTTCTTAGCTAACTTTCACTCATTATTTAACAATAGATAAAATTGTACAATTCATTGTTTGTAATGCTATCAGTTTTAAATAAAGATTTATAAAAATAAAAAATAAAATATATATATATATTTTATTAATCAATTATTTTTACTTACTACAAGCAATAGAATTATGATTTTTTTTTTAATTTTTTATTAATATTATTATATTTATTATAATATTATTGTATGATAGGCACGGACTGGGGCTTCAAATCCTAGCGGGAAGGGAAGAGGGAGGGGCGCTACAAGATCGGGATAGGGGTAGAAAATAGGCTAGTATTTATATAAAGATCTTTTTAATTTGAATATGAATAGGTAAAATAATGTTACACTTTCAAAATTCAAAGTTCATTCAGGCTTACAATATAATTCAATATGTCATTTTACTTATGTATAAAATATACATGATAATTATGTAGACAATGATAATAATAATAATAATAATAATAATAATAATAATAATAATAATAATAATAATAATAATGATAATAATAATAATAGCAATAATTACAATAATAATAATAATAACAATAATAACAATAATAATAATAACATGATGAATTTATTATGATGAATAAATAATAAACCTCTTTTTAAATCATTTAAGATAAAAAAAAAAAATCAAAATAAACCCTGTGGTTTATCTGGTATTTATACTGTAACTGACTACAATCTCCTAATGTAATTTATAGAAGTAACATTTTTGATAACTCTACGGAATCCTTACACAAATAGCTAATTACGTCCTTAACTGCAATTGAATCCAAAATGTCCTTCTCGGTCGACATCAACATAAATGTTTCAAGCTTGTCGTTACATAATAAGAATTGCAGCCTAGTTTTGACAATTTTTAATTTACTAAATGCCCGTTCACAGCTCATTTATGAGAATGAAACTGTTAATAGATATTCGTAAGCCAGAAACAGATTTGAATAAGCAGTTGCATTCAACAAATATTTGTATAAAATACTATAGCAACATTTTAAACATTTTTCACAAGACCCTACACAACCCTCAAAGATCTAAAAATCTCTATCATTCTCATTTTCAGTTGCTTTTGTTGAAGTATCCAACTCTGAGACTGAATTCGATTTTTCTGAATCTTCGTCACTAGGACTCACTGTAAGTTCATCTTACAAGTTATGCAATTCAGATCTCAATCTTTCAGAACAAAGATTAGTTAGTTGAGAAATTTTTCCAAGACTGTTTTCTGGAATACCATTTTCAACAGTTTCTTTATAACGTCTGGGGTCTAAACACGCAGTGTCTCTAATGATGTCCCTGTTTCAATTCTGTTTCAACTTCTGAATCAAGTTCACTAGCATCTAGGAGGGTGTTGATTTCTTTAACAAATACAATTTTCTTGGAATGGACATCTTTGAACGATATTGTCTGCAGTTCTTGTTTTGCTGACTCTACCATATTCCAAACATTTAAATAATCCAGACCTCTTGTTTGCAAATATTCGGATGCTTGTCGCAAAACGGTGTACACACGTAGATGAAAGGCTGCAAGAAACACATCGAATCGACACCTTTTGTCATGCAGTGCTGTGTCTTCGAATGTTGATTTTGCATCGAATCTTGAAGACATCCTAATACAATTAAAAACTTGCAAAAGAGCATAAAACGATCCCACTTGTGGAGCATCATAAGTTCCAAAATTCGTTCAAGTGCCATCTGCTTCGACCACCAACGTGTTTCACCAATTTTTTGCAGTCTTTTCAATTTCGCAGATCCAACTCCTTGTCCAATGTGATTATCCGTCCAAACGTTCATTCGTTTGCAGAGATTACCTCTGTATGGAAGAGCTTGCTTCCCAATAAGAATAACTGCTGCAAAAATTTGTTTAAATACTTCGATGTTTTTCAATACTTGCACTTTCTGCTTTTCCACTATACCTTTGTTGATTAAGGAGCTTATATCTTTCTCTATTGTACAACTTAATAGTGCAATTAAAGCAGCGTTATGTGATTTAGATTCTTCATGGTCTTTTATTCTTTGGTATATACGGAAGAACTTTTTAAATCCAAGAGTAAAGCTAGAATCTTCTTTCGAAAATGCCATGCATGCAATGCAGTCAAGTGCCACGATTTGATTGTCTTCAACTCTTGCGGTTATCCAACGTCTTTGTACATACTTATTATCTGATATCGATCTTTGGTACACTTTTTTTAGATCATACGGTAAATGCTTTACATTTGTATGGTTTGGCTGAATCATGTTAATATTTACTAATGCTAGTCTTTTGTTACGCTGTGCACTGTCAGGAAGCCGTTTATAAATCAATTTTGTTGTTTCGGTACACTGATGTTTATGGTTGAGAATACTTGAGTTAGCATCATCTTTTGTTAGTTCTATATACACATCATTGATAATATGTTCATGATTAAATAGCAGTTTGCGTTGTTCAGGATCACGGCCTGATTAAGGCAAATCACGCTTGCTCTTTTCTTGTCTTCTTTTGGCACCGCTAGACTTTTTCCTAGACTTACATAATGTTGAGTCAGATTTTGTAGCGGCCATCTTATGTTCATTAGACACTGAAGAGTTTGCTTGCTGGGAATTTTCGAACAAACTTTCCATAGCAACCTGCACAATGTACAATGCAATCACTGTTGTAACATAGATAGGGGAAACTGGGGTAAAATGGGGTACTTAAGAATGAAACCCTATAAAAGTCACAAAAATAAATAAAATGATTACAAATAAATGTTGAAACATCAGAATACAACATAGACAAGATTGTAACAAAACAGCAAGTCAAAAGAATGTAAATTAATTGATTTATTACATTTTTTTAAAAATAACATAAAAACCCCATTTTACCCCAAGCATGAGGCAAAACGGGGTAATGGATGGGGCAAAATGGGGTCAAAGGAGGAACTCAAACAAATATGATAAATCAATCACTGCTAGTACAAATATAATCAATCACTGCTAGTACAAATATAATCAATCACTGCTAGTACATAGCTCACACTAAAAGTAAGGTTTTTTGTTTCTTTCATCAATGCCTGCACAAGAATAATGGGCCCATCTGTGGCACTCAGTACATGAGACCCAACTCTCTGTGCTGCTGGAATAAAGATCCTCACAATAGAGACATGGTGTGTCTTCATTTTTTTTTTTTTTTTTTTTTAAATTTTTTAAGTTAACTAAGGTGCCCTAAGACGTCCTTACGGTCTTATCACAGAGCACCGCGGAAGAGCATTTAATAGGAAGTTCACGCCTCCTTCCCAACTGATGTCGCAAAACTTGCCCAGAGGTGGGGTTTGAACCACGGATCTTACGCTTCTAAGGCAAGTGCGCTACCACTGCGCCACGGCTGCATTTGATTTTTTGTCAGATTTGTTTTTCTTTGGATTCTTTTTTTCTTTGGCTTCCATTAATGATCTTTTATAAGGCGAAGAAGTCAAAATAGCTGTTTTTCCTCTTTGTTTAGAAATACGTTTTCTTTGGGCCTGTTTTGGGTTGGGCAGCAAATGACGTGGCGAGATTGCAAAGCTTGAAGGTACAGTGGTTGATGTGCTAGGCCTACATGAAGTTGAAGGTTCAGTGGCGGATGTGCTACCGGTACATGAAGTGGAAGGTTCACACCCCATTTTACCCCAACATAGGAGGCATAATAAAACTGTTCGAAAAAACAAAGCAGAGCAAAGCTCATGAATATATAAGAGTCTTAATTACTTAATATATAATATCATTCAGGAACAATAATATGTTTAATTCAAAGCTTTAATTACAAAGAAGCTGCTTCTTAAAATATAATGTTAAAAAATAAGATGAAAAAGTTGACAAAATTGTATCTACCTCTCAACGACGATACTTGAAGAAAACGTGAACAAAAGTAAAAGATGGCGACGTCTCTTCTCGCGATATTTCAAATCCAATATTTTTTTCGATGCTCTTAGGCTCTGAATGGGGTGTATTTTCAAAACCCCATTTTGCCCCACTACCCCATTTTATCCCAGTTTCCCCTACATTTAATGACTATATGAAACAGTAAAATCCTGTTAACTCTGACTCTCAAGGAAGGGCCGTAACGTGATTTTTAGGGTATTCGTTTTGGAAAAAAAAAGGCATTTTAGAGTAAGTAAACTTACCTTTTTCTCAATTTTTACATCAAAATTTGTACTGACAATCTTTTGTCAAAAGGTTTACACAGCTATACCCCAAATCCTGATGAGACTTTTAATCGAATAATCTGGAAATAATGCCCCAAAACGCATTTTGTTTCAAAAAGTGTTTTCAAACTTTTAGAGTTAGTTGTTTTCTCAGCAGTTATATCTTTTAATAGATGTTACGTTTCGCATAACGAAACTTTTCAACAACTTGGATTTCATTGTGGAAAATATTTCCTTCTCGGTGCAGTTAAAAAAGACAACAATCGCATCATTCATATGGAAAGGAAAAAAAAAAGAAGTAACAAAATCAACGAGGAAAAATTGAGAGGTATAAGAAAAGGACTTAGCAATGATTCCTATGTGTCTGGAAATTTTTTAAGATATATATTGTTAAAGTTGTTTTATTTTGTTTTCTTGCGTTTTCTCTGTTAACAGATTTTTAAACTTTAAACAAAAATATCTTATAGTTAGCTATTGTCGAGATATTGACATTGGCAGTACAAATTTTACATAAAAATTAAAAATTATTTTTTAAAGTGCAGCCATTTTGATTCTGTAAAAGTTCTGGTGGTGATTCTGGTCAAATCCCTTAATCAACATGTTGTTAACCTTGTTTAAAAATGTAGTTAAAATTGCATTTTTTTTGCTGACTTAGCATGTTTTCGAGTATAATTATACTTTTTATTATATTTACTCTAAATAATGTTATAATACACACAGTTTAAAAAAAAAATTGGATCAAAATTAAATAAATTGACTGTTTTAATTTTTATGAGCTAGTACCACCTTAACGGGATTCTACTGAATATATATACACACACTGGCGTAATAAAAGTCATTTTTTACTTTTAAGTCCATTTTTAAATTGTTGTCTTTAAAAGGTTTTTTTTAGATATTTTTATTTTATTTTTTAGTCTTCTTTAGATTTCTACGTTGATGCAAAAAAGCATTATAAATAAAATGTTGTAAAAAATAAATTAATCCACTTATCTTAACAAAAAAAACGCGATTTTAAATTTGAACGATCGCGAATATTTAAAAACATTAAATTTTAAAACAATTATATATTTTACTTTAAAAGATAATTAGAGCAAGATTTTTCATTGTTCTTTGTAGCGTCATCCGTGCATTAAGTTCCCTTGGAATTCCCATCGAAAAGAAGCAATTTAATAATTTAATTTAAATAAAAGCACACAATTTTGCATAAAATACCTGTTATATTTTTAAAAAACATAACAGGAGTTTTCCTCGCATATAACGGGTAATTGCCATTAAGTTTAATACTTAACATGTATGAAAATAACATAACGGTTTTAGCGTTATGTTTAGTCATAGCAAAATTTCCTTAAACATAACGGTTATGTAACGCTAATTTACCGTTATGTGCGAGGAAAACTCCCGTTATATAACGGGTAATTACCCGTTATGTTACCGTTATGTAAAATGAAAATTATCTTTTTAAAGAAACGCATAATTCTGCATGATTATTCGCAGAAAGCACTTAACAAAAAAACATTTTTTTGTCAATAAAAGTTGTAATAAGAAAATAAAAATTATGCAGTTTCATATCATAATATATTTATATTATATTATTTATAATAATCATGAAAATTATTTACAAAATAATTGAATAAATTATTTACAAAATAATTGAATAAAATAACTTATTAACATTTATAAATTCAAAAGTAATTTGCATTGCTTTGCAATGATTGCAGAGGAAAAATGCTTTTTTTAGATAATAAGCCAATTGCAAAAAGTCTCAAATATCTTGCTAACATCCCAGAAGCCGCCCAAAAAAAGAATATGTCAAATCTAGCAAATAGTAAACAACCATCAAAACAACCACTATATGTACTGATCAAGGGCTGAACATCCATTTCATAACTTGTGGACCATTTAAGCTTTGGCATAAGTATTCATGTAATGAATCACACTAAAATTTTATAAATAAAAAATAATTATCACAATCGTAAAATATAAAATTATTATTAATACATTAAATGGAAAAAAGAAAAAAGAATGAAAACCATTGCAATACAAAATATGCTTACCTAGTTAAAATATCAGCAATATTACAAGCAAGAACAATTTTCTTTCCCCAAGAAATTTGACAACAACAGCCTTTATTATTTTCAACTATTAACTATTGTAGAAATAAGTAAAGCAGTTATTATTAGTTTATACTACGTTAATTTTACAAATAGTATATTTAACATTTTTTAATACTTGCAATACAAAATTAATGTTAAAAACAGTAATAATAAACAGACAGGTCAGACAGTAAGAGGTAAACACCATTATTACACAAGTATTAAACAACATTATTAAACAACATTATTTGGCACAATTTAATTAGTTTAATAATACTACACTAATTTATATTATATTACTAGAAAAAATTTATTATAAAAATATCATATAATATATATTACAATAATAATACTATTATAGTATAAAGTTTATATATCATAAGCATATAATAGGGTCATTCCATATAAGATGAGCCAAGCCTTCTCTTGTGACAATGTTTTATTTTCTTGAAATGTATACCTTCTGTAGGTTTTATGGACTAAAAAGATTTCTTCAGAATTTCAACTTAATAACAAATAAATTTTTCTTTCAAAATAATTTCAAATATTAAAGACATAGTCTATTTTGGGAAACTTGTTGGTCAATTTACGGACAGAAAATTGACAGGATGTACAGTTAATTCAAAATTTGACATTTTTAGGTATGCGTCTTCAATACAAGAAGTATAAATGCAGCATAAACAAATTTGGTGTTTTTTGTGGTGCTGAGATATCTGAACAAAATAGCATTATAAAACTCAAAATTCACTATTTTGAATTTGTTTTATAGCCAATATCTCTATGAGGGATCAATTTCCATTTTTCCGATTTCCAAATAATTCCTCAAACTAACCTAGAATATTTTTATGATAATAAAAGTTTAATTTAAAAAAATAATTCATGCAGTTTAAAATGATTTAATATTTATATTAAATCATTTTTCATAATCAAGAAAATAATTGAAGAAACTAACTTAGATAAAAATTAATATTACTAAAGTCAAAAGTACTTTGCATTGCTATGAAAAGATAGCAGAATTAAAACGAATTTTTTAGATAGTAAACCTGATTGCCCAAATCCGCAAATATCTTGCAAACAACCCAGAAGCTGCCCAAAACAAGAAGGATACGTTAAATCTAACAAATAATAAACAGCCATCAAAATGACATTATATATATTATAACTATATATATATATATATATATATATATATATATATATATATATATATATATATATATATATATATATATATATATATATATATATATATAATATATATATGTATATAATATATATAATATATATATATGTATATATATATATATATATATATATATATATATATATATATATATATTATATACATATATAATATATGTATATATATATATAAATATATATATATATATATATATATATATATATATATATATGTATGTATGTATGTATTACATATATATATATTGAAAGATATATTGAAACAGAAAAACTTAGAAAGATGTTCAAGACCGTGTATGTTGAAGAATGGGCATTATGAGAAATGTCCAACCCATGCAAGCACGGAAACAACGCCGATAATATATATATATATATATATATATATATATATATATATATATATATATATATATATATATATATTTATATATATATATATATATATATTATATGTATATATATATGTATATATATATATATATATATATATATATATATATATTATATACTATATATATATATATATATTATATATATATATATATATATATATATATATATATATATATATATATATATATATATATATATATATATATATATATAAATATATATATATATATATATAAATATATATATATATATATATATATATATATATATATATATATATATATATATATATATATATATATATAATATATATATATATATATTTATAATATATATAATATATATTATATACATATTATAATATAGATATATATATATATATATATATATATATATAT
>NC_061164.1:24855416-24860416 GCF_022113875.1 Hydra vulgaris
GATTTCGTATAAAACTTATGAAGATGTGGTCGAATTCTTCGTATTTTAATACACTAAACAAAAGTGATCAACTAGATTACAAGAAAAAATTGACATTAGAAAATAAGGAAATGTTGCCAGACCTGTATTCAATCGATAAACCTTATTGGAGTACAGATTTGACAAAAATACCAGATATATCTTGGGGTGACGTTTATAATTACCTTATCAATTCTACAAGTGAGTACACCCATGAAAAGCTTAAAGCTTTTAAGTCTCTTGAGGCCTATAACTTTTTTTAATGACATTTATTACTATGAAGTTTCGAAAGATTGTGAATTCTGCTTTTTAAAATCAAAGGTTGGAAAATAAATTTAATGCATTTCAATTTTATATAAATATATATATATATATATATATATATATATATATATATATATATATATATATATACATATACATATACATATACATATACATATACATATACATATACATATACATATATATATGTATATGTATATAGATATATATATATATAAATATACATATACATATGTATACTATATTTATATGAATATGTAGGTATATATATATATATATATATATATATATATATATATATATATATATATATATATATATATGTATATATATAAATATATATATATATATATATATATATATACATATATATATATATATATATATATATATATATATATATATATATATATATATATATATATATATATATATATATATATATATATATATATATATATATATATATATATATATATATATATACATAGAATACACAATTAGGATACACACATAGAACATTACTTTTTTATTTTTAGGTTCTTCTAAGTCAAAGGCAAGGACAAAATCAAAAACTATACAGTGTTTGGGTTGTTCTTCATAAAAAATTGGATATATTTTAACTGGCAATTGTAAATGCATGGCAGGGTAGGCATTGAATTAATAATTAAACCATTAATTGTGTGTGCGTGTGTGTGTGTGTTTATATATATATATATATACATATATATATTATATATATATATATATATATATATATATATATATATATATATATATATATATATATATATATATATATATATATTGAGAGAGAGTTTAAAATGTTTGGTGCTTTGGTACAACACATTAACTTATTAAGCAACGAGTTACTTGAGTTTTTATATTTAAAATGCATAACTTCATAAAAATTAGATGCTGTAATTCTGCCTGCTCTGTGAATATTCCATGCACTAGATAAACTTTGCAGTTTAGTATTTTCAGATAAAAAATTAAATGATTTTGAAGTGTAAGTTGATTTGTATTCTTCATATTTTAAATTACATATATCTTTGAGAGTGGCACTATCTAAATTGATTGCTTCATAGTCAAATAGACTAGTAAGAGGTTCTGGACATAGATTTTCTTCATTCTCATCAGATGTTAAAGTACCCTCAGTATCATAGGAAAGTTCCAAGACATTTACATAGTTAAAATAAGCTGCTTTAGGCATAATTTTTTGCAGTTCTATGACTTTATCTACACCTAAATTTATAATGAAGTTCTGCATTGACAGTATAATTTTTACTATTATTGTTAGACAATGTCCTTTCAATTGGTAAATCGTTAAGTTTTGGTCTATTGAAAGATATATTTTGCAATGATGATGCTTCTGCTTTTCTTTTTATTTGGTTCCATTGACACAATTTACTAGTCACCGCAGTCTTATGAACTTTAGTTCGAATGCATGCTTCGATCTTAAACAGCAATGCAGCCACATGGCTGCATACAGTTCCCAGACTAAAAATAAAATATGGAAATGAGAAACAAAATTTCAATATACTTTATTTTATTTATATAGTATTCAAAGTATGTCTAAATAACATTAATAAACTATGCCATATGTTTAAACTCTCCCTCAATATATATATATATATATATATATATATATATATATATATATATATATATATATATATAACACACACACACGCACACACAATTAATGGTTTAATTATTAATTCAATGCCTACCCTGCCATGCATTTACAATTGCCAGTTAAAATATATCCAATTTTTTTATGAAGAACAACCCAAACACTATATAGTTTTTGATTTTATCCTTGCCTTTGACTTAGAAGAACCTAAAAATAAAAAAGTAATGTTCTATGTGTGTATCCTAATTGTGTATTCTATGTGTATATATATATATATATATATATATATATATATATATATATATATATATATATATATTTATATATATACATACATATATATATATATATATATATATATATATATATATATTATATATATATATATATATATATATATATATATACATATACATATACATATAAATATAGTATAGATATGTATATGTATATGTATATATATATATATATATATATATATATATATATATATATACATATACATATACATATATATATGTATATGTATATGTATATATATATATATATATATATATATATATATATATATATATATATATATATATATATATATATATATATATATTTATATAAAATTGAAATGCATTAAAATTTATTTTCCAACCTTTGATTTTAAAAAGCAGAATTCACAATCTTTCGAAACTTCATAGTAATAAATGTCATTAAAAAAAGTTATAGGCCTCAAGAGACTTAAAAGTTTTAAGCTTTTCATGGGTGTACTCACTTGTAGAATTGATAAGGTAATTATAAACGTCACCCCAAGATATATCTGGTATTTTTGTCAAATCTGTACTCCAATAAGGTTTATCGATTGAATACGGGTCTGGCAACGTTTCCTTATTTTCGTCTGCCAACGTTTCCTTATGTCAATTTTTTCTTGTAATCTAGTTGATCACTTTTGTTTAGTGTATTAAAATACGAAGAATTCGATCACATCTTCATAAGTTTTATACGAAATCCACTAAAAAATAGATAAACAACAAAGTTTTTTGACTGCCAAATAGTGCGCATGCGTACATTAACGGACAAAATCAAAACAATTTAAACCCGTCTATATATATATATATATTGTTGTTTTATTGTACCAAATTAAGATACAAAAGTCTCTTGTTCGTTTAAGAGTGATCAATATAATGTAAGTGTTTACAAAATAGATCAATAATAATAATAATAATAATAGAGTTTGATTATTTGAAAAAATACAACTTTGTGATGGTACTTGAAGTTTCATGCCCTTCGGCAATCATCAGCCATATTTTATTCTTTTTAAATCAAGAAAAAACCGTTAAAAAATTCTAATACAAAATTAACAGAAAAAACAATAATAAAGCAATAGAATGAGTTCTGACGTCAAAACAAATTTTTAATTAGAAAATTGTTTAATCGGCCGTATCGAAATGGGCGAGAAGAAACTTGTTTCGATGCCTGCACTTTGATATCATTTCGCTTTTTTTGTTAAGAAGATTTTCATTTTTGGAAAACAGAATTTGATATTTTTCATTTATACACAGTTTGCAAGACTTCGTGGTTGGGTTGTAAGCATTGCACGGCTTAATTATTTTCCATTTAATAACTAGGTTTAAATTTGCATCTTTCAGTTTCCAAAATTCTTTTGATAGTTCAGTCTCATTTTTGTATTTTAGAATAATAAATGATTTTATATGGTTGGCATATCGAATTTTGAATGGTGTTTTGCTTATACCGATGTATAGTTTGTTGACAGGAGTGGTAGTAGGATTAGTTGAACTTATTTTAGCGTGGTATACGATGCTTTTTGTTAAGCATTGGTTTGATAGAGGGCAGGTGCTTTTATTAGGATGGTTGTTTTCGATGGATTGACAGGTGGTTTTAGGCGGATCTTTTTTGCTGTTCATAATTTGTCGATTGTGTGCATTTAGGATAGATTTCATGTTTGGCATACAGCTATAGCTTACTTTTATGGTGTTTCTGTTGAAGATTTTGTGGAACTTGTGATTTATTGGAAGTGTTTGTTGACTAAGGTTAAGAAGCTTTTTCCTATGTTGGTGCTTACATTTTTGCTGAAAGGTGGGTTAAACCAAATGATGTTACGTTTACGGTTTTTTGTATGAGGTGAATTTAAATTAGGGTGGTATGAAAGTTTATGATTAAAACCGGACCTTAACAGTGCGTCATTGTATGTAGGAGTAGATCTTCGTAAAATTTCTTCACTTGAGGAATTTGCAGACAATCTTAACTCAATTGAATGCGGAAGCTGTTTTAAAATATTTGGCGGGTGGTTTGAATCAGTATAAATATAATTTAAGGAATTTCCGGGCTTAGAATATGGTTGGAAAGTATGGTCATTTAGATTTAATGTGACGTCGAGGTAGTTTACAACTTTCATGTTGCATTGTATTGATATATTGAGTTCGTTTTTTTTTAAATATTTCAACAAAATGTTTTTCCAACAAAATGCAAATTTCCGATATGACTGCATTTGAAAACGATCTGATAGACCTAATAAAAAATATTAAATTTCGTAAAGTCTACAATAATTTCCAAAACAAATTAAAGGATGACATATCTACCATACGCAATAGTAAACTTACTTACACTTTTTCCGATAAAACATCCAATTTATATAATATATCTAAAGAAAATTACACCCACTTACTTACAAATGCTATCACCTCAACATACAAAAAATCGAATACAAAAATAAAAAATCAAATAAATAAAGAAGGTAAACATATATTACAGAATCACGACGCTTTTAATAAAATTGATATTAACACACCTTCAAATTGCTTTATAAAATTAAAAGACCATAAAGAAAACTTTACAAACAATCCAACTGTCCGTTTATTAAACCCCGCCAAAAATGAAATCGGCAGAATTAGTAAAGTTATACTTTCTAATATAAAATCTGAACTTGTCAATAAACTTCACCTCAATCAATGGAAAAAAACATAAGATACCACAAACTGGTTTAATTGCATCAGTAATAAACACCTTTATAAATTCCTTGTTTTTGACATTGTTGATTTTTACCCATCAA
>NC_061164.1:24865416-24990416 GCF_022113875.1 Hydra vulgaris
TTTAGTTAATCTTCTCGCTCTCAATTAATAACTTTACTCGTCCAATCGATACTCATTTATCTTAATATTATTTTTTTATATAACGTTTGTAATATAAACTTTTTTTTTTACAGTTCGTGTTTTTAATCTTCTCTTTAATAAGACTACGATAATACAAATATAGTTTTTAAAAGACGATCTATTTTAAGAACAATAATATCAAAGGGATATAAACAATGTGTCTTTGTTTGTTTCAGACTATTCTTTCTTACTATTATTTAAGTTAGATCTTATCTAAATTAATTTTTGAATCACGATTTTTGATTTAGTTGTTCCTTCTTTTTTGCGTTATGTTTTTATGCTAGCTATTCGTGAGTAGAATTATGCAATCGATAAATTAAAAACGGGTTTGTGCTACTTGCTTATTAATAGAAAAAATGATTCGATAACTTTCAAATTTGGCTTTAAATTTTATTTATTAATGAAATACAATTAGGCAGATGAAGGTTATCATTTTGTAAACTTTTCTAGAAACTTATTATTAGAATTTATATTGGTCTGTTTAAATATTTCATAAGGTTTCCCGTCTTGGTTAAAGCTGATTTTTTGTTTTTAGAACTGCTTTCGGTCGTGAACACGAAGTTGCTGCACATACATTTCTCGATTCTCATAAAGCAGAAAAACCCGAGAACCACTGGGTGATAGTTGCTTACCGGGATTAATCTAATTAATATACATTTCACAATAATATATTAAATTAGTTATTATATATTTGTTTATATATAATTTGTTTAAATATATATATTATAAATTAAGTTTTTATATATTTGTTGCGTAATTCTTTTTTAAATCTCTTTTTAATTAATCATAATATATATTAGTAGTTTTGAAAAATTTTCTTTTTGATTTTGTAACTATTTTCTCAGAACTCTCTTCAAACAAGAAGGAGTATTTAGGTTAATTTTAACGTTTTCTAAATTATTTAATAAATATATTACAATTCTATTTTTTATTAAGTGTAGTTAATGCAGTTGAATGACGTTTTTCGGCCTTATTTTTCAAAAAGACATGCAATTGAACAAATAAAGGTTTTTCAGCTTCATTTTTAATGAGTGTTGTTGAAGCAAAAAAGTGACGTAATGCAAACAAACAAAATTCAGTTTTTCATTACATACGCGTGAATATGACTTTTTTTAAACTTACGTTTTATTTATTTTTTTATTTACTTATGATTTATTATTATATAACTTATTTATTACTTAATTATGTTTATATTTGTACAATAATTTTACACTATTATGTAAGCATAAAATCTTCCATTAAAAAAAATCATTTTAGGTTTAAAAGATTTTTTTTTAGTTTACAATTACAATACAAATACAAAAAAACAAAGATAAAGCAATAAAAAGCAATAAATTTATGAGACATGAAATATATACTTTTTAACTCTCTATTTATACAAGTTACGTATTAATGTTTGAAAGTTTGATGCAAAAATGTTCAAAATAGAAATGAGGATGAAGTTGCATCAGCTTAATTATTTTGAATTAATTTATTTTTAATTTTGTAGGCCTCGCTGAAATATTTGAAAAATTAATGCCTCAAAATATCTTGTTTCTTTTTCTACTTCAGTCGTCTGTTTTTAATTCAAAAGCGGCTGATTTTACTAAACAAAACGAAAATAGCAAAATTTTCGTTTTGCTGGATAATAAAAAAGAAAATAAAAATGAGAAAAAATAATACAATTTTATTCTACAAGGCTCTATTCCTTTTTACTTTAAAATAAAATATCTTATGAAAATTTTCTTAGAGTTTACAATATAAAATAGAATCGTTTAATTTTTGTAAAAATTAAAATTATAAAAGTTATTGACAAAACTGTAGCTTTATAATTCATTTCGTTGTTGATTTTTCTCTTTATTATTATTTTTTAAATTTGTTGAAAATACCTTAAGGATAAGTTTTATTAATTAAAAAAATCCTACATTTGTTTATATTTGTTATTCCTTATATTTCTTGCATAAAAGGATTGCTTGTAAATTTGAGTATTAACTAAGCATAATTTTGAAGCATGTAATATTTCGATATTTCTGCGTGCAATTTATATTACAATATTAGCCTATGTAGCAATAACAATAGTAACGGTAGTCATCATAACAGGCTCAAAACTAAGTATAATCGATGGTTTAGCACATTTTCGTTTTTGAGACTATAACTACTTCAAAGTTTTCATTTTTTCAACATATAAATTGTGCAAATAGTTTTAGTTCAAACATCTTCAATCCTTGGGGATTCAATTTTTTTATTTAAAAATACTCGAACTATTTTTAAGTTAAGAAGATGTTTTCTAAAAGAAGTATTTATAAAACAATTAGTAAGAACATTTGAAATGGTGGATATTTTTGAAAACATAGCGGCAGTTGTTACCAACAATGGAGGAGGAACAATCTTTGACAGTGCTAAAATGCCAACAACTGCGTAAGGTGTCCAAATAGCAAAAAACAATATACTAGATAGAAAACAAACTCTCAAATAATCTTTTTCCAAAAGATCTATAGATCGATTGTTTTCATTTTTTCTAAGTTTACATGTCCTTCGGCGATAAATTACTTTTTTACTAATATATAAACCTATAGCAATAAGTGTTCCAGGCAAAAAATTACAGAAGATTAAAATTGATAAAATATATGATAAAGAATCTGGTCTTGTCATTCTCCAATCCAATGAACAACGTTTTTTATCAAGATCTATTTCATACTTTGACCAGCCAATTACAGGAAATATAGCCCAACTAAATCCATAGCAATAGCAAATTAATATTAATGTTGCTCTGCACCAAAACCTTTTGCTATTTTTAAAATAATAAATTGGATATTTTATAGCGACAGTTCTGACCAAAGAAAATATCGATAAGTGAGTTATACTGGTTACTGCAAACCCAAACACTGCAAAACTGCCTGTGATGCACAATGGAGTTTTTTCCAATTTTGCTTCAGATGATATAATTATTTGAGGTATTAAACCAATTACAGATTCGAGCAAATTTGTTACTGAAAGGCTAATAATAAATATATGTGTCAGTTCTTTCTTCTTTACTTTAAACAGTATAATATAACAAGCTGTCGTGTTTAATATTACTGACACTACAAGTACTGTGGAGTAAAAAATGTTTGCTGCAATTTCGTAGGACGTCATTAGTAGAAACCTAAAAACAATAAAATAAACAAAACTTCATGACTAAAACAAATTAACAACAACATTTTCAAAATATAAAAACTGTTTTGTTTCAAAATCATAATGGAGTTATAAACAGGTGGTGAGAATCAAAACAAATCTTTAGAGCGTCCTATTTTTTAAAAAAATTTACGAAGCACCGTAAATTAATATTCATAGCGCTTCACAAAATTGTTTAAAATTAAATGCTACTTTAGTTGTATTGAAACCATTTAGATGAAAAAATAAGGAATACGGTAAAAAATATTAGTAGAGCAAATTTTCTAAATGTAAATTAAATCGTTTTAATTTCCATATGAAGAAACCAATTTTAATAGAAATAAAACAAATGCAAACCGCTATAGCTTACTTTTAAATGACGTTCTGCGTTATTTTCAAAAAACGAGGAACGTTGTATTTTTTTGTAAATTCGTAAGTTATTATTTTGTAAATTATAAAAGTCTAATTCTATTTTTTTCTTATTAAGAATTAATCAAGAATATAATACTTAAAAAGTAATACCAAAATACAATAATAATAATAATAATAATAATAATAATAGTGTAAAAGAACATAACTCACACAAATATATATATATATATATATATATATATATATATATATATATATATATATATATATATATATATATATATATATATATATATATATATACATATATATATATATATATATATATATATATATATATATATATATATATATATATATATATATATATATATATATATATATATATATATATATATATATATATATATATATATATATATATATATATATATATATAAAGAAGAAGAAAGTAGTAATTCATATTAAAAGAAGTAATGTACCTTTTCCGAAAAGTGGTAATATGCACTCTTTCGATGCTAGATAACTTGCGTTCTAAACACAAAAAAGTAACTTCTGTAAATACGTGGTAGATTTATGGGTAATAAGTCTAACTATAAAAATAGCTTAAAGGTGTTTATAAAGTTAAACGTGTTTATAAGTCATTATTAAGTTATGCAATAGCTAATATTATATAAGACGGTCCAGTAAAAATTTCAAACAGCATAAATGAGATTATTGTAGAGTTTATTTATTTTTTTGTTGTTGAATGATTTATTTAATGTTGAAAGAAACCAAAATGACAGCTCCATCTGCTTCCTAAATCGAAAAGGAATGTTTCAAAAAAATTAAAGTGATTACGAGTTCTGTATTTCAAATGAATTCCTGTGGGAGAATAATAGTGGGTGTAAAACCTGATTGAGATTTTTCATGACGGAGTTTTTTTCATTTTTAAAATAGATTACGCTGATAAAAACATGAACACTGATAGTTAAGGATAGTTACGTTTAGATTCATTTTGCATAAATTACATAAACATAGCAGTTGGTGATTTAAAGTGGAGAGAAGACAATAAAGAAAACTAAAAAGATTTCAGAATACTTAACATTCCTAACTGATCATGCAGATTCTTTTTTTATTACACGTTTTCTACAAGTTGTATTGACAAAAAAGTTGTTTTCCCCTCCCTTTATTTTCTTATTAAAGATTTAAACAACGCAGCATTCAAACAAACCAAAATTATTATTAAAAAAATGTTATAAATTTACAGATATATTTGACAAACCTCATAATACTTTTTACCAACGAAAATCATCAAAAAACGAGAGTAAAAGTATAAAGTATGCAAGATTTAGAGCTACTGGTAGCAAGATTTATAGGTACTGGTAGCAAGATTTAGAGCTACTGGTAGCGAACTACAAAATTCACATTTCACTATCCTCACCTTTCCATTAATTATGAGTTTATTTTAATTTCATAACATTTATTTTCTACTATCTATTATACACAATGTTAATGATATTAAAATAAAAATAAAAAAAATTTATGTTCAGTTATTTCATCTTTTTACAAACGCGCTGTATTTACCAATATAATAAAATAATACAGATTTTTTGCGATATAATAAAATGTGTGAATAAATAATTAATTTTGTAACCGTAGGAAACTATAGACTTAAAAAGTCATATAATTGAGAACCTTTTTTTAAAAAACAAATAAATATCTTGATCTAAGCAACAGTTGCTTGGAAACTCGATACCTTTGAAATGTAACTTTTTATTAGTCAAATTCACGCCAAAAGGCTTGGATCTAAAATTATTTCTTTTTAGAGAAAAAAAAATGCAATCGGAATATCAAATTGGATTTTCTTACCTTCCTTGTATTGAAGTTGTTAAGAATAATTCGTCTTAAAGACGAAATAACCCGAAATAATGTACAAACTACTATAATAAACTTTATCTATTCAAATAATTGACTGAAGCTATAACTGTTACTGTTGATTTATATTGATACCCGCTGCTCGGCATTATAAAAGGGTTTAGCAAGAAAATGTAGAACGATGCAAATGTATAAAGTTATTTGACTGCTAAGTCCGCTGCTAGTTTAAAGTATTTTTGACACTGTACAAACAATATTAACTCAGCTGTTAATTTCCTGTTAATTTCCTTTTTACAGATATCTTCAACAGAAGATATTTTTCGCAGATATCTTTAACAAAGATATCTGTTGAAGATATCTTTAACAAAAGATATCTGTTGCAGATATCTTCAATAGAACATATCTGTCGCAGATATCTTCAACAGAACATATCTGTTGCAGATATCTTCAACAGAAGATATCTGTTTTAGATATTTTCAACAAAAGATATTTGTTGCATTTTCAAGAAAAGATATCTGCAATATCGACTCTTTCAATAATATAGGCATTTTTTAGCGGTTCATTGGAGTTTCGCTCATCGGTTACTTAGTGGACCATTAGTGGCAGCCGCCATAAATGGCAAGCCGAATATTATCTTTAACATAAGGCTATCCCGATCGATGGAGCAACGTGCACGACTCAGCGTATTAAAAGTTAAATATGCTAAATATGCTAAAAGTGTTAAATATGCTAATCCATCACATCCTATTGGTATATTACAAATAAAGTGGGATTTAAAGTTAAATATGGGAAGGATCATTAATGAAATACTACTGCCAATCGCACAAGTGTCAAATCTATAGTCCTTAATGCTTCGACTTGATTATTACCAACAGACAACCCTACTATACTTTTAACCATAATTTGACTTTATTAATTGCCCTGTTATTGGAAATACATTTGTTTTTGCAAAGATACCATTTTGTTCCAATCAAGGCAAATAGTTCCCTAAATTGAAACACTTTGATTCCTTAATCAAAACAAGTTGTTTTTTTTTTTTAATAAAAAACCCAGTAAAATCCACAAAAATTGAATAAAAATGATTTTTATCTTTACAGTAAAAATTTAAACAGTTCAATCAAAACTTATAATAGGATTAATATTACCCTAGCAAACTGGTATTCTACAAACAAAAAATTGTATAAAAGCTTCAACTGTTATGACACTCTCCTTATTTATTTTTAAGATTTATGTTGTTACTAAGTAATTTTAAAAATAAATTACTTCTACAACTCTTTGATTTTTTGAATTTCTGAATTAGTAAGGAAAATCTAATAGTTTCAATCAAGGAAACTTTGGATATTTTGTTAATCACTGCAATATCATGCTTGCAACAACTTATAGATAAGTTTATACAGTTATTTCGCATTTTAAATTCTATCGAATTAAATACAAAAAACTGTATAACCTATTGGAGTATAGTTTATCCAGCGCAATCAATATAGTGCGAACACAAAATTAGATCACCAAAAAAAATGACAAAAAAAAAATGGTTTACATGCATTTTTTATTGAATAAATTCCAAAATGTGTTGAAACGTAGATAGTAAGGCGTTTTACTAGAAAAATGCAAAATATAGCCATAATTCATTATTTTTCAAAAATAAATGTTCCAATTAACAAGTGTTCCTATTAAGGCGCTGATCCAATGATGGGAACTCTCCTCTATATATAAAAGAAAATAGCTGAAATTTTTTGGCATAACTTGTAACTTACCCCAAAGTTTTGTAACTTTTTTATTAACACCATCAGATTTATGTAGCATTAGGATTAATTTCACAGTGTGGATAAAATATGATAAATGCAGCAAAGAAACTTCCAGTTGTTGTGGACTAATCTATAATAAAAACAGTTACTACAAAATCAACATTGAAACACCAACTTGATATGCAGAATATATTTCTACACAAAATACACTTCCTGTTATCAGTGACCTTTACCAGAAATTTTTCCTATATTTATGTATTAATCTAGCTGCAGTTTTAAAAATTAAAACATTTTCTCGTATTTAAAGTCACTCCTATTGGCCGTTCAAATATAAATTTTCGGAGTTTAATCCATGTCTAGAAGTAGCTCAAACACCAAAAAACGCTGCATCCGCGCCCGATTCTTAATTACATAGAAGTGGTTCTCAATGTTTTTAAAACTAAATAAAAAAAGTTTATTAGTGCATAAGTTAAGAAATTAAGAAAAAATATTTAACAATTTATTGCTGCAAAACTTTTTACATTAAAACCTGATTAAAATTTTATCTAATAAAACTTGATAATCTAAATTGATACAAGTTTTCTCCTTCTAATTAAAAAATATTTTAAAGAAGTACAAGATGAACTAAATGAACTATTTAAAGAAATACCAGATGAATTATTTAAATTTGTAAAACCTATTTTTAGTTGTAATAGTCACGTGACAGAGTGACCGCTTGACAGTTTTATTTTGTGGTTAAACTTCAGTTGTTAGTAAAAAAGTTCTTTGAGGAAAAAACCAAGCACTGCAATTTAAAAATATATAATACTCTATTTTATTATTTGTCTATTTGTTTGTATTGTAATTATTTTTTAGAAAAATTAATTGTTTTTAGCATTAGTTGTTTGTGTAGTCACAAGTTTGCAGAAAACCTATTTTGGTTTTAAAAAACTAGGAATAATCAATTTTATAATGCTAGGAATAATCAATTTTAATAAATATCAAATACAATTATGTATTATTTAATTACTTTGAAGATGAATTGATATAAAAATTTGTTGGATTAAAAAAACTTTAGTAAAGTAAAATTTTTTTAATCCAACAAATTTTTATATCTTTTCCTCCTCAAAATAATTAAATAACACAATATTGTATTTGATACTGTTAAACACAGCATTTAAGTTTAGAGTATAGCCAGAACTCTAACTACTGCAGCCGTAGCGCAGTGGATAGACCCGGGTTCGACGCCGGCTTCAGCACAATAAACGACATTGGTATAGAAGGAAGAGTGAAGGAAACGACATTGGTATAGAAGGAAGAGTGAAGGAAACGACATTGAGAAGGAAGAGTGAACTTTCTGGTAAATGCTCAAATTACACAAGGCCGAGTGAATAAAAATGAGCAAATGCCTTTCCTCAGTAATTGGTCAGCTTTACGTGAAAAACTTTAGCAATTTTGCTTTTAAATAAAAACTTTAGCAATTTTTTTTTAAATAATAACTTTAGCAATTTTGCTTTTAAATAATAACTTTAGCAATTTTGCTTTTAAATAATAACTTTAGCAATTTTGCTTTTAAATAATAACTTTAGCACGTAAAACTTGCAATTTTAAAGCAATTTTGCTTTTAAATAATAACTTTAGCACGTAAAACTGAGCAATTACTGAGTAAATAACTTAACTTTACGTGAATAAAAATTTCAAAGTTCAAAGTACAAAGTTCTATATTTTAGGTTTCAGTACAAAAAATGTTTTAGTAATTTAAATTTCTGTTTATTAAATTACGGTAGAATGTTTATCTTTTTATACTGTGCTGTATAAATTATTCTACATTCTGTATAAATTATTCTACATAGTTTCTACCGAAATTTAATAAGCAGAAACTTAAACTACTAAGACTTTTTTTTTTTTTTTGAAAACTGAAAATATAGAAATCTCGTTGCACTTACCAAAATATTTGCAGGCGGTTCTACGAATAAAATGAGGATTGGGGGTGAGGGGGTGGGGTGGATGGGGTGAGTCAATCCCTAAATAGTACCGACTGACTTTTTAAAAAAAGTACTGTAACTTAAAAATCACCCCTCTCCCCCTACCCACCCGTAAAATTGCCTCTGCTTGGGACACCAAATTAAAAAAAAAAATTTTTTATGGAAATAATTTTTTTTTTCATTTTAGCTTGAGGTTAAAAAAAATAAAATTCACAGCATAAAGAGAACTGGGAAATAGTGAAGAAAATTGTAATTTTTACAGTCAGTAAATATTTTGAGTATTATATTATTAACTGCAATAAACGTAAACTTAAGTTTCATTACGTTTGTTTTGAAACATAGTTTTTTTTAAAAAAATCAACTTTTAAGACTTTAAGAAAAGTAAAAAAAAATAATGTTTGCGAGTAAAAGATTTTTCCGAAGATAAAATTAAAATAAGTTTTAAAAGAAAAAAGAAAATAATTACACTCTATATCAAGTGAATTATCTTGGTTGCGTCTGTAGATTATAAAAACCGTTAAGGTCTCATTTTAGGCGCCTAGGTTTCCTTTCGTGAACATATGATTCTAACAGATATTGAAAAGTATGAACTCATTTTAGATTTGATTGATAATTTTTTATTAAAAAACTAAACTTTATTCGTAGAAGTATCTTTGTTAAAATTATACGTATCTTGTAATTTTCCTCGTTCATGCTCGAGCACCTGGAGCAGATGGGTCCAACTGCTCTACAGTAACAACGCCTCTAAAATTAAATAAAGATAAACAAGAGACAAACACTATACATCTCGAATCTCAAAATATAACAATGTATCTAAATGAAAATCGCAACGATCTTGTCGCCAAAGCTATATAAAAATTATATAGTTAATAAAAATTATATTAAACAGAAAAACAAATCAGTAAATAAATATACATAATAAAAATTCATAACAAATTTTTTTAATTAAAATGCTAGGCATTATTATGTAAAGTTTTATAATTTTAAATTTGGTTTAAAAAAAAAGATGTGAAAGCAAAAGGGTAGGTCAAAATTTAATAATTTTATTTCCACGGGAATAATAGATATAAAATTGAATAACTTAGATTTAATCAATTCAAAAAAAAAAAAAAAAATTAACAATTTTTTATTTCCTTAGAGTATATTTATTTTCTTATTATTTTTTAATTAGTATAAAAGATGTTCATAGAAAACCAAATGGTCTTATCTCTGAGCACCATCTTGGGAATAACATTTAATGAGGCAAAATTCCCCGTTTTCATTCTTACGTTTTTATGACTAAAAAAGATTTGAAATCCGACCTTTGGATCAGAAGTCCAGTAAGAAACTTTTTTAAAAAATATCTTTACTTTAAAACCTGGTGGCCGTTTTTAATATCTATGTAAAATATAAAACATTAAATACATTGAATTCTTTTATATTAAATAATTTCATTTCAATAAAAAAGATTTGGAGTAAGGCAGTTAGTCTGAAAAATTAATTGTAAGAACTTGGTGGTTCTTGCGGCGATAAAAACGTAACTTTCTCAGTAGTAGAAATGTATTTGCACAATTAAAATAAAAAGAGTTTTATTCTCCATACACAAAACTTTAATAGATATAACAACTGCTGCGTTGTTACCTTGCAAGCTACTTGTAAAGAAATTGTTTTACAAATTTGATATAAACTAGCTTTAGAAAAGTTATATTAAAAGCATAGTTTATATCCTATTCATAGAATTAAGGTAAAAATCAGGTTTACAATTATATTTTGTAAACTCTTTTTTTTTCAACTAAGCGTCTTTTAAACCTCTAAATGAGGCTAAACATATACAAACAAACATATACAAACAAGCATATACATATACAAACAAACATATACATATACGAACAAACATATACATATACAAACAATCATATACATATACAAACAAACATATGCAGACAAGCATAAACAAACAAACATATACAAACATATTTTTAAGTTAAAGATTAACTTGACATAAGATTTTTGTGTGCAGAACTTGATTCTGGTATTATTATGCAAAAGCAATACTTTTATTTTTACGTAAAAATATTTAGGTGAAAATATTTCTAAAAAAAGAGATACTAAACAATTATTGCAATAGAAAGCACAATATTCTTTTAACAAACTCTTTTATTATTATATTATCATTTCACTTGATTCAAAATGAGAATTTTTTTAGTAATTTAAATAAATAAAGTTAAACAAAACAGATCTTTAAGAGGATTAGCAAGAAATACATTTTATAATATATTACAGCTATAATTAAACTGTCACTAGTCACATAAACCACATATTGCTTGACCAGTATTTTGAAACGAACAACAGTCCGAATGAACCCAGGTTATGCATTTTGAACATTGAATCCACCTATATATATATATATATATATATATATATATATATATATATATATATATATATATATATATATATATATATATATATATATATATATATATATATATATATATATATATATATATATATATATATATATATATATATATATATATATATATATATATGTATATATATATATATATATATATATATATGTATATATATACTATATATATATATATATATATATATATATATATATATATATATATATATATATATATATATATATATATATATATATATATATATATATATATATATATATATATATATATATATATGTATATATATACTATATATATATATATATATATATATATATATATATATATATATATATATATATATATATATATATATATATATATATATATATATATATATATTTATTTATTTATTTATAAACAAGACAAATTTTCTAATTTTTAAAACCATTTTATTAATAAAAAACAATACATGTCTGGGCTAACTCTAGTCATCTTCAGTTAAAATTAAATTTTTAAAATTTGTAAAAATACTTTTAAAAGGTGTTAAAAAAGGTTTTCTTTTTAAAGGCCAAACTTTTTATCAAATCGATGGTGTAGCATTGGGTTCTTTACTGGCACCTGTTCTTGCCAATTTGTTCATAGGTCATTTTGAAAATAAATAGATCAAAAGTTTCAATTTTCTACAAAAGATACGTTGATGACATTTGTGCTTCTTTCCAGTCAGAAAATGACGCACATCTTTTTCTTAGATATATAAATAGTAGACACAATTTCTTTTACTATGAAACAAGAAGTAAATTCAAAAATATCTTTTTTAGATGTAACTCTACACTAAACTAATTCTTCAGTTATTACTACCGTTTTTCATAAAAAAAAACCTATTCTGGTCTTTCCACTAATTTTTATTGTTTCACTCCATTTTTGTACAGAGTTAATCTAATCAAATGTTTAATCGTTTTCAATAAAAAATTAAAAACTTGGGTTTCACTCTGACTTAAACTTCCTCTTTTTAGTATTTCAAAGAAACATGTACCCATCTTGGCTCATTTCAAAAACATATAACTCCTACTTAAACAAGATTAATTCAAATCCTCCAGCACAACCAAAATCAAAGAATCTTTGTTTTATTTTAAACTTTGTTGTTGGGAAAAATATCTGATTCAACTAAAAAAGACTGAAATTAATTGCTAAAAAATATTGCATTTCAGCAAATATTAAATTAGTATTTACCTCACTGAAAATTTCTGAATTCTTTTTTTCTAATGGTCCTATTTCTCTAGAGTTCGAATTATTTGTTGTGTATAAACTTGTATGTGCAGGATCTAACTTCTGTTATATAGGCGAAACTACTTGTCATCTCAAGACCCGGATATCTGAACATTACAAGAGAGACAAAAAGTCTCATATCTTTAAGCATCTCTATGCTTATGAAAATTGTTTCATGCAAATAAATGATGAGTGTTTTTCTGTGTTAGATTCAGCATCTAACAAATTTTAGTTAAAACTTAAAGAAAGTATGTTTATAGAATGGTTAAAACCTGGTATGAATAAATAGGTTAACCATGTTAACCTATTTATTCATACCAGGTTTTAACCATTCTCTTTTTAGCTGCTATTTTTTATACATATTGCGTAGCTTTTTAACATATTCTTTTGTTAATTCCTATTTCTTTTGTATGACACGATGAACTTTTTAAGTTTGCTCCATGTCTGAAAGTTACTTAATCTCGAACAACAAAAAATTCTGCCTACGCCTCTGGTTACATAGGATTTTTTTCAGATGTAATTAAATCTGGAAAAAATAAATTACTAATAAAGCATTATTTTAACAAGATGTAATTACATATAGAAATATTTTCAGATGTAACTACATCTGGAAAAAATAAATTACTAATAAAGCATTATTTTAACCAGATGTTATTACATATAGACATTTTTTCAGATGTAACTTCATCTAGAAAAAAAATTAAATAATAATGAATTATTTTAACCAGATGTAGTTAATAATGGATTTTTTTCGGATGTGGTTACATCTGGAAAAAAAATTAAATAATAGTGCATTATTTTAACAAGATGCAATTACATATAAAACTTTTTTCATATGTATCTACATCTAAAGAAAGTTCTTCCAGATGTTATTGGACTTGGAGAAAATTTACCAGACGTAGTTACATCTTTCTAAAGATGTTGTTCGGGGTCATTGAATTTTCAGATGATATTGAACAGATGTTATTAGATGTTATTAGAAAATACAGATGATCTTGGACCACTCCAGAAATGTTGTTGGACAGATGTAACCTTTTACCCTAATAAGAAGTAAATGGCTTTTATCAATTTAAAAAACTATTACTTTATGCAATCAAATAAAAAAAATTTATTTAAAGATCAAATAATAGAAACTAGCAAAAGGCAACCCGTAATACGGGTTTTGGTCGGTTTGTTACATAATTAATTTATATTGGCTGTTTTCCACAATTTAATCTTGCAAAACCTTAACTAATACCCTTTTAGAAAATCGCCTTCAGCTTGAAAAAATTAATCCATCTGTAAAATTAACATAAAAATTATGAGGAGGTAAAATAATTTACCAACTACTATTTAACATTTACAATTACTACTTAACATTATTCAAGTAATTTACAAATGCCATAGGTCATAACAGTGTAAGGCAGAACCATTTTCATCGACCTTCCTAAGTTTAACACAATACGTTTTTAGTTACTGACAAAAAATAATAACACTTGGTCATGCTTTAAATTGACGAAAGTGTCAACTAAATCCTTGTAACAATTTTTATAACACGAACCATTAAGATTAAAATGAAGTTAACTTATATTATACAGGAGTTATCAATTTTTTGGTATCCCCTTGATTAATTGTTCTTTAGAAAAGAAAATTGTTAACTTAAAAATGTTAAATGCACACATTTAAATAAATTTATAAAAAATAACAAAGTTTATTATAACTACGCAACTGTGTACAAATACCTTTCAAACAAAAAAAATTTAATTTACGATCAAACCATGGGTATAACAAATTTTTTAATACATTAATGCATCATATGAAAAACTAAAATAAAAATTATAAGAGATAAGAAGACATAAAAATTTTTAACCAAGCTGACCCGACCCGGGTCTTGAGTCTATTCAAGTTAAGACCCGGGTCTTAAGTCTATTCAACACAGACCAATTCTATATTATTTGTTTGGCCTCTTTATTTCATTAAATTTTTAGTAAACGGTAATTTGCCACCCTTTACTAAAAATTCCTTTTGTAACTCGAAATTTAATTTTCCTAAATATTTTGACTCTAATAAAGAGGTTCCTTCCCTCTTTTTGCTTTAATGGTAGCCAGGTGAATAAAATAAAATAATAAAATGTAAAACAATGATCTACTTATATAAGAATGTTTTCTTTCTTTCCTCAAAAGTGTTGCAAATACAGACTAAGCTAACTAATTAGTTAAACACATAAATAAAACTTAAGTAACTCGATATTGATGCGCAAAACTACAATATTTTCCATATTTTTAAAGGTTTTTAGTTACGACCCTCCATTTACAAAGATCCCCTTAAAATACGTATAACAAATTATTAGGCATAAAATAGATAAAATATAAAATTAACTAATAGCATATATTTATATCTTTTTAACTAAAAAAAATTTACAATAAAAAGAAATCAGGTTTTTTTATTTTATAAATCTTATAAATGCGTCATAACGTAATTCTAAAATAAAAAAGTAATGAAATTATGATATCATAATTACGAAGAAAAAAAAAACCAACAGAAACCACCACACAATTACCAAAAATCGATTTACCTATTTATTGTAACCTATTTTGAAATTGCAGTTAAAGATTTATCGAAAATGTTACTATAAAACCTGTTTTGAAGTACCAAAGCATTAACAATACTAAAAAAAAAAATCAAGATATAAATTGTTGTTTTGGCTTTTATAATTTAAACATATATATAACTATAAACATATATGACTTTATGTAACACGTATAAACACATTTTTCAACTATTGAATGATAGATATATTTACCAAAAACTATGAAAAAAAAAAAAAATAATGATAAATAAAGTTATACATACAAAATGTGCTCACAACCTTTAACAGTAAATTTTAGAAATGAAAATCTAAAGACTATAAATTAAGAACTTTAAAAAATATAACAATATTTATGATTTTTTTACCTACTATACCTTGAATAAGATGTTTATCAATTTTGAAAAACAAACTATTAAATGCTATAGTTCTTAAAAATGCAGCATATAGCTGACTACGAGAGAAACACGGTTTTTGAGATATTTCTTTTGTCTATGTTTAATTTCGCGTTACGTAATATATAGACGATCCCTAAGAGAAAATACTTGAAACTAAAAAGATTTTATTTATTACAATATTTGAACAGCTAAGGGACAATTTAAAGAATTATATCTTTAAATAGCAAATTATCAATTGCAGTATTAAAAAATACGCAAGAGCTTAGTAATTACAGAGTTTAATCAGAGCTCAGTAATTACAGAGTTTAATCAATTCTCTCTCTACAGTTCTCAATACTACTTCTTATTTAAGTCTCATCTAAGAGAGAGAGGAAGTGTTTTAAAAACACCATGTTAGAAAAAGTAAAAAAGTCATGCAATAAATAACAGTAACTGGTTTTATTATGCTACCAATAAACAAAATTATTTTTACCTCAACTAAAAATTAATTTCCAGCTTCTCTCTAACTGTTGACAAATGATTAATATTGTAAATTTCACATCATATTAAATTTACAAAATTAAAACCATGTTTCAACAGTAAGCAAACTAATCATGTGATGACAAAGACAACTAAAAAAAAATGAACACAATTATGTTTAAGATGCAAAAAAAAAAAAAAAAAAAAAAAAAAATCATTTAAAATTGAAACTGTTATTATTTGTTACTATAAATAGTAAAATTCATACTTTGCTTTATTTTAAAGTGTCTAATGTAAAGTCAAATAGACATCAACACCACTTGACACTGAATTCTGCCAAGTAAGTTTTTGGTTCATCAAGCAAAATTTCTTATATTTCAACGACAATTAATTTTATCATGTCTAGATAGAGTTGCAAAAAAACGCGTTTTTTTCCTTTGGCGTTTTTTTGGGTCAAAAAAATGTGCTTTTTTGGTTTTTTTGGTGTTGTATTGCTTTTTTTTTAACAATTTTTCAGGTTTTTTTTACATAAATTTTGGACTAGTTTTCCTTTAATCTAGTATAAATTTTAGTATTTGGCCATTAAAGGCACAATTAGATGTATAAACACCAATTTAACATAAATTTTTTATAAAAAATTTAAATTAGCTTCAAGTTAGTTATATATTGAGGTATACAGTATGAAAACGTTTATTTTCTGTTTTGTTGCACTAACAACTGTGATACTCTAATTATATATAAAAACTATTCTTATTCTATAAAAAAAATACCATTTTAACTTTGATAATGTAAATACATTAATGTATAATACCATGCAAATTTAATATCAGACTTCGAATGCTCAAAAAAATAAGCTATCTATCAAGATTATTAAATTAATTAAGCATTTGTATACTATGTAGTAATTAAGTCTTACATTGTTTGTTTGTTATATCAAAAAAATAATTATTGCTAGTACGCCCATTAAAAAAAGCCCTATACTGAACTTAGTTTCAAGGAAAATTTAAAAACTTTTTAATTATTATTATTTACGGAGTTTCCCAGACCCATTTTACCTGATGATTTGTAATTTATTTATTTGTAATTAATTTTTTAACAACATTTTTTTTTTCTAATTACATTTATTCATCTAAATATTTTCATATAGCACTATATCAGAACACTTGCAAAATTCTATAATATGCTCTGTTTTTTAAGTTCAATTTTTAGACATAATCTTATAGCAAAATAATTGTTTATCTTTTTCCATTTTACTAATTTAGTTCAGAGGTTTAATGGGTGACTAAGGCTTTATTTCTGCCCCCTGTATGAAGAGCCTAATCATAATTCTTTTTGTTCTTCCAGTTGATTACAAACAAGAAAAAAAAAATTACTTAATAATTTAAAAATATCCATTTCTCTTTGTATATGTATGTATATATAGATATTATGGTGCTTTAAAAATCACTACTTAGTGGTATAGCATTTTTTGTATTAATCTATTTTTTGTCAGTATATTTTGTGTTAATCTATTTTTAGATTCTAATTCAGAAAAGATTTATATAAAATTTCTCTTTATTTGAGTAATAAGTTGACTTTTTTAATGTAAACATTTTAGAGACCATTTAAACAATATTAGGGACCTGTTAATAGAAAATGAGCTTAAGTATGAACTAAATATTGAAAAATTAAACTTAAATTAGACTTGAAACTTCAAATTGTGTATCTGGGATTATTAAATCATTTCTTTCTAACTGCTTTATTATAATCATCGTCAAAGGCCTACTTATTTATTTTCAGTAACTTCTGAGGTATCTCAAGGTTCTATTCTTGGTCCTGTTTTGTTTCTTATCTACATTATTGATCTTCCCGACAACCCTACAACTATAGTAGCTTTTTTTTGCTGATGACTCAAGTTTTTACTCCTGTCTTGACAAAAAGTCTTCTCTTTTTGATCGCTTAGAAAAGGCAACCAATTTTGTATCTGATCTTACTTCTGTAACAGATTGGGGCTCAAATATTTTAGCTTATAAATTTTATTTCTAACTAAACTCAGTTATTTACTGCAAACAACTACCACAATACACAATAGTACAATACAACTACCACAATACTGTTGTTGTCGTAAAGTTGCATCTCTTTCTCTTTTCTACAAATTCTATCATGGCGGCTGCTCAAAATAGTTATTACCTCTAGTTCCATTAACAAATACTCATTCTCGACTCTTTATTATGCTAAGTTTCATTCATTAGTTATTAAATTTTATTAAATATAATTAATGTAAATAAATGTTGATTGTGTCAATATACACTAAAAACAGTAAAGATAAAGTTGAGGAAGATAAAATTATCAAAGAAGTTTTTATACAGGACTGCTTCAACCATGATAACCTTTAACTGTGTTAATATACCAAAACAAAAATTAACTCAGTAAATTTCAGTATTTATTGTCCTATTTAAATCAGAAATTAAAATATGAATTAAGATATTGCCATTAAAGTTAAATTTAGTAACTTAAACAATGAATTTTTGATTATTTCCCAAAAAAACCAAAAAAACGAACCCCTATGTTTTTTTCCCAAAAACACGACCAAAAAAACCAAAAAAACAAGAACCAAAAAAACTTGTCACAACTCTATGTCTAGATTTCTTTCTTTCATATGACAACAATTTCAAGTCACCTATAACCATTTACACTAATAACTTCTTCGAGCCTAATATTATACATCTGTTATCATTAAATATATATTACCAGTGATTATACTACTGTTACAACTGAATAAATGAACGTTTTATATTTTTCCAACTGAAAAATATAAAACAAAATTTATTGACATTATTTTAATTTAGCAAAGAATTTAGAACACAGTGCAAAGTTATTTGCATTGTGTTCTAAATTCTTTGCTAAATTAAGAAAGCCTTGAGGCACAATCTTAATGCACAAAAATAATGAATGCAGAATCTTGTATAAAAAATGAAGCAATGTCAGTCTAAAGTAATATATATGTATGTATATATATTCAAATTTTTTTCTATTCTTAATTTTTTCTTAAAGATAATATTCATATAGATTCAGAGAAATATAAAATATTCTGATATATAGGCACATTTATGTATATAAACTTACCTGTCAAAAATTACAGTCAGTTTTTCATGTTAAATACATAAAATATATATCTAATATAAAATTAAACAAAACATTAAATTTACTCAAATCAGTAACAGTTCGACTGTCTAAATATTTTTATTATTAACCCTTCTATTTTAAAAAAAGAAACAAATGATTTGAAGTGACTAAAAAGCACTTTAGCTCTTTCCAATTGCACTAAAAAATAAAATAAACCTTGTTTCGCTAAGTTGCCTAGTTCTTAAGAATCTGAAAACAAATAAGTAAAAAACCAAGAACAAACAAACATTTATTTACTAAAACTAATCTATTTAAACAAATTAAATTAAACAGAAAACAACATTGATACTCCTTGAAAGCTGAAAAACTTTTCATCTCAAATTTGCTTGTAGACCTTGCTTATGAAACCACTTAAATAAGAAAAGCATCAAAAAAGCCTAGAAGCTACTTAAAAATGGTATATGTAACATTGAACTTTAAATGTTGATTGGTGTAGATATTTTTAAAAAATTCAAAATGATTTGTTCTTCTATAGCAAATAAATACACCATAAATCTGAAGTTAAAAATGTAATGAATAAATACAAAGAAAAACATCACATGTGAATTGAAAATCAACCTGATAGAGATAAGCTGTGGTGATACCTGAGTAGGATCACCATACACGTATTTATCAAAAAATTTTTAACTTTGATCATTATTTTTTAATATGTATATACATGCAAAAATATACAAGGGTGGGACCGCAAAATGTGAACACTTTTCTGATTGTAATAATTAATTTTCTGTTAAATATGAACTATTTTAAATAAGAATGTCCAATGGTTGGACATTCTTATTTAAAATAGTTCATATTTAACAACTCTTTAGACACTTTCTGATGAGTGAGAGAGTACAACTACATCTAACAAGAAAATAGTTATAATAAAACAAAAACGTTCACATTTTGCGGTCCCACCCCTGTATATGCAAACTTTTAACAACTATAAAACAACATTTATTAGCATCAATTATTTTAAATGTAACAAAGAATGCAGACTACAATGCACGACATTGTTAATAAAAATGAAGTTATGTCAGTCAGTATATATTTATCTAAAGTAGTGAGAAAGAATAAACCATTTAAAAACAAAATTAAAAATTTCTAATGAATATATATTTAGATACCTTAAAATGAAGCATAACACAACACTCTTTTGACAAATTCTATAGCAAATTTTTAAAATTTTTCTATTCCTTATTATTTTTCCTTAGAGAAAACATACATATAGATATTTTTCATATTAAATACATAAATAAAATTTTATTCTCTTTATTCTATCTATATAAAAAAATCTTAGCCTATGTATGAGAAAATGAATTAAACTTACTAAAGAAGCGATCAGTTCCTCTTAACTACTCTAAAAAATAAAAAAAATACTTGCTTAAAATATTTTGAAAAGACTAATGACAAAACTGAAACAGTTTTCTTAAAAAAGAAACATTGTACTAATAAAAATATTTAACCAGTCAATTTAGTTCTAACTTCTTCTAAAAAATGAAAAATAAATACATATTTAGATACTTTAAAATGAAGCATAACACATTATTCTTTTGACAAATTCCAGAAGAATTTTTTTTATTTTTCTATTCTCAATAACTTTTGCTAAGAGAAAATATTCATATAATATAGATATAGAGAAATATAAAATAGACTAAAATAAACGCAAACTTATGTATATAAGCTTACATGAACACAAATAACAGTCTTATTTTATTTAACTTTTCATATTAAATACATATATAAAACTTTATTTTATATATAATTCTTTTTGCAAAAAACAATCTTTATCTATAAATAAGAAAACGAATTAAACTTACTAAAAAAACCATCAGCTTCTCTTAACTGCTCTAAAAAATAAAACAATACTTGCTTAAAATGTTCTAAAAAGACAACAACAAAATGAAACAGTTTACTAAAAAAGAAACATTTTACTAAAAAAACTATATCACTAAACAATTTAGTTTTAACTTCTTCTAAAAAATAAAAACAGGCTATAAAAATTAGAAAAAATAAAAATAAGCAACAACAAACTAACAATTATTCAAATTTTTATTTTAAAAAATAAACATCAATTCTTTTTGAAAATAAGCGTATCAGCTCCAATTTGCTTGCCGAAAGTCAGCGTTTAGAAAAGTCTAGAAACAACTTAAAAACTAAGAAATAGTGTATTTTACATAACGCAGAACCTTATTTAACAAAACGAACAATAGGCGTAACAATGCGTAACTATGCGCACTAATAATAATAATAATATTCATTCGGCTATTAATATTTAGAGATAAAAAGTGCTAAAAATACGAATAAAAACATAATGTTGATACTTTGGAGAAAATTATATTTTTTTAAACAACAATATAATTAAAAACTCTATTTAAAGCTAATTTGACATTGCGAAACATAATTAACTAGGGTAAAGTTAAGTTTCCATAAATAAGCAACTTGACGAGCATTTCAAATTTAAGAGGGCTTGTATAACAAATATTACGTTTAAGAGAGTATTGTTTTGCAACTTAATTTTAGAAAGGAATTTGTTTAACATTTTTTAGTTTTGTTTCTAGTATTTGATGCAATTTGAGTACTCGGTAAAGATTTTATAGAAATCTAAGTAGAAATTTGTGCCTAATATACAATGGCATTTAAAACAATAGTAAAAAATTAAAATATAGAATTTAAAAAAAATTGTAAAAAAAAAAAAAAGCTCTGAAACATTGACAAAAATGTGGCCAGTTACTCAACCAATTGATACATAAAAATTAGGCAAAAAAGAGTTAAACCTCTTTACGGTTGTATCGCTCAAGTTCAGTGACGGATCCAGGAATGTTTAAAAAAAAAAAGGTCCTCCATTTCTAAGATATTTTAGATTCTAGTCGGGGAGGGGGGATGCAATTTCCCTTATCCCCACTGGATCCGTCACTGCTCAAGTTAGGATTGTATGAATCTATGCTTATTTGTCCATTAAACATATGTTTAGAGGTAATGTTTGAAAAAGTTGTTAAGCGATTAAAATATGAAAATTAAAAGAATTAAAAAGTTGATTTATTTTACAATACATTAATTTGAAATTTTATTTGAAGTTGAATATTTCCAGTTCAGGCAATTTATAAATAAGAACTGCTTCAAACATTAAGCTGCTTACAGATAATGATCATTAAAAGACTTTGTATTTTATTTAGAAAATGTCATACATTTAATATCCTGTTGCTAGTTTAATTATAAAAAATAAAAATTATTTTGTAACCTTTTAAACAATTTTGATGAATTTTTTTAATCCTAAAACTTTTTTGATATTATTGTAATATGAACGAGTTTACTCACTCAAAAATCAAGTTTTTGTTATAAAAAAATTTGTAATCGTTCAAGGATATTACTTTGTGTTTTTTAATGTTGAGGTTTTATTTATTTTATCGGAAGATAAAAAGACCCGGAAATTTTTTTATTTTAGTATCGTAAACTTTTAAATAGCGGGGTAACTTTGAATACAAATCTATTTTTTTCAACTTATAATTATGACAACAACTTATATGAAACTGTTCAAACTTTAAACATCAAAGTAATAAAATAGGTTATATTTTAATTATTTAAATTTTTACATTGTTTATTTCGGAGATATTTCTCAAAAAAATTAGTCAGAATACTTTGAACACTGCCTCAGCTAGTGTAGCAGCTTGTTGTCTAAGTTAATATTAATATAATAAGTTATTATTACTTTATTAAGCATGTAAAATCTTAATATGTTTGTTAGCCTGCTATAGTTATGCTCCATTGCTATAGCACAGCTTACTCAGTTGTATACATTATTTCGCATACTTTGAATAACTTTAAAACTTTGAATAACGTTAAAACTTTGAATAACGTTAAAACTTTGAATAACGTTAAAAGTAACCCCAATGTTTTTGTTTTGTATTTCATATCAGAACCGCGTTTATATAAAAAAAAAGTTGATATAAATTATACTGAGTGCCAATTTTGAAATTTTATGGTAACAATAGTGGTTTACCATATTGTAAAAATTATTAAATGTTTACCGGATGCAAGTCGCCACTTTGTATGTTAAGATTTAAAAACCTAATCTGAAAAAAAAAGAAAAATTCGTTGTTTTTACAAATATGCAAAAATTAGCAATTGTACAACATGTTGTGTAACGTCAATCATGTTTAGTGCCTCTTGCCAAACAGTCTCTGGTTATTTTTAAGAGATAAAAGTGGACCACCTAATGTACTATACAATCAAGCTCAGGACGGTTTGATTCTGTTTGCTTTTTATTCTGGTTTGTTATTGTTTTTTGTCAAATTGCTGGAACTAAAGTTCCTATCAGTTATAATCTGAGCAGTATTTTCAGTAAAAGGTTATTTGAATTAACTGAAGAAAATAATATTTTGTTGTGAAGAAAACAATACCTTGCTTTATAATTGGTTACTCTACACATTTATTGCAACCTCTTAATGTTGCATTTTATGGATCTCTTAAAAAATATTGGAGAAAAATATTTGATCAATCGAAAACCTCTTGTTTATAAGAAGCATAGACAATTACAAAAAATAAATCTTTACGTTCTAACTTTATTTACTTATAAACATTTGTCAGATCAAAAGGTAATCAGCAGCTTAGTAGTTTAGTGGTTTTGAAAAAATATGTGTGATTTAATAGATGAAAGTATTATTCGCAATCGTTTGCCAGATGGTGATAAAAAGATTTATATCAACAATTGTTGATATAAATCTTTTTATATATTGTTGTTTTTATTAAATTTTAAAACAAAATAAATGTGTTTTTGAATAGGTTTTGCTTTTACAAATAGCGCATTCAAAGTTACCCCATTTGCAACCAATTATATTAATGTTATACAAAATCCTTTTATTTAAATATTATTTTGAATTTGAATTATGTAAGAGTCAATCTTAGCTCCTATATATATTTTTTTAAATTTCAAATATTGTCATTAGTGAAGGAAAAGCAAGTAAAAATATCTCAAATTTATTTATTTTAAAACTATAAGATAAAGGTACTATGACTCGATTTCGGAGGTTTTGAATAGAGAGCGATAAGAAAAAAATAGTTTATCATATATGTAGCATTACAAAAACGTTGTTTGGCATTTTCTACATTTAATTTAATTTTATTCTATATTCTAATTAGATAAAAGTTTTTATATATTTTAAAAGTGCACAAAGTTATATGAATTGCCAAAATCTTTTTACAACACATTTATTATCATTTAATTTTATCAACTTATTAAAAAATGAAAAATCATCTAAAAGAAACATTCACATATAAGCATCTGTGTATCTCTATTCTTTCGCATAACCTTTGAAAATTTCAATAAATTTTTTAATTGATGCTTCCTTCTCGAATCTTCCTTACGATTCTTTTACCTTTGATTTTATTTTATACTCTGAAAAGTAACAACCAAAATAAAATTTTATTATACACACCACACACACCACATATTCACACCACACATACTACATAAAATATAACAAATGAAATTATTCTGACTTGCAGATAATGTGGATGCAGATAATTGCAACTATTATGCAAATATCAAGATTACCAAAATTTGCATTGTATATATCTTTTAAATTGTAATTTAAAATAAGAAAGCGCGTCGATTAAGGAGGTCAAGGTGCTTTTAGATTTTACTGTATCACAAAGTAATTTTACAATCATAGAATAAAACTACACTGCTGAAAAGGAACCTCAAGCATTTAGAGTATTATTTTTAACCGTAATTTAATAACACATAACTTTTAATCAACCTTATATTAACTTTTAAACAATTCAGTGACCTTCTGTCTTCAATTGAATTCAATGAAAAAAATTTTTTTTTTTTTTTAATTTTTAACTTTTAACTTTTCAAATTTTCAATTTTTAAATTTTCAACTTTCAAATTTTACTTTTGGTATCTTATTTTACAAATGTGAGAATCAAAAAAAAACAACAACAAACTTGAATGCTACACTAAAATACTTCTTGTTCAACATAATTAAACAATAACCCGTAGAGAATTTAGTGCTGAGCTTCTAATAAATATTTCTGGGTACCCTACAGTAGCAAAAAAAACTCTGGGTACCTCCAGTAGCGAATTATGTTAAGTATAAAGATTTTATTCATATTTTATTTCTCTTAACCATATGCGAATATTTCCTACTGGTAGGCGGAGTTTATCAATATAGACCAGAGGCTTTAAATAAAACAGCAACAAAAAAATAAAATAATAAATATAGAAAAAATAAAAATAACAACAGCAGTAACAACAACAACAACAAAAAAAGTGTGTTCTAATTGTTCCTGTTGTTATTATTGTTGTTGTTGTTATTGTTATTGTTGTTGTTTTTGTTGTTGTTGTTGTTGTTGTTGTTTTTGTTGTTGCTGTTGTTGTTGTTGTTGTTTTTGTTGTTGTTGTTGTTGTTGTTGTTGTTGTTGTTGTTTTTGTTGTTGTTGTTGTTGATGTTGTTGTAGATATGTTTAACTATAGATTTCTTATCTTTTAATAGCATATTTGTTTCACACTTTAATATCATGGATAAAACAAAAGGATTGTAGCTAGCTTGTTGTTAAAAACTATTAAAGTTCAGAAAAAGAATAAGAAGCGGAGCTAAAAAAATTAAACAAACAATAAAAAATACTTAACAGATACGCTCAAATAAAAAGTCAATTTACAACAAAAAATAATTAAAAAAAGTATAACTTGCAATAATCATACTAAAAACAATATATTGCAGAAAAAATATATATTCCAGAAAAAAATATATATTGCAGAAAAAGCAATATATTGCAGAAAAAAAAATACATTTAGATTTCCACAGTTAGATTTTAGTTCGCCAATGGAAAAGTATTAGATCCCAGTTTCCGTTCAAAATTTGCTCTTTTATTTAAATTCACCTCTCCAAGGCCGAGACAGTCACCTCTCCAAGGCCAAATTAAATTCACCTCTCCAAGGCCACTACAGTCAAGGAGGCTGCTTTAGTTGTGGTTACAACGCTCTCTCAAGCCTATAACTCCGAAACAAAAATTTTCGAGTGAATAAAGAAGTGGATTTTTTCTTTAATCACTCGATGATAGAAAAAAAAAGACGTCTTTAATTATTGGAAACACAAAGAAAAGTTTCCACTTCTAAAAGAGTTAACTCTTAGATTATTAGCACCTCCAGCATCCTCTGTATTTTTGGAGCATTAATAACAACTGATAAAAGTCCAGTTATATTTCTTTGATTTTTGACTGCTGACCAGATCTACTACACCCCCTGCTTATCTGCTTTCCACATGGAATGCAAATAGCTATAGAATCACAGTTATCACTAATTTAAAAAGTTTCCTTGACGAACAAGTACCACTACGTTACTTTTAACGCTGTTTTTATTAAAATCTTTATTTAACGAGATCTTTATTTTAGACACAACAATAAAGCAAAAACCAAGGCGCAACAAAAATTAGCTTTTTTTGAAAAATAAGACAAATAAAAAAAAAATCCTGGAAGTGATGAAAAAAGACCTGTTCTATTACACACTACACTGTCAAAATCAAAGAAATATAACTAGACTTTTATCAGTTGTTATCAATAGAGCTACCAGCTTCACCACTATTATCTCCAATCATTTAACGCAAAAATCCAAAAAAAAGAAGAGAATGATTTTAACTCCTGCTTTTTTGTACTTGCAGAACATAAGGAAATTTAGGTAAGATAATCTCTTTCTGTTTATAAAAAAAGTTTTTAATAATTTTAAAAACTTTTTTGATAAACAGAAAATTTTTTTATTAAGTTTTTTAAATAACAGATACTAGCTGCATGTTGTGGGTTTATTGATTTAAGTATTAAGCTTTCGACAAAGTTTGGCATGCTGGTCTTCTCCATAAGCTTGCTTCATATGGTGTTTCTGGGAAAGTTTTTGAGATTATCAAATCATTTCTTTCTGACCGGTTTATTAAAGTCATCCTTGAAGGCCAACACTCTTCTTTATTTCCAGTAACTTCTGGGGTTCCCCAAGGTTCCATCCTGGGCCCTGTTTTGTTTCTTATCTACATAAACGATCTTCCTGACAACCTTTCATCTAAAGTAGCTCTTTTTGCTGATGACTCAACTTTATACTCCTGTCTTGACAAAAAGTCTTCTCTTTTCGATCGCCTAGAACAAGCAGCTGATCTTGAATCTGATCTCACTTCAGTAATAGATTGGGGTTCACAGTGGCTTGTGAATTTCAACTCTAAAAAAACCCCATTGCTTACTGCAAACAACTACCGTAATATGGTCAACATTCCTATATTAATGAATGGCAATCCTCTTACTGAGTCGTCCTCTTTACGTCTTCTTGGATTATCGCTTACTACTGACCTTTCATGGAAACCATATATACAATCGATTGCTAAATTAGCTTCTGCTAAGGTTGCTTCTCTTTATCGTGCTCGCCATTTCCTTACTTCTGATTCCATTCTCTACCTCTACAAATCTCTTATTCGTCCCTGTATGGAATACTGTTGTCATATTTGGGCTGGTTCTTCTAACGATTCACTTTCTTTTCTTGACAAGGTCCAAAAACCCATTGTAAATGTTGTTGGACCTGGACTATCTGCTAAGCTTGAACCTCTTTCCCATCATCGTAAAGTTGCATCTCTTTCTCTTTTCTACAGATACTATCATGGTCACTGCTCAAAGGAGTTATCATCTCTAGTTCCATCAACTAAAATTCATTCTCGTTTTACTCGTCATTCAGCTAAGTCTCATTCGTTTACTGTATCTGTCCCTGCATGCTCTAAAAACTTTTATTCATCTAGTTTTTTTCCCCGCACTTCAATCCTTTGGAACTCTCTCCCATCTTCATGTTTTCCTGACTCATACAACCTTCAACATTTTAAGTCTTCTGTCAACCGTTTCCTTGCTCTATAACTCTGTTCTTTTTTTTTTCTAGTAACTCCCAACTTGATAGTGGTTGCTTGCAGCCTTGTTGGGAGTGAATGCAAATAAAAAAAAAAAAAAAAAATTATATACTTGTTATTGAATGAAAACATATAAATAAATCATCTTTAGTATTTAAATTCTTTTATATTACAAAACAAAATGGTGAAATAAATCCTGATTAAGTCTCCCTAGTAAAAGTTGCTCAAGAAGTTGATTTTTTCTTTAATCATTCGATGATAGAAAAAAAAAAAGACGTTTTTAATTATTGGAAACATGAAGAGAAGTTTCCACTTCTAAAAGAGTTAACTCTTAAATTATTAGCACCTCCATTATCCTCTGTATTTTCGGAGCAATAATTTTCCAAATATGGAAATATTTAAAAGAAAAAGCGATCAAGGCTGTTACCTCAACGCGGAGAAATTTTTCTATTTATTCATCATAATGGAAATAAATTTATAAATGAGCGATAAACTGATGTATTAGTAGCGTTTAGTTTTAATAGTATATGAATAATAAATTATTATTAATAATAATAACAATATTAAATAAAAACCATTACCATTAGATTATTTAAAAATATAACATTTCTTGGTTTATTAAATCTTTAAATTTCTAGATAACATTAATTTGAAATATCCGGTTTATCCAAAACTGGATAATGTTATTATCCGGCCAGATAACGAATATCAAATAATACTAATATCCGGCCCGGATATCCGGCCGAATAGCTTATCCGGGACACCCCTAATTAAAAGCAATAGTTTATTTAAAAGAAATTCTCAATATTTCCAAAAAAGAATATGCAGCAATGAATGCAATAACAGTTTGGCTATAATCAATAAAAGTTGGAGCAGAAAAAAAACTTTTTTTTTTCTGTTCCAAAGCTTGGCAAAAGTAGTTCTACTCTACTTGACGCAGAAATTGTTTTTACATTCATCATAGACAATTTGGCGGAGAAAAATAGTTTTATTGCTAATAAACTGATTCAATCTGTGCAGCAGATAATTGAAAAACCCAGAAATATCAATTTAATTGGCTTACTAAAATTTTACATAACTCCTTCACTTATAATCACGTATCAAATATCAATTAAAAATTAATCTAACCCTCCAAAAGTGTATTAAAAGCAATCAAAAGCAGCAAAAAAAATTTTCACCAGGTTATAAATTGAGAGTGCGTGCAATAATGAAATATGTTGACGAGAGTCGTCAGCTAATGAAGCTGATAAAAGTTCTTCTCAACCAGTTGATGCTACGTTAAAAAACAGTAGTAGTTTGACACTTGAAGAAAAGTTGGATGCTACTATTTGTAATGTCAAACGAGTAGAAACAGGAGGTCTGGGAAATAGGAGGCTTTGAAAACCTTTGCAATTTAAATAACCACATAAAAGAAAATAATATTTTTGAGAAAACTGGAAAGCATAACAAAAGTTTAGACAATCTATAATCAGCTTTAATAGCCATCAAGCAGACATCGTTTGAATCTGTAAGAGCTTTTTTTGCGGCGGAACTATTCATCAAATAATTCAATTGATTGTGTTAATTCAAAAAATAATTTAGATTATTCTGCTAATATAATTTAGAAAACCTAATCAAGACCAGAGAGCTTATATTTTCTCTTTCTCTAAATTTAATTGCTACGTTCTTTAAAATATTATTGTATGAAGCTATTAGGAACTGACTAGGAACTATTGCTCAAAGTGAGAAAATGCTGTTTAACTCTGAATCTCAAAGAGATGTTGACAAGTCATTAGTTATAAAGCAATACAAAGATATAAACATTTGTAATCTGGAGGTATGAGGGTTAATTTTTGAAAAACTTGGATTTACGAAGAAATATCTTGAGTAGTGTCAATTAAGTTATAAGAAACGAGAGTTCTTATTGGAGTCAAATTTAGTTCTTATCGACAATTTAAGGACTAGGTTTATAAACAACATGAAGTTAATGAGCTCTACTTTCATATTCACACTTCATTCGCACCTTCGACTACTCGAAAGTGTGAATGAAGTGTTGAAGCAAGACACTCTGTCAATAGCGGAGAATAGAGCAAAACATTTAGTCGACAAAGTATTTTTGGCAAAATCATTTAATCTACTCAAAAATATTAAATGAACTTTTGAACGCATTACATTTTTACTTGTAATGTAGAATATATCGTACTTTTGGTGTGAATTGTAAAAGCCACAATTGGAGCCTTTTGTTACGGCTTAGGGTTTAATAAAAGTAAAAAGGCAAATGCTTGGACTATTAAATAGTGTGCTGAGTACTACCTGTGCTTTGAGTCAAGTTCTTTAACAAATCCAATAAAGACTAAAGTACAAAATACTGTAAACACAACAAAATATTGTCTAAGTTCTTTAAATCTATCATTCACTAATGTTGGTGTTCTTCAAAGTAACTTTTCTTCTGTTGAGTCTTATCTCTTGCAAAGTTTACCAGACCTACTTGATCTTTGTGAGACTAATTTGAATTCAGCTGTATTATCTTGTGGTCTTAGTGTTGATGGTTATCTTTCTGTAATTTGTAAAGATTTCAATAGTCATTTTCAAAAATTCTGGAAAGATCTGACTTGTCAAACTACCATCCCATTAGTCTTCTTACTTTTGTAAGCAAGGTTTTTAATCTTTAATTTACAGACTAAATCTCTAATCTTAAGTCTTATAACTTACTTTCTAGTTATAAATTAAAAAAGCAGCCGTGGCGCAGTGGTAGCGCACTTGCCTCACAAACGTAAGACCTGTGGTTCAAACCCCACCTCTGGGCAAGTTTTGCGACATCGGTTGGGAAGGAGGCGTGAACTTCCTATTAAATGCTTTTCCGCGGTGCTCTGTGATAAGACTGTAAGGACTTCTTGGGGCACCTAAATCAACTTAAAAAAGTATATATATTAATATGGATTTCAATTTTCTCGTTCTACTGCTGATTTGTTAACGGTAATAACCAATAGGTTTTATCGTGCATTAGGGGCTGTCGCTCTTAACATTTAAAAAGCCTTTTATAAAGTTTGGCATGCTAGTTTTCCCCAAAAGCTCTCTTTTTACGGTGTATCAGGTAACATCTTTAAGATTATTGAATCCTTCCTTACCAATCGTAGTATAAAAGTTGTCCTCGACAGACAGCACTATTCTTTATTTCCTGTAACTTCAGGGGTTCCTCAAGATTCTATCCTTAGCCATAGAATTTTTTTAATTTATGTTAACAATCTCTGATTTTTGGAGGGGGAATTAGAGCTTGAAAAGAGTCTCACTTCTGCTTCAGCATGAAGTGAGACTCTTTTCTTAGAAGCTGGTGAATTTTTACTGAGATAAAACTCAATTTTGAGCTGATCGCTAGAATAGATAGATCGCTAGCAATAATCTAGATTTTCTTATATTTATGAATGGTCATGTATTCGATGAGTCATTTAAACTTCGTATTCTAGGTTTAACTCTTTCTCCCGATCTTTCTTGAAAACCATGCTTGCTTATAGAAAGTAATTGCTTTATTTTTAGTTACAATTTTTTTTCAATAGTTTTGTTTAATGGAGTAAAGAGCTTATGTGTTGTAGTTTACAAAATAATGGTATTTACCGATACATTAAACAACATACCTTAAAACTTAGCAACTTTAAAAACCAGTATAATACTTTTTCATTAAAAATTCAATATTTGAACCCTCGCAGGTCAAATGATATCAAATAATATATTTGTTTTTGTCCAAACATAGCTTAAGTAGTAACTGATTCACAATATAAAAGTGGTTGTCATAGTTCTTATGGCGCCTTTACAATAGCAACGTTTCATGATGCCCCATGTATCATTGTGCCCCACTCTACCATTATTTAGAGGAAATCCTACGTCAAAAACAAAAAAATTAAATTCTGATGAAAAATAACGTTATTGTAGCCAACGCTATTATAACGTTGTAATTCCAATAAAAAATCAAGTTACTGAAGCCAACATTTTTACAACGTTGAAATTCCATTAAAAAATTGCTTAGTGTTACCAGCGTTATTACAAGCGTTATTACACGTTTTAGTTAGTAGATTTAGTTGTTAAATTTAGCTGTTCGAAGTTGCCAAACACAATCCAACATAAATCTAACCTTGGAGCCACTGAGTTGGTTTTGTTATACAAACAAAGAAAACATTTTTTGTTATGTTGTAGGTAGATGCATTTTTTAATGTGGATCAACTCGGGTGTTTTTTCAATTTTTTTTATCTTCCTAAGAAATATTTTGAAATAGTGGTTGCATTTAAAAGTTTTTTGTTTTGAAAAGTTTGAAATATTACATTTAAAATAGTTTAATTTAAATATAATTACAAATATAATACACAAATGCTTAACATCTTCCCCAATCAAACCCAGGAAAACAACATCGGTTTTTCAGAAATTGACTTGATTGATTTGTAAAAAAACAGATGAGCAAATCATAAACAATTATTTAAAAACAAAACACTTTTAAATTCAATAACGCTCTAAAAAAATATATGGGGTATAAAAAAAAATTTTAAAACAACACCGAAGTTAAAAAGTTCCCCCATCCTATAATAACGCAACAAAAAAGTGTGAGCTGTTTTTGTTTCGAAAAATAATCATTTTACACTATAAAATTGCTAGAGAGCTGCTTAATAAAGAAAACCAAACTAAAATAAGTGCCATCACAAAAAATAGTTTCTATTATCCAACCACAAGCCCGAAGGTTTAATTTAATTGAACAATATATGTCGCATAAAAGTATATTTTTAATGGAAAAAAAAATCTTATATTTCACACTTTGCATGAATCTTCTATCCATTAAAACCCCTCAAAATGAAGAGATTATAAACTTTACATGGTCGTAACTATCGAGCACTAAAATATTATTTGATAAAATTTGAAATCTATCGGTGAATATAAATTTAGTTTAAATAGTAATAATTTAAAACTAGGTATATTAATTTAAAACTCGGTTCATTATTGCCTCCACTAATAGTGTGGATGAGGGGATTGGTTTACAACTTTTAGAGTTTTTGTTATTTATTTTTTTTTTTTTAAATTTAAATTTTCATGCTATATTTTTCTATGCAATGTTCTTATATCCGAAGATATCGTTGGCTTAGCATAGGAACAGTTACAAATAGTCATTAAGACTAATCCAAAGTAGCGTCCGTTAATGACCAACATTTTTTGCGTACCGAAGTACTACTCAAGCGCCGAGTTATTTCAAGGCAACCAATCATATCAATCACAGCAACTCTTTGCAAAAGATTCTCATTTTAAATAAGTACAAATTCAAGTGTAAAATTTGGTTTTTGTCTGAAATCTATCTAGATAAACAACAATTTTTACATTCCAAAAATTATTTCAAAACTGAAGAATGGGAATCAAACAAATAGAAAATTTTAAGTTCTAAATTTTATGTTTTCAATTTTTTTTACTCTAGGAGAACCAAAGTTATCTTATATTTTACTTAAATTGTTTCTTTTCCAATATTGGTTGAATGGGGCAGTCAAATGAGGTAACGAATAGCAGTCTCCGCTTTATCGAAGGAACACTGCCCGGGTATTAAGACAGTACTGGGGTTGACTCCAAAGCCTATGCGGAACTTTTTTTAAAAGCTCAATTTTACATTGATTTTATTTACAGAAGGGACTCTAAAATGAATATTAAAAGTTGAACTTTATTGAACTACATAAAAAAAAAAACAAGAAAATTTAACTTTCTTTTTCGGAAACCGTTCTTTTAGAAAGCAGCGGTTACTAAAAACATATCAAATAAAATTAATTCCAACAATTTACTTTTTTAATCGACAAAATAAGAAACGGGATGTAAAAAAATTAAAGTAATAAAAAATATATGAAAATGTTATAAATACGTTAATTTATTAATATTGTTATTATAACCGACATTTTCAAAGAAAATAATTAAATAATCTAAACAAAATTTATATATTTAAATAAGTACCCGCCATTTTCAAAGAAAATAATTAAGTCATCTAATCAAAAATAATATATAAAAAAGTTTGAGAAAAAATAGGATGGAAACATTGCTGATTAGGCCATTCATTTTATCAAAGAAACTACATTTGAATCCTTCCTTGTAATGTTGTTCTTCTCTTGAGTTTTGTAAGATTTTTAAATAATTTTTTTCAATATATTTTTATTTAAGCTTACTTTTCCCAGTTAAAATTTTACAAATATTTTGAACAGCGAAACGACAAACTGTTAAATTAGTCTACACTATTAGACATTTACTAAATATTGTTTTATACGTCTTTGTATAGAAGGTGAACGTCTAAGTACAATTTTTTTTTAATTATAGTTATTTTTTATGTTTTTGAAACATAATATTACAAGCTTAGTCCCGTTTCGTTCGGTTAAACATTTGACTTAAATATACTTCTATGCATAGAATTTTATCAATTTAACCTTTTGTTAAATTGATAAAATAATGATTTAACTTAAATTATGGGTAATTCACCGAAAGAAAAAAAAACCTTTTTAAGCGCACGTCTACATTAAAATATCATAGCCAAAATGCCGTTTTGCCGACTTTTTTACAGGATTGCCGAAAAATGGTACGGAAATACAATAAAATTAATACATAAGTTTTAAGTGGTGATTTTATTTTAAAAATAAAAAATATTAGTTTAAAATTTTGAAAATAAAATAAAATTATTAAAACAAATAGAAAACAAGTAATAAAATTTTAAGGTGGTCCTATACCATTGAAAATAGAAAAATTCAATTTTTCTTTTCTACATAACTTTATGCAAAATTTATACTAGTTTAAGATTTTTTAATAATTTTAACTAAATTTAGAGCATAAGTTGGTATATCTTTAATACTAAATAAAGTGCTGAGAAGGTTTTCCATAGTTACGCTCAAAGCAACGGCATTTTTAAAACTAAAAACGTTTTCTCTAATCTTTTTTACCCACTGCTAAAATGAGTGTTTGAAAATGTAATCACAGCATTTTTAAAGTATAGTTTTCAAACTTTCAAACTCATTTTTTAGCTATACTTTCCAAGAACAAAACGATAATAACCTCGTGCTTGATTTAATTTGTTTGAATTTAGCTAATTTGTTTGAAAAAGTTAAAATTTTGTTATGGGTCGAAGAAATTCAGGTTATAAGCCTTTAAAAAGAGTATATCATGGAAATCGATTTTTATTTTATCCTCCAGAAACAATAAAGAATCCAATTTCTACTTCAGAAACCATTATAAATGAAGCTCCATGTTCAGCAAGTAGTTTAAAATTGAAAAATTTGAAGTGTAATAATTTGAAGGAAGCAGATTTGAATATATCCTATAGGCTAATAAACTTTAGTATTTTGGCAGAAACAGTATGTTTATTGAGTTTGCTCAGAATGCAATCAAGTGGGCGTTCTCAAAATTTAACAACAGAAAAGTAAGAATGGGCAAATAAACTGAAGACTTTCCTGTACTAAATTTCAATAGAGTAAAAATATTTTTACCCTTAAAGAAATTATTTTACCAAATAAAAGTGGTCAAAAATGTTTTGACATTATTACTAGATGTGTGATAAGGCATCAATAAAAGATGTGTGATGGCATTTCGAGAAATAGGCAAAGGTCATGCATTAATTTAGATCTTTTCACGTAGACTAAGTTTAGCAGATTCTATAAATCTTAAAGCTTATAACAAAGTTAACAACAAAATATTAGATTCATATATGACTGCTGCTAATGACAACCTATAGGTTAAATTATGAACCTAAAATGTTACGCCTGATGCGATTATGTTTTAAAACTAATTTTTATGAAGCTAAGTGCTGATAGTTTATTGATTAAATGTTTACATAGAATGACCCAGAATGTCAAAAAGTCACTCAATGCAAAGGTTTGGTCTCAATGGTCTAAATGTCAATATTGCACTCAAGAAATAAATAAAATTGTTGTTTGTTTAGAAATTGGAGTCACCCCCAGGTTCAAAATCATTGTTGATAAGTGTAAACTTATATTTAAACAGCGTTGATATTTTAGAGACATATATTCGTCTAATATTAAAGGAAATCGTGACCCGCTAGATATTTCTTTTGTTATTTTCCAAAATCACACTTTGTTTGGTTAAATCATATTGTTTTTTTTATTATATTTATAAAATGAGAAGGATTTTTGGGTAGTACCATGCCTTTTTCTGACAATGTTTTTTTTATGAATTCATTTTTTGTTATTCATTTTTTTTATTTATAAATATATATATTCAATATATATTTCGCTGTTCATAAAATTAAAAAAATAATAATACGTTTTCAAATAAAAATTTCAAATAAGGAAAACGTTTTCACTTACAAAGAATGTTTTCATTAAATTAAAAAAAAAGCGATTTATATAAACAGGCAGGGACTCGAAGAAGATATGGATGACCGAAGTCGTCGCAATCCTTTTATAAAACCACTATTTGGACTTTTAATAATTTTATCAAGTGAAATAAAATTGTTATAAAAGTTATATAAAATTCCGTTAAAATATAAAAAATAAGCATCTCCGTTATATATGTAAAAGACATTAAATAGAATAAACTCCTATAAATATAAATAAAGTTAAAAATAGAATAAAACATAATATATGAAATTAAATTTAACATTTATTAAAAAAAGTCAATGTATTAACTTTCATAGCTTTTATTTGATTTCAATTTTTTTTTTTTTTTTATAAGGAACTTAAATGAGTTTACTGATTTTACCATATTGAAATTAAAGCTGTTTCATATCTCACTCGATATGTCAAACTGTACTCTTTATTTTTATTTAATTTACGAGGCAGTGTTAATGTGAGCCTCTCGTTACATCTTAGAGAACAACATTTGTTTTGATTTATTTTAAATTTTGTTTCAAAGTTGTTTTGTGAAAGATTTTTAAAATGATTATACATCAAGATTAAAACCTGTTTATCTCATAAACATTCAACATTTTCATTTACCTCATTTAATGACTTTACATACGTACAAAATCTATTTTTTTAGTATGTAAGTCTGCTAACATGTTTTTGCACACTAAACATCTTTTTAAGTTTAGCTGGTTGTGTTCTAGCCCACACAATGTTATCTTTGTTTAATTTGTTAAATATTTATAAAAAAAGTTGGTAACTTAAGTGGCAGATTTTCTTTTTGTGTTTTTTCTAAAAAAATGTATACTGAGTTTTATCTGTGTTTATTGAGAACTTGTTAATTTAAAATCATACATCTCCATATAGCTGATTAATATCATTTTTGGACATAAATAAACTATTATCATCAGCATACATAACTTAATTTAATTTTGCAGATATATTACAGAAGTTGTTCATATAAACTAGAAATAGAAGGATTGAACCTTGTGGAACTCCACATAAAATGTTTAATGTACCAAAATCTAGATTGACTATATACTGTTTTCGGTTAGTAAGGTAGCTTTTAACCCAACTAAATGATTTTTTGTTACACCATAGTAATTTACCTTTGCTAAAAGTATGGAGTGATCTACTGTGTCAAAAGCTTTTGACAGATCTATAAATATTCCAAGTGTGAAATGATTTTTTTCAAATCCGTTGGTTATTTCGTCAACTAACTCAATAATTGCATGCTCTGTTGAACTACATTTTTAGAAACCAAACTGTTTGGGGTAAAAAAGTTTGTTTTTTGAAAAATGGCTATAAATTCTATTACACATAACGTGTTTAAATATTTATGAGAAAACGGATAATACTAATATATGTCTATAATTTGAGATATCGGAGCTATCATTATGAACTAATACCTTTATGAATTAGGTAAACTTTAGCAACTTTTAATACATCAAGAAAAATGCCTTCATTTATTGAAAGTTTAAAAATATAAAACAAAGGTTTGCTGATATTTTTTTTTGAAACTACTATATTAGCTGATATTTCGTCAAAAACTGAAGATTTATTAATTTTTAAAGATGAGAAAGAATCCTCAATTTCTTTTACCATTAATTCACTGTCAAATAAAAATTATCATTAAATGAACTTAAATAGGTTTTAAATAAACCAATTGGAGGTTACGAGTAATATTGAAACTATTAAGAGTAATATTGGATGAAATAATGTTAAGAAGTAATGAAAGGATGTGATGAATTACTTTTATAACGATCCATTATATTGTTAATTACATTCCATAGTTTTTTTTGTGTCAAGTATTTACATTCACTATTTTTTTTACTATAAAATTGTTTTTTTGCATTTTTGAGAAAGCATTGATAAAAGTATTTATAGTTTTTTTATTTTTTTTTCCTTTTCAATACTCCTTTTTTTGAGAAATTTGTTATTGAGTTTTACAAGTCTTTTGTTCATCCAAGGGTTAGCAATTGTTTTCGTTTTCGTTTTTATTATTTCGTTGGGAAATTTTTCATTATATATTTAAAAACTTATTGAAAAATGCATTACATGCTTCATTAGTGTTATGACATTTCTTTGTATTATGACAGAGTTTTTCCCATTTCTCTTCATATAGTTTTGGGGTCGTCCACAATATACGTCACATCGTAGCTTTTTAGTAAGAAGTTTCGTATGAGTCGTCACAAAACCGCTAATACTCCCCTCCCTCTAAGCGTGACTTAATTTATGGACGACCCTTTTTGCGGAAAGTATTTAACGTTGATAGATTGCATTTTTAAGTTAAGGATTATCTTTGGAAGAGTAGTCGAAGTTATTTTAAAATTATTAATTTTAATGTAGATAGGAAAGTAGTCACTATTGTCTGTCTTAAAAGTTCCTGTTTTAAATGACGTTTCTAAAAAATGGATTAAAAAAATAATGTCTAACGCAGTTGCTGAACTTTTAGTTACCCATTTGTCTTATTAATAAGTGGATATATACTAAATTTAAATAAATCATAAAAAGATATTTTTTACTATTATTGTTAACTATTATATTACTAACTATTTTATATAAAATCATGGAAATGTTTTCATTTTATCACTCGGAGGCTGGTATACGCAATAAAGTCTTGAAAATGTTTTAAAGTATCACTCGGAGGCTAGTATACTCAATAAAATCTTGGAAATTTCATTTTATCACTCGGAGGCTGGTATACGCAATGAATATGTTTTTAAATTTGTCACTTATGATTTATATTGTTAAACATTTTCGGTTAAGCATAATTGCTTTTTAATCTTAAATAAATAATTCTCTAAAATGTTAAAACAAAGTCTTTTCTTATGTTTCCAGTGCATTTACTAGCGCTTCCGTTATTATATAATTTATATATATATATATATATATATATATATATATATATATATATATATATATATATATATATATATATATATATATATATATATATATATTGTAGGAATTATGTTAATATTTCCAGTAAGAGTGCTCAATACAGCGTTTTATATAATTAGTAGAGCAAATAATATAGTGAAAACTAAATAATTATTAAGATATATTTCAATTATATATATACATATATATATATATATATATATATATATATATATATATATATATATATATATATATATAAAATATATATATATATTTTATGCTAATTTATATATATATAAATTATGTGCTTGTAAAATTTATGTGTCCGAATGGTCCTAACGGTCGTTTAAATGGCCACCAAAGGAAAGTCAATGCTTGATTCCTGATGTCCACATATTTGCAAAGTTGAGATACCGATAACAAAAACAGGACTTTGCTACTATTTAGCCAATGAGGACTTAAAAAAAATTATTTTTCTAAGGAAATAGAGATTTTTATATTTATGAGTCTGTTATGTCTTATCCATTCTTTATTTGAATATTATGTTTTGTGAACCATACTTGTAAATAAATTTTAGTGATTTTATATATGTAAAGCATATATAAAATCACTAAAATTTAGTATTTTAATATATATATATATATATATATATATATATATATATATATATATATATATATATATATATATATATATAAATTTCTAAAAGTTCTCAGAGTCATTTCTCTCTCAGAGTTATGGCATTTATTGAGAATCCGTCTAGCTTTGCTAGCTTTGACACAATTTTCTCAATAGCCTGCTGTTTAACAAACGTTGTGATTTTTTTGTGTACATATTTTCAATTTCCAATCCAGTGTCTTCATGTGGACGCTTCATATCTAAATCCATTTCTTTGTGTGCATTTTTTAAATGGTGAAGGAGCTCGCTTGTAGAAAATCCTTTGCACATTATTTTTAGAGTTATTTGAAATAATAAAAACCAAACAAAACATACCGCTTTCGTCGCCTAAAATCAAGAAATGTTTTTTTTACTTTTATTTTATCATAACAAGAAAAAAGAAGACATTGTTTTTTCTTAAATTTAAAAAAAATAATACTTGTTAAAAGACTTGTGTTATTTAAGGTGAAATAACGTGTTATTTAAGATGAAATAAATATTCATCCATTCAATGTGGTTTCTATTTTCAAACGCCTCATTAAATCTTCTATTAAGAGAAACTTTTAAAACCAAATACTCATTGACCACACATCACAAAAATAGTTTTTAAGTTTTAGGTCAGAGTTCCCCAAATATTTTTATGGAACTTTTATCTGTGGCTCTTCAGGATACTGTATCTAGAAGCTTAAAAATCAAATAATAGCCGTTTTTGAAAAAGGTGATTTTTTTTTAAAAAAATTTCTAATGCAAGGCCATTTGTAGACAATTTTTTTAAGTGTTTAAGATACTCTAAACATTGATATGTTCATGTTTGTGTCAAATAAGGATACTTTGCAAAAATATGTGACGATTGGAGCTTGGGAAAAAAAAAACCCTTAACGTTAGCCTCCCTGTCCATAATGCAAACACAACAAGTTTGTATTTAAAAAAATTTCATTATTATTAACTCAGTTTAAATTCATCAATGAATTTCAAATTCCATGCAATTATATCTGAGTGTTCAAAAATTATAGTCATAATTTTTCGAATCCCCCTCAATTTTCAATCCCCCAAAGTTCGAATCCCCCTCAATTTGAGGGGACAATAAACTTTGGTGGGTCATAACAACGGAACACTAAGAGATTATTCCATGAAACTTGAAATTTGTTAATGAATTTAAACTGAGTTAATACTAGTGATTTTTTTAAAAATTGTTTTTTACTTGTTATGGGTCCCTACCCATAACAAGGCTAACCTTTAGTAGTTATTTTGTACCCAAGTTCTAGTCATCACAAATTTGGCAAGGTGTCGTTATTTGACATAAACATGAAAATATCAATGTTTGGAGTTTCCGACATGTCTAGAAGTTAGTTATCTCAAACACTAAAAAAGTTGTATTGGCCTTGAAATGGAGTGGAATTTTTTTTTTGAAGGGGAGAAAAAATGTTAAATTCTTTTAAAAAGACAATTCTTATTATCCTAACTCATATACCTGAATAACTATTCATGTTGCAATAGTTAGTCATATTTCTAACATTTGCATAAAATGCAAATGTTAGAAAAAACTAAGATTTTTTTATACTGTTAGCTAACGATGTATTTTCCAGGTCACAGTAAGTTTCTTTCCTAGAAACTAATAAAATATTCTATAAGATAGATAATAATAATAGTATATTAAAAGTCAATTTAAAGCAAGTTCATTATAATTAACTGTACTTCTGAACAATAATCCTGTGTGGCTTTGTAGGAACCACCAAAGTCAGTTATTAGTTGAAGATAACAAGGGTTAAGATAACTTCCGAAGGTTTCTTGAACTATTTTCTCAAATTTTCTCATTGGTTAGAGTTCTTTTCTCATTGGTAAGAATTTCTCAAATTTTCTCATTGGTAAGAAGTGGTAAGAGTTCAATTGGTAGCCTTAGTGAAAGCCACAGTTCACAGTTTTTAAGAATAATCCTACATGTATACAATAATCCTACACAGGTCACAGTTTTTAAGAATAATCCTACATGTATTGCGTTCATATGTTCTCCCATGGTATCTTCTTCTAATACATCCAAGTGAGTCAACCCAGTCTTTGTATTCAGGCCAATAAATAATTATATAAGTTGATATATGATTTACAAATCCCATTAACATATGAAGCTCCGGCAAAGGAATGACTTCAAGAACTAGTTTTGACTTGTTTCTCTCCTTTATTAGGCATGCATTCACCACATTCTATCAAAGTTTATTAATTTGATTACCAATTTTAAACAAATTATTTTTTTATTTAATAAAAAGATTTTTAAATTTTTAAATTAAATAATAGTTAACATTCACACCTTATAATCTTTCATTTCAGAACTTTGATAACCAGCTTCCATGTATCTCCGATGCCATAGATCCAATGATAAAAATGTTCTTGTCAACCCACCAAAAAGTTCACATTCTCCTTCACACCAAGCACAAGCATACATACCACCATGAGACAAAATTTTCTTATGTTTTTTTTTAAATCTTAATTAACTAATTAAAAGTTACATAACAAAATATTTTTAAATCATAACTTACTGAAATTCCTAGAAGAATATTAATTATTTTCAAATCAGCTGCAAGAACATATTTACAATCTTCTAGCTTTAGAAGATCTAATAAAATGACTAAATTTTTGTGTGTCTCCTGCAAGTTGTCACAATATGCAAGAACTATGGAATGGTTAATTCCAGAGTATGTTCCGTGAGAACTTTGATCTTCGCACCGTTCTTTTTCTGGATCAAAGAGGTTACAAATTACCTTAAGTGATCCACCTCCTACAAAATTTTAATTTTATATTAAAAAACATATATTATTAAGTTCTATATTATATATAGGTTATATATTATCTCTTCATCTAATAATGTTTTTACCTGAATCAATTCCAATTTGTATTAATGTTTGGTAAGGGTTTTGCTTTCTGCAAGTCATTACAAAGTTAAGCAGCTCTGTTAATTGAAAAACATAAACAAGGTCTCTTGACACATTGGTTGACAATTTTTTTTTTTCTTCTGCAAAAATTGTCTTCACATCATAAAATTCAGATAGGAGTTTACTTTTTTAGTAAAGTTTTTTTTCAAGATTTGCCTGAAATTGAATTTAACTTTTCCTTAAGGATTTCAGAAGGATGTGTGATTTGAATTGACCAAGTCCAAGCCGATTAATCATAGTTTCAGTGTCTTCAAATTTGACTTTCCTAATAACTAATTGAGTAACACCAATAGTTATAGGTAATGGAATTCCCACTTGAATAACAAAATACTTAAGATGATTTAATCAATTCGAAAACACAAATAAATCTAATAAACAAATCATTCTAATAAACAAATCATTCTAATAAACAAATCATTCTAATAAACAAATTACCAGTAATTAGATGGGCCTGGATTCCATGCTTAAGTTTCTTTTTCTTAATAATCGATCTTAAAACATTTGAAGTGACTTTTTTCTGAACTTTTTCCGAAGCATTAAATAACTTAGCAGAAAGATTTGTATACACATTCATTTCAGTACATTGATGTTGAATTCCTTTTTTGATCGCACATAAGCAAACGTTACACATCCTATTAGAACTTACTAATTTCTTTTTTTTTTCATATGTGGAAATCTTGATCTAGCCTTTGAACAAATTGTGCATGTTTCACAATTTTTAGTGCTTACACATCTAGATAATTGGGAAGATTGCCATCGAGTTTTAACTGCATTTGGTATGTCTTTACTTTCGTTCAGTAAGTTTACATACTTTTTGCATGTTGGACAAATGCCTAGATAAAGTAAATTCATTTTTAAATAATGATTATTTTTAGAAAGTAATTTTTAATAAAACAATTGCATTAGTTAATCATAATATGGAATATACCTGTTGGATAACTGTAGACAGATATTGAATATTCAGGTTTTACATACATTTTTATGTAAGCCTCTAATAACTTCGTTACTGGAATACATTTTAAGCATTTCTTCAAACAACAGCAACAAATAATTTTCTGATTCAATGAATGATCTCGTATTTCTTTGCTGTCTACTGTTTTGTTAGATAATATATTAGGCGTTTTTCTAATAAAGTAGTTTATGTTTAATATTAACAATAACGAAACAATAATTAGGGTTTGAAACATTCTATTATTATATTAAATAAATAAATTACTATATAATATACTATATGAATTACGCTTCCATCAACAATTCTATAGAAAAATTAACATCTTAAGATGATCAAAATTTAATTGCCTGCAATACTGGATTAACCTTAACATAATTAAAAAGTGGTAATATTGATTTTTTATAAGGAAAACCTTAACTTTACAACTCTCACCCCCTCCCCTTTTATAAAATAATTTACAAAAGTTTGAAATCGTTTTTTTCAAAAACGGCTACCTTTTGATTTTTAGGCTTCTAGATTCAGTATCCTGAAGAGTCACTGATAAAAGTTCCATAAAAATATTTTGAGAACTCTGACCTGAAACTTAAAACCTATTTTTTTGATGTGTAGATATCGAAAATTAAATTAGATAACGAAGTTGTCACCTTCGATATCTAATTTAATTTTGCTTTATCCTAATTTCTAGGGATAAGAGTTAACGTTAGTTTTAGTCTAACTAAAGTTAGTTGGCCAACTATTTAGTCTAACTAAAATTAGTCGAGTAAATTTTTAGTTTGCTAATATTAGTGGACTAATATTTCAGTGTAGCTGAAGTTAGTCGGCTAAAACAAGATGAAGTGATTAAAAGATAAAAGAGTAACATATAACATAAAACTTTCACACTCGAGGCCAATTAATCAAGGCGTTTGAATAATAATTTGGTACTGTCCTAATAATGATTCTTATCGCCCAGTCAAATTATCATAGTAACGCATTAAACTAAATTTGATTATTTTATTTGTCGCTACCGTAACAACCGCAAAAGCAGCTGTCTTTGAGATACCGTAACACAGTGTTACTTTGGCCAGCAGGGATACTTTGGCCATTTTAAAAAAGTTTAATTAAATATCTGTAACTTTTAAACAGTTAAGTAACGTTTTACTATACAAAATAGTAACTATTTAAAATAGTATAACGTTACTTTACTGTTTAAAAGTTACAGATGTTTAATTAAACTTTAAAAAAATGGCAAAAGTAACCCCGCTGGCCAAAGTAACCCTGTGTTACGGTATCTCAAAGACAGCTGATTTTGCGGTTGTTGCCACTCTTTACAAGCAGTGTTCAATTAAAATCGCATTCACAATGTTAACAAAAGCGCATAACTTTATTTAGTTTTTGTGAGAATATATTTGTTGCTTTTTGAAAAGTTTGGTTGTTTATCGGATTTGAAGACTTAAATGAATGAAGACAAGAATGTCTTTCAAAAATAATCCTCTGAATCAATTCATAGGATTATTTTTGTAACAGTTCCTTAAAATTTTTTTGCAACAGTTCCTTAAAAAATAAGCATTTTGAAAAGCAGGAACACTTATAACTTACCTGTTTCTCCTTTCAGATTTTTGAAGCTAACATAAATTATAGAAGCTAAACAATTGAGCTTTTATTTCTGTTATCTTTCATCGTTATTTTTCGATAGCGTTTTTATTTTACACTTGAGCTAATGCTATAATGCTATATTTTTCAATATTGGGTCGAATTTCACTCCTGGATAATGCTATTTTTCCTTTTTATGTTGCATTAAGTTGTTAAAATTTATCGTCTGACAATATATTTTGATAGGTGGAAAATGAGCTAGTGACTACACCTTTTCAAGATGTAAATGAGAACATGAAAGTTGTAATTAAGAAGTCGTAATATGTAATTAAGAAACACAACATGTAATTGAGAAAACGTTATATGTAATTGAGAAACACAACATGTAAATAAGAAGTCGTAACATGTAATTAAGAAACACAACATGTAATTGAGAAAACGTAAGATATAATTGAGAAATCATAATATGTAATTGAGAAATCGTAACTTGTAATTGAGAACACATAAATTAAAATTGCAAATTCACAGTCTAAGTTTGTAGGTTGTTACAAAAGGTCTTTTTGGACATGAATTTAAGTTATACTCTTAAATTTTGCTTTTGTATGCACAAGTAATAATAATGGAATTGAAAGATCGTTGTGTTATATGCCAATACACGATGACCCGAAAGTCTGTGATTAAGCTAAATCCGTGTCAACATTTATGTCACCAAATTTGTTTACGTCCAGTTCTGGAACAACCAGATTCAAGTTGTCCGATTTGTCGGCATGAAATACACACAACTGAACAAGTTGAAAGGAAACGTTACGTTTTATCTTCTCCAAATGACAGGAGAAGAGTTGTTGAATGTGCGGAGCGATTTGAAGAATGGGTGAATCTCGCGCAAACGCTAGGTATCAAATATAAGACAGCATACAATTGGGTTCGCAGCGGAAATTCAAAATTCATCGGAAAAGGAGGTTTTAAACCGAAAAAGTTGACCGAAGATCAAATCGAAGAAACATTAACATGGATTGAAAATGATTGTCAATTAACATTGGTGGCCATCAAAACAAAGATATTAAGACAATTTAACATAAACGTTAGCACAACAACAATAGCAAATTACCTCGATGGCAGATTGTTTTCATTAAAAAAAGTGCACAAGGAGCCTTCTACAATGAACAGTTATAAAAACAAACAAAAAAGAGCTGAATATGTTAGAAACATCAACGAACATATCACAAATGGTCGTCAGATAGTTTGGTTGGATGAAACAAATTTTAACCTTTTTTGTAGAAAAACGCAAGGACGCGCGAGACAAGGAAAAAGAGCAATTATGAAAGTACCTGCTTCAAAAGGTTTAAACATACACTTGATCGCAGCTATTTTAACTACAAATGTCGTCATGATAGAAACTCGCAGGGGATCATTTAAAGCAGATTCCTGTAACGAGTGGATGTTGGCTATGTTTCACCAGTGGGTTACATCCGGGAATCGTTTGGAGGATTTGGTCGTCGTAACAGATAATGCTCCTTGTCACGCTCGTTTGCAAAGGGTGTTTGATAATTCACCAGCTCAGTTGTTACGTTTGAGACCTTACAGTCCAATATTGAACCCGGTGGAAACGATCTGGTCCAAAATTAAAAGTAACGTTAAAAATGCAATTCGCATTCCACCTGTATTAGGTGACGGGATTGCGGAACAGCGCATGCAGTACTTAGAACGAATTGTAATTGAGGCGAAAAATACTATAATGGGAGGAGATTGTGCACGTGCGGTACAACACACAACCACGCACTATGCAACTATTTTAAATATGGAAGACGTACAAGTTGGTGCTTAAATGATCAATGAAGTGATTTTTAATTATATAATTTTTAACTATAATTTTTAATTGAATTTTAAATTTTTCCCTAAAATGTTTTTAGTGTTTATTATGTTAAATTCATTTGCCGAAAAATTATAAATTTTTCCCTAAATTTTTCCCTAAAAAATTAAATTTACGCTACAAATCTTGCGTCATTTTTAAGTGGGTAATTTTATACGCTCCATTTTTTTACGCGCCATTTTTTTTAAGCGCCATTTTACACTTACTCTCTTAAAGCGATATCTAAATTAAAATTTTCGTGTTCTCAATTACATCTTTCTATTTCTTAATTACAACTTACATTTTCTCAATTACATGTTACGATTCTTAATTACAATTTTTGTTTTCTAAATTACATCTTATGTTTCTTAATTATAACTTACGTTTTCTCAATTACATCTTACGTTTCTTAATTACAATTTTTGTTTTCTCAATTACATCTTGAAAAGGTGTAGTCAGCGACTATCTAACTTTATAGCGATTTTCAAGCGATTTTTTTTTCTTATTTTTCCCTAATGTCTCTAACATTTTAAAAATTCGATTTTTAGTGTTGAGTCTGTTATAATTATGAGAATAATTGAATTTTAAGCATGGCGATATTGTAGCAATGTGTCGCTAGCTACATATCGCAGCTTTGTAGGTAGCGACAAAATATCTACAAATCTATAGCTGGTTGATAGCTACGCATCAAAATTTTTTAGACAACGATTTTATTACGATATGACACTAGCTACAATAGCCGGCGGGTCTTAAGCTTATTAAGCTAGCTGTCCTCGTAGCCAAATTGCTATTTTTATCTTTGAAAATATCTATAACTTTAAAAAAGCTAGCGATCCTCGTGGCCAAATCGCTGTCTTTATCGTTACGATTATAGCTAGCTATTCGCAAGCCGATTTCCCGCCGGGGAGCTTACTTCCTTCCTGATTTTATTTATTACAAAAAAATATGCATTAAAAATATTATAATAAAACTTTTTATTTTTAAAACAAAAGAGTTAAAATACTAAATTTTAAAAGTTTCAACAAAAAAACAATAATTACACGAGGATACTTCCGTATTACAACTGAAATACAAAAATAATAAATATCCAACATATTTAATAAGCTGGGTGAATAAAAAAAAGTAATCGCTTTTACTCAGTGTTTTTGGAGTAATTGATCAGCTTTACGTGAATAAAGGTGTTAACAAAATTCCTGAAGTTCTTAACAACGTAAAGCTGACCAATTACTGAGTAAAAGCAATTGCTTTTTTTTATTCACCCGGCCTAATGTTTATGTTTAAATAATAAAATAACTTGATATTATTTCTTTGATATGTTCCAGTTTCCCAATTTTTTAAAAATTATTTTCATTTCTTTTTAGGTTGTTCAAGATGATTAATGACAAAAGAGCTTCGAGCGTTTTTCTTTCCTTAATACTTGTGACGTCAATAGTATTAAACACGACAGCGTGTTATGTTATATTGATTAAAGTAAAGAAAAAAGAACTGACTCATTTATTTATTATTAGTATATCAGTTGCGAATTTGCTGGAATCTATAGTTGGATTAATACCAGAGTTAGTAGCATTAGATGAAGTTTTACTGAGAAAAACTCCATTGTGCATCACAAGCAGTTTTACGGTTTTTGGTCTAGCAATAACAAGTATTACTCATTTATCTGTGCTTTCTTTAATTAGAACAGCTGCCATTAAATGTCCAGTATTATGGAGAAATTTTTACCTAAAAATATGTAACAAGACATGGTCTAAAGCAACGTTGATATCAGTTTGCTATGGCTACGGCTTTATATGGGCAATGTTTCCTGTGATTGGTTGGTCAAAATATGACCTAGATCTCAATAATAAAAGCTGTTCGTTGGATTGGAAACTGTCACAATTAGACTCTTTATCCTATATTCTAACTGTATTTATCTTCTGTTACATTTTTCCTGGATTGATCATAGCTCTGACATCGTACATCTGCAAAAAAGCAGTTTTACGACAAAAAAAGAGTAAATTTATTCAAAATAAAAAAAACCAACCTATTGATACTTTAAAAAAGGTATATTTAAGAATATGTATACTATCAGCGATAACCTATTTTGTCATTTGGACACCATACGCAATTGTTTGCGCCTTGACTATGTTGAAAATAATTATTTCGGAGGAGTTATTTACAGTTGTTTCTATATTTTCAAAGCTTTCTACAATTTCTAATGTCCTTATTAACTGCTTCATTAATAAATCCTTCAGAAAACATCTTTTTAATTTGAGATTTATTCAACTCGTTGTCAAAAAAATATTTTATTGAGTGAATTGTAAGCAATAAATCTCAATAAAACGGTTAATTACGGTTAATTTTTTTTCCTTTCATTTTCTTTCTTCTTTTTGAATATTAGTAAGTTTTTCTTTTTTTCTCTTTTTACATTAGCATTATTAATTTATATTGAAAAACAACAACACATATTCATATGTTTACACACAAAAAACAACACTAGCTTTTTCCAGTATTTTCATTTTTGGTACTTTTTGTTTAAATTTTATTTCTATCAAGTATTATTAATATTTACCCAAATTTTTTCACATATTATTAATCAGAATTAAATTTTGCACAAAAATTGTTCATAGTATTTGAATTTCGCTAATCTAAGTTATTTTATTTTACGTTAATTTTATAATAATAGATTTTAAATTAAAGCTTAATTAATATAATATAATTTTTTTTATAAAGTTTTTTCTGGTTTGTGCTTATTTTTATTTTTCCAAAAAAAAAAAATCTTAAACAAAATTTCCGTAATTAGGATTCATCCGTAATTAACCATTTCTACAGTAATTAACCTTTTATCTTTTGTTTTTAAATACTTTTAAATGCTTTCTAACGTTTTAATCTATCTAAATGCTTTCTGCTATCTTTTGCTTTTAATGCTTTAAGAGTAATAAAATTTCTTGATAAAAGGTAGGGAACAACAAACCCCTAAATAAAGATGGCTTCCTATTTCATCTTTATTTTTATAAAAATCATTGTGGTTCACAGTAAAACTTTTTGAAGCAGATTATAAGCATTGAAAAAAAATTGCGAACTAATTGATTTCATTACTTCCTGCACATAAAACTACATATAGCTTTTTGTTAAAATTTTTATTGAAATTAAAAAGTAGCAACTAAAATTATTGTTTTTTTTTAATATGTTCTAAACGTTGAATGTTTTATCATAACTTAGCAAGTTGAATGTTTTATCATAACTTAGCAAGGTTTTAGACAAGAATTAACTATTTTAAAATAGCAATAGATGCACGCTTTATTGGGTAATGGTAGGACTGTATGTTTTAACGTACCATATTTCGTTACAAATATCTTACATTAACATTAAATAAAAAATAATTACAAAAAAAAAAGTTATTATTCTGATTAATAGCTATTTAACAATCTATTTTTGAGATTTGTTGAACTTCAGTATTATCAAATTAGTAACCACGACCAACATTAAACCGTAAAATCTATTTTTGAGGTTTCTTAAACTTTGATCTATTCTTGAGATTTTAAAATTTTAAAAGTAGTAACCCAATTTCAGACTAATTAAATAAATATATATTTTAAAGCTAGAAAGTGATGTGTTATCACCATTTAAGTAGTTACCCAATTTCAAACTAATTAAAGAAAAAAAATATTTTAAAGCTGGAAAGTGATAGGGGAAAGTCGGGTAGCCCAGGACGGCGGGTAATTCCGGACCCTTCATGTACAGCTTAAACTAAAGAAGCTTGAATGTGACTTTTAATGCTATAATAACATTATTTGAGTGAAATTATGGCATATGCAAAATATCTATCATAATATCCCAAAGCGAATGACTGGGAGGGCAAGATTTTGTTTCCTACCACAAGAAGAGCGACGTATTATCATAATTAATTCACATATTAATATACTTAATTTTTATGTGAACTAATAACTTTTTAATAAATAAAGATACATTTTTATTTAAAATAGTTATAAATAAAAATCGTTAAAAACTTTAATTCACTGATTTTAAAACTAGTGTTTGTGAATGAGGTATGATTGGGTGGTATTGGACTCATGTTTGCGGGGTGGCTCCGGACAACTAAATTCGTTTACATATTGAAAATAACCAATTTTTTTTTATATAAATATTAATACATTTAATATAATACACAAACCTATAAGAGTTATTATTTAATTCCAATAAAAAAATATTAGATTTGAAAAAAGTGTTTTAAAGTGTTTATTTTCATTTTAAAAAAGCTTATGTTTATATTTTTAAATTATGACATTTTCATTCTCATTCCTTATATATCAGAGGCAATTTTTAAAGACGATTTTTTAAAAAATGTGTCGAAAACAGTCCAATGCTAAAGCATTATATATTACATTTGTGTCACACTGGTAAAAAAGAGGTAAAACCATGGTTAAACAATGTGTCCGGGGCTACCCTCCAATTTTGAAACATGCCTTTTTTCTAAGATTTTATATTTTTTATATTATTAAGATACACAATAATTATTTTTTTTGTTTCTAATTTAATAGATGAACGTTTGAACTTTAAATAAAAGTCTTTTGACACATTGTTTTCTGTTAGCACATGTGTACAATCTATATTTTCCTTAAGTGTTCGAGGCTACCCGACTCTCTCCTAAGTTGTGGGATTGAAAGTGCTGTATTGTGGGATGGAATGTGATTTGTCGTGAAATAGAAAGTGGTTTTCGTTTTTGAAAAAATCTTTTTAACTATAAGAAATACTACACGCAATTCGTCTGGATACTGCATGTCAAGAACATAAGACGTTGCTAAAGAAGTAATATCACCTCAGGAAAATTACCAGCATCTTCAACCATTATACAAAAATCAACAAAAATCTACATCGCTAATCTAAGTATAAAAATCAATCTCTTGCTTCTAAAGCAAGCGCTCTAACCACTGCGCTGCGGTCGCTCAAGCACGATTTAAATTTCTATATGAAGTTGGGTAATCTGTAGGATTTTATGAAGCTCCTGCGTTTAATTAAGGCTTGGTTTTATCCAGCCCCATTTTTTTCAAACTCAAAATTTAGTTGATAAGATTGCATAAGAGTGACTGTGAAAGATAATAATAATAAAAAATTGGTTTGGTTTAATAAAACAGCAATATAAATACAAAGAAAAAAGAATTTCCTAACTTTTACAATTTATATCATTTAAGTTAAAAGTTTCTTTTGTTTTTCAAGTATTCTTTGAATTTTCCTTAAAAAGTCACTATTTTACAGGTTTTTTGCGAAAAATTTGCCTGGGTTGGATAAATTAATATTTTTAAATTCAATAATGAAAAAATATTTGAAAACCAATTTAAATAATAAGAAATACATAAAGGCTGTACAAAAGAAATACAAAACTAAATAATAACCTTAAGTCATTATTTAGTTTTGTATTTCACAACAAAATGCATCTTCTTTACTAGACTTGGCAATAAATGTTATTAACTCACTAAAAAAAAAGGCTGCAAAACTGCAGTGCCTAATTAATTTGTAGATGATGTGTGTGCCAAATTAATTTGTAGATGATTAATTTTTAGAGTGCGCGATACATTAATTTTGAGAGCACACAATAATTGTTTCAGTTCAATCAAAAAGCCGTGCGTAAAATATTTCATAGAGATCATGAAAAATGGAATAGTAGAAATTTACTCCTGTAAATGATCCATAAAATATTAAACATGTTTAATTAAAGTAAAAAAATTCGTTATTTCGAAAAGTGGTTTTACGTTTTGTCTTTTTTAATCTATTATTCTTAAAGCATGTTTCAGTTTTTGACAGTGATAGTTTTTTGATAGTGTGTTTTTAGTTCGCTTTTAGAAGTAATCAAGGCGACATTGAAGTAATTTAAGCATAAAACTAAAAAATATATTTTTTATAATGCTGATAATTTAGTAAATCCTGTAACTGATATAAAATACCAATACTTTTTGATATTTTGCTGGCAATAAAGCCAATATGCTTGTTCCAGGTTTTCGTTAATGAGAACACCTGCGAATTTTGTCGAGAATCAGATTTGGAAAAGAAATAAGAATTTTTTATTTTTCATTTAAAGGATGGAACAATAAAACTTTACTTTGAACCATATTGAAATGTTTTCCAACTCATCGTTTACTTGTTAGATTAGTTGAGGTATATATTTTCCTGAAATAAAAATGTTACTGTTGTCAGAAAACATTATTGTTGATATATTTGACGCTCTTCAGAGATGATTCACAAATATTAGAAAAAGCAGAAAGAAAAAAAAAAGCAGAGGAGAATAGTTTCTTGAGATACTCCGCTAGAAATCAAAGAGTAATTTGTAAGTATTAATTCCACTGTATATGGATTGCGTACGTTTACCTTATAAGGTAATCCACTAATATGCCCTTCATGTCATATATTCTATTCTTTTTTACCACTATTTTAATATATATATATATATATATATATATATATATATATATATATATATATATATATATATATATATATATATATATATATATATATATATATATGTATATATATATATATATATATATATATATATATATGTATATATATATATATATATATATATATATATATATATGTATATATATATATATATGTATATATATATATGTATATATATATATATATACATACATATATATAGTTATGTATTATATATATATAATATGTCTTGAAGAGGTCAATAAGTACACCTATAGTAAATTCACCGTTAGCAAAAGATTTTTTTTATATCAACAATAAAATGTCATTAATCGATAGAACAAAGGAATATCAATCAATGGAATCTAATTATGAAATCGAAGTCAGTTCTAATAAAATTTCTTATTTGCCTTATATTTATGATTTTGAACATAGTATTGCACAAATTAATTGCATCAAAATCAAAAACAATAAAAATCCAGGAATTTCTTCTATATTATAAAAACTTATACACTAATACTTTGTGTGTCCTTTTAGTGCTAGGCATAGAATCTACCAATTTTTTAACAATGTTTTAGATTTCTAGGTCTTCAAACCAAACCTGAAAACTTGTGGTGGTAAGCTTAGTTTTATTAGTGCAGTCATGTTTTCACATGATTTTTTTTTTTACAAATGCTTAGAAATTCTCAACTGGATTGAGATCTGGGGAGTTGCCAGACCATTTAAGTATTTAAATATTATTTTCTACCATAAATTTCTTGACTTTTTTAGACGTTTTACATATGACTAAATCCTGCTGCAATATTCCGTTTTCATTCGGAAACTTTTAACATCTCTAGAATTAAATGTATTTGCAGAACGTCAATGCAAGTATCAAAGTTCATCATGCCAGTAACTGGGTAGAGTGCTCCTGGTCCAACAGCAGAAAAACAACCCCAAATATCTTCTTTTCTGGATAGTTTACATATTGTTCAATGTGTCCAGATCTTATTGGCTCACCTTCAGAGCGACGAACAAACTTTAATTTCTGGTCTTGCTCTTCAAAATGTGATACATCCAAAAAAAACCAGTCGTCAATAAATAAATAAGTTAACAATTATCAAATCTTGTTAAATAAATAAATTAACAATTATCAAGTCTCTTCAATTTAATATATTCAGTATTAAAAATAGATTATACAAATATAATAAGTAAAAAAGCTAAAAATTTAAAAACTACATTTTGTCGTACTGTTCTCCATCGTTCATTAGTCCGCTTTTTGTATTCCTTTGCCCACAGAAGACACTTCTTCTTCATGACATCTGTATTTAATGGGTTTTTATAAGTTTTTCTGGCAAACCTCTTAACAGCTATCAACCTGCTCCGCACAGTACTCAAGCAGAATGGGTGTCATGCATAACTAATGACATGGATGTTATGCATAACTAAATCATTTATTAGTTCATCACTTGTCTGCTTTGGATTTTTGATACTCTCCAACATCAAATATCATTTCTCACTGAAGCCTTTTGACAACATTTTCCTTATCTTAATAGTTGCAAAGCAATGTTTCTTGACCCGACTAACTGTATATTGATAAACTGAACATAGTGTGGCTATTTCCAATTGAAATTTATTAGAAAACTAAAGTTAAATTAATATTTTTCTTGGTGCAGTGTTGATCTTTGTTTATTTACTTTTTTTTAATTTACTTATCCTTCTTATCACAGTTAAATAGAGAAAACGTAGAACCAAATAACAAGTAACAAAAAAACATGTTTGATGCAATAAATTTGCACAATACTGTAACTATAACAAAAAAAAAAACTTGTAACAGTACAATAACAAGAGAAATTCTAATAGATGTGTTTGCTCGGAGCGTTGCTCTTATGCCTACATTAAGTAATGTTACGTAAAGTGACATTCTAACTGATGCTGCTGTTGATCATAAAGATAAACGTTGCAGTAAACTGGCTAAAGATTTTTAAAATGAAAACAATGTGAAACAAGACATCAGCAAAGTGTTAGAAAAAAGTGTCAATATTGAAGATGACCAAGCTTACCCCCTTTGGTAAATGAACTTAAACCTTATATTGTGATTTAACAGAAAAATGAAAAAAAAATTTATTTTTACCGCAGTACTAGCATGTTCAATCTTTGTTTAAAGTTTTAGAAGATAATACTGAAAAACTTTTAGGTATCAAGGACCATTCGTAGTGAGCTATCAATATAATGCAGCGACATGTTGTTTGTTTCAAGCAATCGATAAAAAAACTGAACAGACTGCTTCCTGTGGACAAAGTTCGTTCTGCTTTCAGGATCTCCGAAAGAGCTTCACCAGTATAAGCAAAAAAAAAAAACTGTCAGATTTTTGAGACTTTAAACAAATTTTAAAATATGCTCTTGTGCTGAAGTAAAAGTTGTTACGCAAAATAGACAGCTGAAAAACTCTTTTCCTCAAAGTACACACTTATAAGTATATAATAAGTACCCTCTTTTTAGTATAAGATGGATATATAATCGAATGCATCATCATTAAACATCATTAAAAATGCATTCATTTTGTTAAAAACAACTATTGTTTTCTTTAAAACTGTTGTGATGAAAACACAATATACTCCCGTTTTGGTTAGATATGGCATACGTTTTTAAAAGAAGAACTCAAATCAAAACAAAAAATTTAAAAAACAAATACCGCTTTTAGTTTTTCTGTTTGTAATATAATAGACATATATAATATTTATTTTAATTTTTTATTACTATTATAATTCTTCAAAAATAGTCCGTCTTTTTTTAAATAGACTTAATCAGGCACCCGTTGCAACAAAAACTTTTTCTGATATCATTTAAAATGTGTTTTTATTTTGTATTTTTATTTCAAAATATATCTCGTTTACAATGATAATACACTTTGAACGTCTGGACGTTAAGTTGCATAACATAATAAATGTTTATAAGCACTTAAAGCATCTATTGTAAAAATAGTGAAAAGCATTTTTTTCAGACATTCAAATCAACTTTTTTTTTTATTGACTCGGTAATCTGAAATTTAGTGAACAAATTGGATATTGGATAAAGGTAATTTATTAAAATAAATAACGTAAATTACCCTTTGTTTTTTTATCGGGTAACGAAAAATGTAATAACTTTAATCGATATTTGTAACCGATATATTAGAGAAAGTATGAGAAAATATTAGAGGAGATGAATGTTGGAATGCAATAAATATATGCGCAAGAAAGTGCTTGAACATGTTACTAAAAATTTAAATTTTTTATATGTGAATAAGAATTGCAAGTAGATAAGCTTAGATAATCTTAAGAATATGTTTTTGTTATAAAAAATAATTCCTAAGACAAAACCACTAGTTTTATAGAAAAAAAGTATTTTTTAAAACCTTTTTTTTTTTTTACAAAAGAAAATACGTATATAGTATTTCAAAAAACTAAGAACTTCCTTTAAAAAAATTAAATTATAAGTATTAACCAATATATATTATATAAAAATATAGTATTAAGTATAAAAGTAAAACCCATGTGTAAAATAGATTTATATATCAATATCTATTGATGACATTTCAAACAGTATTAATTTTTACTCTGAATGTTGGGTTGGGAACCTGCACATTTTAACGAGCAGGCGCAAAAATTTCAAGTCTTAAAAATCAAAACAGAAAACACCTGGGTCTGTAGATACAAGAGATATAGTAACAACAGAATAAGAAAAAACTTCAAATCACTTTACCACTTGTTATATCTTTTGAAAGCCCATTTCATTATATTAAATGTTTTTATTGTCTTATACCAGACGTCTCTAATGTTCCCTTTCTAGACTATTTACACCCACTCACTAAACATCTTCATTCAAATCAAATTATTTATTTAATAATTTTATTTTATTAACTTTTAAGATTTGAAGTACATATTACCTTTAATGTTTACTCACCTCCCCAACCCACGAGGGCGACTAAAGTTGAAAAGGCTACTTTTAATTGTGTTTACAATCTTCTCTAAACTCTATAACTTCAACTCTAACTCGAAGCTTCTCACTTATGAGGCAAACGCTCTACCACTACACCACTACCGAACATTACAGAACTAAGCTATTAATTTTAAAATTTAAATATTAACTATAGAATTTTTAAGTTTGAATTCGACCTGGCTTTGAACTCGATTTGAATTTTCAAAAAAAGTGAACATTTAATCACAAAGTTAAAGTTTCTTTAATAAGCTTATTCCCCCTAAATCTTAAACGTAATATGAAAAAAGTTTTTCCGAAGTATGAAAAAAGTTTTTCATACTTCGGAAAAAATTCTTTTTTTTTTTTCCGAAATATGAAAAAAGTTTTTCCGAAGATTCTTTGTAGTATCTTAAGTAAATGATCCACCAATTCAAGACTAAAACAAAACTAAAAATAAATTTTATAAATATTGGAAAACTTACAAGTTATCTACCCAAAATTTATCAAAATCATTTATCCAAATCATATGCTTTTGGATGCTATATTTACCTTTTTGTTATTATGCAACTTTTAAGCAATGTCCTGAAAGTCCAGTAAAAGCGGTAAATAAAAAAGTAATCTCCCACATCTATTCGATGTGGGAGATTACCAGAAATAAAAATTTAAAAATTATAGTTAATTTTTATCTGACTGGGCTTTGAAATTCAAATTAAAAAAGATGAGCTATACAATTATTAAAGTTGTTCTATTTGAATTTCACACTGCCTAATTAAAATCTGAATAGATCCAGCAACAACTTTAATATGATCTTCAGCATTTTCAACGGGCTTTAAACACGATATAATCATTTCAATTGCTTTTCTTAAATCTCTTATTTAATTAGCCAAATTTGACAGATTAGAAATTTTCTTTGAAACTTTGTAAAATACATCATTCAGATAATTAAAAGCATTAAAATTTTTCAAAACAATGTGCTTAAAATAGCCATGTTAAAAAAAAAAATATTTATCTACTATCTTGTCTGCCAAAGTCCATATATATATATATATATATATATATATATATATATATATATATATATATATATATATATATATATATATATATATATATATATATATATATATATATATATATATTTACATATTTATATATTACACTAAAAGACCATAACCCAAATTTAGTAACTTCAAAAAGTGAGCTAGGTCACGTTAGAAAAATTAAATTGGGCAAAATAAATAGAAATATTTTAAAAAACTATATTTGCAGCAGTGGAAAAATATCATTGTTGTTTTTTAAAATTACTCACAAAATGAATGCACATTTATACAACTTGATCAATTTCAGCAAAAATTAGTTAAGTTTAGATAATAATAAAACATTAGATTATATACGTTATCATAAAACATTAGAACACAAAAATTACAGAGGACACAATTCGTCTAATTAAGTATTGCAGAAAAACATATTCTATTTTAATAAGGAGCCGTGGATGAAAAAAATCACGCATGAGAACTTTGATGTAACAATGGGAAGTTACGACGCAGCAGAATATTGCAAATTTGTTGTTTTATATATTTTAAACTCCCTAGCTAAAATTATTCAATCTAATCAATTAGGCCTGTATCGCAATGATGATTAAACAATAATGCAAAATAAATCAAGGCCTTAACTTGAAAAAATCGTCAACAATTATTAACATTTCCGAACACATTGGCCACCAAATTGAAATAAACACTAATTTAAAAATTGTAATTTTCTTGATGTTACATTTTACCTTTCGGAAAATTCTTATTACCTTATAAAAAAACTAATGATGATTTATTGAATACTAATATAAATTCAAATCACTTCTTAAAACAACTCCTATTTCTTAAAATAACATATAACCCCCTACCCTTCCTCCCTCAAATCTTTAAACAAATTCCTATTTTTTATAACAAAAACAAATTCCTAATTCTTAAAACAAAATCCAATTAATAAACTAAATCAAAACTCTTATAATGAAAATATTTTTAACTCTTCTAAACGTGTGTATGAAGATTTAAAAAAAGAGAATTTAAAAATTTCGAACTTAAATTTGAAACAAAAATTGAAAAATAACGAAATAGAAATAGAAATATAATTTGTTTCAACCATCCGTACAACAAAAATGTTTCAATAAATATCGGAAAAACGTTTTTAATATTAATAGATAAACATTTTCCTTCCACTAATATGTTGCACAAAATTAAAGTTATTGCTGACCAACAAGTATAGAAAGAATTGCCACAGTGTTGCATTGATTGTTAAAAATCAGTTTCCTCAAGAAAAGTGTTGCATTGATTAAATTGTCCACAGGAAGCAGTCTGTTCAGTTTTTTCATCGATTCCTTGTAATAAAACTCAAAATTGCAATTGCAAACAAAAAATTGATTGTCTTATAAATTCTTTCAAACGCATTTTCTCACAAAACTTTCGGCTTAACCGAATTCGAATAGAAACGTTACGCAAACCACAAAGAATCAAACATAAAAAAATACTTAAAAGAGACTATGCTGTCAAAATATAATTGGCAATTAAAAGAAATAATATTAATTTTAATTTTAACTGGTCTATTCTAAAAACTGCACTGTTTTTAGAATAGCTTTGTTTGCAGAAAAAAATTGAAAATACCCATCAAGAAAATTTCCAAAACAAAAAATTAATTTCTAAAAATTACTAATCTTTAATTTTTTCTTACATGATTGGATGACTTTTTTTTACGTTCCCTTTCACGAAAAAGTTCTAGTAAGTAAGTCTCCACCTTGATACCGGGAATAAAGCAAAATTTTCAATGCACCGCCATGAAACGCACTCTCACTAAGATGTATATCTTAATGCGGGGCATTCATATACATTGAGAAAGATATCAATCAAATGGTTTTTTGTAATATAAGACATGTTTCTGGGCAGTTATCTCTGTACAACATAGGAGCTAAGATTATAAACTAACCAAATAGTTCATTGACTGACGTCAATATGAATGAACCTCTTGCCATTAGCTGCCAAAACTGAAAGCAGGTTTTTGTACTTTTCTTTAATTACATCTGTTTGACATTTTTCTAGCTTTTTCATAGAGGAATTCGAAATATTCGCTGTGGTTTTCCATTTGTTCAAACCTTTCTGACAATGAATTTTCAGTGCCCAGATAGGTTTCAGTGCCCAGATTAATTTCAGTGTCTTACAAAAAAAAGTTTATTTTGAAAGATTATATTGCTAATTTTACAGATTCGTCTTTCATAAGAAATTCGTCTTTTACTCGTTCTTGATATGGTCACAACTTCAACAGTGAACTTTGGACAAATTTCCACTTTTTTGGCTAGTTCCTTTGCGTCGGTAATAACACTATTCAGCTCATTTTACAACCTAATGTTTTCCAAATAAAGTCTTGAAACTTTTAATAAGTCACAAAGTGCTCTACAGGTTAAATGTAGTCCTCTTTTTTTCTTCTTTGTAGTATTTTTGTATATGTATTTTGTATTATATTATTGTGACAATAGATTGTAAAGTTGGCCAACACATAAAATTGTATGTATTAGATAAATTTTGTATGTAGAAAAGATATACTCTCCACGGGCATATTTTTGAATGTATGTAATTAATATAATGCACACACACACACATACACACGCTCACACACATATATATTCTATATATATATTCCATATAAATATATTCTATATATATATATATATATATATATATATATATATATATATATATATATATATATATATATTAAAGATTATCTTCTATACCGTACAAAAACTATGAGTATTATCAAAATCAGTGTTACCAATGCAGGCATAAAACTCTTACTAATATATGTATTATATCATTACGATTTACGATCTTTATTAAACGGACAATTTTTTGCTGGAGTAATAAAAAATTGCTGGAGTAATAAAAAAAAGTGAATTTCAATATATATATATATATATATATATATTGAAATTTTAATAAATGCAACGTTATGCTAGTTTAAAAGAAATACTTCAACATAACTCACATAACTGTTCTTACGTTGTTTTTTTTGATTTTTTTTTGTTGTTGCTTTTTTATTTATTTTTATTTTAATTCACTCTCAACAAGACTGCAAGCAATCACTATTAAGTTGAGAGTTATGTATTGATGTGAATTAAATCAAACAATATTTTTAACAGAGTAATCTCAAGAACATTTAGAGGACATGTTCAAAACAAACAACAATACGTTGCCGCTGGATTAAATAAAAGCAATTTGTAATGAGTTTAACAACGTAGTTGAAACTTCTTTGTTTATGGCTGAACACTTTGAACTTGTTCTGACTTTGATCTAGCTTATTAAGCTTTATTTTTGTTTAGGATTTACCACCTTTTTAAAGACATTCACACTGCTGACCAGAAAGAAACTTGCCTGCAATGCTAAACATTTAAATGCAACCGTTTTACAATATACTAATTTCCTAATTGACCATATATGGTTAATATATTGATGAATTTTTAAGAGATTAGTGTAGTATTTAAAAAAGTTGAAGTAATTCATATAAAGATATTGCACATCCCAAACAACTATAGTTGCGCAGGATCTTTGAAACGTTTTGTTGGAACATTAAAGTCTTTCAGAAGCGTTGTAGCTTCTGAAAGTTGTAACTTCCTTCAATCATTCAATAAATGTGTTGTGTTCAATCCAGCTAGAATTAGATATTAAATATTTGGTGCTAGTCAGACCATCTCTAGCCCACTCAACTCTAAAGATTTGTCTTGCTTTGTATACTACGAACGGTGGTGTAAAATCAACCAGCATTACAACAATTGTTCACTGCATAATGGATTTTTTCATTGTTACCAGTGAGTTTCAAAACACGCTTTTTGACTATAATTGTTTTGCCTTGACCACCATAGAAACCCGTTTCATCGCAATTCTAAATGTAACAACCAGAAGTTGTACCAGATAATTAATAATGTTTTGTGACAAATAATTATCAATTATTTCTTGCGTACAAGAAGCGGCTCTGGCAGATGCTAAATTATAAGTTTTTCTTGTTGAAATTTCTTTAGACCATCGGTTCATAAAAAATGCATAAAACCAGTCTTTGCCAGGCCTACCGTTTTTATTTAGGTCTAATTTATTTGTGCGAGGAAAGTAACCACATGCAAAATCCACGACATCATTTCGTGTTAAACCATAACTCCAATCACATAAGAACTTAAACGCATGCGCTATCTTTGACTCTGTTTGTTGTGAGTGTAAAGTTGTTGATCCTGATCCTTTAAAGCGTTTTTGTTATTCTTGCGACCTATTAGAGTTGAGAATGGAATACTATATTTGAATGCAGTTTTTCTGATTGAATTATTTTTTTCTTTTATATCATTTAACGCAGTTTCTATATCTGCTTCATTGTATGACTTATTACTTGTTGTCATCTTGAACGTGAATAATTAATATCATTGAGTCATTTTTGTAAAATAACTTTATATAGGAAATAACACACGAGAAAATACAATAATTTATATCACATAGGTACTTAATATAAAAATTCACATTAAATATGCGAATGATTGGTTTTACCAGAAACAATTTAATATTAATTTTTCTTACTTTTTTGTCTAATTTTTAACTATAAAGTGAAAAAAAATTATGTAATTGGTATTAAAATAAAATTTTCTACAAGACAGAAGGATTATTTTTGAACGAATTATGGTTCTGGAGTAGGGTGGTCCAAATTTTAAACATTTAAAATGCAGACTCCACAACTCAAAATGTGTTTTATATAATAACATAATACTGGAGGTAAAAAATCTTCAAAACAAATTTTTTTTAGGGGTAGCTATAGTCTCTTAAACATTAGACGGGCCCCTAATATTGTCAAGAAAAAAGTTCTTTAAAAGTATAATATGTTGAGTCTCAAAAGAAGCGAAGTTTTATAAAAATTTTAAAAATTATTTTAAAAAGTTATTATTTTATAAAAAACATTAAGAAAAAAAAATTATAACAAAATTTTTTTTAAAAATGAAATTTTTTTATTTTTAGTTAGAAAATGTCATTTTCTATGCAGTGAATACTAAAATAATATTTTTTTTATATGACGATGATTATTTTTAAAATTGTTATAAAATTTTGCTTCTTTTGAGACCCAACATAATATACTTTTGATATTAACATAACATAACTTTTTTTCTTGATAATATTAGGGGCCGGTTTGATGTTTAAGAGACTATAGCTACCCCTAAAAAAATTTTTTTTGAAGATTTTTTAACTCCAGTATTATGTTATTATATAGAACACATTTAGGGTTGTGGAGTCTGCATTTTAAATAATGTGTAAAATTTGGACTACCCTATTCTGGTGTTATTAAGATAGCAAATAAAAGAAAAAAGCAAATATTTACGACTCTCTTTTAAACTTTTATAGAAATAAAATGACTGAAAAATGAATTGGATTTTATTTTGACACATTTGAATAGATTATTCTCTTTCTTCTAGTGTTTTTATTTTTTAAATATTCTTATCAGTTCCGGTTTTATTTAAAATTTTCGATCAGTGATTGAAAAAATAGTATGATTGTTTCGACCCATTTACTAAATTTATCGCTTTTACGAAATATTTATAATTTGTTTATTTTTAAATGTATATAAGTTTTTTTATACTACGAACATGAATTGTAAAAGAACAAAAAATAATTGTAAAAAAAAGGATTTTTTTAAAAAAATTATGAATTTTATATAAGTTTTACTAATTTGCCTTAACTACTTTAAGTAAGTATATTTCCCTTTTATTTAAAACGCAGGGCTACCTGAAGAGCATGGCTTCGATTATGAGAAATCAAAAACAATTTAAAGGTATTTTTTCTTTATCTGCAAATTAAATTATTTACAGTCATTAACAATTGAAATCTTAAGTAAAGCCTTTTTTTTATTAAAAAAAATACTTTTTTTGATCAAAAAAAGTATTTTTTTTAATCAAAAAAAAAAAAAATTTTTTGTCCTTCTTCGTCCTTATACCTGTCTTGCCCCTCCCGATGGGGAACAATTGTCGAAACGCCAAATGTTCAAATTTTAACCTTTTTGCTTTTCTATTGTCTATACAGTGTCTTTAAGTGTCTATATAGGTTCTATATATATTGTAGGGTAATAGTTTAGCTATTTTCGTAAAAAATAATTTATTTCCTTTCTTTGGTTGGTTGCCAAAAATAAATTAAAAAATATTACTTGTTATTTTATATTGACAGCATCAAAGTAGAAACTTATCCGAATAAAACAAATTTATCGTTTAAGATGAACTTTGTAAATATATTTTCAGAAAAAAAAACTAATTCATAAAAATTTTGTTTATAACTTATACTTCATTAATAACATATAATTCATAATTTTTATACTTTATAACTATATTTCATAAATTGTTTTTTAAAGACTTTTTTTCATAAAAACAAAAAATAGAAAAAAAGTATATATAATATCATAGATAAGATCATTAAGTCTTCTTACATAAATAACTAAAAAAGACAAAAATCTTCTTGCATAAATAATTAAAATGTACTCATCTTTAGAAGAAAGCAGCAACTCTAACAGCGTAGAAAATATTGGATATACAAACTAAGTTTTGTAGGTGCGGTTGAGGAGAGAAGGTCATACTTCTTTAATCAAAAAGATTTCAAAGATCTAATTTGAAATAAGGTCATACCAAATCGAATGATAGCGTTACCAATCATTTTTCTAAATTCTTCACTCAGAAAGATGAGGTGTACTTTTGCAACAAAGTAGTTGTTCATTTCAAGGCTATTGGTATCACATTTAACTGGAGTAAACATTTACAGACAGTTCCTTTTGGAGCTATAAACACATGTAGCTTAACAGCAAAACAACAACGAGTTCATTCCAATGGCTTACTCTGTGCATCTCAAAAAAGATTACACCAGTGTCAAGATGATGCTGTGTTCTATAAAACAAAATAACTACGGATGCATGGTTGAAATGTTCTTGTTCCTTATGAGCTTTCAAACGCTTTCATAAACTTTCTTGTGTCCAATGTCTCTGCGATAACCTTAACATAGTTGCACATTATCACAAAATTGACTAACTAGTCACACCATACCAAGTTCTGTGTGCACAAAAGCAATAAGAAGTGGGAATCACTGATAGAACTTCAGAAAATGCTTATTTCATTATGATATATCCAGTTAGGTCTCATCAAACAACATCTCACTGCTCTTGACGAAGAGTCAGCATCTTAAATTTACCTCCAAGACATTTTTCTAAAGCATTCTAAGGTTAGAGCTGATATGTAGTACAACTGATCAAGAATATTACAGAATGTGACATGGTTTGTTAAGCTTCCGAACAAGACAGAGAGATTAGCTTAGATATGTTTTGTGCAGTTGTTCATGGCTTTCTGGTTAATCACAAGACTGAAAACCATATGGAGTTTTTTCATAAAGAATTACGTCAAAATGAGATACAGAATATCACTCAAAGTTGATGCTTATCTCGATAAGCTCAAACAATTTATCTCGATAAGCTCAAACAATTTATCTCGATAAGCTCAAACAATTTATCTCGATAAGCTCAAGCTCGATCTCGATAAGCTCAAGGAGAACAGTAGAGCTTAATCAGAGGAAGGACTTTCATCAAAATTAGATTTAAAACCTCGTTATCGAGGAAAGTATAACAAAAGTATTATGGGAGACTACATATTGTTTTTCTTAGGAGACCAAAACAAACAAAAACATGAAATTGTCTTTATAAAATAGAATTTTTTTCGTACTGTGATTAAAAAATCAAAGTTTGTGCTCAATGTAGTTGCTTTTCCACTATCTTTAGACATAATTATTTGAAATATAGCATTTTGAATCCAAGAATAAAAATTGTGTTATGTAGTGTTAATAATCTAGCCAAAAAAACTCATTATTCAAACCAATTACTAAAATTTCAAGATGATACTAAGAAAACACGAAATATCATTAGAGTAGTAATTGGTAAAAAAATCAATAACAAATTTTTTTTTCAAAAACAATTAACTTTAATAATATAGATATATTAAATGAATTAATAGTTGTAAAAACATTTAATCGGTTTTTTTTTAGAGTAGGATTAAATTTAGCCTTAAAACTAAAACCCGGTAAGCTTAGCGTCAATTCATATATAACTAAATTCAAAATAACATTAAACAACAATAAATTAACCCAAAATTCGCTCAAATTTTTAAGTATGCTGAATGTGCTTTACATATCCAAACAAAGGACGTAGATGAACTAAGCATAGGTAGGTATAGATGAAGCAGCAAAGATCTAATAAAATTTAGGCAAATATTTAACAGCTTCTCTGATGCATATTTTTAATTTTTGTAGAACAAAGAATGTTTCCATTTTTTTTTTGCTTTTTGAAATATTTACAATAAGCACATTGCATAAATAGTTCTCATTTTTTAGAAACAAATAACTTTTTTTATTACAATCACAAAAAATGAATTTTACTGATAATACTACTTTTTATCTCGTTCATAATATTTTTTAACCCTTTAAATTTGATAAAAATAAGTATACATTAAGTATTTGTATAGATATTAGCATAGCTTTTGACACAGTACAAATGTTTGGTTAAAACCTTCTAAAAGAAAGCAATACGTTTATTATGACAGTGGCGAAACTGACATCAGAAAATCGCTTGCAAAACTCTTGGGGAGTGAATCCCCATAAATTCATTTTAGTTTTACCACTTTTTTTGTGTATTTTTTTGTCTTTTTTATTGTTGTTCTTTTTATTTCATTTTATTTTGTTCATCACAATTTTTCAAATTCTTAATTTTATAGTTGTTAATACTATATTCCTAAATTAAATAATAGAAAACCATATTTTATATACTTTTGAAGTATCTTTTTTGTTATTCTTTGTGTTCATTAATTATTTGAAACAAATTTCGGAAATTATAATAACTTTTTTATATATTTTTTAAGCCTTTAAACTCCTAATATTGCATTTTTTTTAAAAAACTCTGTATACTTAATAAAACTTAATATTTCTGATTTTTTTTTTTAACTTGGTATAGGTCTAATATTACAGACTTATATACTTTTTTTAACTTGGTATAGGTCTAATATTACAGACTTAACAGATATTACAGACTTAACAGATATTACAGACTTAACAGATATTACAGACTTAACAGATATTACAGACTTAACAGATATTACAGACTTAACAGATATTACAGACTTAACAGATATTATAGACTTAACAGATATTACAGACTTAATAGATATTACAGACTTAACAGATATTACAGACTTAACAGATATTATAGACTTAACAGATATTACAGACTTAACAGATATTACAGACTTAACTGATATTACAGACTTAACAGATATTACAGACTTAACAGATATTACAGACTTAACAGATATTACAGACTTAACAGATATTACAGACTTAACAGATATTACAGACTTAACAGATATTATAGACTTAACAGATATTACAGACTTAACAGATATTACAGACTTAACAGATATTACAGACTTAACAGATATTATAGACTTAACAGATATTACAGACTTAACAGATATTACAGACTTAACAGATATTACAGACTTAACAGATATTACAGACTTAACAGATATTACAGACTTAACAGATATTACAGACTTAACAGATATTACAGACTTAACAGATATTACAGACTTAACAGATATTACAGACTTAACAGATATTACAGACTTTTGGATCTTAAGATGTAGTAAAAGTTTTACTTATAAAATCATTTTTATCTTGTATCGTCATAATGATTAGTTTAAAACTATGTTAATGTTTTTTAGAGTGTTGACGATGTTGAATAATAAAAGAGCATCTGCTGTACTTCTTTCTACAATATTTATTGTTTCAATGATATTAAATACGATAGCCTGTTATATTATTGTTTATAAAGTAAAGAGAAAAAAACTAACACATTGGGTTGTTATTAGCATATCAATTGCAAATTTGTTGGAAACAATAATTGGATTATTACCTGAAATAGTAATGTCAGATAAACCTTTATTGAAAAAAACTCCATTGTGCGTTACTGGCAGTTATGCAGTTTTTGGTCTAGCAATAACAAGTATAACTCATTTGTTAGTACTTTCTTTAATTAGAACAGCTGCCATTAAATATCCTATTTTCTGGCGACATTTTTATTTAAAAATTTCTAGCACAGTATGGTGTAAAGCAACATTGATAATATTTTGCTATAGTTACGGTTTTAGCTGGGCAACATTTCCTGTACTTGGTTGGTCAAAATATGAAATAGATCTCAATAAGAAACATTGTTCATTGGACTGGAAACTAACGCAATCAAACTCACTATCCTATATTTTAACAATACTCATTTTTTGTAGTATTTTTCCAGGATTAGTTATAACATGCGCATCATATATTTGCAAAAAAGCAATTACTCTGCAAAAAACAAGTTATATTCGAAATAAAAACTCCAGACCTATGTATACTTTGAAAAAAGAACATTTGAAAGTATGTTTCTTATCAGCATTATTATTTTTTGTAACTTGGACACCGTACACTGTTGTTGGAGTCTTGACACTGTTTCGTATTATTATTCCGACGGAGTTGGTCACAATTGCTTCTTTATTTTCGAAACTTTCTACAATTTCTAATGTTCTTATTAATTGTTTTATTAACAAATCTTTCAGAAAACATCTTCTTAACTTGAGATTAGTTCGACTTGTTATAAACAAATGAATATTATGGATTGGCCAGTTTTTATATTTTATAGTAGATCTAATACATAGTTGAAAAAATGTATATGTTTGGTGGAGCATAAAACACAAATTATTTTAAAAATAATAATAATAATGATATTTTTTGTTCTTTTTAATATACAATTTCAGAAAAAAGAAAAAAAATTAAAAAGAACATAATCCAAAAAAAAAAATCTAAAAATAAAGACATTTTAGTTTCTATTTGAACATTACGTATTTTTGTGAAAGAGGGATGATCCCATAAAAATGGGGGATGATCACATAAATATTTTTAAAATACTTAAAAAATGTTTTTAAAGTATTTTAAAAATGTTTTAAAAAATATTTTTAAAAATAAAAGAATTTTGATGGAATGTTTTGTTGGCAAAATTCAAGGAAATTTTCAATCCCGGGATTGAGAAATTTGTCCCCGGGAAATCCCTGGAAATCCCGGGATTGAATAGAAAAAAAGGCAAACGTAATTGAATACTTTTTAAATACTTATCAAACGCTTAAAAATGATTAATTTAATGATAATATAATTAAAATATTAAATACATTAATGAACTTCTAAAATTAATTTGAAATATGTTTTAACTTAATTTTATATTAAAACTTATCTAAGACTTTTAAAAATTAATAAACCTAAGTATTATAAATTATAAAACAATTCCTTTAAAATGGTAACACAGTATAAATAAAAATAAAAATTAGAAATAAAAGTAATATAAATATGCATGACGTTAAAAAAAACTTTTGTAAATCACGCATTTTCATAAATCACACATTTGAAAATTAAAATGAATGAATATAAAAATGGAATTAAAATCGCGCATACTTTTGGAAGTAGAAAATTCAAAATTAAATTAATGTATACCTTCTTTTAAAAACTCTTGCTCTTTTTGCCAGCAAGCGCTTTAATTTTATTTATTTTTATAATATACAAGTTATATAGTTTAATATTAAAACTAGTATATTATAAAAAATAACAAAAAAAAAAAAAAATTACTTTATTTAGTTGGTGTACAAAAGTGTGCAGCTACAAAAAAACAATCTATGTGCACTAACTAAAAAAAAAAAAAAAAAAAAATTCGATACCGAGAGCGACCCTGGAACCCTCTGTTCACTAGCCGGAAACAGAACCCCTCCTCCCAAAAAAATATTGGGAGAGGGGTCAATAAAGTTATACGAATGCGTTACGAGGGAAGGCGGAGGATGTCAAAAAATGTCAAAAACTGCGTGACGTAATTTTTGGACAACCCCTTTTCAAGAAAAATGTAAATATCATTTCCCCTCCCGGACACCCGTAGTTGTGTAAGTTAAAAAAAAACTATATTAATAGTAGTTTCCATATTCACATTCTAAGGAAATCGGAAATGCCATGAGAATTTGTAAATGCTCAGAATTGGAAATTTCTGCTATTAATTCAAAAATTAAGAATTATTGTCTTCAAAATTGAAATGGTTTTTTTTTAGGTGCAAATTTATTAGTTCTTTTTAAATTTTTATCATAATCAGATATCAAGGCCATTGATTCTTTAGCAAGTGGCAAAACTAACCAACTTTTATCTTTAGGTGAGTCAAACCATTTTAAATTTCTTTGATAATAAATTTACAATGGCTTATAATTTCTGAAACAAATTTGTACTATAATATTTTCATTCAGAAATAGATCCAATTTCTTCAGGGAAGTATTTACTATTGATTAAGCAACCTGTATCAAAGCTTTGGTTTTTTTTTGAAATGATTTTATATACATAATATCTATTTTTAAAATGATTTGTATAATAAATATGTATAATAACCAGGTTGAATGTATTGCACTTATTTTATAAATCTCTTTTGTATAATTTTTCATATCTTTCACGGTCGTTTAGACTTACTAAATATATGTATATATATATATATATATATATATATATATATATATATATATATATATATATATATATATATATATATATATATATATATATATATATATATATATATATATATATATATATATATATAAACACTCGAATTAACTTGGTCTAACCTAAAAAGAGCCCACGCTTACAAAAACACAACAAAGAAAATGTTTACTTTGTTCAAATGAAAAACTAATAATTTTATTTTATAAAAATGCCATAGAGCTACTTAATAAAAAAAACAGAGTTGATTTCCAAATGTTCTCACGAAAACAAATTTCTATTAAGCAACAGTTTTTTCTGTATAGTTTCACGTAGCTAATTCCAACTGTATATAATTTTTTAATGAAAAAACTATATTTGTATATCACCTGATGATTGCAACAGCATGAAACTCAAAGTTGTGATAATCACGTAATTTTATTTTCTACTAAATTATAGTTCTGACTCAGTTCATCGAGCACTTTCTTGATAGTTTATGCACTTCAAAACAGTATCACTAAAAATATATTTTTAGTGATACTTTTTTGAAGTGCATATATATTTAGTGCACACACACACACACACACACACACACACACACACACACACACACACACACACACACACACACATACAAACACACACACACACACACACACACACACACACACACACACACACACACACACACACACACATATATATATATATATATATATATATATATATATATATATATATATATATAAAATAAGTAGTAACGTTTGGTCAAATCAGATTAAAACTCGTCATTGCTCATTTTTAGAGGTTTTAAATGAAATTATTTTTACTTCAGATTTTTTTTAACCACTCTTTCGAGCAGGTTGATATGAAATAGAAACCGTTGAAAACGAATTAAAAACCGCACCTTTTTTCATTTTTTGACCATTTTTCTACATACTTAAAACCTTCAAAAAATGAGAGGGTCCTAAACTTTATGTGGCTGTCTGAGCGTCGAAATATATTTTGATAAAAACCGTCTGATAATTTGTTTAAATTAAACAACTTGTTAGAGTATAGATTTATAAAATTTATAAAACATAACTAAATGAATATACTAAATAAAAACGCTTTTTTTACAAAATGAGTCTGCAAAAAGCATGATCTCATTCAGAAAATAGGAGATGGATATGTTTCTGTTGTGTCAATAAAGACAAAAAATGTCTATCTTTGGAGAAGAGTGATTCACTGATTCGTCTGATCAAAGACTTTGTGGACCCTGGATTCAGTCTGAACCTAAGTTCTCATCCGTCTGGAATATGCGAAAGCTGCAAGATAAACTTATATTTAATACAGAAAGGTAAAGCGACTATTAAAGCTGTGGAGACTTCCTGGATAAAAGGTCGTGATCAAGTTAAAAAGTTGGGAAGAATTAAATAAAAAGATGGCAACTGCAATTGTGTTAATTGCTGCCTAGGCAGTGTACTAAAAGTATTAGTACACTTAATCTTTCTGAATTTACCTACGTAGAATCTGAAAAGATTACATTCGAAAAAAGAAATTCATTTTGCTCAGAATGCTGTCAAATTGTTGGTCCTGGTATTCGTCATCCTTACAAAAAAAAAAAAAATTGTTTAAAATTTTTACGCCTTAATTACTTCAAATAATCAAAATATCGCTGATAGAGTTGTTTCTTGTACACTAAAAGAAATACCTGTTTTTGGTGAGAGTAAAAAAATAAAACTTGCAACAGCTCTTCCTGCTAAAGTATACAGAGACCGATCACCTATGAGGTATATAAAAAGTGAAACAATCCTGAACTTGAAGATAAACAACAATCTTCCAAATTGTGCAGTGTTAAGAATAATGTAGGAGATAAGAAAAGATGTTGGAAGATCTGGAATACAAGAGAACACCTATGCTGAAATTACGAACAGATCAAGCTACATGAATAGGTTTTACGATGCAATAAAATGTCAGCTCAAGATCGGTAAAAACTTTTATGAAAAAGATATTGTTTATTGTACTGACCTATCTATGCTTGTAACTGAAGTTTGTTCTTTCAGAGAAATATTTTTAGTTCTGTTGTGTACACTTTTCCAACTCCTTCAACTTAACTTGGTTTCAAACCTCAAATTAAAGTTTACCTTGGTTTCAAACCTCAAATTAAAGTTTACCTTGGCTTCAAACCTCAAATTAAAGTTTACCTTGGTTTCAAACCTCAAATTAAAGTTTACCTTGGTTTCAAACCTCAAATTAAAGTTTACCTTGGTTTCAAACCTCAAATTAAAGTTTACCTTGGTTTCAAACCTCAAATTAAAGTTTACCTTGGTTTCAAACCTCAAATTAAAGTTTACCTTGGTTTCAAACCTCAAATTAAAGTTTACCTTGGTTTCAAACCTCAAATTAAAGTTTACCTTAGTTTCAAACCTCAAATTAAAGTTTACCTTGGTTTCAAACCTCAAATTAAAGTTTACCTTGGTTTCAAACCTCAAATTAAAGTTTACCTTGGTTTCAAACCTCAAATTAAAGTTTACCTTGGTTTCAAACCTCAAATTGATCAACATCATCATTGGATTAGCAGTAAGTACCTTGATTCATTTATGTTTTATATTTTAAATAAACAATACCTATTAGTTATTTTCTATAATAAAGGTCACGGTGGAAAATACTTGTTTGCTGTTGTGATGGGTCGATGGATGAAAAAGGAATTCAAAAGACTTTCGGATCACTAGCAGATGAATTCAAAAAATAGCAATTTAATAACAAACCTCGTATACAGATGCAATATTATAAAAATGTTCCTAATCTATCCTAATCTAATCCTAATCTATGTCTGTTGCATGAGAAATTGACTGAGGAAATTACCAACATAATTCCACCACCTGAATATTATATTTAAAAACAACATGTTAGAAAAATTATTAATTTCTTCTTCACTGATAAAAATCTGAAGGAATTTCTTCAAAAGAAAACAGTTATCAGGCATAACTATAATGGTGGTGGTTTTGATGGACCCAACTGTGCCAAAGTTGTAAAATCATTGGACGAAATGACATTTCATTCTCCAATTAAATATCTGGAATGTATTGAAACCCTGAGGAGGTTTAAAGAAGGTACTTCATTGCTTTTTAATTTTTTTTAACACTTCTTAGAATGTTTTTAATTCAATTAGTATAGGTAGGGGACTATTGACCAACCAGTCTACATAAAATTAGGAGACACGATATGTTAATATTATTATTTTCAGCAAGTTAAACTTTGGTTAACTTTTGTTTGATTTAGTAGCTTAATGCTGTTTTGCGATGAAACTTGATACTTTTTCCTACAAAGAAAAAATAGACAAGTTTGTGGAGTCCATCCTTCACTTAAAACTATATGTCTATGATGTATTTGCAATGAAGATTTCACTTGGATGGAAGTTTCACATAATCAGGTTCTATCTCAAGGGAATAATCAGGTTCCATCTCAATAGACAGAAGATCCTGCTCGGTATTACATAAGAATAAACATCTGAAGCAGTGCATAAAAGCTTAAACAAGACACTGAAAAGGTTCGTTGTGTCTAAAAAAAACGTCCATCATGGTGAAAAGCTAAGAGCTATGGTTGTTGAATACAGTTCAACGAGGTTGTAAGAAGATTTTTTAAGAATATATATAGATTGAAAAAATACCAAATCTTTTTTGTAACATATAATATGTAAAATACTGTTTGTGGAATTTCATTTGTTATCGGAGATTTATTCATGTTTTGTGTGTGTCAGTAGAGATGGAAAATTTGTTGCATTCCTAGTAGATTTTTGACAAGAAGATAATTGCAACTATTATTTTGCTAATATCCATTGAAATTATATTTTTTTGCTAAAAATCATGGCACTCAGATCACAGGGGCAGGAATACACTTGAAAAATGCTCCATGCATCCCCTTGGTTGAGAGAAAATAAATTTTAAAAGAAAAAAGAATTTATCTTGAATCCCATCATAAATTGTAATTAGGTTTCAAAATTTATTAAAATATATTTTGACGCTCAAAAGATACAACCACATAAAGTTTACGACCCCCTCATTTTTTGAAGGTTTTAAGTATTTAGAAAAATGGTCAAAAAATGAAAAAAGATGCGGTTTTTAATTCATTTTTAACAGTTTTTTTTTCATATCAACCTCCTCGAAAGAGTGGTTAAAAAAATCTGAAGTAAAAATAACTTCAACTTAAAACCTCTAAAAATGAGCAGTGTCATGGTGATTAGGTTGTACACCGTAATGCTTGCCTCGCAATCAATATCGGGCAAAAGCAATATGATCATATAAGGTAATCAAGGTTTATGCGTTTTGAATTCAAGGAATAATTGAATAAAGTTGTTAAAAAAGTTAACTCCAAATTATATAATATATAATAATATATTATATTATTGGATCTGTAAAAATTTATACATTCTTTCTTATGTGGGTTTAAATTTATTTTGGAGTAAAACGACAGGTTTAACAATAATATTGAATACTGCTTTTATCAAACGCAAAAAATGAAATATGAATGCATTACAAAAACTCTAATAATAAATTTCGCAAAGAGATATTTGAAAAATATTTTGTTAAAAAAAAAATGCTTCACAAAGTAAACAAAATGTAAAAAGTTTAACAACACATAAATACTTATAAAAAAAAGCATAATTTACGTAAATTACAATAAAAGAGCAAAATTCACAATTTAAAGACAGTTAAAAACAACAAAAAAATATGTTTTTTTCTTTTTTTCTTATTTATGTTTGACTTAAATCCGTGAAATTCAGTAAATTCAAAAACAGTAAAATTAAAAGATCAATACATCTAATATAAAAAAAGATTTTTAACGTTTGAAGAAGAAAAAAAAAGATACATTACTAATACTGACCTAATACAACGTCTTAAAAATACCTTTTATTAATATCGAATATTATCTTACTATTATAAATAACGTTAAACGACGTTTTACCACGTGTATTGTTACTGATTGGGTAGGTGAATATCCTCCGTTTCTTCTTCAACTTCAACAAGAAAACGCGGATCTATAGCGCTAAACCTTGTACGATTAAACTCACGCAGATGAAGCTGAAATTATTAATAAATGCCAAAAAAATAACATTAAAAATAAAAAAGATTAGCCTAAATAATACTTAAAACATTCCAGCTATTTTTGTAAAGTTAATGCTTTGAATAAAAATGATTTCTTGAATATATTATTAGAGCTCATCTTCTATAGTCATTTCGTTAAAGACCACAACTGATAAAGATCACAACACAACATAGCTCTGTCAAATTCTAGTGAGAAAAAGCTAGTATAAACTTCTAATCAAGTTGCTTGAAGCTAGGTTGTTGAAGCTGGGTTGTTAAAGCTGGGTTGTTGAAGCTGGGTTGTTGAAGCTGGGTTGTTAAAGCTGGGTTGTTAAAGCTGGGTTGTTAAAGCTGGGTTGTTGAAGCTGGGTTGTTGAAGCTGGGTTGCTTGAAGCTGGGTTGTTGAAGCTGTGTTGCTTGAAGCTGGGTTGTTGAAGCTGGGTTGTTGAGAAGTAGTTTCAATCACAAGTTTTTCTACCACAAGTTTGATTAAATAATTAAAAAAATTGAAAGCAACTTTACAAAAAACTTAGATCAGACCGATCTCAGTCATCAGAAAATTAAAAAAAAAATGTTAAAAGTCATCAGAAAGTTTTTAAAATAAAGTTTTGAATGAAAAAAAAATATATATATATAGTCAAACAAGTTTTGGATCAGCTAAACTTCCAAGAATATATCCTTTGTTCTGTCGTGTGATTAAATTAAACTTATCCTTTATTCTGTTGTGTAATAAGCTAGATAATATAATTTGATGTCTACAAGCACACCTATGTTCATGGTGTGAAATCACGTTCTCCTATGTTTATGGTGTGACATCACATTCACGTATGTTCATGGTGTGACATCAAATTCACCTATGTTCATGATGTGACATCGCATTCACCTATGTTCATGGTGTGACATCACATTCATCTATGTTCATGGTGTGACATCACATTCACCTGTGTTAATGGTGTGACATCAAAAGATTTTGATGTCACACCATAGATCAATTAGGGAAAGATTTTCAGGCATTATAAATGTGCAATTATAAATGGTGCAAACATGTGGTAATGTGTAATGGTAGAGCGCTCACTTCATAAGCGAGAGGTTCCGTGTTCAATTCCCACCATGCCCCTGGTAGTACAGAATTGTTTCTCTGCCCAGCAGTCTGGTGCATCAAGGTTCGTGTTTCGGGGTTATAGAGTTGAGAGAGGGTTATAACAACAATTTATCAATTCATCTGTAGTGGCCTTCTCAGCCTCGGGAAGGTGAATTACAAAAAAAAAAGTTGGCAAGTGCATTCACAAACTCAATCCATGTACCTATCAGAATTTCTGAATTATAAACAATGCGTAAGACTCAACAAAACACTTTAAAAAATGTAAAAGAGCTGCAAATTAAAAATATAAATAAACAAAAAAATAAATAAACTACAATTCTAGAAATGCTATCTTATATAAAAAATTAACAATATACCTGAATATGTAGATTGACTTCTGGAGATCGACATAAGTAGGGAAAGTTGCCACCAGTTTTTAAATGTGCGCGCTTTGCATCTGGAAAACATTTGTATACCTCTTCTTTGACAGGGTCTGAAATTGCACATTCATCAAATACCTGAAGAAAATTTATGAGCTTTATTATTTTCACATAAAAATATGTTGACCAAAAATTTAAATAAAAACATACATCTAAGATGGTGATTTGTATTCCATGTAATCTTTGTGGTTCTACGTATGAGTTAGTGCAGTTAAGAGTTAGACGTGAAGCAATTGCAGTGCGATTCAAACTATCTAACTAAATAAAAAAATAAAAATAATTTAAAAAATAAATCCAAATCAATATTGCAACATTAAATTCAAAAACAATGAAACTCTTACATAAAAAGTTTAATATATCAAAAACTAATTTAAAAATACATAAAAAATGATAACAATAGTTTCTATAGTTATAATCTACCCTAAAAAACCTTAATAAGTTTATAATTATCAAATACAGTCATTTTATGATAATTATTACAACTCTCTAAAGAAACTTCCACATGATCCACTGCTAGGGCAAACTCACCAACCATCATACATTAAGGAAAAGTTGCAAAAAAACAACAACAAAAACAAACCCAACAATATTCACTGTGAAAACAAATGCAGCCTAGATAACTAATTTAAAAGGATTTTTTTTATTTATTAAAACTACTTTGTTCAATTGCTTTTTTTTTATAAAACTAATTGTTTCAATCAATGTTATTTTTAATATTTTTTTTTTGCAAGATGCTAATATATTTTATAAGGTGCAAACAAATTATAAAAGGTGTAAACAAATAATAAAGGGTGCAGACAAAATTATTTGAAGACTAAAAGATTTGCAATTAAACAATGTAATAATGCAAGAACACAAAACCAAGATAGATCTACAGGGAAAGAAGACAAGATTATTAATATTATTAATAATATACTAGCAGTAAGCAACCCGTAATACGGGTTGTTAGTAAATAAAATTAAAAAAAAAAGCGTATAGAAAAGTCTAGAAACTACTTTAAAATAGAAAAGCCTAGAAAATGACGTAAGTCGACTATTACTACTATTAAATTAGCGTATTAATATTATCAGATTAATAATATTATTAATAATATTATTATTAATAACAAATTTAGATTTAATAGGTAGTATTATATATGATTTTAATTGTCTTAAATATTATCCGAGAGAATTATGCGTTGACATAAATCTCTACTAAGAGTCAAAATCTGTCAGACTCTTTGTGAAATAAATTATTTTATCTTTGAATCTCAGTTTTGATAGTAATTATCCTTCAATTCACAAACACTCAAATAGTCACATGCCTGTACATATACATGCAGGCTTTAGTGGGAATAAATAACTGCGCTAAAATTGAATTTTTCTTTTTGCTAACTATTGGCATTTGTATGGACTTTTTAGATGTTTTGAAAAACAAGACCATGGAAAAATTAAAATGATTTTTCCGTGATCTTGAATGATTGAATTAGATAATTGATTAGGTTTTTGAGATGGTTTTTGATAGTTATCATTCTATCATTTTATCATTGAATGTAACTTAATACATTCAATGATAAAATGAAAAAACTATCAAAAATCATCAATAACTGAGTTTTTTTATTTTCATCTTCTGTCTAGGCTTCTGATTGATTACGTTGTAACATTTTTAAAATTAAATTTCTTTCTATTTTTACCTACAAACGTTTGTTTATCTTATTTTTGTCCATAAAACGTTATTAAATATGAAAATATAAAAAAATCTAAATGAAATAACTCCAATAAGAGAAATATGAAAATATAAAAAGTCTAAATGAAATAACTCCAATAAAGAGAGCAACTATAAAGAAAAGACTTTCATTATATGAAACTCATTTATTAATATCGAACTCATTTATTTCTTTAGAAAAGGTTTTTGCACTTGAAACCTAAATAAATGAGTTCGATATTGATATATAAGTTTAATATTGTTTTTGTTACAACTGTTGGAACAAATGAATGAACAAATTTTATTCATATTATTAAACAATTAGTTTTTATTATTTTTGTTTTGGTTTAGTTTAATGTGCATAAAGTAAAAAACTCTTATGTCGCATAAAGTAATTAAAAGTTTATCCATTTTTAGAATTTTTAGAATTTTTTTAAAAAAAAAAAGATTTCGATTGAAAATATAAAACTAATAAATTTTAAGTCATTAAAAACTATTAGAGTAAAACAGTAACACAAAATGAAAAAGCAGGTAGAATGAAATAGTTATGACAATGTTTATTTTTTTGCTTTTAATTAATTATTAGATAATCTTTTTGCAAATATTTTAAAATCACGTTGTAGAGAATACTTTTCTGAGTAAGATGATATCAAATTTTTTTTGATGAAAAAAAATTTGTTACAAATTTTTAAGTTTTCACATGCATATAAATTTCAAAATTAAATTTGCTATTTAGGAAAAAAAAGTTATGAGTAAAAAAGGAGAATTGTGGTGTTAAATGAAATACGCTAATAATAAGCGAAGCAATAGCTCACTTCTTAAATGCCTTAATTGACTGCTTTTTGTTTTTTTAATAAAGTGTTGTTATATATATATATGAGTATTTCATTCTCCCCGAATGTAAGTGAAGAATGCAATAAATTTTTTTTAATCAAATAAAGTTTCAGAGAAAACTTAAAAAAAAAATTATTTGTTTTTATATACTTAAATACAGTAATACTTAAATACAATACATTTATATACTTAAATTGCTCAATATTCTCTACAACTTTAAAAAATCTTTTTTTTCATAAAAAATAATTAAAATCCTCAACTATTCCATTTGACCTTATTTTACTCTATTCTTTATAGTTGTACATTTTTTTGTTTTTTGTTTTTTCTTTTACAGTTTAAGTTGTTTAGATTAGTTTGTTTGTGGAAATTCGGTTAAAATAAAATTGAAACTTACCACAAGTTTATTAAAAAATATTTAAGATAAAAAAAAAAGAGTAAAAAATAATAAATAAAAAAATACACTGGCTTGGTTTTAGCTCTAACATCCTGCACTAAAGTTCATTTTTTTTTGTCTTGTTCAATCATTTAATTAGATGGTTAACTAAATGACACGTTTTTCAGACAATCCTATTCACTTACTTCAACTCCTTATTTTGTGACTTGTCTGACCCTAACTTGTGCTCAGTTTCTCCTTGTTCTCCTTTAAGTGGTTCAGACCATGCTATTTATTAAAACTTTTACCTTGTTTTCCTGCCTACTGCATGTTAGGTTTTAATTATTAAAACTTTTACCTTGTTTTTCTGTCTGCTGCATGTAAGATTTTAATTATTAAAACTTTTAATTTGTTTTCCTGTCTGCTGCATGACTTTAAATATTTAAATGGAGATAGCTCTGAGCACAATCACCCAATCTTACTATTATTAATTATATATTTCTTACTTTTATTATTATAATGTAATTCCACCTCTTTTGTATGATTCAGACTTTGTCACCTCACCTAAAGACAAAGCTGAATTACTTGCTAAGAACTTTTCATCAATATCATCTCTTGATTCCACTAGTTGCATTCTAGTTGCGTTGCACTAGTTCTACCTGCACTAGTTCTACTTGTTCTACCTAATATAGCCGTCAGGTTATCCATCACTAACAGGTTGATCCATTGCTAGACATTCATATCACTCCAATTTCTGTATCTAAAGTGATTTCTTGCTTAGACGCTTCTGCAGCTTGTGGCCCGGACAACATACTTGTTATAGTCTTGCAGAAGTGTTCTCCGGAGTTGTTGTCTATCCTTTTAAAACTATTCAACAAGTGCTTATCAAAGTCTTTTTTTCCAGCCTCCTGGAAAGCAGCATCTGTTATCCCTATTTTTAAAAATTATGGAAAGTGATCTGATTCGTCTAACTACCGTCCCATTAGTCTTCTTCCTATCATAAGAAAGGTTTTTGAATCTTTAATTAACAAGCACTTAATTTCTCATCTTGAATCTAATAATTTACTTTCTGATCATCAATATGGATTTCGATCTTCTTATTCTACAGCTGATTTACTAACAGTAATAACCAATAGGATTTATTGTGCATTTGATAAAGGTGGTGAGATTAAGGCCATCGCTTTTGACATTTCTAAAGCGTTTGATAAAGTTTGGCATGCTGGTCTTCTCCATAAACCTTCTTCTTACGGTGTATCTAGAAACATCTTCAAGACTATTGAATCCTTCCTTTCCAATAAAAGTATAAAAGTTGTCCTTGATGGACAGCACTCTTCTTCTTATTCTGTAACCTCAGGGGTCCCTTAAGGTTCAATCCTTGGCCCTATATTGAGTTGAAACATCAGTTCTTTGGAATTTGCTTCCTTCATCTTGCTTTCCTGATTCATATAATTTGCAATCTTTTAAGTCGTTTGTCAATCGTTATCTTGCTCTACAATTTTCATCTTTTCTCTTCCAGTAACTTCCAACACTAGTTAGTGGTTGCTTGCAGCCTTGTTAAAAGCGAAGATATCAAAAAAAAAAATTGTCTTTGAATTTTTAATTAACAAAGTAACCAAGTACAACTTGCTTTATGTCCTGCTGTCTTGTAGGATACACTTTTTGAGGCAAAAGCTAGGAAACACCCCTGACTTGGGGTTCTTGGTTGAGTAAAGGCTAGAGATCTCAATAAAATACTCATCTTCAACGATGTTAAATGCATCCGACTACTGTATTGTAAAAAGCCTCCGAGGCAAAGACTTAAGGGGTAAACAGATTCTACCTATTGACCAGCCTCACACCTTTTTTTTATCTATTAGGCTGGCGTAGATGTATTTTTAATATATTGTTTCCAGTTTAGGATGTTGAATCCTGGGTCTTCTTGACTCAATGCATACATTTTGTTTGCGTCTCTGTTTTTATGACTAGGCAATTCATTCTAATATACCCTAATAAGGCTACAGCTATAAAACTCAGTTTTATGGCTCTGAAGCCGCCTGGTAGTCAGGTTTTCTCAAACTCTGTGGTAGCTCTCAGAGAGGCTGACTCCATCAACAGCTGCTAAATATTAAGTACTAACAGTGCCATGTTTCGCATGGGTGGTGTCTCTGTTTATACTTTTGGTGTGCATTGTAAAGGCCACATTTGGAGCCTTTTGTTATGGCTTAGGGTTTATTAATAGTAATGAGGCAATTGATTGGGCTATTAAACAGCGTACTGAGTACTGTCTATGCTTTAAGTCAAGTTCTTTAAGAAATTTAAAAATGATTAAAGTACCAAAAACTTAAAAAAAAACAAAAACATTGTCATCACCAAGCTCTCTAAATCTATCATTCACGTGGTCTTCGAAGTAACTTCTCTTATGCTGAGTCTTATCTCTTGCAAAGTTCATCAGATCTACTTACTCTTTGTGAGACTAATTTAAGTTCAGCTGTCTCATCTTGTGATTTTAGTGTTGATGGTTATCTTTCTTTGATTTGTAGACTCCAATAGTCACATGCTTAGCCTGGGCATTTACATTTGTAAGAAATTACCCATTTGTCGGGAAACTAGGTTTGAATCAAAAGACTATTCATTTATGTGGTTTCGTTTAGCACCATTTCACTCTATCGCCTTTTTCTTTGTTCTATATTATTATTATTATTAAGGTTTACAAATTGGATTTGTATTGGCATGAAATGCCTGTCAACCTGTCTTATGATTACTATATAAATATACTAATCATAAATTGTTTTTTCTTCTTTTAGATAATTGTCGAGTTTGTTTTTAAAATTGCTCACGGAAGTAGCATTTACAACGTCATCTGGGAGGGAGTTCCATTTGTTGATTACTCGTTAGGTGAAAAAGACGAGAAGCTAGACGAGAATAAGGTTTTTCTAGTTTAAATGAATGTCCTCTTGTAATAGAATTTATAATTGTTTTTGGAAAGATCGTTTGACAGTTGTAGTAGTTGTTTAGCCATTTATAGACGTTTATTAAATCATTAGTCTGTATCTTATGGTTGTCATATTAATTTTTAAAAGTATAAATAATAGAAAGATGTTTAGAGATTTGGTGATGGGTTTCTTTTAATATTTTGGGATGTATCTCATCTGGACCCGGTGATTTAAATGACTTTATAGACAGAAGATGAGATGCAATGTTTTCAGGAGATAGATCAAGATCATTAGAGATTTGACTGGGACAAATAGAAGATAAGTTAAAACTTGGAACAATCAATGTATCATTATCAGAAAAATTACTAGCAAAGTAATTATTGAAGCATTGAGCCTTTTCAAGATCGGTGGTAGCAACTATCTTATTGTGGACTATTTCAGGAATGAGATTTTTTATAAGATTTTTTGATTTTATGTATGAAAAAAAAGCTTTAGGATTTTTGTTGATGTTTTTAGCAATTTCTTTTTCAAAATTTATTATAGCATTTCTGCAAGCTGCTTTAGTTCTGTTACGCGCTCGACAATAGTCAAAGTAAGTTTTACCATTCCGTTTATAAATGTAGTCTTGATATTTAATTTGTTTATTTCTTATTTCTTCTGCTACTTGGGCGGTTATCCATTGAGAACGCTTTTTAGGTTTTGTTGAGGATTTTGGAACATTTTTTTAAATAGTGTTTGTGTAGAATATATCCCAAAGTTGTTCTGAATTATAGTTTTGATTTAACACTAAGGTTGATAGATCTTTATTAATTTTATTATAGTTTCCTTTAGAGAATAATTGCTTATTAGTATTATGAGTTGGTTTATCTATTGGATCGGTTAGTACGGTAAAGTATAAAAGGTGGTGATGACTTTTTCCAATTGGAGCAAGGTGGGTTATTGTTGAAATTATATTTTCCACGGATGTTATTATAAGATCGATAGTAGTTGGTTTTTGATTCTTTCTGAAGTGGGTTGGTTTAGATATATGTTGAGTGAGGAAACAATTGCGGATTGAATTTATGAATTTTAAAGATTTTGATGAGTGAGATATCGGGTTTTCTTTTTTGTTAGACCAAGTTATATCTGGGTAGTTAAAGTCTCCAACAATAAGGATGTTTTCGTATTTTTCAGAAAGATTAGTTATGTGTTGATTTATATGTTATCATTTTCCTCATTGCTATTTGGAGATCTGTAGAATGTTGTTATTAGTAGCTTAGAATTTTTTGTTTGAATTTCACAACTAATTGATTCTGATGCAATGGTATCAAAGGTAACCAATGACGATTTTAACGATATATGTACAAATATTGCTACACCTCTTTGACATGATTTATTATTGTGATTTGTATTGTGATTGACATGATTTATTATTGTGATTTATATTGTGATAGTGTTATGTAGTTTTCTATAGTAATTTCTTGATCACCGCACATTGATCGGCAATTTTTAGGCAAAGTTTCAGTAAGACAAATGAGATGTGGTTTAAGTTTTTGAACAATGAAATTTAGTTCTTGGTGTTTGTTTAAAATCGAATCAATGTTGGTATAAATTAATTTTAGTGATTTGATTTGTGTGAGCTTGTTACCTTTATCAGATTTGAAGGATAACCATTTATTTATTTGTTTAATATTATTTAATGTGTTTGCTAAAGTTGAGTTTAACAATTTTGTTGTGCCTGATGCACCATCGAAAGGGCGAGTTTGGTTCATTTTCTAAAAGCTGGTGGTTTCTATTCTTTTTTTCTTTTCTTAATTCAAAATCTATTAGCCTTTCTGTTGGTGTCATATCCGGGTTTAAATAAACATTTTTATAGTTGTCGTTATTTCGTAATTCCCTAGACGCGAATAGAACTTTATTGCGTTCACAGTTTTCAGGAAGTACAGCAATAATTGGAGATGGATTTTTTGAAACCTTTTTTTTTTTTAGCCTAATTAATTTAATCGGTTTTTCATTGCTTTTGCCAATGTAATCAAATATTTCATTGACCATTAATTAATCATCATATATTGTATCTGATTCATCCATTTTACTCGATTCGGGAATTCCAAAGATTATAATATTGTTTTCTCGCTTTTTTTTATTTTCCTGTTCTGATATTATTGAATTTGCGATGGTGTTTACAACAAGTGATTTTTCCATGGATGTAGTTTTCGTTGAAAGTTTCGACCAAAAATTAGCAGATTCGTTTACCGTTGGTTGTTTAGATTCAAGGAATTCTATTCTTTTTATTAAATTTTTTATGGTTTCTTGCTGTTCTCGTACTATATCAGATAATTCTGAACAGCTAAGTTTTCCTTGTTTCAATATATTGTTTTTTATAAAAACATAATTTTTTATAAAAACATAAGAGCAATATCGTTTTATACGATATTGCTCTTCTTCATCTTAAGATGAAGAAGATCATCTTTTTGAAGCATCATCTTTTTGATGTTATTTCTGATCAAATTGACCGAGTACTCTCTCTTTATCCATCAGCCAATATTGTTGCTGTTAGTGACTTTATTGCTTATCATACTGAATAGCTTAGCTCTAGTGTCAGTGACTCTAGGCATTATGACCCACAACTTTTGCCTTTCTTAATCTCTAACTCAAATAGTCAACTTTCCAACTCACTTTCCAGACAACCCGAATCATTTACCTTCTCTACTCAACTTGTCTTGTTTCTGATGCTAGTCAGTTCTCAGTCACACCACATTCACACTTAGGTGCTTCTGATCACGGTTTGATCTCTCTAAAACTATTATCTCATTCTTCTTCATCATTAGAATGCCCCTATCGTTTTACCTCTTACAACTACCTTAAAGCTGACTGGAACTCTTTCTGTGATTTCCTTCGTGATGGCCCTTGGGTAGAAATATTTTGTCTTCCTGCTCACAAATGTGCTTCTTACATAACTTCGTGGATTCAGGCTGGGATGGAATCCTTTATTCCCTCTCATTGATTTAAAGTCAAGCCTCACTCTTCTCCATGGTTTTCCTTTGGAAATTGCAGCATTGTGCTGCTGCAATTTCCAATTGAAACCATTACTTCCATATCTATCAGCAAAACAATTCTCCAGAAAACAAATGTCTGTTAACCATTGTAAGAAAGTCACTAACAGCAACAATATTGGCTGATGGATAAAGAGAGAGTACTCGGTCAATTTGATCAGAAATAACATCAAAAAGATGATGCTTCAAAAAGATGATCTTCTTCATCTTAAGATGAAGAAGAGCAATATCGTATAAAACGATATTGCTCTTATGTTTTTATAAAAAATTATGTTTTTATAAAAAACAATATATTGAAACAAGGAAAACTTAGCTGTTCAGAATTATCTGATATAGTACGAGAACAGCAAGAAACCATAAAAAATTTAATAAAAAGAATAGAATTCCTTGAATCTAAACAACCAACGGTAAACGAATCTGCTAATTTTTGGTCGAAACTTTCAACGAAAACTACATCCATGGAAAAATCACTTGTTGTAAACACCATCGCAAATTCAATAATATCAGAACAGGAAAATAAAAAAAAGCGAGAAAACAATATTATAATCTTTGGAATTCCCGAATCGAGTAAAATGGATGAATCAGATACAATATATGATGATTAATTAATGGTCAATGAAATATTTGATTGTAAGAAACCATTGTAAAAAGGTTTTGTCTAATGCCAAAGCTCATTATTCTCAGGTCATAAAATCTCATATTTCATCACAAAAATTAGGCTATCGTGACTTCTGGAGAATTTTTAGCAGTATCAATAATAAGGGCAAACCTGTTATTGCACATCTCTTGTATGGTTCAGACTTTGTCACTTCACTTAAAGACAAAGCTGAATTATTTGCTAAGAACTTTTCATCAATATCATCTCTTGATTCCACTAGTTGCGTTCTACCTGATATAGCAGTCAAACAGGTTGATCCACTGCTTGACATTTGTATCACTCTAGCTTCTTTACCTAAAGTGATATCCTGCTTCTTCAGCTTGTGGCTTGGACAACATACCTGTTACAGTCTTGCAGAAGTGTTATTCGAAGCTGTTGTTTATCCTTTTAAAATTATTCAACAAGTGCTTATTAGAGTCTTGTTTTCCAGCCTGCTGGAAAGCAGCATCTGTTAACCCTATTTTCGAAAATTATGGAGAGCGATCTGATTCTTCTAACTACCGTTCCATTAGCTTTCTTCCTATCATAAGCAAGGTTTTTTCAGTCTTTAATTAACAAACACTTTTAAAGCTAATTTGCTAACAGTAATAACCGATAGGTTTTATCATGCATTAGATAAAGGTCAAGGCTATTGCTCTTGACTAAAACTTTTGATAAAGTTTAGCATGCTGGTCTTCTCCATAAGCTTTCTTACTAATGGTAGAATAAAAATTGTCCTTGATGGACAGCACTCTTCTTCATAACCTGTCACTTCAGGGGTTCCTCAAGGTTCAATCCTTGGCCCTAACCTCTTTTTAATTTACACTAATGATCTTCCAGATATTCTAACATCTGAGGTAGCATTGTTTGCTGATGATAATACAATTTATTCTTGTCATGGTAAGAAACCAACTCTCTCCAATTGCTTGGAGGGGACATTTGAGCTTGAAAAGGATTTCTGCTACAGCATGGGATTCAGTGGCTGGTGATTTCAGATTTTTTAAAAAGCTTTTTTAAAATGACATATCTTAGAATGTTTTTAAATTTGTCCTTGTTGAAAAATAATTCCAGTTACTCTAGAGACATGACAAGGTTACAACATAACAATAACCCTCTTGTGTTGTTTTTGATTTATATTAGAAATTTTCCTGATAATCCTATTCTGATGGCTCTATTTGCTGATGATGCAAATAAATACTCCAGTCTTGACAAAGTCACCACATTTTTTTCACTGAGTAACCGCTTAAATGTGCTCAACTTTTTGTGACAATTTGGGGCTAACAGTAGTTGGTGAATTTCAACCCAAACAAAACTCAAATGTTTACTGCTAATAACTATAAAAATCTCAAATATTGTTGAAATTCTTATATTAATGACTCTTCGAGTTCTCCATCCCTATATCGATAAATGGCAATTCTCAAATTATCTTTCCACTGAATTATCATTACTGAACCCTCATGAAAACTATATATACAATCTATCAAATTATATTTCCACTGAATTATCATCACTAAACAAAAACCATATATACAACCACATAGTTAGCATCTACTCCTCATTTTCTTACCTCTAGTTCCATCTTCTACCTCTATAAATCTTTTATTCATCCTTGTAGAGAATACTGTTGGACTATTTTTTTTTTGATGATGCCTTTTTTTTTTTAAGACAATTTCCAAAAATGCATTGTAAATGTAGTTAGACCTGCTCTAACTGCTAAGCTTGAGTCTCTGTACCATAGCCAAAAGTTGCATCTCTTTCTTTTTATACAAATACAAGCATGGTCAATGTTCAAGTGAGTTATCACCAGTTCTTCCATCAACCAAAACTCAATTTTGCAATTGCCTTAATCAACACATGTTGCATCCTTTAAAATAAAAATTTCTTAAAATTTCTAAACAATTAGGTTGTTGTTGTTTTTTTGCAGGAAAAAAATAATCAAAATTTCCAGCAATTTTTAAAAATTAATCTAACAGATATGCATGAGAAGTCAAAATTTTGTTTTCTACAATCAATTACAAAATTAAATCAACAATTGAAATAGACAAACTAAAGCTAAGGCTTCTAAAGATAAAATTTGATTTTAGTGCTTATATATTTTCTTTTTCGTTGTTTGTATTTTTCTTTAGTTTTTTTTTTAATTTTCTTAGTTTAAGTTTAGCTTGGTGTTTCTTTTTTTAGCGTTTTTCAAAAAATATTTCTAAAACATTTTAACAGTTGTGTTCAAGTTGTCAAAAAAATAAAATTTGTGCATTAAAAAAAAAACTTTTATGATTGACTAAATTGCTTTTTTTTAAAAACAAATCATATTGATTTTGTGCTATGATTATTCCCACATACCTGAAGGAGGATGATTGAGTGTTTTTATAGTATACTTTGGATTCAGGCTCTCTCCCACAGGTCTTCAACATAATTATAACCTGTGCCTCTAATTTGTTGCAACAAATTAGAGGCACACACCTCCCATTGCAATGTACTTTTGTCTGTAAACATTATTCGCTCAAACTATTCCGGTGTCTTGTCTTGTAAACTCTTACAAAATTTAATTCTAGCTTGCAATTATGCTGGTTTAATTTAAGTTGTACTAATTACATACAAACAATATAATTTTTTTGATTAATTACATCAATTTTTATTGTTACAAAACTAAAAGTTTTAATTAAATATTGAGTTGAATAATGAAAACCCAAAAAAATTCCAAATATAAATAAATACAGCTGTGTCATCAGGCTTACCCTTTCCACCATAAAGTCAATGGCATCAGCAGTATCTGGGTCAACATCTTCAATTTGAAAGTTTCCCATTATCATTTTCTTTAATAAAAATCCAGGCAGCATCCAGTAACTACACAAAAATTTAATTTTACTATTTTATTTACGTTGTCAAATTGAATTTTTTTTTTTTAATCTAGTAGGAGGAACAGTATTTGTAAAATTATTGCTGCAACACCAACACTTTGAAAATTTATGCTACAACACCAATACTTTGAAAAAATATAACAACTTATATAAACTATAATTATAACTTATTTTAAATTATAAATTATTATAACATCATTGCTACAAATTTTGATTTTATGGTGACAATATATCAATGGTATAAGTAATTACTTATTTATATATTAAATTTACAAAATAAATTGGTATGAAAAAAAATTTAATAATATTAAAAGGATTTAAATAAAATTCATGCATTTATACTTGCTTACTACTTACCAGCATATTTATAAATATTTTAACTTGATTTCTTTTTCGTGAGAATGATTAATGCCAAACTCTTTATGGTTTCACAGAGATATATACTCTATTCTAATCTGTTTTTTCAGAGGTGTTAACATTTTTTAAGCTTGATGTGTTAACTTATATAATATTTGTTTGATAGTGAAAACATATATATATAACTTTTTTTTTATTATTATTATTAGTTATTCAAACTTTTATCTTTTTTTTTTTTAATTTATCTACTGTAAAATAATTATAAAACATTTAACAGTAATATTTATAAATTATATTGGTAGCATTAGAATGTTTATATTGTGTGCAAAAAAACCCCTTGTTTCATAACTGGTAGTAATTGCACCTTGTTTCTCCCTCAAAAGACAATTCCAAGGTTTGATTTTTCTTTTAACAGGTTGAAACTGCAGGACTTAATAATAGGAACAAAAAGCATTAAAAATACACTTACAAATTAACCATGTTTGTTTGTTGAAAGATTGTAGTATCTGTGAAGGAATTGCAAAGAATCAGAGAATGTATCCGTGGACTTTTGACAGTGTGTTCTGCAAACTTTTGAGCTAAAAACCCACCAAGTGATGCACCAAATATATGGACCTTAAGTAGAGTTTAAAATAAAGTGTTGCAACATATTTTCAAAAGGTATATTGCACCCCTTAAATTTGTTCTACATATAATTATTTTATAAAAATTATTTTAGGACTTGAACATTTGCAAAAATATTTGGCAAACTATAAAACTATGTCAGCCTGATAAAGAAACAGCTGAGAAAAAAAAAACTGCATCTTCTTAGGAGATTTTGCAGATTTTATAATGAAACACCCTGCATATGGGTGTTTATGGTGCATATATAGGGTGGACACGGTGGCATGTGTAGTATATAAATATTTATTGCAAACGCATTGATTTATACTGTAAATGTAACTTTGATAAATGTTTATGTTTAATAAAGAACAGTTTGAGAAAGTTTGATATCTTAACATTCAACATAAAACAATTACTCTTAATTGAAAAATATTTTTACATAAAATAATTGGCTACACAAATCAAAGAAACTTTAAAAATAATTATTAATATTGTATGTAATTAAATCATGTTCTTATTTTTTAATAGTGAATGTTTGTACTGTCAACTTTTTAGATTCTCATAATTGAATATGTGGTATCTATGACTGCGTTAAACTTTGTATGGTTTTGTTGTTTTTATAATTTTATATATTTGTTTATATCTTATTAGCTTGGGTTTATTTATTCAATTTATACCAATAAGTACAATAAAGTTTTATATAGCAACATTTGATCTTCCCATTTTCATCAATTTTTCTTCCTGTTATTCTTTAAGTTCTGATGTTGCAAACCACTTTACTGTTTTGTTTAGGTATGTTCTCTAAAAACACTATTTTTATTTACTTTCAGTAAAAGAAATGAGATGTGCTTGTATTATGTGGAACTTCCAAAATAACCTGAAAAGTAATTTGTATGATTCTTGAGTTTTTTAATTTGTAAATTTCTGTCACAAACTCTTTGATGTGCTTTCTGAAATCTGGCAATAGGCTAATTCCGAAACTAGTCATACCCTTCTCCATTGTCTTCATATATGGTTATGGTATCTTCATATTCATTATTGTTTTACTAAGTAAAACAATAACCAGTAAAACTGTAAAGTCCATGCTGTTTGGTATAGGAAAATTGTTTTTAAAATAACTCAACACAAACTTTTCTAACAGGTTTAACTAAAAATGTTTCACCTTGAGTTATAAATACCTTGATATTGACCTAATTATTGCGAATTCTTGCCTATTAACAAAGCAATGCATTTTTGGTTTATCATATTTAACTACTATAAAGTGTTCGATGCAAAAGCAACAAGAAATAACAGGCACCTAATTAAAGTTCTGAAAATCTAACTTGAATATACTTGAAGTTCTTTATATTACTTGAAGTTCTTTATATTACTTGAAGTTCTTTATATTACTTGAAGTTCTTTATATTACTTGAAGTTCTTTATATTACTCTGGTGCTAGAGTGTATTAAAATTTACCATTAGAACATAACTCGTTGACTGAATTTGAAATGCTCTTTACTGTAGATTCTTTATTCGCTCCTTCAAAATAGCAGCAGGTAAACTTTCCCCCATGCCCTAAAAATATTTCTAATGAATTTTATTTATACTTAATATACATAAAGTTAAATTGTGTAACATATTGGAGTTTTCAAATTTTATCTGTGCTGTGCACAGGAATGTCTAATACCCTTTCCTATTACCTGATAACATTGCAAGCAAAATGATACATCAAGGTCTACAGAATTCTTTCGTTCAGTTGAAGTTTCATTGATAAATTTTATTAAGTTTAGTTTTTTATGGTTTCTTGTATCTTGTCCAAGCCTGCAAATAGGACACTCGCACAATGACCTATCTACAACACCTATCTTTCCCAATTCTTCAAAAAAAAATTTCCTTTTTTTTTAGAAATCTTCCACTGATTAGCTAATAGCCAAATTTTTTCAAAAGAAAATTTTAAAACACTCTATAATTCATTCTTAAAATTCTATACATATAAATAGAACTTTCAGCATTGAAAATGAAAAATATCAATTTCACATAAACATTTGTATAAACACCTTGTTTACAGGGTGTATATAAACCAAGTCTTAATTTTAGTATCATAAGTCTTATTATAAGTAACCATTATAAACAGTATTTTACAGTGTGTTTCATTAAAATATCCACAAAATCTCTCAAGAAGATTTAATAGTTTGCAGAATATTTTTCCATTGACATTCAACTTACTTTGCCTAAATTGATGCAGAGCATGTCATGAGCATGTCTGTCAATGTCATGGGCAAGTCAACCTGTGTGTGAACTGTAAGTAATTTTAAAAACTTTGCCTAATTTGGTTACTTTTAAAACACAACTTGACAGTTAGATTTTGAAAAATTAAAACAATAATTAAAAAAAAAAAGATTCAAGAACTTATTTAAATAAATTTAAATGAGTTATTATACAAAATCTAAAAAAAAATATTAACTTTATCTAAACGAAAGTGATCAAGCAATTTTCTGAAACCTTCAACCCATTCTTCATTTGTCCAGTAAACAGGGTACTCAATCTGTAAAAAAAATTTAAAAACTAAAAAATTTTGCTTTATATAAACCTTTTATGAGAAAATTATTTTATTATTTCAATTTTTTCATTTTTATGAATTTAAAAAAAATTATTTTATTATTTCTTAAAACTTTTAACTACAATCATTTATAAATTAGTACTTAAAAATTATAGGTAACACACACTAAGGACCTGCATCTTGAAACATAAAGTATTTATCACTCAATAACAATACAAAACAAGACATGACTGCGTTTCACAAGACTAAATTGGTCTTGTCGTGAAATGTTTTAAGTTAATCAAGACCAACCTTATACTTAATCAACTTAATCAAGTAATACTAAGATATTTCTTGTTATTTTTTCTAACAAGTTATGAAGTATTACAAATTTGTCAAATATTTGGAAATAAAAAACAATTTTCAAAAAAAGCCTTTCAATACTCCTAAATGTATTCTATATGATAAAATAACATTGGAAATAAAAAAAAAATTGAATTCAAACATTTTTTTTAGTGGCTCCCAAGACCATTTATAGGGTATTTTGAAAAAAAAAAGTCAACCCAATACTTAAAAAAAGTAAAAGTATATTAAAATCCTAAAATTAATAGAAATTAAAATTGCATAAAAATTAGGGTTTTTTTTATCTAAAAGTTAAAAAAGATTTTTACAAGTTTTTAATTTTTTTTGTTTTGTTTTCTACATTGAAAAAACAAAAAAAACATTGAATGTTTGATAGAAAGATTGAAATCATTAATATAGATATTAAAGAGAAGAGGACCTAATATAGATCCCTGAGGTATACCAATTGAAACGTTTTTAATATCTGAGCTGGTTCCATTTATAGTTACAAACTGTTGACGATCAGAAAGGTATAATTTAAACCACTGCAAGAATATTCCACATACACCTTAATAGTTAAGCTTTGAGAGGAGAATTTCGTGGTCTACGGTGTCAAAAACGTTTTGCAAATCGATAAAAACCCAACAAGCAAAGTTGCCATTATCAAGAGCAACTCTTATACTTTCTGTAATTTTAATAAGAGCGTGAGTTGTCGAATACTTTTTACGAAAACCAAACTGGTGTTTATATAAGCATTGATTTTGATTTAGAAAGTTGTATAGTTTATTATGCATAACTTTTTCAAATATTTTGCTTACATTAGAAAGAAGAGATATTGGACAATAGTTAGTGCAGTCAATTGTAGATCCTTTTTTGTGAATCAGAATAATTTGAACTAGCTTAAAGGCATCAGGAAATGTTCCGTTGCAAAATGAATTGTTTAAAATGATACTAATTGGTTTACATAGAGTTCCTGACACCAGTTTAAAAAGTTTTGTTGGAAGACTGTTTGGTCCAACACTCTTCCCTTCTATAATAGGAAAATTTATATAATCAAGAGTTTCCTCTTTCGTTATTGGTTGCATATAAAAAGAGTTGCTAGTAGGATTGGTCAGGTACTCATTATAGTTGAATTTAGAATTTGGAATTTTGTAGGACAATTTTGAAGCAATCATGGTAAAGAAGTTATTAAAACGGTTTGATGTTTTAGGATTGGTTTTGCATTTGTTGTTAATGAGTATGCTTGTTAGGGAATTACTATTATTTCGTTTAACATTTATCAACTCTTTTATACCTTTCCAGGTGTTTTTTATGCTATTGATATTGTAAAAAAATTTGTGTAATATTTATTTTCGCTAAACTTTAGAAGATTGCTTATACTATTATGATAGTGTTTAAATTTTTTTAAATATATATTTTTTATTCTCCATTTTTCCAATTAAAATATTTTTTATGAAGTTTATTTTTAATTGTTATTGAGTTGAGAATGCCTTTTGTTACCCAAGGTTGATTACATTTAACTACTTGATCTTTTTGTTAATTTTTTATAGGGAGCATGTTTGTTTGAGATATGATCAAATATTTCAATTAATTTTTTAATAGAGTCGTTAACATCACTGTCATCTTTTATATAGTCATCCCATTCAACATTTGAAATTTCTTGGATAAATTCAGCTTTTTTAAAATTTTAAAGCATCGCCTAACAATAGGTTCAGATGAAAGGTTTTGGTGGAATTAACATAAACTAAACAAGATGATCAGATATTGAAGCGGTAATGTTCCCTAAAATTATTTCAGAAGAATAAAAGTTTAAAAAAATATTATCAATTATTGTTATAGAATGAGTGGTTATGCATGTGGGCTGTATAATAAAAGGAAAAAGAGAATTTGAAACCATTGATTCTAAAAAATAAGATGAGCAAGTCAAAGTTAAAATCTCCCATTAGCATAAACTTTTTTTTGTCTAAGTTAATTTTCTCAAGAAATGGATTTAGGTAGAAATCAACGAATTCAGTTGGACACATTGATGGATGGCGATATAAACAACCCACTATTAGACTGCTTTTTCTTTATAACTTCAATAAATATAATTTATAACTTCAATAAATATAGATTCGAGTTCTTTACTTTTAAGCAGGACTAATTCAGATCTATTTTTAAAATTTAAGTTAGACTTAATATACATTAAAACACCACCTTTTTTAGCTTTAGTTGGTGTGTGAACAGATACACATCCTTCTAGTTCAACGTTAGTTATAGAGAGATCGTTATCGTACAAGTTAGATTCAGTAATCCCAATGATATCAGGCAAATTATCAAAAGATGAATTAAGAAAAATTTATTTAAAAGTCATCAATATGGTAAGGTAATGAAGATATGTTTATATGGAGAACTTCAAGAATTTTAGGACAATTTTTTGTACATAGGAACATCTACATATTCACAGTTAATTGAAGTGGAAAATAAGTCATTGAGGTTCCCAAAAAGTTTTTTTAAATTTGTATTTTCAGATAGATTTTTTACCCCATTGAATTTCAGTGACTTTCCTGCAAGCATGATAGATAACTCAAGATCCGAAATGTTAGAGAATGGAAGAAATGTTTTTGTACAGATTAGGCAATACCAAGTTTCTAAAGTTTTGACTTTTTCATGTTAGTTTGTCAATTCAATTGCTTTTTATGTGTATCCATTTGTCACATAAGTCACATTGAATTGCTGAATGAGTTTTAGCTACTGCTTTAAAGCATATGCCGCATGGTTGTTTCACTACCATCATATAAGTAAAATAGAATAAACAAAAGATGCTAAGAAGAAGAAGAAGAAAAAAAAAATAATAATAATATTAATTAAAAATAAGTATAACAATAATAATTAAAAATAAGTAACAGTTTAGATATATTTATATATTAAAACTAGATAAAATTAAGTTATTTATATAATAATAAAAAATATATCAACTAACTACGATTAACATAAATAAAATGATATACAGATAAACCAGAATAAATAATATATAAATAATAATATAGTTATAGATAATAAATATAGTTATAGATAATAATATAGCTATATACAAATAATTCTAGATTAAATAATATAGTATAATCAGGCTTAGTCGGGAAGCGGGAGCGATCGCTCTCGGTTGCTGACCACGTAAATAATATTTAGTTGCGAAAAGCTGGCCAGATTTTTTAATCGTTTTGAGAACATTTTAAAAAGCAAAAAAAAAAATGCGACGAAGATTATTTGGACCGATGAGAGACAATTACAAAATAAAAATAAAAAAATTAGGCATATAAAATATTTTTAAACGCGAAAAAAAAAAAATTACATTTAGAACAAATATTTTCGAAACATCGCTGTTTTTATATAAAGTAACAACTTATGATTGTTTAAAAAGGGAAACGAATATTCTTTATTTAACAAAGTTTGCAAGTTTTAGTTTTATTTAAGCTAAATTATTTTATAAATAAAAAAGTTAACTTTTTTAATACCTATTTTATGTACTTGTGTAGTTTGAAAAGTTTAACATATTTGAAGCGATTCTTCTTAGCAAGATAAACAAATGAAATAATTAAATCATTGAATTACTATAGAAATTAAATTATCAAGATAGAAATCAACTAAAAAGGTTAAAAATACTTTATGACAAGGAAGCGAAACTGCTTCACAATATCGCTGATGATATTTAGTGAGTGGGCTTTTTAATTTTAATTAATATTTAAAACAGAAAAAAGTATAACGAGTTTCAAGAATGGCAACTTAAACGAAAATAATTAGAGTTAGTAAACCAATATCTAGAAACTTTTCTTTATATCTAATTATTTGCTATATATATTTGTGTTCTGTCGTGACCTCGGGCGCGATGCTTGTTCATCCGCGAGTTACTTTGTATGCATTGTTTGTGTTGAGTAACCAGAAACTTTTATATATGTTTAATACATAATTAGTTTTATTAACTTTAACGATTATAACTTCATTGACGTTATTTTATTAAAAAAGGCACAAATTATTTTAGTAAGTCTTTGTTTGAATCATAAAAATCATAAAAATTTAAAAGATACGATAAAAAAAAAAAGATACGATAAAAAATAAATACACTAAATTACATTTAAATAAAGAATATATCTCTGTTAAAATAAAAAATAAGAATATAACTAATAAAATCTATAATTTAAAATAAACTTTAAAAATTTTAACAATTTAATTAATATATATTTAAAGCATTTTTTTCCGTAAACAAATAATATAGATTCTTAAAACAATGGTAGAAATCTCAAAATGTAACAAATCAAGAATAATAAAATTTCTAAAAAATTTCAATAGAATACTCTAGAACTTAATTTCGCTTAATCAGCGTATTTCTTCAACCAGTAGAATTAGTTTGTTTGTTAATTTGGCGTGTTTTTAGTGTTCGCAAATATTCTTTTTATTCTTTCGCACAAAGATGTTTTGAGAACATTTAAGTTTTTTTGTTTCCATGTATGTCTGTAAAACAAAAATATTTTGTTTCGTACATAAACTTAAATGTTCTCAAAACGACTAAAAAACCTGGCCAGTTTTTTGCAATTAAATATAATTTCTGTGGTCAGTATTCGAGAGCGATCGCTCCCGCTTCCCGACCAAGCCTGTATAATAATATAGTTAAAAAAATTTATATATTATTTTAAATAATATAGTAAATATAATATAGTTTATCTAATAATAAGCAATATAATAAGAAATAAAAAAAAAAAGTTAAAATAATATCTTTTTCTTTATCTTTTTCAAAATAACTTTTTTTTTTCTTTGTTTGATCCAAATCTTCAAATTTTGCATCTTATTATTTCTTTCTTTATTCAATTAATGGTTTATTTATTTCTTTTATTCTTGTCTTTCTTTTTTATTTGTTTACCTTTATTTTTTCTTTTATTTCTTTTACTCTATTCTTAATTAAGAGTTTTTTGTTGTTGTTTTTTCTTTGAACTTCTTTTTTTTTTTTTTCTTTTTTTTTTTTTTTTTTTTCCTTTGATCTTTTTTTTTTCATTTTCTTTTTTCTGTGTGTATGTACTTTAAAGAAATTTATCAAAGGATTAATTAAATATTAAAGATAAATATTATTTACTTTTTAATTTTAAGTTGAGTTTTTTATTATTTCATATTCGTTATCTTTTACCGTTAAAAAAACGCGTCCGCCACTTTATAAGAAAAATTCAAAAATGATAATTAGATATAATAATATGTATTAATATATTTTGTATTAAATATAATAATGGTAATATTAGATTAATAATGATAATATTAAAATTTATTTTTTTAAACATCTTTGCTCCTAATAAAGCTGCAAGCAACCACTAATTAATATTGGAAGTTACTGGAAAAGATCTAGGATTAACTCTCACTTCTGATCTTTCTTGGAAACCTTATATCAAATCCTTATATTAAATGCAAAATTAGCATCTGCTAAAGTTGCATCTCTTTATCGAGCTCGACACTTTCTTACTCTGGATTCTATTCTCTATCTCTATAAATCTCAAATCTGACCTTGTATGGAATACTGTTGCCATATCTGGGGCGGAACATCTAATGATGTCCTTTCTCTATTAGACAAGGTGCAAAAACGCATTGTAAACATAGTTGAACCTGCTCTTGCAGCCAAACTTAAACCTCTGTCACATCATCGTAATGTTGCTTCTCTTTCTCTTTTCTACTAATACTATAATGGGCACTGCTCTAAAGAGCTAGCATCTCTTGTGCCATCTACTAAAATTCATTCTCGTGTTACTCGTCATTCGATTAAGTCTCATCCTTTTTCTGTTACTGTTCCTAAGTGCTCCAAAAACTCTTAATTGTCTAGTTTTTTACCTCGAAAATCAGTTTTTTGGAGTTCGCTTCCTTCATCTTGCTTTCCTGATTCATATAATTTGGAATCTTTCAAGTCATCTGTCAATCATTATCTTGCTCTACAACCTTCATCTTTTCTCTTTCAGTAACTTCCAACACTAATTAGTGGTTGCTTAAAAAAAAAAAAAAAAAAAAAAAAGATAAAATGAAGACTGTAGAGCAAGATAACAATTGACAGACAACTTACAAGATTGATTAAAAGATTATATGAATCAGGAAAGCAAGATGAAGGAAGGAAATTCTAAAGAACTGATGTTTGAGGAAAAAAACTAAAGGAATAAGAATTTTTAGAGCACTTAGGAACAGTCACAGAAAAAAGATGAGACTTAATTGAATGACGGGTAACACAAGAATAAATTTTAGTAGATGGCTCAAGAGATGTTAGCTCTTTAAAGGAGTGCCCTTTATAGTATCTGTAAAAAAGAGAAAGAGAAGCTACATTACAATGATGTGATAATGATTGAAGGTTGGACCTGCAAGAGCAGGTCCAACTATGTTTACAATGCATTTTTGCACCTTGTCTAAAAGAGAAAGGACATCATTAGAAGATCCGCCCCAGATATGGCAACAGTATTCCATACAAGACCTGATTTAGGATTTATAGAGATAGAGAATAGAATCCAGAGTAAGAAAGTGTCAAGCAAGTGTCATAAAGAGAGCCTTGTTTTCCAGCCTGCTGGAAAGCATGCTGCCTTCCAGCAGGCTGGAAAACAAGACTATGATAAGCACTTGTTGAACAGTTTTGAAAGAATAGACGACAGCTCCGAAGAACACTTCTGCAAGGCTATAATAGGTATGTTGTCCGGGCCACAAGCTGTAGAAGCTTGCGGCCCGGACAACAAATCGCTCTCCATATTGCTCTCCTCCATCTTAAGACTGCGCTCTTCTTGATGCTATTTCTAATTATATTGACCAAGCCCTCATTCTTTATCCATCAGCCAATATTGTTGTTGTCGGTGACTTTAATACTTATCACACTGAATGGCTTGGCTCTAGTGTCAGTGACTCTGCAAGCATTAAAGCCCTCAACTTTTGCCTTTATCAATCCCTAACTCAAATAGTCAACTTTTTTACTCGCTTTCCAGACAACCCGAATTATTTAGCTTCTCTACTTGACTTATGTCTTGTTTCTGATCCTAGACAGTGCTCAGTTTCTCCAAACTCACCCTTAGGTGCTTTGATCATGGTTTAGTCCCTCTAAAATTATCATCTAATTCTTCTTTACCATCAGAATCCCCCTACCATCGTACATCTTACAACCACCTCAACGCTGACTGGGATTCTTTCTGTGATTTTCTTCGTGATGGCCCCTGGGTAGAAATCTTTAGTCTTCCTGTTGACAAATGTGCTTCTTACATAACTTCGTGGATTCAGGCTGGCATGGAGTCCTTTATTCCTTCTCGATGATTCCAGGTCAAGCCTCACTCTTATCCATGGTTTTCCTCACATTGTGCTGCTGCAATTGCCAATTGAAACCATTACTTCCATATCTATTAGCAAAACAATTCTCCAGAAAACAGACATCTGTTTATTACTGCTAGGAACCATTGTAAAAAGATTTTGTCTAACGCCAAAGCCCTAAGATCTAAGAATAGCGATCATGAAATCTCGTATTTCATCACAAAAATTAGGCTCTCGTGACTTCTGGAGAATCTTTAATAGTATCAATAATAAGGGCAAGTCTGTAATTCCACCTCTTTTGTATACTTCAGACTTTGCCACCTCAACTAAAGACAAAGCTGAATTGTTTGCCAAGAACTTTTCATCAATATCATCTCTTGATTCCACTAGTTGCGTTCTACCTGATATAGCCATCAAACAGGTTGATCCATTGCTCGACATCCGTATCACTCTAGCATCTGTATCTAAAGTGATTTCCTGCTTCGACTCTTTTAAAGCTTGCGGCCCCGACAACATACCAGTTGTAGTCTTGCAGAAGTGTTCTCCGGAGCTGTCAACTATCCTTTCAAAACTATTTAACAAGTGCTTATCAGAGTCTTGTTTTTCAGCCTGCTGGAAAGCAGCATCTGTTATAATATTTTTAAAAATTCTGGAGAGCGATCCGATTCGTCTAATTACCGTCCCATTAGTCTTCTTCCTATCATAAGCAAGGTTTTTGAATCTTTAATTAACAAGCAATCTAGAATCTCATAACCTACTTTCTGATCATCAATATGGATTTCGATCTTCTCATTCTATGGCTGATTTGCTATCAGTAATAACCGATAGGTTTTATCGCGCATTAGATAAAGGTGGAGAGGTTAAGGCCATCGCTCTTGACATTTCTAAAGCGTTTGATAAAGTTTGGCATGCTGGTCTTCTCCATAAGCTTTATTCTTACGGTGTATCTGGAAACATCTTTAAGATTGTTGAATCCTTCCTTTCCGATCGTAGTATAAAAGTTGTCCTTGATGGACAGCACTCTTCTTCTTATTCTGTAACCTCAGGGGTTCCCCAAGGTTCAATCCTTGGCCCTATACTTTTTTTAATTTACATTAACGATCTTCCAGATCTAGATCTCACATCTAAGGTGGCATTGTTTGCTGATGATACTACCATTTATTCTTGTCACGATAAGAAGCCAACTCCATCTGATTGCTTGCAGGGGGCATCTGAGCTTAAAAAGGATCTCACTTCTGCTACAGCATGGGGCTCACAGTGGCTGGTGAACTTTTATTCAGATAAAACTCAATTTTTTTCAGCTAATCATTATCGCAATAATTTAGACCTTCCTATATTTATCAACGGTAATGTACTCAATGAGTCTCCTACCCTTCATCTTCTAGGATTAACTCTTATTTCTGATCTTTCTTGAAAACCTTATATCAAATCCGTTGCAAAATTAGCATCTGCTAAAGTTGCTTTTCTTTATCGAGCTCATCACTTTCTTACTCTGGATTCTATACTCTATCTCTATAAATCTCAAGTCCGGCCTTGTATGGAATACTGGCCTTGTATGGAATCTGGGGCGAATCTTCTAATGATGCCCTTTCTCTTTTAGACAAGGTGCAAAAACGCATTGTAAACATAGTTGGACCTGCTCTTGCAGCCAAACTTCAACCTCTGTCACATCGTCGTAATGTTGCTTCTCTTTCTCTATTCTACAAATACTATAATGGGCACTGCTCTAAAGAGCTAGCGTCTCTTGTGCCATCTACCACGGCTGTTTCACTCAATATAAAAGCGAGCCTGACGTCACGAGTTTATCAAAAAAAAAAGTATTTCTGCATAAAAAGTATAAAAATTCATTAACTTTAAAATAATAGTATTTTTTTTCTATAAATGCTTTCATCTTCAAATAAAAAAAATATAAAAGATCTATCTTTCCTTGTTAAATAAACATTTACATTAAACGGAATAAAAATGAAAGCTGTAAAAATATTGTTAATAATTTGGCATCACTTTTCTGATTTTTACGATTTTTACGCAAAACCTGTCTTAGGCCAACTAAGATTTGATAACATAGCTACATGGTCGATGGTTGAAATTTAGAACAGTTATTAATGAATGTCTGTTCTATCTAGATTTCCACAGACTTTGCAAGTTTTTATATAGAAAGTTAGTTTTTAATGCATTTATATTTTTGTTTTTATTTGTTTTGAATAAAAAACATAACATTTTTGAAAAGTCTGTGGATTTAGTAATACTTCAACCTTATATGAATAAGAAAATCAAAAAATTATTTTCTGTACCTCTAGCTATGTTATCAAATATGTTTTCAAACTTGGCATGTTTAGCGACATTTTTTTTAGTTTTTTTTGCATAAATTCTTGTTTACATTTTAAAGCGGTGACGCAAACTCTGATCGTTACGTCCCCAACGATTATCGGATGCATTTTAAGAAAACAAACAAAACAAACGAGACACATTTTATAGAATAAATAACAAAGTTTTGCGGATTAATTTCTCTTGGATATTGGACTAATTTCAGATAAGTTGATTAATCCGATTTTATCTAGTGCATCTATTTGCCAATATTATTCTATTTAAGTTGTTTGTATTATAATTTTATTACTATATCAATAAAGATTATAAAGCAAAGTTTCGTGGATTATTTCCTCGTGGATATTCGACTAATCTCAGATAAGTTGCTTAATTCTTTTATTTTTAGTGTATTTATTTGTAAATATTATTTTATTTAATTTCTTTTATTATATTATTATTATAATATCACTATCATTATTTATGTGATGTATGCAACTGAGAGGGAAATTTTGAAACTGTACATCGGTTGGGAAGATGGTTGGGAAAATGAGTATAACTTTAATTTTGTAAAGCGAGTAATTGACACTAGTAAGATCACTAACAATGCGATTTCAATTTTATTAACAGTTTTTCATCCAAAAGCGTTGTTTACTTTTTTAAGTTTTCTTTTGCCAATTGAGTTTAATATGCCTAATATTGATGTGTTAAATAAAATGTGCCGAAAAATAAAACAAAGAAAAAAAGATTCTAAAAAGTATTTTGAAGCTTCAAAAAACGAAGCATTTTTTAAAATGCAACTGTCTCCAGCTCCACAAACAAAAAAACAAAAAAAATCAGCAGATGCAGATAATTTTTATATTTTAAATAGGAATAAGGAACTAAGTAGTCAAGTTGAACAATTAATTTCTAAAGAAAAAAATAATGTGGAGCAAATAGATAATTTAAAAATACAGGTATCAAAGTTGGAAACTGAAGTTATATATTTAAATTCTAGATTGTAACTCATTAAGTTCTCAATTAGAGACTATGAGTATTAGGCTAAAACAGGAGGAGCAGTTCCAACTTTAAAAAAAAAAAAATTAAAAACAGCACACCGTAAATTTGCATCTGCTCGTGCCAAAAATGTAAGATTGCTAAAAAAATTTAAATTTGAAAAAAAAAATGCAAAAATCAGTGATATAAACAAGAACAGTTGCCAAATTTGCAAATATTTTGCTAGCAGTGATAAGGATTTAGTTGTCGTTGATTCTTATTTAGACTATGACAACATTGGTTCCTCTGAATTATTCTGTGGGTTTAAATTAAGTAATCCACAGACTATATCAGTTAAAAAGCCAATAGTTGGTAAGAAATATACTTACATTAAGTTAGGAGATGGTAAATCTTATTCTAAGTTAGGTAGGCATGCTGCAGCTAGACGATCTAAACTTGCTTTTATATTCCTTCGATTATTAGCTTGTTCAGATTTGGAAAGTGATTTGTCTATGTTGTTTTGTGATTCTGTGTCTTGTGAAAAGTCTATGTTTCATTGTGTTGCAAATAAGTTGGGTTTAGTTAGGCAGTTAAGTGTTTCTGATGCTGTAGAGCTGCAGAGCCAATTAAGGATGCCCACGGCTGAATTCCGTAGGCTAAGACGTATTCTGTGTAATCTTGGTGCAAGGATTCTCCCATCTGAGCCCAAGATAAGACAAGAACAAGAAATGCGGACAATGCATGTTAGTAAAAAACATGTTACTGTAAAGTCCATGTTGCTTTATCCATCTGCGAATGAAGCACCTTGTTTAGTACCTGTATTGATGGTCAAGAATTTGATAACTTATATTGAAGAGGTTTTCAATAGTCTGCACGTTCGTGACCACTTCAATTCTGATGTCGGTTTTTGCAAAGAGGTATGGCTCCTTTTTGCTGGGGATAAGGGTGGGAAGTATATTAAATTCCATTTTGAAGTTGTCAATTCTAAATCATCAGGGTCTGTATATGATGTTCATTCATTTTGTATGTATCAGGGTTCAAACTGTCGTGAGAATATTGCCTTAGTTCTCGGGCATTATGCCAACGACATTAAAAGAATTCAGTCGTCAGATTTTAAGCTAAAAGGCAAAATAGTCAGGTTGTTCTTAGGTGGAGATTTTCATTTTATCGATGATGTTCTGGGACACCAGGGTTCAGCTGCTAGCTTTCCTAGTTCTACAGACCTAGTTAAGTTGAATTCTCTAAGAAACCATGCTTCTATGCCTCACACACCTGCTAATTGTAACATATTAAGGAGGACAATACAATCTCTGGAAAGTGCTATTACAATGAGAACTTGAGTGAAGATAGACAAGGTGGAAACCTAAGAGCTCTAGGTAAGTTTCATAATTCAATTATTGCTCCTGTGATTTTCCCCATAATAACTTTAGATAATGTAGTGCCACCTGTTTTGCATATTATGTTAGGAGTTGTGTTAAAACTTTATAAGTTATTGTTGAAGGAGTGTAAGACTTTGGATTGTCAAGCTGTTTCGTCTTTGTCGCATAATGAGAATGTGAGAACGAATGAATTGTAGGCTGCTAAAAGCTTTGAATGTTCTAAAACAGCAGACTCTTTACGTTTATTAGGAAATCAATTTGTAGACGTTGCAAATCTACAGACTCGTTGGTTAGCTTTTGATAAAAATATTTCTGAATTGGAATGCATATCTCTAAACTCCTCCAATAAAAAAACAACCTGTAAACAGCAAGAAAAGTGTGCTAGTATCAGGTGTTTAATTACTAAATATGATTGTAACATTGATTGGGCGCAGTGTGGTACGTGCCAAAAATTGTTCCATCAATTTTGTGAAATTATTGGTGGTTCGGAAAAGAATGTATTGTGTGATATAGAGAAGTATGAGTGTTTAGCATGTCAGGGTGAAGATTTAGAATGTCTTGACCTTTATATTTCTGAAAAAATTTCTTTTATACGCGCACAGCGCGAAGTTTTAGACGTTGAGTATATTCGATTGCAGATAGAGTGTGAAGACCTAGAAAAAATATCTATAAGTAGCATGGGGACTCATGAGAGGTCTCTTTATAAGGCCCTTGAAGATATGAAAGTTGAGCGACAAGCTTACCATGGTAATGTATTTGTAGGTAATCATTGTAAAATAGTATTAAGAAACCACTATAAACTTTGTAGTGTTATTGATGATGAAGCAATTAAAAATAGATTTGTACGTGTGTTTAGTGTTTTTAATAACTTGCAACCTATTCTTTTTAAGCGAAAATTTCTTTCTGATGCCGAAATTTCTGAGCTTCATCAATATATAAATTTATTTGCTATTGAGTTTCATGCTTGCTTTCTAAAAGAAAGTATCACGCGAAAAATGCATGAACTCATTTTCAATGTGCCACTATTTGTAAAATTGCATAAAACTATTGGGTTGCTGAGTGAAGAGGAGGGAGAGTGTTTGCATAATAGCGTAAATAAGGAATTAAGGCAGTTGCATTCAGTTAGAAATCAGGAGCAAAAGCTGCATCTTGTTTTAAAACGCTTTGAATTGCACAGCAAAGCTGATAGGAAGCTTCAAGCCTCTAAGGTGAGAAAGTGTGTTGTGTGTTCAGAGCGTGGCGAAAATTCATTTTATAGACAAGGTCTTTGTCTTGTTTGTGGTCATCAAATTTAGTTTAAATGTTTGAAAAGTTAAAAAAAAAATTAAACTTTTTACATCTAAGATAAATTATATAAGATCCTTAATTTACAAATAAGAGAATTCTATACTGTTTTAATGCCTGTAATGTTTGTTCAAAATAATAATAATTTTTTATTACAATGATTTTATATATTAGGTAGATGCCCATTCTGTTCCTATTTTCAAAAGTTTATTATATCTATGCAATGCCTTTGCTCAGGTTAAAGAATGGAATAAAAGTCTAGCATCAAATGTATAGCTAACTATTTTAATTTGTGATCAGAGCAACTGGTATGTTTGTTGGATATGATTTTGTATGTTTATGTAGTTAATTCAAAAAACGTTTTATCCTTTGTTATGTAATATGTAACATTTTTTATATATATTAGATCTCCGTTCAATTTTTATCATCAAAAGTTAGTTCTACCTTCGCAGGACCTCTGCTCTACATACCTCCTCTCTGGTTAAAGAATGGAATATAAGTCTCATTTATCAAGTTGGTGTAAAAATTTAGCTTGATAAATTAAGAAGTTGTAAACTTTATTATCACAATTGCCAAGTTGACCAAATGTTCTTCTGGTTTTAAATGAATTATGTATGAGTCTAGTATCATCTGGGTGTTCAAAGATAGTTTACTGCTTGAAGAACTTATCAATGGACCAACTAATTATAAAACAGTTTTTAATGAAAATAAAAACGAATTATCAAAAGATTTAAATCAGCTATTTGTGTATATTTAAACACTTTATTTTTTGTGAGAAGAGATTATTGATACAAGTACCATAAAATAATTATACTACCAAAAGCTTGGTTAATTCAAAACCTTTAACTTAATTTTGGTCATGAATTATTTTATTAGAATTGATGAGTTTTTATTTATTAACTACCTAACACCATATTATTAGAACTTTATTTTGTAATGTAATGATTTTATCAGCGTTCCAAAATAATTTTCTAAATCAAGAACTTCTATATTAAAAAAAGTACTCATTTAACAACTAATCCCCCCTTATAACGACGTTTTTCATAATTTTGCGAAAAATGTGGTTTGCTTTCACAATTCGATTAAGGCTGTTTTAGTTAACCTTAAATAATTAAGTAAGGTTTTTTTGTTTTCATTATTGTCAAACAATAAGTGTATTTGATAATAACTATTAGGAATATATTTTTCTAATTTTTTTTTGATAAAAAGTCAAATTACATCAAATTACAAAAATTTAGCCAAATTCAATATATGTCATATTTATTCTAAACTAAAAGAAGTTTTTCTACTAATGCATTAAATGTCATAAGGTAAAACATTTTATTGATGTCTTAATTGTTTTTACAAAACAAAATTACCTCTTATATTTCAAAAGTTATAAAAGTTTTAGTAACACCCCTTTAGTCAATATTTTCAAAAATTAACGAGAAGCCGTTAAGCTCGGTTTGAAACAGCCGTGCTACTAAAATTCATTCTCGTGTTACTCATCATTCAATTAATTCTCATCCTTTTTCTGTTACTGTTCCTAAGTGCTCCAAAAACTTTTATTCGTCTAGTTTTTAATCTCGAACATCAGTTCTTTGGAATTCGCTTACTTCATCTTGCTTTCCTGATTCATATAATTGTAATCTTTTAAGTCATCTGTCAATCATTATCTTGCTCTACAATCTTCATCTTTTCTCTTCCAGTAACTTCCAACACTAATTAGTTCTTGCTTGCAGCCTTGTTGGAAGCGAAGATGTTTAAAAAAAATAAAAAAGTATTATCCATTCACTTAAATAAAATTTCCTAGATGATTAAAAAATAAAAAATAAAAAATAAAGAGAAATTAAGGAGTGCAGTCAAATTCGAACTTTTTTAAAGGTTATTTAAGGACATTTAAGGAGGTTTTTGTTTTGTAAAGATATTTAAGGTTTTTAAGGAGGAGTGGGAACCCTGATCCAAGGGCCATCATGAGGAAAATAACGGAAAGAGCCCCAGTCAGCTTTTAGGTAGTTGTAAGATGTATGATGATAAGGGAATTCTGATGATCAAGAAGAATGAAATTATAGTTTTAGACAGATCAAACTGTAATCAGAAGCACTTAAGGGTGAATCAGGCTTGGTCGGGAAACTGGAGTGATCGCTCTCAAATACTGACCACGGAAATTATATTTAGTTAAAACTGGCCAGGTTTTTTAGTCATTTTGAGAACATTTAAATTTATGTATGAAACAAAATTTTTTTTGTTTTACGAACATACATGGAAACAAGAAAAACTAAATGTTCTCAAAATATCTTGGTGCAGAAGAATAAAAAGAATATTCACGAACACTAAAAAACTGCCAAATTAACGAACAAACTCTTTCTATTGGTTCAAAAAATACGCTGACTAATCGAAAAAAAGTTCTAGAGTGTTCTGTTGAAATGTTATATTATTCACGATTTGTTACATTTTGATATTTCTAGCATAAATAGTTTTAAGAATATATTATCATTACTATGTCTGGAAGCCACATCTGCAACTTACTATGACTCATTCTGGGAGCCACATCTGCAACTTACTATGACTCGTTCTGGGAGCCACATCTGCAACTTACTATGACTCATTCTGGGAGCCACATCTGCAACTTACTATGACTCATTCTGGGAGCCACATTTGCAAAGCCGTAAATCTTATAAACTATTATTATTTGTTTACAAAAATAAATGTTTTAAATATATATTATTCAAATTCTCAAAATTTGATAATTTATTATAAATTATAGATTTTATCAGTATATTCAGTATTTTTTATTTAAAAAGTATGTATTTTTTATGTTAATGTAATTTTGTGTATCTCTTTTTTATCGTAATGTAATCTTTTAAAGCAACTTTTATGATTTAATTTATAAACAAAGACTTACAAAAATTATTGCAAAATTATTAACAACTTAAATGACTATTAATAATCATTAAAGTTAATAAAACTAATTATTTAATAAACATATAAGAAGTTTCTGGTTACTAAACAAAAACAATGCATACAAATTAACTCGCGGATGAACAAGCAATGCGCTTGATGTCATGACAGAACACAAATATATATAGAAAGTTATTAGATATAAAGAAAAGTTTCTAGATATTAGTTTACAAACACTAATTATTTTCGCTTAATTTGCCATTCTTTTCTTGTCGCTTAATTTCATTCTTTTCATCTTGCCAAAACTCGTTATACTTTTTTCTTTAAGTACTAATTAAAATTAAAGACCACTCATTAAACATCATCAGCGATATTGTGAAGCAGTTTCGCTTCCTCGTCATAAAGTATTTTTAACCTTTTTAGTTGATTTCTATCTAGTTAATTTAATTTCTATAGTAATTCAATGATTTAATTATTTTATTTGTTTATCTCACTAAGAAGAATTGTTTTAAATATGTTAAACTTTTCAAATTACGCGAAACATAAACAAGGTATTAAAAAAATTAACTTTTTTATTTATAAAATAATTTAGCTTAAATGAAACTAAAACTTGCAAACTTTGTTAAATAAAGAACATTTGTTTCCCTTTTAAACAATCGTAAGTTGCTACTTTATATAAAAAAACATCGCTTAATTTTATAAAAAAAATTATAAAAGAGCGATGTTTCGAAAATATTTGTTCCAAATGTAATTTATTTAGCTTTAAGTTTTTTCGCGTTTAAAGATATTTTATTTGCGTAATTTTTTTTTTTTTTTGTAATTGTCTCTTGTTGGTCCAATTAATCTTAAGCGCATTTTTTTTTTTGCTTTTTGAAATGTTCTCAAAATGACTAAAAAATCTGGCCAGGTTTTGGCAACTAAATATTATTTCCGTGGTCAGCAATCAAGAGCAATCGCTCCAGCCTACCGACCAAGCCTGGTGAATGTGGAGAAACTGAGCACTGACTAGGATCAGAAACAAGACATAAGTCGAGTAGAGAAGGTAAATCATTTGGGTTGCCTGAAAAGTGAGTTGGAAAGTTGACTAATTGAGTTAGGGATTGAGAAAGGCAAAAGTTGTGGGCTTTAATGCTTGCAGAGTCACTGATTATACCCAAGCCATTCAGTGTGATGAACATTAAAGTCACTGACAACAACAATATTTGCTGATGGATAAAGAGAGAGGGCTTGGTCAATATGATCAGAAATAAAATCAAGAAGAGTCTTGAGATAAAAGATAAAAGAGTGCAGTCTTGAGATGAAGAAGAGGAATATAGAACAAAGAGAAAGGTGATAGAGTGAAGTGGTGCTAAACGAAAGCACCTAAAAGAGTAGTCTGTGGATTCAAACCTAGTTTTCGAATTCTAACGAATGTAAATACCTAGGCCAAGCATGTGACTATTGGAGTTTTTACGAATTAAAGTAAGACAACCATCAACACTAAGATCACAAGATGAGACAGCTGAACTCAAATTAATCTCACAAAGAGCAAGTGGGTCTGGTGAACTTTGCAAGAGATAAGACTTAACAGAAGAAAAGTTATTTCAAAGACCACGAATATTAGTGAATGATAGGTTTAGCGAACTTGGTGATGACAGTGGTTTTTTGTGTTTTATAGTTTTTGTTACTTCATTCATTTTTAAATTTGTTAAAGAACTTGATTTGAAACATAGATAGCACTCAGTACACTGTTTAATAGCCAAGTAATTGCCTCATTACTATTAATATACATTACATATATTTTGTATTATATATAATAATGATAACACTAGAAAAAACTTTAAAAAATATATGCTACCACCCTTTTAATGTGTTTTTATACAATGAAAAAACACTGCATGCTCATTTCTTCCAGGCCTCAGCAGGAAGAAATGAGTGGAAGAGCAGTGAAAAGCTCTCCTAAAACGAACATTGCAAGCTATGCAAGCTGCTTCTCTAAATTCTTTAGACAAGCATTGCTTTTATTGTTTATAAAAAAAGTTTTATATTTTCTTATTGCAATAGAATGCAGGAATGTTAAGAATTATTCAAGATAATTATTAAAATGACTGCGTTTTTTTATTTTAGTTACAATTATAATTAAACTTTTGAGAGTAAAAATTATACTTTTGCAAGAGCCATAAATTGCTCCTGTAAACTGTTTTAGGGGAGTGTGGGCAAGAGCTAAAGCTTCTGCTTCTCGCTGAGGCCTGTATATTATATATATATATATATATATATATATATATATATATATATATATATATATATATATATATATATATATGTATATATATATATATATATATATATATATATATATATATATATATATATATATATATATATATATATATATATATATATATATATATATATATATATATATATATATATATATATATATATTAGGGTGGGTCATAAATTTTTTTTCTCTTGTTACAGGCTCTAAACATTGCTAATAGTTATTAATATTGATACTATCAAATAAGAGAATGATTGTAATAGATTTAAAGGGCGCAAATTTATTGGGAAAATTAGCGGTACCCTAATAATTTGGGGAAAAAAAGTTTTTCCAAATTAAGTCAACATGGTACTCAAAAGAAGCGAAATTTTATAAAAAATTCGAAAATAATAATCGTTTTATTAAAATCATATTGCCGAAAAAAATTGTTATTAAAAAACATGTAAAAATGCACCTTATTCACATTTAGTTAAAAAACTATAGATATTATGCAATAAAATATAAAATAATAATTTTTATATGAAAAAATTATTATTTTTGAAATTTTTATAAAATTTCGCTTTATTTAAGTACCTACATCACATAATTTTGAAAAACTATTTTTTTGAATAATAATAGGGCCTGCTAATTTTTGTAATTATAGTTGCGGTGGAAGACATTGTTCAATCCATAAAAGTAAAAATTTTCCTAAATTAGTACATAAAAAAACAACTTTCTAGACCATAGCCAGGTTAGCAACTCTAAAAAAATATATATGTATATATTACGCAACTCTGAAAAAAAATATATATATATATATATATATATATATATATATATATATATATATATATATATATATATATATATATATATATATATATATATATATATTATACACACACACACTCAATAGTGCTCAAAAGTTTAGCATGCAGCAGAATTAAATTTAGTTTTTTCCATATATGTTAATTTTTCAGTTAGTAAAGCTTTAAAAAAAAGTTTTCTTCTATTTATCAATTAACAAGTCATAACCAGATAAAAAAAAGATTATTAAAAAAGTTTGCTTAGACACATTCACTTTTTTAAGTACATACATTAAGAGGAAGTTTAGCTTGCAAGTTCTTCTTGAAGCTTTTAAGGAGCTTTTTGATAAATTTATTGCAGTAAAAGTTGCATCATAATAAAATTAAATTCTTCTTTTTAATGAAATATTACAAAAATATATTTAAAGTAATATTAAGTATTTTAAAAGTTTGTTTTAAATTTTTTCATCTTTTTGCTTAATTTTAAATTATAATAATTATAGAAATTTGAAATTTCCTATGGGAAGAAAAACTAAAAGTCAAGAAATCAAACAGCATATTATTGACCTTAATATGGGAGGTCACTATAACATTAAAATATCTCGAATTTTAAAGTGTGTTTCACCATCATATGTAAGTAGAACTATTGTTAAGTTTAATGAAACTGGTAGTACTGATGACAAAAAGTGTTGTGGGAGACCAAGAAAGACAAATAACATGATAATTCTATTTATAGAATTGTCAGAAAAAATCCAAAATACTCAGATTGCACAAGAAATAAACCTGGCACTTAAAAATCAAGTATCAAGGCAAACAGTTAATAGAAGACTAATAGACGGCAAGCTGTGGTGCTATGTTGCTGCCAGAAAACCATTATTAAAACCAACAGAACGTTTAAAAAAAGTTAAATTTTGCAAAGCGATTTTAAAAATGAGTGATTATGAATTAAGAAAAATTGTTTTTAGTGATGAATCTAACTACACCATCCTAAATCGTAAAAACAAAGTACTTGTCACAGGCCTTCTCAGTAGACGCGTGCGGTCGCACGCCTTGAATAACCACGCATATATGATTTTTTGTTGATAACATGGCCACGATTTTTTTTGCATTTATTAAAAATGACGCATTTTAAAAACGCGCTAAAAAAATCAAACTAATTAGTCATCTTATTGGGGTTTTTTTATTAATAATAACTTATTATTACAATTACTTATGAGAAAATTAAAACACATATGCACATATATATATATATATATATTTGTAATTAATGATAAAATAAAAAGATAAAAATAATATATAATATATTATTTGTTTTCATGCATTTAATAAAATTCTGGCGATTTTTCGTTGAGTTTTTATTTACTAAATGAATTACGTCATTAAGTAATTATTATTTCTTCATGTTGGCTTGACAAGGTTTTAACTGAAACTTTTTATATAAGGAGAATTAAAAAAAAAATTTTTTTTTTTTTTTTCATATGTATTAAAATTATTTATTTTATTGTTTTTTTGTTTGTTTGTTTACGTACTATTATTTTGGTGGACATATAGATGTTTAGAAAAGATTTAAGTATTTAAAAATTTAACTTAGCAGCAAAGCCGGCGCAATAGGGATGTGTGTGTGTGTGGGGGGGGGGGGGGTTGACCCCCTCCATCAATGATTTTTAGTCGGCTAATTTGACCCTTAGTCGGCAAATGTGACCCTTTTTGACTAGTTAGTCGGCAAATGTAGACCCTGTCGATAGGTTAGTCGGTTAAGTCAGTCGGCAAATGTCGTTATGGCAGTCGGTAAATTTGAAAAAACGAGGACCTTTTTTTTTTTATATTTTTTATTTATTTTTAAGACGGCAAAAGTTGTTATGGCACCCCCACCCACCCACGTGACCCCTACTTGTGCCGGCTCTGCTTAGCAGCATTATAAAAATTCAATCTTATAAAAATAAAGCAATATGCATAAAAGTAAGAAGTGTAAATAGAAACTTCAACAAACCAATTACTCAATTAAGTAATAATAAAGATGTAAAACTAAAATACTTTTCTGAAGTTACTCTTGGTCTTGCGAAAAAATTATTTCCGGTTTGATAACTTTCATGAAAGTTATGAAAAATCACTCAGGAAGAGTGGCACCAGTTTTTAAAAAATTTCTTTGTTAATTATTTTTAATGAATGAGTTCAATACTTATGCAATTCTTTTGTTATGTAACTCTAACTCCTAATAATAGATAAAAAAAAATCATGATAACCGCTCGATAATGTAAGTGATGTAATTTAAGTAAAAAATACAGTATCAAAAAAACAAGTTTATTTTAAAAAAGTTTTTATAAAAATTTTAAACTGTTATAGAATTATCTGCGTTTTGTAAAAGTTTCTAATACAAACTGATTTACTGATTCGCAGATATGAGACCTATAAGTTGAATTTGTTTTTTATCTTGTTTTCCGTGTAACATCAGTGTAAGTGGCATTTTTAGTAATAAGTTTGCTTTCTTTCGGCTGAACACAAAACTTTTAAGCTTATTTCATTTATTAGACTAACAGCTTTTATACAAAATTGCTAAAAATTTAATTTAAAAGTTTAAATAAGCTAATATTTGGTAAAATTATTGCGCGTGTAACGTAAGTTAAAAATGGAAATGCCTATATATGTTATTTTAATGTTTCTATTTTCTTATTAATAACTATAATAATGAATTATTAATAATAATTAAAAAATGATGAGCAATTAATTTTTTTTTTTCAGCGCGTTTTTAAGATGCGTCATTTTTAATAAATGTAAAAAAAATCGTGGCCATGTTATCAACAAAAAAATATATATGTGTGGTCATTCAAGGCGTGTAACCGCACGCGTCTCCTGAGAAGGCCTGTTTCAGTAGGCACCATAATGAAAAGTATAATAGTCGCTGTATTGTACCTATACAACAAGGTGGAGGTGGTGCAGTTGGTATTTGGGGCTGCATCACATATAATGGCCCAGGTCTACACAGGTTATACAGTGGTCGATTGGATCAACATAGATACATCAACATCCTTGAAAACTATTTAATGCTTACCAAGGACATTTTTTTTGGTAACGAACCAGAGTGGATGTTTCAAGAAGACAATACTCCATGGCATAAAGCAAAATCTGTAGCAGAATGGTTTGAGCAAATAAATATCAAGGTACTTCAATGGCCAGCTAGATCACCTGATCTGAATCAAATTAAAAATGTTTGAACTGTATTGGACCGAAAACTTACCAAAGAACCAGTAAAGCCAGCTAAAAATCTGAAAGAAAATTTAAAAAAGGTCCTAAATGACTAGACAGTTGAATGTTGTTGTAAATTTTTCGATTCTATAAGAAGATGTTCATTATGCTGCATATATATATATATATATATATATATATATATATATATATATATATATATATATATATAATATATATATATATATATATATATATATATATATATATATATATATATATATATATATATATATATATATATATATATATATATATATATATATATATATATATATATATAAAATAGTACTCAAAAGTTTGGAAAGCAGCAGGATCAATGAAATTATTTTTCTTTAGAACATAAAAAACAGAAAAAAAAGATAAAAATTTTTAGTTTTTTAAGAACATATTAAGAGAAAAATAATATAAAAATGATGAAAAATATATATTAAATTTTTTGAAAGAAACTAAGGATATACAAAATAAAAAAAAAAAAAAGCTGCTCATAAGTTTAGCACGCTTGGGTTTGAAGTTGTTTTTAGGTCGAACCTTAATAAGGAATGTGACCACCTCTATTTTTTATGCATAATGAACATCTTCTTCGTATAGAATCAAAAAGTTTACGACAATATTCAACTGTCTAGTCATTTAGCAACTTTTGTTAAATTTTCTTTAAGATTTTCAACTGACGTTACTGGTTTTTTGGTAAGTTTTCAGTATATATATATATATATATATATATATATATATATATATATATATATATATATATATATATATATATATATATATATATATATATATAGAGAGAGAGAGAGAGAGAGAGAGAGAGTGAGCGTAAGTTACCCTACCTAAACACACAACACAATAAACAATCAAAGACAACCAACAAAAAAGAAAAGTCTGAAATTCCAGGAGAACAAGATTTAGAAGCAGCAGTTGGTTAAAAACAGTGACAGTGTGAGTGCAAATTCAGCAGCCATGTCTAAAGATGAATATGATTTCTTTCAATTTAGATCTTCAGTTGAGTTATGTAAAAATTTAATCCAAGATGATTTAAAAATCTATTTCTTGTATGTTGATGTTTGATGTATTACAATATTGCAGCGTGCTTAATAAGGCTTCCAGTTCGAACATGTTCAGGTTCGAACATTCAAACTTTTGCCATTTTTTAAGAGATCCAATTTCGAACTTTTTTTCTCTTAAAGTTCGAACATGTATATTTTATATCGAACATGTATATGCATATTTGAAAATTAGGTTCTTTATTATAACTTTTTAACAGTTAAACCAAAAACTATTTTTAAACTGTGACTTTTTAAAACAGTTTTTGTTACTCTTAATTTTTATTGTGTAATACAGGGCTCAAATTAAGCGTAACGCGATCGCGAAATCGCGATTGCTTTTTACACCTTCGCGATTATTTTTTTCTTAAAACATATATTTTCGCGATTGGTTTACTTTTTTAGTTGTTTATTTACTATTTTTCTAATTTAGCTTTTTTTTTTTGGCAATTCTTAAAAGTAATGTTTTCATAGTAAAGTACGTCACGCAAAGTTTGTCTTTTGAATAGAAGCATGATCATTTGCTTTTGAATAGAGCATGATCATTTGCTCTTTCGCACCGAGATTTTTGTTCAACGTAAAGCACTTTTTAATTTAAACTACTTTAATCTTTTACTTTAATCTTTAAATTACTTAAATCTCTGCATAGAAGCAAATTAAAACTTTAAATTACTTAAATCTCTGCATAGAAGCAAATTAAAAAGACAAAAGTTAAAAAGAATTTTTTCTTCATTCTATTTTTTTAACGAAACAGCGTTTTTATCTTTTTTTAAAAGAAATGTTGCTCCAAATTAACTTAATAATAATGATTTAAATTATTATTTTATAAACAATTTTATATAATTATTTTTACTACTTTAAGTATAATAAAATATATATAAATTCGTTTTTATTAAATAAAATTTCTATTAGTAAAATTGTGCTAAAAGAAAACAGCAACTTTTTTGCTTTCACGTTTTTCGCTTTAACGACCTTGAAACTATTGAAGTTATATTTAGTTAACTTTACTGAATGGATAGAGTATATCACAGTAAATTAACTTATAACCTAAATCAAAACAACCAGTTAAGTTAAGATAGTAACTTACAGTTATTCAAGTATTAATTTAACAATTATATTAATTTATTTAATATACTTGCAAAGGTATAGAATATGAAAAACGCGACACCATTTTTTTATATTTTCATTTTATTTATAACGACATCTAGACTAAACATTTTCTATAAATACGCAATTGTTTTCAGGAATTTTATTTAAAAAGAAATCAATTTAACAAAAGAACTTTAGCCTTAAAATTCAATTATTCAAATAATTTTGTGATTGAAATTTGAAATTTAAAAAAAATTTAAAAATTTAATAAAAGTTTGATGAAACAAGGGAGAAAAGAAGAAAGTTTTTTTTTCTTAAATCGTAAATTTTTTTAACGTTTTGAATTATATATTTTTTCTTGAAAATAGTTTTAAAAGTAGAAACATTCTATTGCAAATATCAAAGCAGTGATTACAAATTGCAAGTTAAAATAAAAGTTATAAAAAATTTAAATAAATTATTTTACTTCTGTTCGAAAAAAAAAATTTCTAAAACATTATATAAAAATAAAATTAATTTAATAAAAAATATTATATAAAAATAAAATTAATTTAAGCATACTCTTATACTTAATATATTAATATAATTCGATTTATTAAACAAAATTTTTTGTTTCACATTTTTTTGGAAAACAATTAGAATAAAAAAAAATTGAATGAAAACATCAGTTAAAAAAACATTTGAATGAAAAACTTAATTATACTTAAATTTTTAATTGTACGCTTGATAAGGAAACAATAATTTATAAAAGATGTGGTATCTAATGTTTTTATGCTTTGATCTAACTCATTTGGTCCATATATTATAAACTCGTGAAGGTCTATAGGCGCAAATATGAAGTTTAGTTTTAGTTTATTAACTAGATCAATTTTATTTATTTGCTTCCTTTTATTTTAAACGCGTTTTATTTTATAAATTGTATAAATCAACACGAAACAGCATCACAAACTTGTTTTACATTAACCCAATCTCTTTATATTTTTAAAACAACTTTGCAGTTTGTTTTAATGTTGTTTTATAGCTTTTAACAATTGAATACTTTTTAAAATTAACACGTATTTTAACGCCAGCACGAACATATTAAATAGTTTTCTTTGACTAATTAAAGTGGTTTAAATATTGCTATGTTGCTTTTTCCTTACTTTTTTACTTTTACTTTTTTAAGTATAATTTTAAGTAAAATATATACTTAAAGAAATATCTTAATAGTATTAAAAACGTTATTGCTTATTACAACTGCAACTTAAACTAATTTATAACTTAAGTTGTAAATAATAACAGTAACTTACACTATTTTAAACTCTGCCGAACAAAAAAATTATAGGATTATATTTAAATATAGAGATAATATATTAAAAGTAGAACAATTACGTACAAAAGTTACAATTATATACTAATGCAACTTCCCTCCCCCCCCCCCCCAATTACCGCAAAGAAGCGCAAGGTATGGGGGGGGGGATTTATTTTTTTTCGTGATTAGATTTTTTTGCGTTAATTGGAGCCCTGTAATACTTTTTTTTAAAAGTAACACTTTCAAAGTTTAAATCAAAAATGGAATATGTAAACAAATGATTTAGAATGCTACTTTTATATTTTAAAATTAAAATAGTTAGGTACATTACATATTTTTAATTTAAAAAAAAAAATCTTGGTGATACCCATAAAATAGATCATTACAATTTCTAAATTTAAAAAAAAAAAAAGATGAGTTAATACAGCTTCAATGAGCTAATAAAAGTTTTAGTTGTACAAAATAAAAAATACAATAAACATTCCTACTGCCAAAATTCCGCAAATTGAAAGATTTTTTCAAGAATGACCATAAAACTCTACCTGAAATTTTGAGTCGACTATCAGCTATTGATGGAATCAGCTTTCACACCATCGCTAGAAGTGAAAGCAATCAGCATTTTGTGCCCAGGGATACCAGGGTTGGCAAAAACCCAAATTAAAAAAAAAAAAAAAAACCTGGCCCAGTGGTTTTTTTTGGGTAACTTTGGGTTTTATTGGGTAAATTTGGGTTTTTTTGGGTTTTATTTTTATTGTCTCTGTAAAAAAAACTTTTTTTACAGAGACAATAAAAATAAAACCCAAAAAACTATATCATACATTTACAAAAAAAACTACAATATCATTAAACAAAAAAAAAAAAAAACCTTTTTTTTTTTTTGTTTAATGATATTGAAAATTAGTTTCTACTTATTTTCTACTTACATTTTATTTTTATTATTATTATTATTATTACTAACTTTATTTAAATTACATTTTATATATTCAGGCCTCGGCGGAAAGCAAGAGCTTTAGATCTTGCTCTCGCCCACACTCCCCTTAAACTATTTACGAGAGCTATTAACGGCTCTCGCAAAAGTATAATTTTTCTCATAAAAGTATAACTATCATTTTAAATAATATAAAAACACAATGATATTTTAAAAAAATTAATTGCATAATATTCTGAAAAGCTTTTCAAAAGGCACGGTTGTTGCAAAAAAAAATTAGAATTAAAAAAGAGCACTGATTTAAATGAGGAGCAGCTCGCACAGCTCCCCAAGTTCATTTTAAGAGAGCTTTTCTCTGATCTCTAACTCATTTATTCCCGCTGAGGCCTGTATATTGTTATTTAATAATTTATAATAAGAATTTTCCAAATTATTTTGAAAAAGATTTTTAAATATAATTTAAAACTGTAATACAAAAATATGTATTGATTTATTTTAAACTTAAAAGTATCATTCTATGTAATTAAAAATGTCAATGAGAAATGAGAAAAAGAAGGCTAGAGAATGAGAGGTTGTAACTTAAGTTTTAATTGAACTTTAAACTTGAAATTCAAATGAACAAACTTGTTTCTCCGCACAGTGACCTTGTTTATAAAGATTTGTGTTTAGGAGATAAAGAGTATAGAGAGTGTTGTAACCACAATAAAGTAGCCTTCTCGACTGTAGTCTCTGGCCACTACTACTTATTTAAATTCAACTTGGAAGGTGAAAAACATAAAAGATTAAAAAATCTTAATCCATAAAAATATTTGAATAGAAATAATGATCCAAATATTAGTAAACCTGCTCTGATAGCTGTTATTGTTGGTTATAATAGTTAATGATAATATTATTAATAACTATTTAATTAATAATAGTAATTAATAATTATTTTACTTAATAATATTGTAATTATAATGTTTAAGGTGGTTATAATAGTTCATAAACTTATTAAATATCTTAAAAAAAACTAATAAAGCCCAGATTTACCCAGGTTTTATTGGGTTTTTTTAAAAACCCAATAAAACTCGGGTAAAATGAAACTTGAAAGATAAATGTAAATTTAGTCTTGCATTTGATGAGTAAACTTCAGTAAAAAACAGAAGATATATAAACTTAAATCTACACAATAAAGAAGAATTTCAATGGCTTAGAATATTAAGAATTCAAGATAGAATGCCAGCAACAAAAATCATTAAAATAAGCTAATCCATTTGATTTGAATTTGGACAAAGGCATTGTAGCTTCTGTTACTGATGGAGCAAGCTTAATGAAAAAAATTGGTCGTGACACTTAATCTGAAAATCAAATGTGTTACAACCACACTATTTATCTATGTGTAACTGATGTGCTTTTTACAAAAAGCAAAGTTGATGCACATGGTTCTGATAATAATCCTGATCACCAGTGAGCAATGATGATGAACTTAAACCAAGTGTAATTGAAAAGTTTGGAAAAGAAAAATCTTCGACTAGTGATTTGTGATTCGAGGACAAGATGGACCAGTACTATTAATATGTTTGAAAGATTTTTGGAGGTGCAAACAGAAATAAAAATAGCTCTGATTGGTATAAATATTGATTTCTCTAACTAAAAATGAGCTTGATGTCATAAATGAACTTTGTGTTGCTCAAAACCACTAAACTTCATTAATACTCTTTCAAAAAGAGATGCTGTTAAACAGATATTTGAATAATTGAAAGAAGAAACAACTAATTCAATTCATGAAATATTTTTCAAATATGAATATTTTAAATAAAGATGACCAATTAACAACAAGATTAAAAACAAGAAGATTACTAATCTTGCTACTAATCTTATTCAGCAATTATTTCAGCCATCTGACGATAGCTCTGATAATGACAAAGAAGTTAATATTGAACAATTAGACACTGAAATAAAACTTGACCATCAGGAACAAACCTTTGGAAATTTAACAAACATTGGAACAAACCTTGTTCAAAAAGTAATGGTTGTTTTTGAAGCTAGCAAAGCTAGGCCCAAGTATTTAGATTTACTTTTCAAAGCTCTTTAAATAATTCCTCCTATATCCGTAGAAGCTGAGAGAGCTTTTTCTTGTCTTAGACTTTTTGTTACTAAAAAAGGAAGTTCTTTAAATAACGAAATCTTAGACACAAACTTTTTTAAAGCTAACAATGAAGAATACTAATTGATATTATTTACTTTTGTCCTAATTAATGATGATAAACAAATAAATACTTTTACGTATAATTTGTTTTGATTTTGTGTTTTAACATAAATAAAATAAAGTTCGAAATAGTTCAAACTTTTTCCGCAATAGTTTGAAAATGTTCAGGTTTGAACTTTTTTAAAAAAGTTCTAACTGGAAACCCTAGTGCTTAAGTGCATTTTTGCTTAGTAACCAAAAAGTACTTTTAAATCATACCATAACTTGGTTTTAAAGTCGTAAGGGTTGAAAAAAATGTGTTTAGACATTTATATACAGTTCTGTTGTGAAGCAATTAAAATCTTATTGTTTAAACTATAATTGAGAACTTTAAATATGTTATATTGCATAATTTACATGGTTTTTAATATTTTTTTTTTTTTTTCTTACATCATTGATTGTTTTATTTTATTTTTTGTTTTTTAAATTTGAATTATTCCATTGCAACAGGAAGATTTAACTTAAACTTATTCATAATTTAAAGTATTTAAAAGTAATCCTAAAATATATTTTTAAAAAAGCATGGAAAAATAGTTTCAAATGTTTAAATTTATCATAAAAAATACATGCCTACTAAAAAAAACTACATATATACACAAAATGCCCTTATTTAAAACAATCATTATAATTAATTTATTTATTTATTCAAAGCCTTCTTGTAAAATAAAAACATTAGAAAAGAACAGTTCATTGTTATTCATAACTTAAATTTTTTTATTGCATTTAAATTGTTAAAACATTAAAACAGCTGTAGTCAAATTGTAAAAAAAATTATTATTTGTGTGGTCAGTTACAGAGTGCGATAGCACGCCACTCCTGTCCAAGCCTGATTAACCCTGATAAAGTTGTCTTGCTCAGAAGTGGATTAAAGTAAACGTTAGGGCCATCACACTATGTGGAGATAACTTTTGAAAAAAGTCTTAAATGACTTAAATGCTGCAACTTTTGTTAAAGAGTCAGCAGGTACCCCAACAAATATTTTTTATTTTTAAATCCAGTGTCAATTTAATATATAAAATAAACCTAATTTTTTTAATTACTCACAGTTCACTTTTAGTTAAACTGTGAGTAATTTAAAAAATATTTTTCAATCCACTTTAATATATATATATATATATAAATATATATATATATATATATATATAAATATATATATATATATATATATATATATATATATATATATATATATATATATATATATATATATATATATATATATATATATATATACATGTATATATATATATAAAAAAAAGAACAGAGTTATAGAGCAAGGAAACGGTTGACAGAAGACTTGAAAAGTTGAAAGTTGCATGAGTCAGGAAAACATGAAGATGGGAGAGAGTTCCAAAGGATTGAAGTGCGGGGAAAAAAACTAGATGAATAAAAGTTTTTAGAGCATGCAGGGACAGATACAGTAAACGAATGAGACTTAGCTGAATGACGAGTAAAACGAGAATGAATTTTAGTTGATGGAACTAGAGATGATAACTCCTTTGAGCAGTGACCATGATAGTATTTGTAGAAAAGAGAAAGAGATGCAACTTTACAACGATGGGAAAGAGGTTCAAGCTTAGCAGATAGTCCAGGACCAACAACATTTACAATGCGTTTTTGGACCTTGTCAAGAAGAGAAAGTGAATTGTTAGAAAAACCAACCCAAATATGACAACAGTATTCCATACAGGGACGAATAAGAGATTTGTAGAGGTAGAGAATGGAATCAGAAGTAAGGAAATGGCGAGCACGATAAAGAGAAGCAACCTTAGCAGAAGCTAATTTAGCAATCGATTGTATATATGGTTTCCATGAAAGGTCAGTAGTAAGCGATAATCCAAGAAGACGTAAAGAGGAGGACTCAGTAAGAGGATTGCCATTCATTAATATAGGAATGTTGACCATATTATGGTAGTTG